>OX637329.1:8888491-10110851 GCA_951799385.1 Hyppa rectilinea | reverse complement strand
AAAACAATAAAATGCAGCGTTACAATAGTGGACTTTATAACCTTCAAGCTGAAGAATTAAAGACTAAAATAATAATTATGTATAATTGCATAGCTGGGCAGGTGTGAATACTATGTATGGTAGAGCTACCAATTACTGGGGAATACGTCTTTCTTTCTGAGCTTCAATGTGCCATTTTTGTAGGGTGGGAAATCATCAATGACCCCTCCCGCTCTGGGCGGAGCGGAAGCGAGTGTCAGACTCTTACTGACTAAAACCCATCCATGTTCCTTCCTTAGCCTGTTATGTTCCGGGCTAGCGGTAACCCTTTCGGACAATCCAGTTTATTGAATGTGCCCTGGCGGTTGAGAGAAGGTATGTCATGCATGCTCACTCAAATGTCTCGCTGATGGTGGCGCTTATGTTGGATCACTTAACTCCCTTGAATGGTTGAGCTGAATGGTGCTAATCCATGCGTCATGTTCGTGAACGGGCGCCGTCAGTAGGGACTGGTCATCTCTTAGCTAATCTATACTAATATTATAAAGAGGAAAACTTTGTTTGTTTGTTTGGTTGTAATGAATAGGCTCAAAAACTAGTGGACCGATTTTAAAAATTCTTTCACCGTTGGAAAGCTTAGTTTTCTAGGAGTAACATAGGCTACTTTTTATCCCGGGAAAAATAACGGGTCCCACGGGAAAGACCACGGGAGCGAAGCCGCGGGCAAAGTGCTAGTAGAAAATATAATTAAAATTAGCCATTGGCCAATAAAATACTTAGTTAAAATAAGCCGGTTATTTTAACTAAGTATTTTATTTTTGAATTGTTTTAATTCTATTTGCGGTTCCCTTGACGTTTTTAACGCGTAGGTACTTACGTTTTTTTTTTCTACTAACTCAACATTAGTGATGGAACTAATATTTTGTAACAATAGATTTTAAAGGAGTGTCTAAGGAGTTTCTTATTCGTTCTTCTCCATAGGCACCAACTACGCTCTGGATTGGATAGCTCAAAATTACGATATCGTAAGTGGAGTCTTAAACGTATGTAAGATATATAGGCAATAAGCATTTTGAGTTATATTCAATTTTATTGACCCCTTTTTTTTTTTTTTTTAAGGCTGGGAAATCATCCAATGACTGCTCCCGCTCTGGGTGGAGCGGAAGGGAGTGTCAGACTCTTACTGACTAAAACCCATCCATGTTCCTTCCGTAGCCCTTTATGTTCCGGGGTAGCGGTAACCCTTTCGGACAATCCCGCTTACCCGGCAGGCTTGGCCCTGAGGGGCCCCTTCATATGCTGACATCTCTTTGAGGCGCGCGTGGAACATATACACGCCGTACGGCACGGGTCTGGCGCTGATCGGACGGTGAGTCACCCATTACTCACCGCCCGCAGGCCCGCGCCTACGGTGGCCGGGAGTCGTCACGTGGCTCCCGACGCCCGGAGCGTCTCCCGCGGCGGCTGGGAGGACCTTTCTCTCTCCCATCCCGCCACCTCCTTCGCGAGCATAACTTTTTCGCAGAAGGAGGTGACTGCCTCCCACTCCCTCTCGCCCCGGACCATGGCTTGCACCAGGGCCGGGCGCGAGAGGTTTTATTGACCCCTGCCGACCCCAAGTGAGCTATCCTTGAAACAGTTTGAATTACAACATTGTAAATAAATCCAGCCATTGTTTCACGGACATCCATTATTTATTTACGTAAATTACTTTATTCATGCAAAAAGTTGAAAGGTAAAGGAGATTGTTCTACGCCCATACATTGTTCGCCCTGGAGCCAACAACATAGAAAAAATCATTTTCTATTTGTAAACTGCCCTTAGAAGCCCAAAATAACAACGTTTCTTGACGGACACTTTAGAGAAAAGATTTATTTAAAGAAAAGGAACAGAATTTGAGGTTATTTTTAATAAAAGAAAACTTAAGTAATTTCTTCTAAAATCGCTATTTCTGTTTTCTACAAAGCATTAAACTTCAAATACAGTAAAATATTACCGTAAATACAGTTGTATTATGCCTTTTAGGTACAGTTATTATTTATTGGTTGAAGTTTACTTTAAGCGAAGTCCGTTATCCGTTGTCAAAATGCTAAGGTGTCGTGGCAGATCACAGAATCAGTTATTCGAAGCCAGGTCACGTTGAAAGCAATCCAAATTGTAGTCCGTTAAACTGAAACAAAATCAAAAACGCCAAAAGAAATCGCCAATTAGGTAGATATTCACAACAACACAACACAGCCACAGGCACCGACTTTTTTTTTTTTTTTTTTTTTTAAGGCTGGGAAATCATCCAATGACTGCTCCCGCTCTGGGTGGAGCGGAAGGGAGTGTCAGACTCTTACTGACTAAAACCCATCCATGTTCCTTCCGTAGCCCTTTATGTACCGGGGTAGCGGTAACCCTTTCGGACAATCCCGCTTACCCGGCAGGCTTAGCCCTGAGGGGCCCCTTCATATGCTGACATCTCTTTGAGGCGCGCGTGGAACATATACGCGCCGTACGGCACGGGTCTGGTGCTGATCGGACGGTGAGTCACCCATTACTCACCGTCCGCAGGCCCGCGCCTACGGTGGCCGGGAGTCGTCACGTGGCTCCCGACGCCCGGAGCGTCTCCCGCGGCGGCTGGGACGGGAGGACCTTTCTCTCTCCCATCCCGCCACCTCCTTTGCGAGCATAACTTTTTCGCAGAAGGAGGTGACTGCCTCCCACTCCCTCTCGCCCCGGACCATGGCTTGCACCAGGGCCGGGCGCGAGAGGTCGCCGCCGCCGATCGCCTCTACGAGGACACGGCGGTGCTCCGCCCAAGCGGGGCAGGTTTGCACCGTGTGCTCTACCGTGTCCTCTGGGCGATCCTCGCAGTGGTGACACCCGGGCGTTTCCTCCCGCCTGATGATGTGCAGGAACCTCCCGAAACATCCATGTCCGGTGAGGACCTGCGTCAGGCGGAAGGTGAGGGCGCCGTGACGCCTCTCTAGCCACTCCTCAAAGAGGGGCCTTACCGCCACTATCGTGGCGTGCCCTGCGCTGGGTTGCGACAGTCGCTGATTCCAGGCCGCCATGAGATCGCGCCGGAGGTCCGTCCGCTCCGCCGCAATTTGCTGCGGAAACGGAGTTTCCCCCCGGCTTAGTACCTCCGCGCGCCACTCGTACAGGCGCGCGAGGACTATCGCCTCCAGATCCCACGGCGGCAGTCCGGCAAGGAGGCTTGCCGCCTCGCCCGAGATCGTGCGGTACCCCCGGATTAGCCGAATGGCTACCACCTTTTGGGGCGCGTTCAGGTAGTGGGCGGCTCGCCGCCGCAATGAACGCGCCCACACCGGGGCCCCGTAAAGGGCCATGGACCGCACGACTCCCGCGTAAAGCCTCCGGCAGGAGGCGTTTGGCCCCCTTAAATTGGGCAAGAGCCGCTTGAAGGCGGCCCCAGTCCGTTCCAGCTTGGGGGCCAAACGTCGGAAATGCTCCACGAAATTCCATCGGCTGTCGAGGACCAGACCTAGGTATTTCATCGTGGTCTCGACGCCGATGTGAACCCCTCCTACCGTAAGTTGGGATCCCGATGGTGGCCTATTCCGAGGCCCATGAAAGGACATGGCCTCGGATTTGTGCAATGCCACCTCGAGACCCAACTGCCGGATCCTCTCAACGACTATCGCAACCCCGCGTGTCATCGCGTCGGCCGCCGCCTGATGCGACCGCACCGACTGACGTAGTGACGTAGAGATGCTCTCTTGAAGATCAATCATTGTATATCGATTATCAATGACCACCTATTTAATCTGTGGTTTTAATTTAGTAGACCAAAATGACAGATCAATATGTCAAATGTAAATTAATTTGTTCCGTTTCAAACATAAACATGTTGTTGCTATGATTCTACTCCAATTAAATTAATGCTAAAATAAAATGTTTTGTTCCCAACGAACAATGTGTAACGTTTTAGTTTAGGACATTTAAAAATAGAGTTTAAGTACTTAAAAAGTAAAAATATGGCTATTGAAGTCGTGAAATGGTTATGAGAACAATTCACTAGAGTTGCGCCGTAAATGACATTTCAATCGTTAAATGAGAGATTTTCTGACAAGTGGAAAAACATAGTTCAATAGATGGCGTGGGTAAAAAATACGTCTTTGTTTTACTGGCTACTGATAACAAAAATAAGATCCGTAAATAAGAAAGCTTATTTGATGTCAAAAACCTGAGAAAGTGACGTATTTTTTACCAACGCCTATTTTGAACTAATATTTTCTCACTTGTGAGAAAATCCCTCATTCGACTAGTAAGTACATTTTGTGAGTTTGTTTTGTTCATTATATTTTCATCATAATCGTGCTAGGCCATATTCATCATAAGTTCCATTAAAATGTTCACGGAACTAATTCCATGAAAAAAATATGCATGAAAAACTTTTATGTTGCACATTTTCAATGTTTTGGAAGTACCTAATAAATATCGAACATCCATTATTTATCTCTAGATATTATGGACATCGTCGTCGATATCGATATTTATGTAATATGAGCGAGAGCGGCACTGACAAATCTTTTGTGACATTCACATTGACAATTCCTTGAAAGATGGCGAGTTCAGTTGGTAATAAAATCAATGAGGTCACTTTTAAAAACCTATTAAGAATTAAACAGTGTCCGCTTGAATTTATTATTTTTAAAAAGCATATTAAAATATAATTAAAATTAACGTACACGTCAAATGTTTGTTGGTCATAGGGCGGTCTAGAACAATCTCCTTTCACTGTTCATACATTGTGTGTATGTGAAATTAAATTTAAATGCATTTACACAGTGGCAATGTAATTATTATTAACTGTTGTTAAAATTAAATAAAAAGTAAAATTAACTTCCGTCCTGTCAAAGGATTTCAAAACAAAAATGTACTTACTTAAAATATTAGTCCCTGATTTAGTAGACAGTTCTACGTTTTTTCAAAAAATCTGCTGTGCAGATTGACGATAAATATACTGAACAGCTGATTTTATTTTTAGCGATTTCAGTTTTGGTCCCACAGTAAAAGTGTCTCGTTATAATGCGTACAATGGCCCAACACTAATCTACTAAAACTGGAGGTTTGTTTTTTTCTGATTTTGGTATTTTTTTACCATGGGGTCTCGTGTTGTCCGGTAAAATACTGGTGTTTACCTGCATCCGGTTAGTCTGGAAGCTGACCTAAACATAGTTGGGAAAAGGTTGGCAAATGATGTTACATGGAGCGACTGCCTATCTGACCGCCAGAAGCCATCTCGGCAATAACTGCTCAATCTGCCTAGCCTTTTCCCAACTATGTTGGGGTTGGCTTCCAGTCTAACCGGATGCAGCTGCATACCAGTGTTTTACATGGAGCGACTGCCTATCTGACCTCCACAACCCAATCCGTAACTGGTAACGACCTCTTGGTAAGATTGGCTGTAAGACTTTCAGGCTTCTAACTACCCGTAACGACGTGCTTTCCGAGGAACGGAGGAGTCTCCATATGTAAAATGGTCACCCATCCACGGACGAACCCCGGCAAGCGTAGCTTAACCTGATGGATCGATCCGTGCGGCTGTTATTACTTAGCCACGAACTCCTCGGCAATAACTATTGACCTCAAAAACTATAAATCTATGTGTATATAAGAACAGCTATGTACCTACATACTGGATTGTAAAACTGTGCCTACATGCAATGCTAACAGTTGCTAATGTTATAAGTAAACAGTCCAAGTCGTAACTTGGATCGTAATCAATTTCACTTTAGAAGGTGACGAACGGACCACTCATTTCATAATCAGTAATTTTTGGGTAACAATGTCCATGACTAGCCTTTGCCCGCGTCTTCGTCCGAGAAATATTGGATTTTTAAGTGAACATTATCCAGTTTCATTCCTTTTAAGTGCTGGAAGCCACGTAGGGGGCGAGGGTCGGTGGACCACTGACAGAAGATTGCGTAGAAGCCCTGGATGGAACTTGTTCACACCAGGAAAACGCGACGGAGGCCTTTTTTTTAGGTGTGAAGCTATCAATAACTTCCCCCGCTCTGGGTTTAGTGGGAAGGCATGTCAGAATTTTACTGGTTAAAACCCACGCTGTTCCTTCAGTAGCTTGTGCCAGCAGCCACGGTAGTTCTTTCGAACAAACCCGCGACCCTGGCAGAAGGAAGGAGGCCTATAGTCAGTAATGGGTAGAACAAGGCTGCCAAAGATGATGATAATGATAAAAGGGACATAAATCTCGCAGCTCATGCTACAGCAGCTGGTACGAGGCCGTTAGTATGATATATTGAGGTTTCACAAAGTTTGGCTTCATCTGCGTCTTTGGTCCTTTTTTTTGCGGGTGTGAAATCATCAAGCCTAGGATGGGCCTCGCACATACCAGGAAAACATTGCACCAACGGGAGGAGGCCTTTTTTTTAGGCGTGACGTCACCAAACAACCTCTCCCGCTCTAGGTGGAGCGGAAGGGAGTGTCAGACGGTTACTGGCTAAATCCTATCCATGTTCCTTCCTTACCCTTTATGTTCCGGGGTAGCGGTAACTCTTTCAGACAATTCCACTGAATGATTTAATCTCTTGAGCAGGTATTGCTGATATGCTGTCTTTAAAGCCGAAGTGATTGGGCGGGCCTACGGTGGTCGGGAGTCGTCACGCGGCTCCCGACGCCAGGGTTGAGAGAGGGGTCTTACCGCCACTATCGTGGCGTGCCCTAGCATGAGGTTCGACTTTCGGGTCAGGCCTAGTGTTTTTGGATCTTTCCATCTGGAATTTTGCAGTAACTGCCCGGCATTTGAATTTGTGAATTACATGAAACTGTTTATTCTGTGAATAGGATATCGGAATCACTTCTATACCTTCTATATCTTATTCACTTCTATACCTTTTGACGACACGGTTGGCGCAGTGGTTGAGCGATTGACTGCTGCGCACTATGTCGCGGGTTCGATTCCCGCACGGAACAAAATAATATTTGTACGACCTGCAAGTATTTGTTACGAGTTTGGGTGTTTTTCTATCTATAATATCTAAGTATTTACAAAAAAAAAAAGTAGTTTATCAGCCATCTCGTTACCATAACACAAGCATTAGGTTGCTTAGCTTGGGACGATATGGCGTTGTGTGAAATGTCCAAGGATATATTATATATATTATATATACGCCATATAAAAAGAAAATAAGCTAAATGAAGTTTCCTATTTGAATACTCTGAAAAAAAAGGTCTAAATAAATCCTGTCCGCAGTTGATGGTAATAGGATAGCCCCCTATTACGTAGCTGGTGAAATGGAGAGTGTACTATGATGCGCACCTCTGCTTAACCCTTAGAGGAATCCAGGCGTTATGTTGTATGTAGTTTGGCAACTTTTCAATGAATGCGTCGATCGATTTCATATACCTATAACGCCTTCAGCATAATAACGTAATAGTGATACGCCAGTTAACTAATTACAGTTACGTTATAACTCGCCAATAGTTAACCAATAAATTAACGATTTTATACACTGAACAACTGTGTTAAATAATTAGCAAATAATCGAAGAGCAGTTCTATTTATTTATTTAATGTAGCACCAAGTGTAAATATCATTTTGAAATGCCTAACTTTTTCCAACTATTAGTGTGTTCGCCGAATGCAGCTGAATATCAGTATTTAACATGGAGCGGCTGCCTATCTGACCCCCACTCTCTGATTGTCAGAATTGTCAGACTTACAGGCTTCTGACTATATGTAACTGTGTCACGAATGACGAAAACAAACGGCACCCAGCCTTAGCGTTCTTTCCGAAGGCACGGAGTGATTATGTATGGTCCTTCCAAAAACCGATCGAATGTTATGTGTTATTGTTGTTAATATAAGAGCAAATTCAAATAGGGACAGGAACATTTCCTAAAGTTAGTTAGTTATCTTCTTTTCGTGTGGTTAGTGACTAACCTGGTGTCAGAGTCTTAATGCTGCCCATGGGCCTCTGACTTAGCATCACATGCTGTTGAGAAATATCTCTCAGGCATGCCGGTTTCCTCACGATGTTTTCCTTCACCGATTTTTAAGCACGTGATAATTATACAATACGCAAATGAATCTGAAAAGTCAGAGGTGCGCGGCTTGGGTTCAAACTCGAGACCTATGACTTGGCTGTCCGATGGTTAGTCAGTTAGTTATCAATATCAAAATTTACTTGACGTAACTAGCACTACAGTTAGCGTATAGCTCGCTCGCTCCGCTCATTCAGGTCATAAGTGAGCTCATTTGAAAAAAAATTATCGCCCCGCTGTGTCATTTTGTAAGCTACCACAATATCACTTATCATTAATCTACATTTTCCATCTGTTCTAGATTACAAAATGGCGCCGACAGTTGCTGAGTTCTATCGAGGGAAGACGATCTTCCTCACTGGCGGGACTGGCTTTGTTGGGAAGGTGGGTATATCTTTTTGAATGGAGTCACAAGTGACCTGATGGTAAGTGGTCACTGACGCCTGCCAACGTCAGGACTACTTGAAGCATTGAGATATACTAGACACGTTGGGAAGGTCAGTGGGTGGACTTTCCCATAAAAGATTGCCATCTGCTACTATTCTATTGATGATATGAGGAACTGCTCTCTGGTCAGCAAGGCTGCATATGAGAGCGTCTTCGCTGGAGGGTTCTAGTCTAACAAGATGAGGTATTTCAACACGTTCCTTTCTGATTATTGGTAATTTTCTTCAGAAAGGTAAGATGCGTCGTATTTGCTACCGGCGTGCGAGTATCCATGTAACCATGTGCGAAAATGTTTTTTTTTTAAGGTGGGAAATCATCTAATGACTCCTCCCGCTCTGGGTGGAGCGGAAGGGAGTGTCACTCTTACTGACTAAAACCCATCCATGTTCCTTCAGTAGCCCTTTATGTTCCGGGGTAGCGGTAACCTTTCAAGGCCAATCCCGCTTAATGTGTCAACATTAACAAATTAAAAGGGGGGGGTCTGTAGGGGTCCTACCAGCCTATCCCCATATGGGAAGAAGGCATGAATATGCAGCATCTATGTTTCTTGGAGCCTTGCATTCACGATTGCTGAGCAAGAGGTACTGAGTTCGATTGTCATATGTTATTGGATTTTTGATCAGGTCCAGGCATGAGGCATGCCCCGAATTTAACAAAACTGGTGTAATGTGGTACTTAGTACTTCCGCTCACCTCGCTCGGGAATAGGTACAGGTATAACATTATGTTATGCTAGCACTTACACAGTCCGCTAGCCAACAACTAAACCAATTAGTGACGTCACGGAGAAAGCTCATATAAGCAGTTATCGCTTTAAATTACTGTTTACGTTCGTTTGATTGTTTTGTCTCGGTTGAGTGGCCGTATTTTTAATACGCGCGCATATAGACCACAGAATATATATTACACAGAGACCTAACTCTGCACATTCTGCGTAACAGCGTCACATCACACCTGTAAGTCCTCGAAGGGCAATGCACCTTAGCAGGTACTCCCACATTTCGCCAGTAAGATTGAGCCGGGAATAATCCAAACTCCTGGCTGCTACTGAGTTATTCCTGCTATAAAATCCAATAATCTTGGAATCAAACCTATCACAGACGGCGATACACTAGCTTTCGTCTAATTCTTAATCTACTTCTTTTCTTCTTATACTTCCAGGCTCTCATTGAGAAGCTTCTGCGGAGCTGTCCAGAAATAGGCGCTATATACCTTCTGATGCGACAGAAGAAAGGAATGAACTGTGAAGAAAGACTTAAAGACCTTTGCAGTAAACAGGTGGGTTTGTGCAGAACTTCTCTTTGTGAAGGGACCTTCCGACCGAAGATAGAAGGTTGATGATAAGCTAGAAGAACTGCTAGAAAATTGCTTCTCCTATCTGCGGCCAGGAACTTTTCTTTTTGGGTAACAATGTCCCTGGAACTTTTCTTTTAACAACAATATCATCGCACAATTCATCCATCTTTTTATGGAAGACCATAAGCCGCTAAGATTTATTTTGTAGTCTGCCTATGAAATGAGTGAACTACCAAGTTATCTTGTTGACCTTAGCGTAATCAACATATAATGTTCCCACTGCCGGGACATAGGTCTTCTCTCTGTCAGAGGGAGTGGACCTTAGCCTCCCACGCGGGCCCAGTGCGGGTTGGTAGACGACACTTGTCTCCGAATTTTTGGTTCTAGGACATGACCGTGTCCTCACGATGTTTCCCGTTACCAATACCCTGTTAATCCTCTAATTAATTATCTTCTCTGATGTAGAGATCTTTATCATATAGGAACTAATTCCTAGTTATTATAATCCACAGGTATTCGATCTGATTCGAGAAAAGAACCCAGGTAGCTTCAAGAAGATTAAGATCATCAACGGAGACATCACAGAAGATGGACTGGGCATCTCAGAAGAAGACAAGAAGCTCCTGCAGAAGGAATGTAACATCATCTTCCATAGTGCCGCGTGTGTCAGGTAGGATATTGAACTGCATCAGTTATTTGAATCAACATAGTCAGGTTTAGGTGGTAAGGACTTCTTTTTCTTGAAACATCATAATTATCACTTCTTCTTAGAGTGTCGATGGCAATCTAAATGTAGTCGGCCCAGAATTCGGCTACGTGTTTGGCGCCATCACTAGCGTCCATCAGTTCCTGTAACGTGCAGACGACAGGACACGCAGGACACGATATTAAGTGTCCCATCGTTTGTGGAACAGCACCACATTTACACTTCAAGGCGGAGTTGTCTATGAATCCCCACCTGAGCAGGTTTTCCTTGCTTCGACCAACCTAGGTCCGGAGTCTGTTAAAAGACTTCCATAATAATAATTATCACTTCGATACTAAGGGAGAATTTCACCAATGAACCTGAACGCGGTCAGCACATAAACACTGATTAAGAGCTGTCAGTGTCATTATTGTCTATGGAATAATTATTGACAGTTGACACTGATAGATGTTGAACGCGGTTTATATGGATCGCGTTCAGTTTCATTGGTGACATTGGTCCTTAATCAAGTATCAACTGCATCTTCGTCTTTGCAGATTTGACCAGAAACTGAAGGATGCTGTGAACATGAACACCACTGGCACATGGAGAATGTTGAGTCTTGCCGAAACTATGGAGAATTTGGAGGTAGTTGAGCATATATTTTGTTATCGCTGTTATTTATTATGGTCCCGCCCATTATGAATAATTTATTTGCATATTCGAGCCGTTTGGGGTTGAAATACTAGTGCCATGGGGCCCGAGTGCCCACTATGATTTTCAATACATCGCCAAGCGGTTAGTTGACTCTTCACGTGAACAAAAAGCTGGCCTATTTTATGGTCAAAGAATCAGCATTGCCATACATAATGCCAATGCTGCAAGCTTTTTGGGAACTTTACCAGTTGACAACTATGTTTGTGAACAAATTTCTGATGCCATTCGACTACTTCCCCTACCGTTATATTTAATAATAGGTACTTTAGAACTCGCACGACCACCTGTATGAGTCGATAGATAGGTAACTACCACATATAATTAGCCGTCAGAATTGTTGGTGGTTATAAATAAATCCACGTACGTAGACACGCGAAAAAACAATCTTTATTTGCTCTTGCGCACTCGGGTCTCTCCTCAATCCAACTTCTTTGCATCCCAGGTGTTCGTACATCTATCAACAGCATACTGCCGCTGCGACCTAGATGTGCTGGATGAGAAGGTGTACCCAGCTGTTCACAAGCCGAGAAAGATCATGGACATCGTCCAATGGATGGATGATGATACCCTGGCTTACTTGGAACCTAAGTAAGTTATCGCTAAGTAGACAAACAAGATGGCGGACGAATGAACGAAGATTTTACTGAAATGTCAGAATAGTGGTCCTTCCTTTTCGTGTGGTTAGTAACTAACCTGGTGTCAGAGTTTTTATGCTGCCCATGGGCCTCTGACATAGCTTCACATACTGTTGAGAAATATCTCTCAGGCATGCTGGTTTCCTCACGATGTTTTCCTTCACCGATTTTTAAACAAGTGATAATTATACAATACGCACATGAATCCGAGAGAATAGCGGTGTTTGTGTAACACACTTCCATTTTGACAGTTTATAAGCTACATTGCTGAGCTCCGGATTCAGGGTGCGTGACAAACTCAAACTCACTCAAACTCAAACTCACTAAAACTCACTCAAACTCAAACTCACTCAAACTCAAACTTACTCAAACTCAAACTCACTCAAACTTAACTCAAACTCAAATTCTTTATTGCATTCATGTGTAGGTACATAAGTAACATTAGTTACATAAGTAAATAAGTTTCAATATGAAATCCGGTTAGGGAACGTTAACATAATTTACATTAGACAAAACAAGCATCCACCAGAAATGTGATGTCGACGAATGTGCGAGGTAGCTATAAAAAAATCCCCCAATAGGATAACTTCATTTTCCTAGGTTGAGCTAAGAAAGTGTTGCTAGTGCTACGCATCCTCGCCCATCTCTAGTGGAAACTCTAGTTTTAGCTCCAGCTGAGCATGATACTGCTAAGCCCAAAATATGTAGGTAACAAGAAGTACCATTGATACGGAAGAAGAAGACTGCTTGGTAACGGCCTGATTGCGCTAGTGGGGGTATCTGTAGTGGCGCAGCTGGCAATTCCCTTTAGAGGAAAAGTATATCTATGTCTTTATTATTTTATTTTTGTTAAAAACTTTTTAAATTTGTCTGATAGTCGTCTGAACACGACGGTAAAAACGGGTTATTTTTCGGGATTTTGTATTGTCATAATCTTTTAGATTAAGTTTTGGAAAAAAAGAAATGATTGGTGCATGTACTAATTAACCCTTGATTTTTTAGAAAAATATCATGGCTCTAGAGGCATTACGGTGAGCGATGCGCGCTCGGAAACGGACGCGTTTGCGCTACACAGCACGAATAATCTATTCGAGTTTTGCGCAGCGGTAACCGCTGCCCGATTTTGTACGCAATGGCTACGAAACAGCTCATTGCCAACGAGCTATTGGCATTCGTCAAGCATGCCATCGATTACATGGACGAGGTCAGTATCTTGCAGATCTGCAAGTCCTCCTTCAAAGAGGATGAGGTATGCAGTGCCAAGTTGCTGTTATATCAGTCACTCGGCCAAGTCAGACAGATGCCATCTCGCCGGAGGGATGGTGGACAGAAGAGTCTGCAGGATATCATCGACCTGCTGAAGAAGACCGATCCGGATGACGTGCCAGATTTTGTGGCAAAAGAGCTGCACAAGCTGCCTCCTGTCACTTTCGACCACGTCGACGTCACTAGGCTGCTAAAGGACATCACGACTCTGAAGGTGAGCCTGGCTGAGATGAAGTCCAAGTTGGAGTCATCGGATGTCACCATTGGTGAATTGCGAGCCGAAGTAGCGTTGTTGAGCAACGCTATTCCGACAAGTGGGTCACCGGAAGGCTCCAATGCAAACACACGTCGCGGGGCACAAAATGCTTCTGTCTGCAGTTTACAGTCGGCGAGTGAATCAACGTCATCGGCTGTCAAGAATGCAAACGTTGCATCGTGTTCCGCTGATCGCGTCGTACCTGCCGGGGAAGCGACGCGCGTTATAGGTACATCGACCCCCAAGCGTACCTATTCGGATACCGTCGCTAAACAGAAATCTGCTGGGTCAGAAACTAAACGACCAGCAGTAAATCTAAAAGGGGGAAAGCAGAGTCGCTCGGCATCGAGCGCGACGAAAGGCGCTGTGATGGACCACGAACATCAGGTTCCGACCAAGAACACTTGCGATGATGACGGCTTCATCAAGGTGGAGAGAAAGAAGAGGAAGCCCACTTATCGCAACCAGTGCGGGACGGCGCCGGCTGGATGTAACATACTGCTACGTCCTGCAGTGCCGACGACGCAGCTGTACGTGTCCCGTTTACACCACTCTACGCAAGCTGAGGACGTCGTAGAGTACCTACATACGGGTGAAGACCAACTGGACCTTGAGGGTGGAGAAGTTGGAGGCGCGCCATAACACTAATTTCAAATCTTTCGTGGTGCGCATTCCAACTCACCATTTGGTGACCTTTCTCAAGGAAGAGTTTTGGCCGAAAGGTGTGCTGTATCGGCGTTTCCGCGGCCGGCTACGCGACACCTCGCAGCGTAACTTGACGCCGTCACAACGAGTGCAGTAGTTTTTAAGTTATTATGGTATTTTTAAATTATGTATTAGTTTATAGTTATCATTTTTTTTTTTTTATACATGTACTCTATTTTATGGGCCTTCGTTGCCTGAAATAAAGGATAAATAAAAAAATAATAATAATAATTACCCACGAATAACACAGCGGAATGCGTTTGTATGGAGAAAGGCCCAATAGAGTCCCTTCTTAACCATATTCTTCAAAATTCCAGGATAATATCGTCAGAACCGAACACCTATTCATACACTAAGGCTATAACTGAGGACCTGGTGGCAGAGTACGCCAGCAAGTTTCCCGTGGCCATTGCCAGGCCGTCTATTGGTTAGTACCTACTACATTTTGAACGTCTCTTTCAGCTTTCTGACCTAAAACCTCAGATCTCAGTGCAATTTCACCAACGACAATGAGCCCGCGTGCAGATAGACTGAGAGAAGGACTGACAGCGGAGTAATAATAATTCCGTTTGGCACCCTTCGAGTATAGAACCCTAAAAAATATAAATTTGGGGCCTCATACAATGGATTAGCCAAGGGCCTCAGATGGTATGGTTACGCCACTGCCTGGTGTCAGAGTTTTTATGCTGCCCATGGGCCTCTGACTTAGCTTCACATGCTGTTGATAAATTTCTTTCAGACATGCTGGTTTCCTCACGATGTTTTAAATGCTAATAAGCTGGTACAGATAATCTGGGGAGTTCAATGCGACACTGGTAACCGGTAGTGATGGAGGGCCGGTCTAATGCCTGTTGCAGACCAAGAGCTAAGCTAAGTTAGTTTAGCTTAGCTCGTATAGCTGACTCAGTTTTTCATACTTGTGTACAGACTGCAAACTTTGTCAAAAAGTATGAAAAATTGTGTCAGCTATGCGAGCTAAGCTAAACTAGCTTAGCTTAGGTCTTGGTCTGCAACAGGCATAAGTCTCCGTTATCTGAATACATTTTCTATGTATACGCCATGCATGAGTTTGTTAAAAAATGTTTAAAGATTCAAAGAAGTCTCTATTCTTTTTGTAACTTTTATTTGAGTTTTGTCTGTCTCTCTCTACGCTGAGAGTTATGAGTCTCTGACTAAAAATCTCTCATGTAGCTGTGCCAAGCAACCACCTTATTCTCAGCATCAGCCTGACTTGCCCTCTGCAGTATTAAATCTTCCAGCTGAGTCCTGTATTGTTTCACAGAAAAACAAGTCAATATTTTTTTCTGATGAATTAGGTTCAGGCTTTGGAAAAATTTTACTTAATTACCTTAGCCACAGTTTTACCAATCATAGCTATCATAACATAAGTTTTAAACAAATGATTAAAAGAATAGCAAACACAAACCTAGATAATTACTCTACAATGGTTTTGCTATTAGGTAACAGTACTGGTATTACCAGAAAAGGCATAGTGGATGGTGTGAACACCTTATTAAATTTAAATATAGGAAAGCTGATGTTGTGTGCTTTTCCTTATTGTGATACTCTGTCAAATGACGAAAATAATTATATTTATAAACTAAATAACACAATGCACAAACTGACATTATGTCACAGTGACAAATTATTGTACTTTGACACTAACAATTTTGTTAGTGGTTTTAAATTAACTCAGAGAACTTTGTCTCTGTCTTGGAAATGTAGACACCAGATTGCTATGTTGATAGCATATAATATTAATGAGGTTATAGCTAATATAACAAACTCTAGTATTAGGGACGACTCTGTGTTGCCTAGTTATACTAACAACATAGGGATTAATTATTTTTCATCATGTTGTACGAAGGAGGATCTACCTATAGTACCAACAACCTTGGAGGCCATGAACACTCAGGTCGAGTATTCTCTTCCTGCTAGAACTCAAATGGACATTCTAGACTCTTCGGTTGTAGTTGTGGAGGATACTCTGGATAGTTCTTTAAACTAGTCAGTAGGACAACAGAAGTTACCACTTTTAATAACCAGTTATTATTACTACAAAATAATAAAAAGGTATCTTCTGGCAATATAACTCTCAAAAATAATAAACTGAATGGAGTGCAACATACATTAAAATTATTAAATCAAAATATTCAAGGTTGCTCTTCCAAGTTACTGGAAATAGAATTGTTTTTGGAAAATACCAAGTTTGATGTCATTTGTTTAACAGAACATTGGTTAAAAGATCATCAAGTAGTATCAATTAATTTGGAAAATTATTGCGTAGTTAGCTATTTTAGCCGAAAACAAATGATACACGGTGGGTCATTAATATTAGTTAAAAATTCAATAAAATCTAAAGAACGAAAAGACATCATCGGACTATCTGTTGAACACACCATTGAATTGTCCTGTGTTGAGCTAGATAAGCATGTTATAGTATGTGTGTACAGACCTCCAAATTACCAGAATCTATCTGTGTTTGATTCTGTAATGGAAGATGTGTTAAAGAAACTAAGTACTAGTAGCAAGTCAATAATCATATGTGGAGATTTTAATATTAATTTACTAGAAAATAACTCGAATACTGTCAGATTATTAAGTCTTTTTGGGTCATTTGATTTGTCCAACGTTTTTATGGAACCAACCCGAGTAACTGCCTCCTCTGCCACTTGTATAGATAATATTTTTTGTAATTGTGAATACTTACATAAAGATATCTAAAACATTACTAATAACTATTTACAAGTATATAACAGGAGGGAAACAAAATAAAATAAATCAAAGGGCATCAAAAAATTCGTCCACATCGCTGTCAACAGGAAAAGTTCCCAAAAGGCTGGCAGCATTGCCACGTTGTATGGCAATGCTGATTCTTTGACCGAAAAATAGGCCAGCCCTCTGGTCACGTGAAGAGTCGACCAATCGCTTGGCGATGTCTCGATAAACATAGTGGGTACTCGGACCCCATGGCCCTAGTGTTTCAACCCCAAACGGCTCGAATATATAACTTCCAATAAGGTTGTTATACTTGCGCCGTTTGAGGTTTTCTGCACCTGCAGCGGCTGCCCCAGCACAACCCGCCGTGCAAGGAAGATGGGATGGCGCAAGGGTGTCGACACACGTTGCATCCCACACCAAAGGCCTACCTACCTTCCAAGGCATTAGTGTCATTCCATCTGGTCTCTTCCCATCGTCGCGTGCCAAGCCTTTGGGTTCTAAAACAGCTGGCACCCCGGCGGTGACAAGAGCACGACGGATTATGTCATTAATGCTGGCGTGCCGTGCTAACCGGCCTGCGCTTTTACTGCAGGATAGACCATGGTGTCCGAGGCAGTCGACAACTTCACCGCATTGGCAGCGATGCGGAGCCACGCAAGGAGCGCCCAGACGCAAACATGTAGCGAGCCGGAAAGTGGTGTCACCCAGCAGAGTGCCTATGTTGGGTGACGGAAGTGCCTGAAGCCAGAGGCCCGACTCCCACTCACCCACAGCCAGTAGGCGGGCACGCTCAGCAGTGTTGGTGGACGTATTAATAAGATTATACCGTACCAACCTGCAGAGCGGCTCATCCCACTGTCTCTGGGAAGATGGGTTCACGGGCCGATCAATATCTGGGCATGCCACTTTCCAGGCGTTCTCTGCGTCGATCAAGCACGGCACTGCAGAATCAACCAGGGAGGGGGCTAAAATTTTCCCGGTCAACTTTTCAGTGCTGTGGACAGAGGACAGGAACGCCGGTAAGCTTACACTAGTAATTTTGCGGACGCCGAGGCCGCCAAAACGAATGGGCAGTGTGGCTTGCAGCCACGCTCGGTCGTCCAAGGCCACATTTAAAATAGATGATAACGTGCTGCGAATAATTTGGTCAATTTTGTCCAAGAGATGTGGTTGCTTCCATAAAGGGGAAGAACGTAGAAAATACATGAAATTTGGGCCAAAACAACAGTATCTAATTAAGGTGAATGCCGAATGTAAATTGATTTTAGAAAGTCGGTCCGAAATCTCGTTAAAGTTTTTGATTTTTTCGTCGATAAAAGGAGAAAAGCTGTCTTCCAAAATAGGGGAACCTAGGAGGTGTAGTGAACTTTTTTCTACAATTTTTATTTGTGGGGCTATTGCATTAAATTTATCTAGGGTCAATTGTCTGTCGGTAATGTCAGAAAGGTAAATTTCACATTTTGAAGGGTTGAGATCCAGGCCTATAGATTTAAATTCCTTTTTCAAAAGTTGTAAATCTTTCAAAACGGTGTCTACATCACCTCCTAGAGTCCCATCATCCAAATACCACACGTTAAATTTTGAATTTAGTTTCTGGATAACTGGGTGAATAGCTAAACTGAAAATGACTGGCCCGAGAGGGTCACCTTGTTGGCAACCTACTGAAGATTCCAAAACATTGTCCTTGTATAGTAATTTAGACGGGTGCCTGTAACATTGCCACATAAAACCATAAATTTCGGGTAATTCCTTTTTGACTTCAGCCAACAAAGTGTCCCTGTTGACAGAGTTAAAGGCATTCTTTACGTCAACCTTGAGGATTATCCCACCTTTGTTGGAGGTTAAAAAGGTGGAAAAGGCATGTACGGCAGCCTCACAGCCCCCTTTAGAGCCAAAACCTAGCTGCAGGGGCTGAAACTTAGCTGAAAGCGATTCACTGTATAGCTTACAGCATATTTTGGCTGCCGTGCGCCTGTAGGTGCAGCCAACAGCAATGGGACGAATGCCGCCGTCCTTCTTACGTAAGGCACACAGGTTGGCCCCGTATAAGACATCGACGACGGCTTCGTTCACACCGCCGGTGAGCATGAGGTTAATTAGGGCCGCAAGCTCCTTCAAAAGCGACTCACCAGCTTCCCCGGCGCCTGAGCTCAAAAGATCCTTGAGATGTTGTGGAGTCAGGCCGTCGAGGCCGCCAGCGGAACCACTTCGGAAAGAGCTTACGGCTGCAATCAATTGGGGAGCCGAAACGTTTAGGAAAGTTGAATTTAGGTCGGGAGAATCGGGGGGGTTGGGAAAGGTGAGACCATCCGCAGGCGCTGGATGTTTACTCTCTAGAGCTGTTAGCGTTTCTGGAGAGTAAGGCGCCACCACATCGCTACTGAACAGCATTCTGGCTGCTCCTCTGATGTCACCTTCACTTAATTTGGATTCCACATGTGAACATAAGCCCTTTTGTGAAATGTTATTGAATGGAGGTAATTTAGGATCGAAAATTTGGGTCGAAATGTTACAATTTTCTTTAATTTGGTTCGTTAAAGTTTTTTTAATTGCCAAATTTTTTTTCACATGCAGAATCCTATAAGGGAAGGTAAGTAATTGTTCCCAGGCACTCTGTGAGTTCTCCTGGGTCACAAGACGGAGAGATTGCGCCAAACTCAGCGCAACAGACCGTCTCGCGCCCCGGGGAACTCTCTTTACAACTGGGGTAGAATTTTTCAATTTTGTAAGCTTTAACCACAAGGGTTGATCTAAAGGTGTTGATGTTTGGGATGTGGCTGTGGGGCACAATGGTACACTATGTGATTTATGGATCTTGCCATAGTGTATCCTAAGCCCCCGTTCTCCTTTAAAAAAGCGTGCCTGGGAGCAATGTGGACATCTCACCAGCTGGACATCAAGCGATGTAGAAGGTTGACTAGCACAGTTTCCGGCGTCGCTACTGCCGGCATTTGACATGTAAATATATAAAAGCTTACAGCTACACTTACCTATTAAAAACTAAATAAACTATACACAAACACACAAAAATACACGATTAGAAGAAATGTTTCAAAATATGTCACTAAAAAAAATTGTCACTTTGACGACTGCGGCGCAGCCGCGCTCGTGGTCTGGTGCGCTGCGCAAGCTGGGCGCAGCCTTCGCAACCGTTGCCCTGGCTGCAAGCGTCGCGAAAGATATCTTAAATAAGTTGCCATCTGACCACAGTGGACAAACTATAACATTTTGTTCCTATATGCCTCTACAAAAAATTCAAATAAGATTTAGGCCAATTACATGTACAAATTTAAACAAATTCAATAAGTCTTTGGCCAGTAATTTATGTGTTCAGAATTTTAATTAATATATCTGACCCAAGTGAGTTCTACGCCGAGTTCTTTTTACTATTGAATAAGCAATTTAATGACTCTTTTCCACTACAAACTAAAAGCATTTTCACAAAGTTTTTATTTAGCGATTGGGCGACTCCTGGTATTCGCAAAAGCAGAGCAAAACTTTTTGAACTTTATGGCCTCAAGCAACATACGAATAATACAAACTTTCATCAGTATGTTGCAAAATACTCTAAAACTTTTAAAAGTGTGTGCAAAATAGCTAAAGCTCTTTATATTAGCAATAAAATAAAATCAGCTGATGATAAAATAAAAACTACCTGGCAAATAATAAATAATGAAACAGGTAGGAAAAAGCAGCGTAATACTGAGTTTAATTTAGAGACTGCACATGGCCGCATCAACTCAGATATAGAAATAGCTCAGGAATTTGAAAACTTTTTTGCTAATATTCCTCTCAAAACTACTTCATCATTAAATTCCTCAGCCGCACTTTCTGCTGCCTTACTTAGAAAAAATGTAAAGGCATGCCCTTTAGAATTTACATTTCAGCATACAAACCCCCAGGCTGTTATAAAAGCTTTTAAAGATCTTAAAATCAAATCAACAGAAGATCTCTGGGGAATGTCTGTAAAAGTCTGTAGTTCTATTATCGATACCATTGCGCCCTATTTAGCTTTCATATTTAATTCTAGTGTGGACCAAGGAGTCTTTCCGGATCTAATGAAACACAGTAAAGTAGTGCCATTGTTCAAATCCGGTGATAGTAAAGAACCCAACAATTATAGGCCCGTGTCAATTCTGCCAGTTCTCCGTAAAGTGTTTGAAAAGTTGATGCTCAATCAAATGTTACGTCACTTTAATAAAAATTCCATCTTGCATGACCAACAGTTCGGTTTCACCAAAGGGCGTTGTACTACTGACGCTGGTGTCACCCTATTAAAGAACATTTTTAGCGCCTGGGAAGAAGCACAAGATGCCATTGGAATCTTTTGCGATCTCTCTAAGGCGTTCGATTGCGTAGAACATGAGACGCTTCTGCTGAAACTAGAGCACTATGGGATTAGAAATACAGCCCTTGATTTACTTAGATCATACCTGAAAGATAGAAAGGTTAAAGTTCAAGTAAATGGTGTGAACTCGCTGGGGTCGGAAATGACAATGGGCGTTCCTCAAGGTTCGATATTGGGTCCATTTCTGTTTTTAGTTTATATTAACGATTTACCCCAATTACTTCAAAATCAACCGAAGATGGTGTTATTTGCAGATGACACTTCATTAATCTTTAAAATTAATTGACGCTCACAAAATCTTGACGACGTGAATAACTCTATTCTTCAGGTCCAAGATTGGTTTACGGTAAATAATTTGGTACTAAATGAAAAAAAAACCAAATGCATTAGATTTACATTACCTAATGTTAAAAGTAGCGATTGTGACATCATATTGAACGGAGAAAAGCTGGAATTTATTAAGCAGACGGTTTTCCTGGGAATCACGCTAGACGACAAGTTGCAATGGGGTCCCCACATAACAACTCTTGCGGGACGGCTAAGCTCGGCCGCTTATGCTGTTAGAAAGATAAGGCAGTTAACAGACGTAGAAACCGCGCGTTTGGTCTATTTTAGTTACTTCCATAGTATTATGTCGTATGGCATTTTACTGTGGGGTCGGGCTGCTGACATTGAATCCATTTTTATTTTGCAAAAGCGAGCGATCAGGGCTATTTACAATCTTCGTCGTCACGAATCGCTTAGGGAACTATTTAAAAGGATTAATATTATGACAGTACCTTGCCAATTCATTTATGAAAATATTATGTATGTAAGAAAAAATAGACATCTTTTTAACAAAATAAGTGATAGGCATAATTTTAATACTAGAAATAAAGATAAAATAATTCAACCATTTTTTCGATTGTCAAAAGTACATACATCTTTTATGGGGTTCTGTGTTAAATGTTACAACAAAATACCTTGTGACATACTGCAATTAAATGAAAGAAAATTTAAAACTCATATTAAAAGTACACTTTGTAAACAAGCTTATTACAAATTAGAAGATTATATCAAAGATAAGGATGCTTGGAAACATGCTGGTCCTGCTCCACAGGACAATCTAGTGTCTCGACAAAATCAAACTGGTTGCTAAGTAAATTAGGTAATTTGTACCATATTATTTTATTATATTGGAATAACTTCTCACACATTGATTAATTTATTATTATTAACTTTTAGAATGTTTGTAAATATGTGAGCACCATGCACTTATGACATAATTAAGTTTACTTGCCACTGCTACATGTGTTTTTCTTTTCACCTTTTGTGATGTATTGTTTTTATTCTGGGTACATCGTCTTCACATATAATGTTATAATACATGTATACAAAACATTGTGAAACATTTTAAAAGAGTAACGGTGGAGTTTCTTGCCCATTCTTCTCCACACGAAACTACTTTTTGGAAGGGGCGACTAGAATCAGTTCTATTTCTTGTTCATTTTGACGTTCAAAAGTGCCATTCTTGTGCCTATTTGAAATAAATGTTTTGACTTTGACTTTGACTTTGTCTTCCGGCTAATAATATTGTGTATTTCTGCCAGAAGTGAAGATGTGAAAGTATAATTTTTGAGTAAAATGAAGTACCTATCTATTTTTATATCATTTAATTATACCATTACTAGTATGCGAAACTTCATTAGTGGATCGTCTAAAATCCTTATATTTGCAGTGACTGCGGCGTGGAAGGAACCCATTCCTGGTTGGGTGGACAACTTGAACGGACCAACTGGCTTGGTTATCGGCAGTGGAAAAGGCAAGTCACATTCTCTTCATTTTTCTTTTTGTTCTAGTTGTAGACAGTACTTACTCGCTATCATCTGCTTGCCTTTTCCTTATTATGTTTGGGACGGCTTCCTGTCTAACCAGATGTAGCTGAATACTAATTTTACATGGAGCGACTGCTTATTTGGGCTCCAAAACTCGGCTATTGGGTAACACGATACCCTTTGGTAAGAATGGCTGGTGGATAAGTTTTAAACGACTTCGAAGGACCTTGATATGCGGTGAATTAATTTTGTTGGTAATGTAGATTTTAGCGTCGTGGACTGCTGGTCGACACAGAATTGAGCACACGGGAAATGAGGTTTTGAGGAATATGGATGGATGGACTTACTTGAGACCTTCTGGACGAAACACGTGGCAAGGACAGCCCTTTGCAGACGTCTCACGTGTTCCCTGGTTTCTTCCTGATGCACTTTTTCACTCTTGTTTAAATGTCACACTTGTGTCGGCTAACACTTATTTATAATAGTTATACAGTTTTTGATGCGGATGCGGGTTGAGTAAGCGGTATTAGCGATGAGCGGTTTGCGGGTCAGTATTCACACTGGAGTCTGGACCTAGACTGTTTATAAAGTGGCGCGTGCGAATGCAAAAATTACACTTTTTAAGTAAGCTAGACGAGACTAGCTCACTATAATTAGCGGTTATGAGCGGTGAGCGGTTTGAGGTTATGTAGCGGCGCGGATTGAGTCTTGAGAATTGACTCATTATGTAGCGGAGCGGTTGAATGCATGAACACACTGACGTTTCTTGTCCAAATCACAGTTGATGGATGCTCGCAGTGGCGGGAAAGCTTCCGATTGGTCGATTAGGAATGAATGGGTAGGAATGATTCGCTCAATTCTGTGTTGTAAGCGGAAAAAACTTATAAATAAAAAACTTGCGCGAGCAATGGTTATTATATTCGCGGTCCCAACACTACAATCTAATGAAGTGAGAAGCGCCTGTAACCTTTGTGTTCGCATTACGCATTTCAACAGATTGCTAAGTGTTTTTCCCAGGCGCTCTTTAACACCGTCGGTGTTTTACACCCTAAAGGTCTTACCACAGACTATATAGAACCGTAGTATGTCTAGTACCTAGTAAGTCTGTTACCAGTCTTACAAACTTTCTCTAAAAGGACGAACATCGGTCCGCAAAAATACATATCTAATGCCATCCTAAAAAATCATAATATCATTGTACTAATTAAAATAGAACTAAATGATTCCGTATTCAAAGCATTGCTCAGCGTCAACATTCTCTTCGTTTTCCTTAGCAACAAGTCCAGTGGTTGCTTATAGTAAATAATTATTCCAAGTAACAATGATAATATTTCCAGGAGTCATCCGAACCATGCACTGCGAGCCTTCTTACAAAGCCGACGCCATTTCTGTCGACGTGGTCGCCAATGCTTGTATCCTGATTGCTTACGTCACTGCTCAGGACAAGTGAGTTGAAATAGTTTTTTAATAAACCTTTAAAGGTTTCCTCATAATGTTTCAGAAAAGTAGGCACAGGCCCTGGTTTTTTCCAGCCAAATGGTCAAAAATAGGTCTAAATCGTCGCATCAGCGCTTTTTGGGCCTGCGTTGGTTTGACACCTGCTTTAGATTGTCCGGAAAGGTTACCGCTACCCTGGAACATAAAGGGTTAAGGAATGAACATGGATGGGCTTTAGTCAGTAAGAGTCTGACACTCCCATCCACCCACACAGTGAGGGAGGGGTCATTTCATGATTTCCCACCCTCGAAAAAAAGACATTTAATCACTCTAATATTATAAAGACGAAAGTTTGTGAGTGAGTGTGTATGTGTGTTTGTCCGTCCTTCATGCCCAAACGGCTGAACGTATCAAAATGAAACTTGGCAGAGAGGTAGTTTATGACCTGGATTAACACATAGGATATTCCACACGGGCAGCAGCTAGTTATTCATAATACCATTTTCGTTTGCAGGCCGAAAGAAACCCAGCTTTACAACCTCACATTGTCCGGGGTTATAAAATTGTCATGGGCAGAAATTATTCAATTAGGTAAGTAAAGTTACGTTACTTATCCACTCAACTTTGCACACCACTACTGCGTGTCACACTTTCTACAAAATCCGAAGGATCTTTGAAGGAAATTTCTTATTTATTCATTTTG
Source organism: Hyppa rectilinea (assembly GCA_951799385.1). Lineage (NCBI taxonomy): Eukaryota > Metazoa > Arthropoda > Insecta > Lepidoptera > Noctuidae > Hyppa > Hyppa rectilinea. Next base: position 10,085,828 of record OX637329.1, on the reverse strand, counting down.
CTTCATAATCTATCTATCTATATCTATATCTATATCTATATATATAAAAATCAAATGCTGTTCGTTAGTCTCGCTAAAACTCGAGAACGGCTGGGCCGATTTAGCTGATTTTGGTGTTTAAATGTTTGTCGTAGTCCAGGGAAGGTTTAAAAGGTGAAAAAAGTCGGGTAGGGTAGGTAGGTAGGGTAGGTAGGTAGGGTAGGTAGGTAGGGTAGGTAGGTAGGGTAGGTAGGTAGGGTAGGTAGGTAGGGTAGGTAGGTAGGGTAGGTAGGTAGGGTAGGTAGGTAGGGTAGGTAGGTAGGGTAGGTAGGTAGGGTAGGTAGGTAGGGTAGGTAGGTAGGGTAGGTAGGTAGGGTAGGTAGGTAGGGTAGGTAGGTAGGGTAGGTAGGTAGGGTAGGTAGGTAGGGTAGGTAGGTAGGGTAGGTAGGTAGGGTAGGTAGGTAGGGTAGGTAGGTAGGGTAGGTAGGTAGGGTAGGTAGGTAGGGTAGGTAGGTAAGGCAGGTAGGTAGGGTAGGTATCATGGTTTAGACAGGACAAAGTCTGTCGAGTCAGCTAGTACGCAATAAATGTAGTTGTGTTAAAAATGAAACGCATTGCTTATTATAAGTTACAACCCAGTCAAAATATCTGTGGATCTGGAGTGTATGACGTCATTTCCCTCGCCGCTCTGGTAAGGATTGAAAAATTAGTTCCTAACCGCTAGAAATAATAATTTATTTTATATTTATGTAGTGAATAAAAATAAAATCATCATCAGGATGATGATGATGCGCGGGGACTTGAGCGACGAAGCGGGATTGTATTCCTGTGAGTTCCACAGACTGATATTTTGACCGGGTTACGCAATTACACCTCAGAATGCAAAGTCAAAAGTCAAAGTCAAATCATTGATTTCGAATAGGCACGTGAAAGGCACTTTTTAACAATCCTCGCAGATCCTGATCGCCCCTAAAAAACTTTAAAAGTGTTATTTTTGACAGACAGAAAAACGCGGACTTTCTTAAAAATATGGGAATTGCCTCTCTGGCCTTAGTCTGGACGTATCGATGACATCCTTAAAGAAATTGTCATTCACTTATTATTTCAGGAGAGAAGTGGGTCAACGAGTATCCGTACTCCGTGGCGCTGTGGTACCCTGGAGGCACCATCAAATCATACAAGATCTCTCACCAGCTCGACATGTTCTTCAGTCATATTGTGCCAGCTTACCTAGTGGATGCTCTGCTGTTTCTACTGGGGAAGAAGACCTTGTAAGTTATGTCATGAGAGTCTGGGGTAATGAGCAGGTTTAGGGTTTCTGGATTGTGGGTTCTTGGGCCCCATGTTAGACAGCTGATTATGTACCGCCCTACTCGTAATTTATTTTTTATGTACTTTTCAATGCGTGACTGGGAGCCTAAATTATTTTACACTAGCTTCCGCCCGCGGCTTCGCCCGCAAAATATGTCGACAAATTATACATATAAACCTTCCTCTTGAATCACTCTATCTATTAAAAAAACGGTGTAGGCACCGTTTGCCCCTTGAGTTATGCCCCCGATCGGCTTCGAGTACTCATACGCCCCTTAGGAATTTAGATGGTCTCGTTCGCCCCCGATTGCTATTAAATTAAAAGTACAGTCAGAAACAACGATCTTTGAAAAGTTGTGATTATTCTATTTATTTTCTAACAGGGAGTGGTTTAGAGTTGTTTTTATCAAAGCAATGTCTATCATGTGATGGGAAGAGATAAATGAAACTGCTTTTTAAATAAAAGATCTATTTTGAAAACAAAAAGTGCAAATATTTGTAAGGAAAGTCAAAAAACTATTTGTTAAACTTAAATGACTCAAATCAACACATTAAATAACATATTAATAATAAAAAATAAAACAATAAAATCACAGATTATGATCTGACAAAGTCATAGACCATCATTATTATATCCTACACACTATAAAATAAATGTAAAATTTTCATAGACTACTTGAGTTATTACTCATATAACTAAGTAAAACAAGCCTTAACAACTAACGAAATCACAGATCAGCAATAATAAAACTTACATTAACCATAAAATATGTAAAATTAAACAAATCACAGATTGGATGAATTATCACTTAAATATCTACGAGTAGGTAAAATGAGCCTTAAAAACTAACAAAATCAAATAAAACTTACACCTATAAAAAAAAGAAAAATCACAGATTAGTTATTACAAGTATAACATTTAGTGAATAATACCTGTCAGTCTAATTTTTTCACTTACATAATTATAATCATTTGTATAAGAATAACAATATAAAATCAATGTACGGTAGATTAACACTTCAAATCAATGTACGGTTATATATATGCGCACAGTTTCTCTAAACATAGATTTAGTCCGATTTCCCCATTTAATAATTTTGCCATAATGTAGTTTATCCGTTCGTCTCTTTCAATAAACTCTTTTTTTCTATTTTTTATTTTTACTCCACTCTTCACATTTTCGATTCTTTGTTCCACGAGTTTGCTTTCTTTTAATAAAATCTCGCAAAACTTTAAAATGTTAGGAGACGTTTTTCCGCTAAGATTTCTGTTTAAACGGGAATGCCAGCCTTCAACTTTATTGTTGGTGCGATTTTGTTGCCCATAGAAGTTACACATTCCCTTGACTGATTTATTTTCAAGCCACTGCTCTACAAAATAATTGTTAAATTTTAATGTTTCGCTATCACTTGGACTGTCCTCCATAATGTAAAGCCATCCATCGTCTTTCATTTCTTGTGGAATTAGACTCAATGTCTTGCATAAATCCACGTGTCTTTTAGTGTACCTCCTTTTCAAGAGGTTCAGCTCTTTAGCTTTTTTTTTCAGGGCTTGGGCAAAATGAAAAAAGCAACCCAATATAGTTGTACTTGGAAAGATTTCTGAAATGGCATTAATTATTGCCATCTCAAAATCTAGATGAAATTGATCGGGTTGCCAATCTGGAAGACGACATTTCATCATGTCAAAGAGACGTTTGTAGGTTTTTCCTTTTTTGTCTGGTAATAAAGCGTATGCTAGTGGTACGATATTGTTGCTGTGTATATCGCTTCCCAGATCACCGTGAATAGAAAATAGTTGCAGAAATGGTTGGACCACAAATTTAAAAGTACCATCAACGTACACATTTTTGCATTTTTCTAGTTGCCGACTGCATTCCTTTGTGGCAAAAACAATTATGCGTCCAGATCCATCATTAAAATCACAAAAAAGAAAATTTTCAAATTTCTTTGGTATTTCTAGATCGGTACTTTTGCGATTTCTAATCTTTTTAACTCCATAAGCCTTTTTTCTTGAATTATAAAGACCGCGCCGTACGTTTTTATATTCTGGAAACTTTTTAATAAGTTGTAATCCTGTATCTTTGTAATTTATAACTTCATTTTCATATATTTCATGAACTGATTTAATTGCTTCTGTTGCTGCTTTATTTTTACATATGTCTAGCACTGTTTTAATTTCATTGTTTTCAAAATCTGGAGCACACTCATGATGAGATTCTTTTACAATTGCGTCACCATTAATTGTAAGAGTTCCTTTGCAAGCAGGTCTATTTACACAGTGCCAGTTAGAGCCACCATTCTTATAAGTTCGTTTTTTGTGGTAGCTATGACCAGCTCTCAGCAAAACGAGGCCTCCCTTTCGTGACGAAATGTATTTAATACCACTTATCTCACGTCTCGAACAGCTTGCACCGTCTGACATGGTTCTACAATAATAATAAAAAACTAAATTAGAAAAAAGTTCTTTAAACTTAACTTTTAGGTCTTTGCTATTCATTAAACAAACTGATTCGTATATTATACTAGTATATACGTTATATTAAGCCTAAATCTGTATAGGGAGCTATCGATCAAAGCTATTAAAAATAAGCTAAAAGCTCATACCTAGATACAGAATTTAAGACATAAAAATCAAGTATTACATATTTTTATTACGTACATACTAAATTTTTGCAATAATATTAATTTGAAACTTACCCAATAAAAATATTTACACATACACACACAATTAAACACTAAATTCAATAAACGTTAATAATTTCACTTAGCAGAAAATATTATGTGTATGTATCGCACTCAAAGATAAGATGTCGACTAATTAGCACTTAACACATATTGCACCCCTACATACCTCATTAATAAGTTAGAAAGAGATAGCATACAATTCTTATGATAAACCAACCCTTTTTTGCCTATTGTTTATAAAACTTGTTTCGCCCAGTGAGTCAGGTAGCAAGGTAGCAAAAGCAGATACATGTGATGGGATTACGAATATAGTAATTTAAATAGGTTATCAATCAAATCGTGTTCTCATAAACACAATTTGATAACTTTTTCAAATCACTTAGAGAGAAAAGTAAAGCACAGTGTGTTATACTTTTTTGTCTAACGGTACTTTGTATAACTACTTTTAAATGATATGAGGCAAGGGGCGAACGGACACACCAAAATAATTAAAAATTAATAAAATATTATACGCCCCGTCACAAGGGTCAAACGGAACCTTCGAAACGGGGCGTATGGAACATTTTCCTCCAAGGGGCATAACCGAAGGGGCGTACGGGGCTTACACCAAAAAAACCGCATCGAAATCCGTAGCGTAGTTTTAAAGATTTAAGCATACAGACAAACAGACAAAAAAAGCGACTTTGTTTTATACTATGTAGTGATTTCAAATTTTGCATTTTGACAATTTATTATTTGACCATTCAAAAATAGTGGCTTAATAATTACGTGATTATTTGCGTAATTAATACACTTTTAATCACAATCTGAATGATTTTGAAGGATATTGCTAATCGATTGCTTCTTAAGTTCGATAAATTTGACTGATAAACAACGTAAATAACGCAATAAATGTTGTTGAACTCTCAAAACAATATTCTTTGCTACTGTTAGCATGTTACGCATGATTTTTGTGATTTACTATGATGGATTACGTGGGATTGTTGTGAGGGATTTTCTTTATAACTCTTCCCTAGTCGATGGATAGATAGCGCTGAACTTGGGAAGGTACTGCATGGAACGGAACGTCACATCATTTCACTTGGTTGTAATTTTGAGATCATAAAACGAAACGTACATAAAAAAGTACACGAAACAATGAAAGTGTCAGTCAACGTCCAATGAGCGTATGTGACGTGACGTGACGCAATGTTTTTTTTTCCAAGCGTTTTGGCTTTGGCACCTAGTATCGTAGTCAGTTTAACGCCACCTACAGAGTTTTTGTAGACTATTTTAATCTCTCATTACCTCGCAGATACTGTCAAATTTTTAAACACTCGAATTGTTACATTTATTTTGCAGCATGATAAACCTCCAGAAGCGCATCAGCCACGGCCTCAACGTCCTCCAGTACTACACCACCAAGGAGTGGCACTTCAGAAACACGAACTACAAGAGCCTCCGCACCAGGGTCACTGCCGCAGACAACGACACGTTCTATACTGATCCGTCGAAGCTGGACCCTGATGAGTACCTGAAGAACTATGTGCTGGGGACCCGGCGGTTCTGCTGTAAGGAGGATCCCGCCAACCTGCCCAGAGCTAGGAAGCTGCATAAGATGTAAGTTTTAGACATATCTACGTCTCTTTTTACTATCACTACGCCAGCACAACAAGTTACCCCAAACTGTTAAATATTTCCAATTGAACGTGAACCTTATAGTTTTACAGTAAAGTTGAAAATCTATCAAAGAAATTTGATAGATTGGGGTAGCTTGATGTTCTGGACTTTTCACTATCGATGCTTGAACCAGCGTTGAACATCCAACGATGCCCGTGTTAGTGAAGACAGACATTTTGTGCGACACTGATAGGAAAAATAGACTTTTGCAATAAGGATCAAGGCAATGTAAGGTACCAGGATCCTTTGTGACGTGGTTAAAATCAGAACTAACGCCGTCTTTTCTTTCCAATGCAGTTTCCAAAATTCCCAAATGTTTGCTAATAGCGTCTCGCTGGCAAGTGCATTCGCGGGCCTAAAGTTTTTTGTAGGCTCGTGTAGCCGTACGTATACAAGAGTGGTCCTTTGTTAAAATTAAACTCATCTTTATTCTTTTCTTCCAGCCGCTACTTCGCTGACCGCATCGTCAAGCTGATATTCGTCGCCCTAGTTCTCTGGACCCTGTACAGCAACACACATATCTTCACATCCTCAGTGGAACTCCTGGACAACACCCTGAAGAGTCTTCCTCCGATCAACCATGCTAAGGCAGAAGAAATTGCCGATATAGGGCTTTAGAACTTAACATAGCTTTGTTTCACGCAATTATAGGAGCAATGTCGTCTTAACAAGAATGTTTTTGATAATACAAGTTGTGTTATCAAGGAAGAAATTTAAGATCACTTGAGGAAAATATCCGCGCGCGTAAAGTTCTGAGCGTGTCATCTAATTAATTTTTCTACGTATCAGTTTTATTAAAGAATAGTTACATGTATTCGAAATTGTATTTTAGTTAGAAAACTAGAAAATGATCAAGCTATAAGATGAGATGTGCAAAAGAATATTTATGTATCATCTAAAAATCTGTGTGTTGTTCTCGTTCGCTTGATTCTCGTACACTACACAATGGATTTTGAAGTGATTTCGACGATCCTACAAAACTTCTTCCGGAAGGTTCAATAAGTATAATGGTTAGTTACATTTAGATATTCTGCATAGTACAGAAGTATCTATGTTGTAACCATAGAGCATATATATCGATGGTTGTAACATGTTGTCAAATGTACCCGTGCTAAGCAGGGGGGTCCACAGATTAATACATAATTATACCTACATAATATACTCGTAAGTACCCGTAATACTATTTCCGCTCCTACGCAAAACCTGTAAAGATTGTTTATGCCATTCCCCAGTGTTAAATCTCCTTCCACTTAATATCTACCTCTGATCTCCGAAGACATTTTTTAGGCAGCAATGTAATTGTATTTACCGTAGTTACCAATTAAATTAAGTTAATCATTCTGGGCAAATAAAATGATTTAGCAGACTTAACTAAGCGCCTGATAAAAATGTAAGAGCAAAGAATATTAAAACGTAGTTAATTTAGTACTAAACTAGATACTTTACAGGAGTTTAATATTGTTTGATTTATTTTTAATGTGCTACTATTAACTATATGGGTGAGTATAATAATATCTGTGATTTTTAAGTGATGAAATAAAAATATAATAATGACATGATTTTAATAAATGTGTTTTATTTAGTCACTTCGTCAAAACGCAATTCCTAATCGTCAAAATGTGACTCGTGGATTGCAATCCCTAGTTCATTTACAGTGAGATACCTAGAACCTCTAAACGTTTGCTTATGAAAAGAAGATAAAAAAATAAAATAAAAAAACTTTATTGCAAAGGTGTTGCAGTAAATACTTACAATAAAAACAGTTGCACTTTACGAATAAACACTGGTATACAACATTAATGGTTGGGGTACTGTCCTCTTAAATAGGCTACATAATAGCCTGTAGTAAAGAGAAACAGTGCCGTATCCCTAAAGAATGGAGAATCAATAAATTGCTTAGCGTATAAAATTTAAAAGATTAATGATATTAGTTTTTATAATATATGCAAATAAAGTATGGAAAATGCCTGAAAGTATTTAAGTCTATATCAGATAAGAGTAAGATGTGTGTGTGTGTGTGTTTGTGTTTTGAGAGTATGAGTGAAGCGTGTATGAAGATGACCCCAGTAAAGTATATTCGGTATAAAATCCTAATTCTAATCCTAAACCCGAATGCCCAGTAGGTACTGATAGGTACGCTTTGCCAACAGAAAATAATGGAACGAATAATATTTTAATTTTCTTCTGGTAACTTCGAAATTCTTGTGAACGAACATTCTATTTTGTCCCTCACTACTTGTAGAAATCGGAAGAGTTAATAACCAATCACAACTGAATACAATAATTCGTCCAGTTAGAGCTATTGTTTTTGTCATGTTTAGCCAATCAACATTATTTATAGAACTACTGAGAACAGAATATGCGTCATAGAGAACCTACTATTGCATCAGAAAATGTTCAAGGGCATCCTTAATGTCTTTGTTCCAGATAAATTCTATGTCGATTGTAATGTTATCGAACAATAAATAAATCGAGTACTTTGCAAATCGAGTACATGCTGTCATTTATATTTTTTTTTAATTAGGAACCCCAACAATTACTATATTTATTTTAGTAACTTTTGCTTATTATCATACTTGTTACCTACGTTGTTTTGTTGTAAAAAAAAGGAAGAGCTATTAAAAAAAAATCAAGTAAATAATTTAAGGGAACGGCAAAGAATCTGACAATATAATAAAATAGTAATACACTAGGGCCGTGGGGTCCGAGTGCTCATCGAGTGTTTCGGGATATCGCCCAGCGGTTGGTCGACTCTACACGTGACCAGGGGGCTGGTCAATTTTTCGGCCAAAGAATCAGCGTTGCCATTCAACGTGGCAACGCTGCCAGCCTTTTGGGCACATGTCCCACTGACAGCGATGGGGATGAATTTTTTGAAGCCCTATGAGGTTTTCCCCCTTTTTTACCACTTGTACATAATGTATATATTTTTTAGTTTTAGGTTGTATATAGTATTTAATTTTTAATGTAACTTAGATAAATGAGATATACGACCATTAATCAATACTAATGAATAAAATAGTCAAATCAATTTTGAAAGAAGTTGCTGCTGACTGTTTAGTTATCCTAGAAACTAAGTTCGATTAAAATCGATTGAATGGTCAAGTTGGTACCATCACTAGAAGCGCAAAGACAACAAAACTATATCTTTAACTGTCACTACCTTAATTTTCACAAAATGGCTGAACTATAGAGACGTGTATCACAAGTTATATTCGTCATAATGGAGCTTAAAAACGTTGATTTTTCCAACAAAAACAAGTGCACAACTACTTTTTCGAACGCAGACGTGTTGATTTGTGGAGATAAATCTTCATCAGTGTGTAAAACCGACGCGATTTCCTTCCGTGACCGTGTGTGGATTTCCCCAAGAGATTTTCCATTGCAGTCTTTTCAGAACTTTATAAAGTGCTGCAGATTTGTTCCTAGGCCTTCTCCAGACATTGTTAAAGATTTTAGAGTCCCTACAATGTGTGCATGAGTAAAAATGCCTTAACTGTGATTTAGTTTACAAGTGTATAGAAAATAGTGTAAAAATAAATAAATAAAAATGAATTTTGCTATGAATCGGCCCAACGGGCGCCCCGTTTTTAGTCCTTCAAATTATTCCATCGCCAACTACAGTACAGAAACCAAAAAAGACATGAGAACCACGTTTGGTGAAGACCTTTTTCTGAACAACCTTCATTTCATTCCGGACCCTTTGATGAAAAATTTGGCGGACACGATCATTACTGAGGAAAAAATGGCGCCTAAATCTAAATTAAATAATAATATTGATGTGAACACAAACGAAGACATGCATATTGGACCTGATTACTCCCGATTATCAGGCATTACAAGTTTTTTTTCTGGTGTAATGAATGTTATTACTAGCGCAATGTTCAGTAAGCGGAAACAGAGTGAATTTGTTGCGGAGCCAGTCGACCAGATGGCGGTGGCGTCGATGTGGCGAGGGGCCAAGACTATGGATGAAAATAAAATTTTACAGGATGAAAATTGTTCAAATGAAAAGTCTAGTGAGCTTTTGGCGTCAGAAATGACCGACTGTAAGAAAGCGGCAGTGCATTGTCAAAATAAAATCGAGCAGGTCCGTTTGCTATTGGGAAGCAAGCCGGTCCCCTGTAACTTCAGAGTTCGGAGACGTCCGAAGAGAGTTTTTGTTGAGGCAAGTTCTGTTGAAGACAGTTTTGAAGATGCCTTTTCTCCTGAAGACTTTGAAAGCATTGCCAATGATTCTTTTATTGAGTACTCCAGCCCTGTATGCTACCATGACCATGTTTTTCATGAGATTGATGGACCTAAAGTTAAAACTGAGACTGCTAAAACCTCTCAAAACATCCCAGAGCCCACACCGTTCTGTGAGACAACAGAAATTGTTAAAAATGTACCTGAGATTGTTACCGCCAATGAAAATAAATTAGAATTCGGGCTTTGTGATACAAAGCCCGAAGTCGTCAGTACATGTGAAGATAAGCTTAATAAATTAAAGGCATTACTGCAAGATAGAAGAAAGAAGTCTAAACCTATTGTCGAGCCTGAACCTGTTGTTGTACCGGAGCTGTCGAAAGCTCCAACAACTGTTGTTGTACCAGAACTGCCAAAAGCTCCAACAAGTGCTGTTGTAACAGAACTACCTAAACCCAAAAAAAAAGTAAAGGACAAGAGGTTTAAGAATGCAAACCGAATGTGTGACAAACGAATGAAGTCTAAAATGAGGAAGTCAATTCAAGACGACTTACAATTTGCTAACGAGATCATTATTGAAGATGCATCCAGCGCAGAAAACTCTCCGTCATTGACCTGCTTAGAAAAGTTCATTACAGCAATGAAACCTGAAAAAGAATACTTTGACGAAGTATCTGGACGTTTCCTCCCTGGCTCGGTCACTGAAAGCGAAGACTCCTTCCAAATCGTCTTCAACGACTGTCCGAAGTTACGCAAATCATCTGATTGTGAATCTGAAGACTCTTTTATCGTCTTTGAAGACTCTCCGGACAGTTGCTACACATCAAATGATGTATTCGGAGAGACCAGCGACTCTGAGGACTACGACAGTGACTCAGACATGAGTGATTCAGGATGTGGCAATTTTTCGTTCAATCTAGCCGCTTCTCTGTCTAAAAGTGTCTGTAACTTAGCGGATGATAGCTTGTATGTGGAACGCAGTGAGGATGAGGTGGACTGTGCAAATGTGAGGGATATGACGGTGTGTGAGTCTATGGACCTTGGTTGTGCTGAACCCAGTGGTGCGAAAACTAGTCTCCTGATTGATGAAAGGAAGAAACAACTAAGAAAAAATCAACCTGCTAAAAGGGTAAGTCTTTTGCCATAATTTAAGTCTTATTAGTAATAGTTTTAAAGATACATCCAGCATCGTCTAGATATCTTAGAACAAATGCTGAACATGCATAATCAGTCTATAATGTTTCCATGGCTAGGCGCAGACATCCTATCAATGAGAAAGTGGGCCATTTCCAGACATAACCCACTGTGTGAATTTTACTATCGTCATTTCTGCCCAAAGAATACCACTGCAATATCCATGATTTTAAGTTATTTAGCCATTTTTATGTTGGAAGCAAATAGTTGGAATAATTAAAACAGTCTGTCACTTAAAGTTGAAGTTAATAAAGTTTTAACTTCTTAAATGTAGTTTATAATCAAGAAAAAACATCCATGGTTAGTTTTTCGATCAAGTTCAAGTTAAATTGATTTTGTATTCTTATAAATAAACAAAGCAAAAGCACACACATTTCAACAGCTGTTGGGTAAAAGTAAATAAAATTACATCATCAAACAAGTAATCTATTTACTAACAGAATTCCCCTACTTATGATGACTGTCACATTAGATTAGCAGTACTACAGGTAGTCATTTATTAGTATTAGTATCATTCTATGGCCCTCATTTCAATTTATTTATGGTTGATGCAACATGTCCTTTTCTTGCATAATTCTTTATTAGTCTTAATCTTCCTAATAATCACTCCTTTTCTAGCCAAATCATTTTTCACATGGTCCAGCCACAGTTTTTTAGTATTCCTTTATCTCTCTTTGTCTCCACTGCAGGCCAATGGCCACTTCTCATCGACAGAAGGCATGAGCATGTAGTGTAAAATGAATACAGTTAGTGAGTGTTGATTTACATTTCACATAGTCATCTCCTTAGTTAATAGGTATTTTAATGTTTATAAATATTTTTTTAATTTAATAATTTTATTTCAAATAAATAAAAACGTTTACAAAAAGTGTACATGTAGCCAACAGTAATAAGTTTTCCATACAATTAAAGTGCCTAAAACTAAAACTAAGATTTTATTATAGGTGCAAGTACTGATTGTTTGGAATTGCAATTTTATGTAGCGACCAGCCCGATCTAGGTTAATTTAAACCTGTGTTTCAGGCCATCACTTTACAATCCAACTACTTTGGTCTAGTACAATTTAAAGTTAAGCTGTATTTAAATAAAGAATATTATAAGAACTAGGAGAAAAAGCTTAATGGTACCTTAATATCTAAAACTAAGCCTATGTAATTTTACAAAAATAAACACGCGGGGATCAAAATCATCATGCCAAAATTTCTAGAAGTTTTTCTGTGTCTGTGTAATTTAGTGTCTCTAAATATTCGGATAACATTTTACTACATTTTATTACCTTACACTATAGAAACTTAGTACCTTGTTGAGCTTATTATATAGAAAAGGTCCCAAGAACAGATACAAACGATTAGCAAACGCATGTCTAGTATGAGGCTTAATGCAAACTAAGTCCTTCCTTCTCTTGTCAGAAGGAACAGGGTCAAAAGGAAGTGCAGTGTGCTGGAGTAGTACTATATTTAAAATAAATAATTGCCGTACTGTAAGCACCTTACATGCTGTGTAGAGTTGATGCGTAGGAAATCTAAAAGGGCGAAAGGTAGCAACCTTTAGAATAGCTCTTTGAGCAGGCTCTAATGGGAGTAAAATTGTTTTAGCCGCACCACCCCAAGAAGTTACGCAATAAGTAAGAATGGATTGACACAAAGCTAAATAGACCTGTTTTATCAATTTAAAGTCGGCTACGTTCCGTAAATTCTTAAAAACATATATTAATTTGCGCACTCTCGTACACAGTAAATCGATATGTTTACGGAAATTTAGATTTGTGTCAATGGTGACACCTAGATATTTTAAATGGTCAGCTTTAGCTAAAGCGGGGCAAGAACATGCGATGTCAGCATACGTGCAACAATTATGTGCGCGAATGTTTAGATTAGTAAGCGGTATGTTAGTATTTCTCATTGTAAATAAAATGTAATTGGTTTTATCTGCATTTAATGTAAGGAGATTATTACGGAGCCAATTAGACACAATGTTAAAACCATTTTGAGCATATTCATAGACCTCAACTCTAGATTTAGCTGAAAATAATAGAGCGGTGTCATCTGCATAAGACATTATAACACCATTCTGGAGTGACAGGCTACATAGCTCATTAATATAGATTAAAAATAAAGTAGGGCCCAAAATGCTACCTTGTGGAATGCCAAAATTACTATTTTTTAGTTCAGAGCTTGTATACTGATCAATTTTAACACATTGATGACGATTGCTAAGATAATCAGAAAATAGTAGAAGTTGTTCTCCTCTTATCCCAAGTGTTTCAAGCTTGTGCAAAAGTAAAGTACAAGAAATAGTGTCGAAAGCTTTGGCAAGGTCTAGAAAGATCCCAATTGTGTGCATACCATTATCTAGGTTGGTAGTAACATAGTTAGTCAATTCGTGGACTGCTTGGCTAGTTGATCTTTTGGCCCTAAAACCAAATTGACTGTCTGAAAGTAGTCTGTTATCTTCTAGATATTTTATCAATCTACTGTTTATAATTTTTTCTAAAATTTTTGAGATCCCTGTTAACACTGAAATGGGTCTGTAGTTATTCACACAGTTTTTGTCTCCAGATTTAAATACAGGTGTGACCACAGCCTTTTTAAGCAATTTTGGGAATATTCCTTTAGATAAGCATAGTTGAAAAATGTGGGCTAGAGGAGGTGCAAGTAGGTATTTAAATCGTTTAAGAATATTATTAGGTATCTCATCCCACCCGGTGGCACAAACATCCTTTAACCCGTTTATCGTTCCGACTACTTCGTTAACGTCCGTATCTAATAAAACAAAAGAATTTAGTGTAGAAGATGTCATGGTTGGGTGTTGTTGGGAAATAATACTTGAGTTTACTGATCCTTCGGCCAAGTTTTTACCAACGTTAACAAAATAGTGGTTTACTTTATTGATTGCTTCGAATGGGTTTATCTCTGTTGACAGTATATCAAGCGAAGGTTCGGAATTTCTTGATCTAAATGTATGAGTTTTAACAAATTTCCATACAAGTTTGCTATTTTTCCCTGCCTTCTGCAAACATTTTTAACATATTGATTTTTTAGTTTTTTCAAAAGATTATTACAGAAGTTCCGATATCTTTTATAAGTTACAGAAAGTACTTCGTCATCAGGAGCAAGTCTTAATTTTAGGTGAAGTTTGTCTCTATGCCTTATACAGCGAACGAGACCGGGTGTGATCCAGGGTTTGAGAATAACATAGTAAGTAAAATCATCTATCTAGCCTTTTCCCAACTGTGTATGTTTCCAGTCCAATTCAGTATTTTACATGGAGCGACTGCCTATCTGAGCTTCTCAACCAGTTATTGGGTTATTAGGTACAATATTGTAAACAATAGTATTGTTCTCTAAGCAGTCGACATTTCTGTTGAAAATTCTTTATCCTAGTAAACATATCATACTGATTTTGTACAGCTAGTATTGCTATGAATCATCAATAGTACCTTGATGATCTTATTGGTGGAGGTAAATAATAGATTAGGAGGGAAACCTTGTTAAAATGGAAATCCAACAACTAATCAATGTTATCGAATCACTTGCAAGCATGCATATTGACGTTATTTCAATATTTTATGTCGTAAACAACTAACAAGTGCTTGGCGTATCTAGATACGCTGAGCTACTAGATACATTCACACAACCCTCCCATTTGGATTTACCATAATCAGGTAAAATTTACGAAGTTCTATTTGTCTGTTTAACCTTTGCCACTGCAGGGCTAAGGCCTTCCTTGCATTCAAAACGGGCATCTTGTCTACGTGAGAAAAACCATGTATAGAATATACTATGGTATTTTTAAATTGCATAATTATTTAGCGTCATAATAACAAAATTTGGGACGTTTTTCCTCAAAACGTAGGTATGGTCAACCGTAAGGATCATTGTCACAGTTTGACTTAATAAGCGCCTTTATTTCGTAGTAGTCAAGGGCGATTTTCGTAGCAAATAATATTTCCACTGACGTGCGGTTGAGCGTGCGTTATTTATACAATAGATAACAAACCAATTTACCCACTGATAATATAATGTTTTGCCTACTTGTAAATAAGTATGGCGTCAACACAAACTAAAATCGAAACTTTGCTCGAAACATTTTTGTTTCTTAGCCTATTTCAGACCTCGAACGCAAATTTTAAGTCAGTCAAACCATATAGTATCGTGTTACCCAGTAACTGGGATGTGGAGGAAAGGACAAGGCAGGCAAGGCATGATGATTTCAACTTTCATCGTATACCTAGCCTTTTCCCAAGTTGGGGTCGGCTTCCAGTCAAACCGGTTGCAGCTGACCAGTATTTTACGTGGAGTAATACGATACGTCTTGGTAAGACTTTCATGGTTCTGATGACCTATAAAGACTGTCAAAGATCCCCAAAGAGAATGACAGCCGGGACTAACGGCTTAACATGCTTTCCGAGTATGTAAAGATGGTGACTCGTCCACGGACCGACTGCGCAAAACGCTTGACCTGATCTCTCGACCCTTGAGGCTGTTATTACGTAGGTAGCTCTTTTTTATCTATTTGCACTTTCATTGCCGTCAAAAGGTTTACAAGTCGTGCGACATTTTTTCTGATAAATGAAATACCTGCTTGATTAGATTTCTAGAATGTAATGTGATAATTTTAAATTGCAATTTGATAAAGTTTTAAAATCCTCGATTATATGGTTAATTACCTGTTTAGATAGCAGTAAATAACCAATCAGACTGAGATAGGAGGACAGAGAACGGCAAGGTTAGTGTCGCTTCCGGTGGATCTTCGACCCCCTCTGCTTCAGACAGTATTTGTCTTGTTTATCAGAAACGTGGCTACGAAAAATATTTTCGGAAAAAAACTTGCAAAAAACTTATTTGAAATCATAATGTGTCTACAGAATTGCTCGATTTAAGGCGAGCGACACGTGTTTTCTAAAACTCAATAAAACCAAACAACCCTAATGCATTTTTTCAAACTAGGCTGTGAATCAGCACTTTTTGTACGTAAAAATTACAGAAGACAATCTCCCAAACGGCCCACCCTTCACCACTTCCTAGATTTTTAGCTGAGGAGTAGCACAACAAACTCCTCAGTAGATGTATATATTGCATTCCTCAATAAGACGTCACCATTTATGATCCCTATCAGCCAGTTTAATTCAACTAATGAGTTGAAGTTCTTTAATCCTCCTTCGTCGCGAGAGAAGAACTTATTAAAATTAATAATAAAGTCAACACCTGTCGACCGTCAAAAATCGAGCAAAGCAATATGCTTCCTTAGATGTGGAAGCACCCATACGGCGCAGCGAAATTCGCCCAGGCTTTGATTTCATACAGGATATGAATATACTACCTTCTGCGACATCACCCGCGTGAAATTACTTAACATAAAATGGTACTCAATGGCCAATAGTGTAGCTTTCCATAAGTGATCCGGCATCGGATGAGTTGTTCCGAATATTATCCGCTACACACCTCTGTATGTTATTAGTATATTATATTAATTTATTTGAATAATAATGATAAGCATTGACCTATGGCTACTAAGGTCAGATAGTAGTCGCTCCATATGAATAATAACGACCACAACGAAGCTGCGAAAAACAAAAATATTTTTATAAAAACATCATGATGTCTGGGCAGATTCAAGTCTTAATTAGAATAACACCAACAGCCTATCTGACCTCCACAACCCAGTTACTGGGTCACACGATACACCACGGTAAGACTGGTTGATATTAAATATTACTTTAAATAACCATAGAGCACCTATTGCGTACAAAACCATTGACAGAAACACAACGTAAATTAAATTATCACACGTATTGCGCCAAAGATTACGCCTTTAAAGCACGCCAATATAGCCTTTATTGCGTTTACGCAAGGTTTCTCATCAATAACACAGTCACGTGGCGACCTTGAGCGCCGTGTTCTTATGAGGAAACGCTCCATATATTATTATTAAACAAAGTACTGTTTGTGTTAGATGTTCAAGTAAGAAGTAAATAATAAAATCAGCTGTTTAACGGTGCATGAGTCAACAAGATTCTACCAATCTGTCTAGCCTTTTACCAACTATGTTGGGGTCGGCTTTCAGTCTAACTGGATGCAGCTGAATACCAGTATTTTGCATGGAGCGACTGCCTATCTGACCTCCACAACCCAGTAACTAGGTAAACGAGATTATCATCATCAATATTCTCTTGCCCTGGTCTGCGCGGTCTGTATTCCTTCATCCATACTTCTCTATTAGTCTTCAACTTGGTAGTCTTCTTCTTTCTTTCGTGTAGTTAGTGACTAACCTGGTGTCGAGTTTTCATGCTGCCCATGGGCCTCTTCGCCTTATGTAAGGGGATTGACACGAGATCATCATTTAATAAACATGTAAAAAGTACTTGTTTGAGGAGCGTGCAAGTCGATCCATGAGGTTATGTTACGATTGCCGGGCTTGGCCGTGGATTAGTGACCATCTTTACATATCGAGACCCCTCCGTGCCCCGGAAAGCACTTTAAGCCGTTGGTCCCAGCTTCATTTGTGCATCTTTGACAGTCGTTACGGGTCGTCAGGAGCCCGAAAATCTGATAGCCAGTCTTACCAAGGAGATTATTACCCAATTGTGAAGTTCAGACAGGCAGTCGCTCCTTGCAAAATACTGGTATTCAGCTACATCCGGTTAGACTGGAAGCCGACCCCAACATAGTTGGGAAAAAGCAGGAAGATTGATTTAATCACTTATTTCTGCTGCTCGTTATGAGCTGGAGCTTTGGTGTTCGATATTTCTCAGGTCAGGCAGTCTTATTAAGTCATTGACTGCCACGCAGCAGACACAATAGAAAAACTATTGTTTGTCGGACACACGGTGACCGCGTTGGCGTCCAACGTGTTAAGTTTTCCCATCAGGAATTTCTCCTGTCCAGATGTGGCCCAGTTGATGACAATAGGCTCGCCCCCTTCTACATGGGACATGGAACATGGGTCATAACTGAAGAATTATGGTTAAAAACTTTATCTTTCACCTTTTTTTTTTGAGGGTGTGAAATCATTAAATGACTCCTCCCGCTCTGGGTGGAGCGGAAGGGAGTGTCAGACTCTTACAGACTAAAACCCATCCATGTTCCTTCCTTAGCCCCTTATGTTCCTGGATAGCGGTAACCCTTTCGGACAGTCCCGCTTATCCGGCAGGATTCTTTCACCTCTGCTTACTCCTTCAGGGTATATTACAGGTGTGAGGATACGTTAGTATTATTCACAAAAAAGCTGCATCATCGACTTTTCACCATTTGTTCATTACACAACAAAAAGTCGAATTAAACTTTTGAATGAATCACTGCTGACTGGACTTTGTAAGGTCTTTGTCCTCATAGCTAATGTTGGTGAAGTATCAACTTTTATAACTGTTTTGTTTTTGTATGATGACGCTCAATGTGAAAGAAATTGTCTGGGAAAGTTACTTAATTCTTCCGGTTTATTTATACATTCAAGCTTTTGCATGTGTTGGATCTTTCGGTTCCCTTCAAATTGGTTGAGATAAATAAGTAACACGTCGACACTCCTTGGTAAGATTTGATGTCTGACTTTCGGTCTTCTGACCGTTATTAGAGCAGGTCATGATACGAAAAGCGTAGCTGCCCTAGACGCACGACCCTATATGTATATAATATAAAGGGCTCGTGTATTGTGAGAGCACTCAACAGGGTGCAAGGTTCTCCCCATTTGTTATTTTGCCGCACTTGGGTAAATCCCAAAATCCCTGCTTGGGCTCCCTATCATTGAAGTGTCATGCAATCTTGTAGCACGTGTGATGCAACTGCTAACTGTCACCCTGACCTGCCTCGCACATCATCTGCCCAAAAATAATTTATACAATGTGGAGAAAACAATACTACCATAAATGAAAACGCTGACAATACTGATGAATAGGAGTATTTAGAAACTATCAAATAAATCCTAACAATGAAATTTAAAAAGTGATTTTATCAAACAAACTAAATAATATGATAATAGTGACCGTCCGACTATGAGTTTTGCCAATCTTTGATTAGCTATAGTGATTAAACTGTTGGATATATTTGATTGAATTTTCGTATGCAGGCTGGGGACAGCATTAGATATACGCAGTTTAATTTATGATCGTATTGTAGTCTCCACTTTGTATATGGTAGCACCCCTGATATGGATTCGACTTGCAACACAAAACCTTATCAATAAACAAAGGAAATAAACTTACTCATTACTCAGTTACACAATGAAGCGCTTTATTTCTTTACTTTACAATCAATGGCGATTCGCCACGTAATCCTACTCAATGTTTACTATCTGTTTGTTTGTTGCTCAATTACTCGGCAAGGAAAAGGCTTGAGCAACTTCTAACAATTTTTGCGCAAGTTCGTAAGACATGCAATCTCTTTGGTCCAAAGTTCCATGCAATCAGGTTTGATAATGGGTAATCGTAGGAAATAGGACCAATAATGTAATTTACCTAATCGCGTTTGCAATTTCGTTTCCAAAGATGTAAACAAATATTACGTGTTTTTGGAAAATCAACTTTAAATGTCGAGTCATTAAGTTAAGTTTTGTAGCACAAACATTTTTATGATTTCTTCAATAGTACTAGTCATTCTGAAATCTACTTAATCTGTAATAGGTTAAGTTGATATTCGTTGAAGTGGAAATATCAATTAGATATTAGGATTAGAATTAATACAGGGTGTAACCGAAAGGGTGTACATACAAAAGCATATGCTACAGACCACCAAACTGAACAACTTTTACTATGTGACCAACTCCGAAATCGCAAAAAAAATAATCACCTGTATACATTTTTGGTCACGTGACTCGTCGAAATGTATGTATATACCAGAAATTTCGTCTGACAATGTGAATTCCACGCACGCCGAAGTGACCTTCTGACGCCAACCAAAGATATTTTCTGTAGTGTAATATTTAATTAAGAAAATGGCGGCATGCGACTGGGGCTTTCCGACCAAAATATTTTCTTGTTTCATGCTTGTCTGTACTGCTGTCGTAGTCATATGTTTTTGTACCTACGTAGTCGTATCAAGTCCTAATTCAATAATCATCTGAGTGATAGCGGCTTGCGATCTCATATGATAAGAAACTGACGGCTGATAATGTCAGAAGCCGGCGCATCTTCCTGTCTGATAAAATAAATCTCTATCTCTGCTCTGTTATTGCTTTAATAAAAAATATTTTATTAATCCGTGGCTCGGAAAGCACGGCTGTCATTCGAAGATCCTTTCACGATCGCTGCGTAGGGTAAACATACCGGTTATCGGCCGTTTAAGCGGCTTGTTGACTTTAGAGTTGATTTCTAACATAATGCAGTACTCCAAGATTAAAAAAAAAACGTTTCAGCCTACAATAGTGCAGTTTCATAAAACCTAATGCTTATAGACGTATCAGTGATACATAATTAAAAAAATATATATATTCGCAAAAATTGCAAATATACCGGCTATCGGCCTTTTTACTCAGTTATCGTCCACTAGTGCACTGGTTATCGGCCACCTAATTCACGGTAGAAAAACAACTCTTATTCTGTAGTTCTCAAACTCAAACTCAAAGTATTTATTTCAAATAAACCAATTACAGGCACTTTTGAATTGTCAAGGTGTCGGTCAGTCAGAGAGATGAAGCTAGTTGCCCATTCCAAAGCAGTAGGTACCTATGGAGAAGAACGGGCAAGAAACTCCATGGACACTCTTTTAAACAAAATATGGTTACAAAATATTGGTTACATAGATCATATTATTATTATTATACATGTGAGAACGATGCAGAACGGTGAAAGCATCCGATATAAAATAATGTAAAAAAAAAGTTCAAAAATTAAATTAAAACAAGCCATGGCCGCTAAGAGATGACCAGTCTCTACCGACAGCGCCCGTTCACGAACATGACGCATGGATTAGCACCATTCAGCTCAACCATTTGAAGGGAGCTAAATGATCCAACACACGCGCCACGATCAGCGAGACATTAAAGTGAGCATGACATACTCTCAGCCGCCAAAGCACATTCAAGTCAATGAAAGACGTACCCAGTAAATGGTCACTTTATATTAGGTACATAGTACTCACATATGTGCTAAGCAATTATACAATATTAAGAAATTGAATTTATACAATGCAAATATAGTTTTTATTGTTGTTGATCTTCCGCAGCTCCAACAGTTTTTTAAGAAGTCTAATGAATTAGGTGATACGCCCTTGTGGAGCAGGAATAGCATTGACCCAAGCGTTTTTATCAGCGATGTAATCTCCCAATTTATAATATGCTTGGCTGCATAGTGTGCGTTTTATACAGGATTTAAATTTTGTTTCATTAAGTTCAAGAATGTTGGGGGGTATTTTATTGTAACATTTTAAACAGTACCCCATGAAAGATGAATCTACTTTAGCCAGCCTGAAACCTGGTTGAACTAATTGGTCCCTATTTCTAGTGAAATAATTGTGTCTTTCACCTCTTTTACTAAAAAGATGTAGATTTTTCCTTGCATACATGATGTTTTCATAGATATATTGACAAGGTACAGTCATGATGTTAATAAGCTTAAACCGTTCCCTTAGAGAATCGCGCCTACGAAGATTATAAATGGCTCTGATAGCTCTTTTCTGCAGAATAAAAATAGACTCGATGTCTGCAGCACGTCCCCAAAGTAAAATACCGTAAGACATAATACTATGAAAATAGCTAAAATAGACCAGTCTCGCGGTATCTACATCAGTATATTGACGGATCTTTCTGACAGCATATGCTGCAGAACTTAGCCGTCCTGCAAGAGATGTTAAATGAGGACCCCATTGTAGCCTTGAGTCGAGCGTGATCCCTAGGAAAACAGTTTTATCGACAAATTTTAGTTTCTCTTGATTCAATACTATCTCACAATCACTACTTTTTACATTTGGTAAAGAAAATCTAATGCACTTAGTTTTTTTTCCATTTAATACTAAATTATTTACAGTGAACCAATTCTGGACCTGCAGTAGGGCGTTATTTACGTCGTCAAAGTTTTTAGCACGTCTATCTATCTTAAAAATTAAAGAAGTGTCGTCAGCAAATAACACCATTTGTGGTTGATTTTTTAATAAATGGAGAAGATCATTAATATATACTAAAAAGAGGAAAGGACCCAATATTGAACCTTTCATAGGGTTTATAATAGTATGAAAGTAAAACAATTAATAAATTTTAAAGAAGCGGTGTATTTTTACTCTCTTCTACAACTTACAGCTACTTTTGGCTTTAGAATCATTAAAAATCAAAACTGATTTATTATTTACTAATTACTATCGGCCGTTCTTTTTTCGAAAGGCCGGAATCAGGTGTAATTTTTACCAATTTTCGGCCGTCCATTTTAAACGGCCGGAGACAGGTTTTATTTTTACTAGTTATCGGCCGCTAAACATTCGGTATTTTTACAGGTCATATCTTTGAAAATATGAGGTTTACTGGCGGCCGGAATCTAGTTCTAAATTTACAAAATTCTAGCTGTTCACAAATATAATGGAATCTATGTTGGTGAATTTAAGGTTTCTCTAATAAAGGCAAAGTGAAATGACGTGAATAAACCGGTTATGCGACCACCCGGTCGGAAAGTAGATTTTGAAATTAATCGTAACGTATTGTCCGACCACCAAAAAAATCACAAATTATGAAAAGTTTGATGAGTTTGGGCACTTGAATATTGAAATTAGACATGCTAAACACACACAAACCCCATCAAAGAACAATAAACCATCAGTAACACGTAAAAACTTACCTTTGAAAATCAATCCACCTGCTATTTTTTTATTCCAGACACCAAATTTTGAAATGGCCACTGAGGGCTCAGTTCGCACATTTCGAGGCCATGCCGTTGGATTATGAACCGTGTAGTTCGTCCAGATCGAATGGCGCGA
Organism: Hyppa rectilinea; assembly: GCA_951799385.1. Taxonomy (NCBI): domain Eukaryota; kingdom Metazoa; phylum Arthropoda; class Insecta; order Lepidoptera; family Noctuidae; genus Hyppa; species Hyppa rectilinea. The sequence goes on along the minus strand of OX637329.1, from coordinate 10,062,919 downwards.
AATTAGTAAGGAGCGGTCTCTAACACTGACTATTATTTAAAATAACGTGCGAAGTGGCCGAAAAGGGGTAGTGGCCGGTAAACCGGTAATATGTCGACTGTAATGGAAGCGTATCTGAAACTTACTTCACGAGATCGGGCGTAAGTCAGGGAACCAATTTAGGACCATTCCTCTTTATCCTCGTGGTGGACGACTTACCGGAAGTAGTCAAAGAGTCAACTTGCCTTCTTTTTGCTGATGATCTCAAACTGATTCGTGTCGTGAAAGATATTACTGATCATGATACACTGCAGCAAGATTTAGATAGAGTCACTGAATGGAGTCAAGAAAATAAACTCTACTTCAATGTGGCGAAATGCTCGGTACTATCATACACACGCGCACGAACACCGAGTCACCATCAGTACCTCATGGAGGGTAAACCGCTGCAGCGTGTCATGGAAGTCAAAGATCTGGGTGTTGACTTTACCGCTGATTTGCAATTTAGGAAGCATATTGTTGCAGTTTGTAAAAAAGCATACCGTAACCTTGGGTTTATGTTACGACAGGCGAATCAGTTTACTAATATGTGTGCTTTAAGGGCTTTGTACGAAGCACTAGTGAAGAGCCACCTGCAGTACAACGCAGCTATTTGGAGTCCTAGTGAAGCCAAATACAGTACCATGCTAGAGCGGATACAGAACAAATATATAAGGTTCATGTACAAAAAGTTTTATGGAGTATATCCGGGATACCCGCTGTTGTATCCTACCTTATTTCTGTTAGGCATGGTAGGTTATATGAAATTAGAAGTTAAGAGGGAACTTGCACTAGCGACATACTTATTCCATGTAATAAGAGGTAAAATCTGTAATCTAGATATCCTACAGACTATGAAACTATGTGTACCGAACGAGTACGTAAACAGACGTCGGAGGCCGCGACTGTTGGGGGTACCGAAAGCGCGCACCAATCTTCTCCAGCGTGCTCCTCTTACGCGAGCGCTGGGCACTCTCAACGCGGTAGCTCTAATCTTAGACTTGTTCTCTTGCACACTGAACGATTTTACTGTTGCGACCTCTAGAGTGTTAAGTTATCCAGATTTGGATCTGTAGTATCTGCATGTGTAGTAATGCCTAGTATTAAGATAATGTCCTAATAAGTTTGTAATGTACCACTCTATCACTTTAGGTTAGCCTGTAACGATAGTTGTGCTGTAAATAAATAAATAAATGTTTACCCTATAGTCAGAACAGAACCCCGAAATCGCGAAAACCAGTCTTTTTTTTTGAGGCTGGGAAATCATCCAATGACTTCTCCCGCTCTGGGTGGAGCGGAGGGGAGTGTCAGACTCTTACTGACTAAAACCCATCCATGTTCCTTCCGTAGCCCTTTATGCTCCGGGGCAGCGGTAACCCTTTCGGACAATCCCGCTTACCCGGCAGGCTACGAAACAACCAGTCTTGCCGTATGGTATCGTGTTACCCAGTAACTGGGTTTTGGAGATCAGTTAAGCAGTCCTATGTAAAATATTATTATTCAGATGCATCCAGTTAGACTGGAAGCTGATACCAGCATAGTTGGGAAAAGCAAAGGCAGATTATGAACATGTTTTTATTCTCGTAACGTTGGAGAATGTATAACTAAAAATTCCAATAGTTTTGGAACGAAGTTCCTTATCGCGCGTTGTGAAAGGGGGCTAGACGGAAAAAATTCTTACGAAAAGTTGTCACGACACTTTTTGTAAAACATTTTTTGCGGTAATGCTGGCGGCTTCTACAAAGGCAAGCAATTCGAACAGAAAAATGAATCGTTTCGTCGGTCGAATAGAGTTCATTATTATTTGGACGAGCTTTTCTCTATGAAAATATTGGACCGAATTAAGACCTTATTTTTATTAAGTTAACCGCGTAATTCGGTTGTGCATCTTTGTAAAGTCGGGTCCGACACGAGACAATAGGTTTCTCAGAATAATTTTAGTAAACTGCGTATTTAGGTACCTAGTTTGGTATTTCTAAATTTTACCGTTTACTGTTAATAAATAAAGTTTGAATTCGCTTTTCGTGTTTTTATTTGTGTAGTTGTGTATCTAACCTATTTATCTTTCGCGTAAAATCGCGTATGTATTTTTATTTATGTTTATGTATCTTGAACGCAGGGCGGTGGCATGCGGCGCGCGGCGTCGCCGTCGCGGCATTGTTTGTTTTCGTGACTGTGGTGTCGGATGAACTAATTAATTAGATACTTACATACCTACCTACCTATACGAGTGTAATTTAATTCGAGTTCCTTATCGCGCGTTGTGAAAGGGGGCTAGACGGAAAAAAATCTTACGAAATTACAATTCCTTCACTAATTAATCGAAAGGAACTTCGTTCCATCCGGGTGTCCCTTGACACCTCTCAAGTTTTTTTTTGTTCTAATAGTGTGTTCATAACAATGGTTACTGTTATCGCTATTGTAGCGAATCAGATATTGTAAACGAAAGATTGTTGATATCTCCGTATTATAAGTTCTCATTGTTTCGATCTCGATAGGATAAGATCGTCTAAATAAAATTGCAGAAGTGTACCACACGATCGGCACTTTGTTTTGGCGCCTGCATTATTAGGTTCAGTGTGTCTTTCTTTCTTTTTCGTGTGGTTAGACCTGGAGTCAGAGTTTCTATGCTGCCCATGCATGGGCCTCTGACTTAAGCGGGATTGTTTAAGCGGGATTTTCCGAAAGGGTTACCTCTACCCCGGCAAATAAAGGACTAAGGAAGTCCATTTGAGGATTTTGACCCTCCATTTTTTTTAAGCAAGTGATAATTATACAATGCGCATATGAATCCGAAAAGTCAGAGGTGTGTCTTAGGTTCGAACTCGGCACCACTAGGCTTACACTGCTGTGTGTTTAGGTCCCAAGATACCCCTTTTTAACAGACTTGAAAAACGGAGGAGGTTATATACCAGTTACTTACTGTTGGAATAAATATGAAGATATCTCCACCTCATAACTGTCTCACCAATAATGTGAGTGTATAATAAAACACTCACATTGCAAGTCCACATTGACGAAAATTTAAGTCTCTATTTGGTTTGATAGGACTGTGGGTTAATTGTGCAGGGTAAGTGACGATTGATAGCAAAAAGTATTTCATTTTTACAGTTCAGCGTTACTTATGTTGCTTAGGGGACGAATTTTTTTCAAACATATACTTCAAGACCCTTGATTTGTGATTAAAGATTTTATATCAGGCCCTTTTATAGCAGGCCCTGTATCAATTTCAGCTTTGCAACCTCTAGAGCGAAAGATTAATGAAATGATGCAAAATGGCTGCTTCAAAATGTAATATCTGGTGCAATAAGTACGATGAATTGATGACTAACATGATACAACTCAGTGCAGAGCCCTTGCACAATTTCTTTTGTGGCTTTCCAGCATGCAACTGTATTGAGAATTTTCATCATTGAGTCGGATTAGTCCTTTATATGTTCTTCAGATATGTCAAATTGTATGAAAGTAAGTTTTTAAACAAAAATTAAACGATGTAACATGTAGATTGTGGAAGAATTGATTTGGATAGAAATGGGTTGACTACGGACATGACTCGAATCTGCCTAGCTGTATCCAACTGTGTCGGTTTGCAGCCTAACTGAATGCTGCTGAATACCAGTATTTTATATAGAGCAAGTGCCGACCTGACTTGGATAACTCGATACAGGGTATTTAGGGTGAATTCTTGAATTGGACCGCTGTCCAAAAACGGTCTCAGTCTTATCTAATGTTTTTTCATACATTTTGGTCTGCTAGACTTGAATGAAAACTAGGTACAGCTAGCAAGAAAATGGGAAATTTTCACAAAAACTTTTTTGATACCAATCGATCTTCTTTCTTATAAGGATTAAAATACTTTATTGAACCAACTTAGGTTTCAGTCAGTAGAAAAATCAGATCACAAAATAGTAAACTTTTCCCATCCATTCGTAGGAAATAAGACTGCAACGTCCCAGCTTACTTTTTATGATGGATAGACTGGCCGCTATAATGGAGACCGACCGATACTGCTCCTGACTGTCTTGAGATCAGTCCTCGGGTGGATAATTTCTGAGGAATATTCCATAAAATAACAACAAAGAACAATTCCAAATACCAGAAGCAATAATCTTAGACCAATCCATTATAAATCGTTTACAAAACTTATTAAATGGTCTCCCGATCTTGGAAAGGACTACGTGCGCAGTGGCATGCTCTAATGACACTATTTGCTTTAATGAGATCAGTCATTAAAGTTCTAAGTGATTTCCGTAACGTTTGTTTACTGTGAAGTCATTGGAAACGGGGAACTACCTTGTTTGTTTGGTCGGATAATGAATAGTATCTTTATGTTGACAGAACGTTCGCTTTATACTGGAGTCGGACGATAACAAGTCTCTACAACAGTAACTATGGAGTTATATACGTACCATACGAAGCTACCTTTTAGAACCAATTTAATTTTATTGTAAATTTTGACGTTCAAAATGACTGACATCTTGCATGGTGCAAGTACCCACCTTATGACTGCTCCCGCTCTGGGTGGAGCGGAAGGGAGTGCCAGACTCTTACTGACTAAAACCCATCCATGTTCCTTCCGTAGCCCTTTATGTTCCGGGGTAGCGGTAACCCTTTCGGACAATCCCGCTTACCCGGCAGGCTTGGCCCTGAGGGGCCCCTTCATATGCTGACATCTCTTTGAGGCGCGCGTGGAACATATACGCGCCGTACGGCACGGGTCTGGTGCTGATCGGACGGTGAGTCACCCATTACTCACCGTCCGCAGGCCCGCGCCTACGGTGGCCGGGAGTCGTCACGTGGCTCCCGACGCCCGGAGCGTCTCCCGCGGCGGCTGGGACGGGAGGACCTTTCTCCCATCCCGCCACCTCCTTCGCGAGCATGACTTTTTCGCAGAAGGAGGTGACTGCCTCCCACTCCCTCTCGCCCCGGACCATGGCTTGCACCAGGGCCGGGCGCGAGAGGTCGCCGCCGCCGATCGCCTCTACGAGGACACGGCGGTGCTCCGCCCAAGCGGGGCAGGTTTGCACCGTGTGCTCTACCGTGTCCTCTGGGCGATCCTCGCAGTGGTGACACCCGGGCGTTTCCTCCCGCCTGATGATGTGCAGGAACCTCCCGAAACATCCATGTCCGGTGAGGACCTGCGTCAGGCGGAAGGTGAGGGCGCCGTGACGCCTCTCTAGCCACTCCTCAAAGAGGGGCCTTACCGCCACTATCGTGGCGTGCCCTGCGCTGGGTTGCGACAGTCGCTGATTCCAGGCCGCCATGAGATCGCGCCGGAGGTCCGTCCGCTCCGCCGCAATTTGCTGCGGAAACGAAGTTTCCCCCCGGCTTAGTACCTCCGCGCGCCACTCGTACAGGCGCGCGAGGACCATCGCCTCCAGATCCCACGGCGGCAGTCCGGCAAGGAGGCTTGCCGCCTCGCCCGAGATCGTGCGGTACCCCCGGATTAGCCGAATGGCTACCAACTTTTGGGGCGCGTTCAGGTAGTGGGCGGCTCGCCGCCGCAATGAACGCGCCCACACCGGGGCCCCGTAAAGGGCCATGGACCGCACGACTCCCGCGTAAAGCCTCCGGCAGGAGGCGTTTGGCCCCCTCAAATTGGGCAAGAGCCGCTTGAAGGCGGCCCCAGTCCGTTCCAGCTTGGGGGCCAAACGTCGGAAATGCTCCACGAAATTCCATCGGCTGTCGAGGACCAGACCTAGGTATTTCATCGTGGTCTCGACGCCGATGTGAACCCCTCCTACCGTAAGTTGGGATCCCGATGATGGCCTATTCCGAGGCCCATGAAAGGACATGGCCTCGGATTTGTGCAATGCCACCTCGAGACCCAACTGCCGGATCCTCTCAACGACTATCGCAACCCCGCGTGTCATCGCGTCGGCCGCCGCCTGATGCGACCTTCCCTGCGCCAAGACCAGCGTGTCGTCAGCGTAACAAATTACGCTGTCGCCGTCAGGGAGGTCGGCCCGCAGCACCCAGTCGTAGCCGATGTCCCACAGGTGCGGCCCCAGAACCGATCCCTGTGGGACACCGCACGACATCTCTCGCCGGTTCCATTCCCCGCAAGTACCCACCTAAAGGTACATATTTACGTAGATAGCTGGTAACTGGCGCTGATAAACGCAGCCCAGTTCCTATCTGGATAAGCTAGCGATCGGTGTTGACAATCAGCGCTTGTCGGCGCCGGTTATCAACTGTTAAAAGGTGCTCAATCTCCCGTTAGGGCCGAGCCTGCCAGGTAAGCGGGATTGTCTGAAAGTGTTACCGCTACCCCGGAACACAAAGGGCTAAGGAAGGAACATGGATGGGTTTTAGTCAGTAAAAGTCTGACACTCCCTTCCGCTCCACCCAGAGCGAGAAAGTCATTGGATGATTACCAACCCTCAAAAAAAAAATAGTGCTCAATCTCATCTCATAATCTCATTCCCCGACTGTACTGTCTAAGCATATTAAAATAATGTCACAAGTTGAATAGCTGGTTGGAAACAGAAAACCTAACAATTGCTGGTCACTTAAAATTTATTAGTGAAAGGTTCAACGCTTGGAAGGTCAGGTGAATGTTTTTAAGCGTAGCCGCTTTAAAATATTGCATAAATTCATTTGCTTTATTACATCACTAAAAGATTTGTTAATAACTCCCTTTTCCAGTGGCGTACCGATATTAAAAAGACAGAAGCCATAGATACAACCGGATGTCACCGACTTTTTTTAACAACAACACTCAAACCTGGCTGTTAAGCAATAAAATGTTTAATGAAACTACCCATAAGTAGAAGACAATGATTATAACCTTGGCACAAAGCTTGGAATCACTCCAACACATTGTGTACATAGCAATACATTCTTCATTGTCCGCCATCTTGAGCGGAGATAACCGAAGGGCCACGGGAATACCCGAAGTTGTAAATCTGACCAAATGGCGGTCAATCGTAGAGGATGTGTTGGAGTCTGTAGAGCCTACAGTAACCAGTCACTTAACTACATGTATGATATATGAGGTCAGCCAGATGACAGCAGAAACAATTGAACAGCGAAAATCGCCCTTATTGCTAGGAAATAAAAACTCTTTAATTACAAGCTGATAAAGATAGCGGTAAACTGCGCAGAATATGAAGAGGGTTTAGTGCCTAGTAGCTACATGTATGATATGAATGGTCAACCAACGTCAGCACAACCAATCGAACAGTGAATGTAGCTCTTACTCCTGTGAAATAAACGCGTAAATTGAAAGGTTTTCTCTCGTCGACGATGACTAGGGATTTTTGAACGACTTGCGAAGCAGGCAAGTGGCTTTTAAAGGACATGCAAGGAGTATTTCCTTCAAGTTCTAGTACGGTGCTGGCGAATTAGTCGTTATTATAAACTCTATTCAGCCGGGTCCTCACTACCGACCGGCGCGCGACAAAATTTTGTCGAGTTGGTAAAACTGCCGGAAGGTCCAGTGGCTTCAAGTCATATGAGGCAAAAATTGCGATTGTATTGTCGGCGGTTTTTCACAGACCTCAATTGGGCTTGGGGATAAATTAAGGAGGACTTGATCCGGTATAATTTGAACACCTCGGGCCGGGTACGGCATTCGGCTAAACCCGGCTTTAAAGTCTCCAAGACAAAGTTAGCAATGTAGACTCGGGTTTAGCATTTGTAATTAGCACTTTAACTTTGTCAAAATAGAGTTAAATTTTTTAAAGCCGTAAAAGTTCGCGTGCTTTGGGTGGACATATGGGCAAAAAGATCGTCGAGCCATAAGTACTTGCGCGTATTTGCACGTATACTAGGCCGTAGGTCAATGATAGAAAAGCAGTATAATCTGACCTCTTATTCTATTTGATTTGAAACTCCTTGCCGACTTATGTACGCTAGGCCACCCGCCTCAAAGAGATGTCAGCATAGGGAGGGGCCCGTTAGGGCCAAGTCTGCCGGGTAAGCGGGATTGTCCGAAAGGTTATCGCTACCCCGGAAAATATAGGGCTAACCGGCTAACCCACCCTCAAAAAAAAAAGATGAAAGAAAAAAGCCTGGTGAAAAAACTAAAAGTGCTTAGTTCTGCAGGATTTTTGTATGAAATATTAAAATTTGGACAAGATAACGACTATCGGCTTAGCTACTTCCGTAATAAATGACCGCGTCTCATTTAATTCGTCCATGAAAAAGTGTAACAAATCTCGCAGAACTGAACAGCTGAAGCTATTTCTGCCACATTACGATCATCGTTTAAAATAAATCTTTTGGCGGTTTGGCTCATCAAAATAAAAGCTCGGTTATACTACTCCGTCAGGCTTGTCTATCGTCTAATTTAGATTTGAAACTTCTTAACCTTCTTCGGGCTTATTCCCAGGTCAGGCAAACTGGTATTTTACATCAGGAACTTCTCAGTAAAGGCCTGGAGTCTTAAAAAGGCCCTGTTACGTGGGGCTACCATTGAAATGTGGTTGTGTCTAATGTACATCTTTACCTACCCATTCGGGGAATTGTTCCATCTTCACAAACGTAATATCGAGACCTTTGTTTATCACCATTGGCAGATAGAGGTGGACTGTCCCTTGAAGCGATGGCACGAAGGGGGGGCTAAGTTTAGTATAACAACGAAAATGGAGAATGACCATTTCTTTGCAGATAAATCATTATTCTCCTGTCCTTATCCCAATTTATTTGGGGTCGGCTCAACTCGTCTTTTTTTTTCATACTTCTCTATTAGTCGTCATCTCGGTAGTCACTCCCTTTTTAGCCATATCATATTTTACACAATCCATCCATCGTTTCTTTGGTCTTCGTCTACTTGTATAGCCATCCACACTCATACTCACAAATTTCCTGACAAAATTTTCCTCATTCCTCCGCAAACATTGTTGACAACCGATTTCCACACAACTTTTCTGCCACCGGTGTCACTTTCAGACTTCCTCTTATATACTCATTCCGTATTCTATCCATTCGCGTAACACCACACATCCCTACGACTTATCGTAGGGATGTGTGGTGTTCTTCGTACTTATACGAAGAATAAATTAATAAAGTTACGTTTATCGCATGACGTTGCCCGCACTGCGGCACGGCAGCAGTTTGATAAGAACTGTCTAAATCGAAAGCGTGCTAATCCATCTAGTAAATATATTAACATAGTTTACTGTGTACACTGTCATCATTGGGTTGTCTTGAGTAGATCTTTTACGGTCAATTCGTGTATTAAGCCCGAGAGCCTTGCATCAGGTTGTACCAAGGTCAGGAAACAAGTTATTTGCCACTAAAATCGATTTAAAACTAGTTCTGACATTCTGGCTGACAACGACTGGTTTTATAAGCAAATATTACAAGATCGAACGATTACTTTAGCCAATCTCAACCGAAGACTACCGTTGGTCCCGGCTGTCATTCGTGGATTTTTGAAAGACGTTACGGGTTGTCAGAAGCCTGGAAGTCTGAAAGCCAGTCTTACCAAGGGGTATTGTATTAGCCAGTGACTGAGGTTGTGGAGGTCAGATAGGCAGTTGCTCCATGTAAAATACTGGTATTCAGCTGAATGCGGTTACACTGGAAGCCGACCCCAACATAGTTGGGAATAGGCAGGCAGATTTTATTTTGCTACTTGTAGGTAACAACCCAGGAGATGTGCACAAGTGTGTGCGTGCGCAAACGCAGATGCACTCCCTCTGCCCTCACTCAGATTCCCTTATATCATAATCATCCTTTCATGTTCCCACTGCTGGAATACAGACCCTCTGTGAGAGGTGGTGTCATGTCTATTTCTCAACAGCATGTAAGCTAAGTCAGAGGTCCATAGGCAGCATTAAAACTCTGACACCAGGTTAGTCACTAACCACACGAAAAGAAGATGTCAAATGTCTTCGAATTTTCGGAGTATGAGAGAGAACCATAGGCGGACCCTGGCGCTCTACGTGTTTTTTGAGGCTCACGAGTGTTACACTACCATCTTTGTTACTCCAGAGTGCTGCTAGTGATAATTTCCTGACAGGAAAAATACGTGAATTAACAATACTTCATTGTGGTTGGGAAACCTAACAACGTAACAATGAATTAAAACTAGTCATAGAAAGAATAATTAGTACCTACTTAGGGTTGCTAGCTTGTCTTATTGATATTTCTCACTAGAGTCTTTAGTACTTTTAGTTATTTTGTGCTAGGTACAGTATTTAAATAAACAGCAGCTCGGAGCCTGCATGGTGAACTTCGAAGGTTAAAATACCGATTTAGGGTCACTTCTCTCTTGCACCGGCGAAAGGTGCTCAACTCTTCATAGAATACAGGCGTGATGTTTAACTCGAGTTTATTCATATTATTTTCTGTACAGAACAGTTGAATCATTTCGCCAGGGTACGCCGAATCTCTCAAGGGGGCCAGCGCTGAAGCCTGCTGAGAAAAGCGGGATTGTCTGGAAGGGTTACCGCGACCCCGGAACATAAGGGCTAAGGAAGGGACATGGATGGGTTTTAGTCAGTAAGTCTGACACTCCGTTCCGCTCCACCCAGAGCGGGAGGAGTGATTTGAAGATTTCACACCCCAAAAAAAAAAGTGGTACACCGAATCTTGTAGATCATAGGGCCATAGTTAAATTGGTCACTTTGGTGAAGTTGGTTGCGTGGTTATTTTCACGATACATTTTCAACGCCTAAAATTACATGCGTCGGCAGACTAACAGCTCTGTGTTATAGTAGGTCAGTGTTAAACGAAAAGTGATGTGTCACGCGATGTTTTAGTATGTATGGTGTACCTGCTGACTATCGCCTTGACCTTTTTTTAAGGTTGTGAAAAAATCAAATGACCCCTCCCGCTGTGGGTGAAGCGGGAGGGAGTGTCAGACTTTTACTGACTTAAACCCATTCATGTTCTTTTCTTAGCCCTGTGTTCCGGCCCTGCAATTATCCCTTCGGATATTCACTTTGCCACCACATCACCTGCGTTGCTAATTCAAAATATTGTATTTCATTAATTTATAAAATTAAAGCTGACCCTACACGTTGCCCAGTCGAAATTTCAATTAATCATACAAAATTCACATAGAAAGTATACTTTAAATTTTCTCGAATTTTCCAATATTCCCAGTGACTTTTCAATTTTTTCTTTCGTTAGAACCTGATTCGACCTAATACAGCCAAATCAGTCCAGCCGTTTTCAACTTATGCACATACCACCTAACAGCATTTGTTTTTTTTTTTATGTTGTAGTATAAACTTACATGGCCATTTCGAAACGTCAGAAGCCAAGTGCACGGTTCTAATAATAATTGGTCGTTTCCGATGAACCGGCATTACTCATTTAAGAATAGTTGGCTATTACAATAATTATGATGTGATGATTTAGTTCATGTTAGATCACATTTGCTAATATTTCCGAAACATCGTCCATATCGCGTCATGATCATGATTCATGACTCACTCTGATGACGCTCTGACTGACGCAGCATTTCGTCATTTGTTTATTATTGACAATAGAATGGAGTAAGTAGCTGTAATGAAACTTTTTGCTTTCGTAGATTTTTTGTAGGTCGCCGACCGTAACGACCTCCGTTTACGTAGCGTGGCAGGGGGCAATTTTGGTGGAATTGTTGCAAGGTCTAATTCATAACTTTAATTGTGATACGAAAACGGCCTAAAAGAATTTAATCGTAACACCGTCTATAGACAATGCAGCGCTGTCTAGCCTTTTCCTGTTGGTCCCGGCTGCCATTCCTCGATTTTTGATAGTCGTTACGGGTAGTCAGAAGCCCGAAAGTCTGAGAGCCAGTCTTACCAAGAGGTATCGTATTACCCAGTTACTGACAGGGGGTAGTGGAGGTCAGATTTGCAGTCGCTTCATGTAAAATACTGGTATTCAGCTGCATCCGTTTACACTGGAAGCCGACCCCAACATAGTTGGGAAAAGGCTAGGCAGATTGATTGATCATCTCCCTCAATTCATCCATCTGTAGATCTGCCATCAAAATATATATTCATCAAACTGACCTATGATTCAGAGGAATTGCGCGGGATTCAGGGAAGAGTCATCATCTAATATTAGAGAGATATGTTCATGGTTTTGATGAGGCAGTTATTAAAAATGACTAGATTCTGCCCGCGGCTTCCGTCCGCATGGAAGTCAAATATACCTGACTTTGTTGCATGTCTTAATTAAGTGTAAAATTTCGATAACTCAACTCAACTCAAAGTATTTATTTCAAATAAACCAATTACAGGCACTTTTGAATTGTCAAGGGGTCGGTCAGTCAGAAATATGAAGAGCCTAGTTGCTGTAAATAGTTGATATAATGTAAAAATTGTTACTGAAATAAATGTAATGAATAATCAGATAGGAAACACCGAACTCATTTCGTTTTATAACGTAATTGAATGTTGACGTGTGTTTTTTTTAATCGATTTACAGAAATAATTATTACCACCGTCATCATTATATTAATTATTCACTAAATAGATTATCATGATTACATGCAGAAAGTAACTGAACACACAGCTGCAATTTGGAAGTAAAAAAAGAATATCAGCATCTTGCCGCTGGGCTCTTTTTTATGAGGCTTTACTTACGTATTTAAATCATCTAACTTCTTTCGAACTTGGTGTTTTCGGCTTTCAGTCTAACCGAATGCAGCGTAATACCTGTATTTTACATGGAGCAACTGCATGTCTGACCTCCACAACGCAGTTACTGGGTAACATTATACCCCATTATATATTAGCAGCAGTGATCGCCTAGTGGTGTGACCGTCGGACTGCCAAGTCACAGGTCTCGAGTTCGAACCCAAGGCACGCACCTCTGATTTTTCGGATTTATGTGCGTATTGTATAATAATATCACTTGCTTAAAAATCGGTGAAGGAAAAAGACATGCTTGAGATATATATCTCAACAGTATGTGAAGCTAAGCCAGAGGCCCATCGGCAGCATAAAAAACTGACAGCAGGTTAGTCACTAACCACACGAAAAAGAAAGAAGGTTATACCCCTTAGTAAATCTGGTTGTAGACTTTCGCGCTTCACCCGTATCAAACATACCAACCCAACCCAACCTAATAGGGAAATCCAATGAACTCGCCCACCGGTATGAATGGCGCCCACTTGACGATCATGGAGACTTATTTAAAGACGGGATTTCACGGTATTCAATGACGTAGACATTATATTACGTCATCAGTTATATTTAAACACTCGACCGAGAGAGTCCGTGATGACTAAATAGTACATATACAATAACAATAGCCTACTATTGATTAGTAGGTACGTTTTTTCTTGCTAAACTTAAAATAAATGTCCATTATGTCCATGTATGAGTAATCATTTAATAGTGTATCCAACTTGTTTATTGTTTTGCTGAGGGCAAACAGCGAAGACAAAACATTATTGTCTTCCTGCCCATGTAACCTGAGGTTGGGACCAGCACGTTTACTTCCATTCTCCGCTATCAACCGTCACGCTATCATTCTCTCCCTTCAATACAAAACACAATCCATCGGTCTTTATTTTGGACTTCTCCTCTCCATCAATATTTATATTCGTCACTCTTTTACTTACTCATTACCAACTGCCTAGCCTTTTCCCAAGTCTGTTGAGGTCGGCTTCCAGTCTGACCGGCTGCAGCTGAAAACCGGTGTTTTACAAGGAGCGACTGCCTACCTGACTAATGACTGATACTCCTTTGAAAGACTGGTTGTACGACTTTCGGCCTTTTGGGCTTTTGACGACCCGTAACAACTGTCTGAAGATATACTAAGAAAATTACAGGGAGATAAACATACCAGGGTTCTCCTAATCTTGAGCAGGGCAGATGGTGTGCTTTTTTTTTTAAGGAAATTCATCAAATTACCATCCAACAGAGATGGTAATTTGCCTTCCTTAGCCCTTTATGTTCCGGGGTAGCGGTAACCCTTTCGGACATTCCCGCTTACCAGACAGGTTTCGGCTGTAACGGGCTCCTTCGTTATTGCTGACATCTCTTTGAGGCGCGCGTGGAACACGTAAGCGCCGTCCGGCACGAGTCTGGTCCTTATCGGACGGTGAACTACCCATTACTCACCGTCCACAGGCCCGCGCCTGCGGTGATTTGCTGGGCTGGTCAAGGTGACAGTTAACAGTGGCACAACATCGCCCATGACACTTCTTTGCATGTCATATTCATCTGGGATTACTTAGTTACATATTGAAACAGCGCCTTGCGAACAAGATATTCTTAAGGAATAAGCAGTATAGTTTTACTCAATGTATAATATCGTATCTGTTTCTTTTTCACTCTGGTAAAATAACAGCACGCTACTGGATTTTCAACGCTCGGGAATCAGCGTTGAGAGCTCAAAATTCAACAGCGCGATTGTTTTTAGAACTATTATAATTATATCCATAACGTATCATACAATTGGCCACAATTCAATTCGTTTAACAGTCTTTCAAACGTTTCATGCTCCGTTAGGAATAAGAGCGCGAACAAAGTCGTTAAGATTTGTATCTTGACATAGTGACCGGGATAGAATGTTAGTAATGGGCTGAGGTCAGTGGTATTAACACCCGAACGATAGACACGATAATGTCGGTTCGTTGGCTTGGACAATCAACAGAGCATGGAGATGCCTCACCGCATTATTTGAATGAAAGAAATGCTCTAGTAAACAAATACTAACACCGGCATTATTATAACTACGAATTGTGTTTTTAACCGACTTCAAAAAGGAGGAGGTTCTCAATTCGGATGTTTGTATTTTTTTTTTTTTTTATGTTTGTTCGCGCATAACTCCGTTGCTTGCCAACCGATTTGAAAAATTCTTTTTTTGTTGGAAAGGGTATACTTCCCAAATGGTCCCATAAAATTTTTATCGAAATCGGATAAGCGGTTTTTGAAAAATCTAAAAAAGATTCTACTTAATTTAAGTGGATGATGTTCTAATAAGTTCCTGTCACTGTAATTTATATTTGGGGGGGGGGGTGGGGGGGGGGGGTTGTGTAGGTAGGTACCACAACTAAAAATTGAAAAATAAAACTTTTTTACAAAAAATAAAACCGACTTCCAAAACAAACACTACAAAGTGAAAAATAATTTTGATTTCGGAAGTCGGTGGCAAAAAAAGAAAATACAAAACCGAAGACACCGACTTCCGAAATCAAAATTATTTTTCACTTTGTAGTGTTTGTTTTGGAAGTCGGTTTTATTTTTTGTAAAAAAGTTTTTATCTTCAACGTTTGTATGACTGACAATATTTTTAATCTGAGGATGGAATATCAAAGCATTCGTTGTTCGTTCGAGTCTGAGTAGACTTGGTGAACGTCGCAGGAATCCGCTGGCTGCGAGAAGTACAGGTTCGGTTGATGTAGCGATGCTTGTGGACGCCTTTCAGCTGAATGATGAAAATGTTGATAGAAAATTATGCAGGCTGTATCATAAGTTTTTAAAAATTTCATTGCTACATGCATTTTTTTAAAATTAATTTCTTAGGACATGGTAAGCGGGTTTGTCCGAAAGGATTACCGCTACCCCGGAACATAAAGGGTTAAGGAAGGAACATGGATGGGTTTTAGTCAGTAAATGTCTGACACCCCTGCAGCTCCACCCAGAGCTGGAGGAGTCATTTGATGATTTCCCACCCTCAAAAAAATAAAAAAAGGTCTTAGGGCATACATATCACGACAAACACGCATTGCCAGTTAGTGGCAGCTGAGGAGGGTATTACAAACACTTGTGTGCACAGCGGCTCTGAAAGTGTTTAGAAGCAGTTTCTCGAGCGAAAGTTATCGCAAAATAAATGTGACAAATTCTCAATCGCGCATAAACAGCTGCGATTGGCTGTTGGTAATTCATGCAATAAATCGTAACAGTTTACGCGCATTTGACAATTTGTCACATTGATTTAGAGATCATTTTCGATCGACGACACGGTTGGCGCAGTGGTTGAGCGATTGACTGCTGCGCAGCATGTCGCGATTTCGATTCCCGCACGGATCAAATGTTTGTACGACCTGCAAGTATTTGTTCCGAGTCTGGGTGTTTTTCTGTTTATAATATGTAGGTATTTACAAAAAAAATGTATATAAGTAGTTTATCAGCCATCTCGTTACCATAACAGCTTTAGGTTGCTTAGCTTGGTACTATAATTATGGCTTTGTGTGAAATGTCCAAGGATATTATTATATTATCATTTTCGCTCGAGGAACTGGCCCTCGATCCCTGGAACAAGTTTAGAATCGTCCACATGTCCATTATTAAAGTCACAAACTAAGGTCTAATGTCTGTATCCTCCTGTCTCCAGGTCCAGTTCTCCGACCGGCCTCCGAAGGTGCACGTGATGCGCGTGTGGTCGTTCGCAGCGAGGCAGGCGAGAGCGGGGCATTGGGAGAGATACGCTCTCGACCGGGACAGGTTCAAGCGAAGGTAACATACTAAGGAAACTCATCATCCCCTGCCCTTATCTCCATTTATTTGGGTTCGGCACAACATGTCTTTTTCTTCCATACTTCTCTATTAGTCTCAGTCACTAGCTTTCTAGCCATATCATCTTTCACACAATCCATCCATAATTTCTTAGATCTCCCTCTACTTGTATAGCCATCCACATTCATACTCAAAACCTTCCTGACAACATTTTCTGCATAACATGCCCATACCCTAACAACCGATTTCCACACAACTTTTCAGTCACCGGTCTCACTTTCAGACCCTCTTATGTGTATAGATACTCATTCCTTATTCTATCCATTCGCGTCACACCACACATCTCTCTTAGCATTCTCATCTCAAAGTCTAGTCTTTAAGATACTAAAGAAACTGTTATAATGTCTGGAATCGCCAACGCGTCTTGAGCAAGCGTGATCAAAGTGCGTGCCTTCACTGTATGAGACAACTCTCACTAGTTACACTAGGGCAGTTGCCTATCTTCCCTTTATCCAGAAAAAAATCTCTTGTGGTCGTAAGCGCGACTGGTCCTGGGTTTGATCCCCAGGCCGGCAAAGCCTTGATGGGTTTTGCCATAAGACATTTCTCAGAAGACATTCTGAATTTGTGATCAGTAGATCGCATAGGCTCGCCTTCCGTATATCATGGTATTTCAACAATACAAACGAAGTTACTATAGTCTGTTCCTACCTGTAAAGGTATCTGACAGGAATGTAAACAACTGAATTAGAAACCGTACGTGTACGTGCCAGTTAGTAGTGTCACTATTATTATTTGATTACATGGACCCGAAATTCTGAGTTTAATTCACCTTCAAAATATTTTTATTTGTCAGTATGCTTCCATAATAAAAACACTCCAAACCGCCATTCTCAATTTAACTCCTCAAATTTCAGAATCGCTGACGTGGAAGTGGCCATTTCTTGGGTCCTGAAACCCCAACACCGTTCCAGAGTCATGTTCCAACGATTTATGCCTTGGCGGAATGCACAGAAGAGAAAAGAACTGGCTGAGAAGAAAGAACGAGAGGCACAGGAGAAGCTGAGGAAAGAGGAAGAGGTCCTAAGAGCTGAGGAAGATGAAAAACAGAAGATGATCACAGAAGAAAGTGAAAATACTGATGCAGTGCCTTCCGGAGACGGTGATATGAAATCAAATGCAACAAATACGGTTTTAGTAAATGGAGAAGTATTTAAGAATGATGTCCAAAACAACTTAAAGGAGTTAAGCAAGGCGTCTGACGTCACAGTATCAAAGAACGATTCAATGAAAGGAGAAATCGTTCCTTTCAATGATAAAGTTTTTGATTTCACTGCAGATTTTGTTAAGCAGGTTATTCTAGATACTTGACAGGCCGGAATATATACTTGCCGGTGATAGTATGATATTGGGTATATTATCATAGCGTAAATCAAATATTTTAAAAGTAAAAAATAAGGTTTTAATTCAAGAATATGTTTTTAAAATGAGATGAAACCATTAAAAAAAAATTAAGTATTTCGTATACTTGAGGCTGATTTTTCCAACCGCAGATTAAAAAAAAAGATCTGTCGTCGGCCCTTAAAAAAATTTAGTTTTTTTTTTTTAATGTCAGTGCAAGAAAAAATGAATTATTGTATTTTAATAATACGTTTTTTCTTCAATTTATTTAAGGTATCTTCAAGACACTATCGCAAAAGCAAGTCTTTAAAATCCAGTTTAAATAACAAGACACGCGTTTAAAATCCAAGCCTCATTTGAGGCCAATTTCACACATAAATCTGTTAAACATTGCCATTCCATTTAGTGGCGTTACCAATTGTCCTAGCCTGACAAGTACCATTAGTAAATAATTCTATAGTTTAAGTATTTCGAAGCGTGTCTGGCTATGGCAGGCTTTTACTGCTTAAATTATGTTTTATGCAGAAGGGAAAAGCCAGGCCTTTGACAAGATTTACGGCTTTATTCCCCAAAGGGTTGGGCAGGGGACACCCTATGTCCCATGTAATAGGGGCGAGCCTATCGCCATCAGCCGCGTCCTAATAGTGCTGTGTAAATGCTTACCCAATATCTAGACTAGCAACTGTCAAGTGCCTGAAAATATCACAAACAAGAGACTGATTACTATCTGTAATGGAAGTGCCCAATTATAACTGAAATGGTACTGAGGGCAGGATTAACCGACCTTAGTTTGATTATACTGACTGCCGCAAACGAAATTGGACATTATTTCTATAAAGTTAATGTTCAAATTCTAATGAAACAATTGCTGACTACCGCTTATACAAATTTGAACGTTATCTACACGAACTTAAGGTTCATACTCGTACGGATGTAAAATCAAAGTGTGGTCAGTAAATCTTGCCCTAACACTAGATTTACAAAGACATTATTCTTAAGTACTGCTCCTTTGCAGTAATTCATTTAAGATTTTTATTTTTTCAATTGAATTTTTCAACAAAATTTTAGGAACATGAATTGTTATTTACTTATTTCGGGTATCGTGCTGCCCAGTAACTGGGCTGTACAGGTCAGATAGGCAGTCAGTCCATACATACTGGTATTCAACTGAATCCGGTTAGACTGCAAGCCAACCCCTGCATTGTTGAGAAAAGGCGACGCAGATTGATAGAAAATCAACACTGCTCTAAAAGTTCGTTTCTTAAAAAGTTGGAAAATTCACTATAAAATATCACTTTGTTTTTGTAGTCCACATTCTGTTAATATTACTTCCTTAACTGTACATAAGATGATAATATATTATATAAACATTGTATAAATATGTATAAAGAGTTTAGCGTTTTGTATTTATATAAAACATGCTTTTTTGTTTAGGCCCCATCTTTGGTCTGACCCAACTTCAAATTAAATACAAAAAAAATGTACAAGTACAGAGATGACAATAATCACATTAAATTACACTGTGTACAGGGTGTAACCGAAAGGGTATATAAGTACATGCAAAAGCATATGCTACAGACTAGAGATGCACCGGATCCTACTTTTGCCGGGTACCCGGCAACCGAGTACCCGGTGCAAGCTTATGCCGGGTAGCCGGGTACCCGGCAACATTACCCGGCATGAAAAGACGTACATTCCGCTTCCCTGTTTGGGCGCGACTGACGATAAGTCAAGCGGTTCGCGCCTCGCGCGTTCGTGCCGGGCGACCACAGAACAGATAAAGAGGTTACAAGGGCCTTGTGGGCGGGACAGGCGCGCCACACGTTTGAGCGGGCGCTCAAAACTCAACCGAAATTAGAATCCCCGGTCAACAGTTTCGCTCTTATTGTGAAAGCGTTCAATTCTCCGCGGAAAAACGAACGTCAAAGCAATAACTTTTTTTAAAAATTTCCTAGACCTTATTACCCGGCAGTGCCGGGTATCCGGCGCCATTACCCGGTACCCGGCCGGATCCTGAAAAAGTGCCGGATCCGCCGGGTACCGGATCCACACCGGGTACCCGTCCCATCTCTACTACAGACCACCAAACTGAACAACTTTTACTATGGGACCAACTCCGGAATCGCAAAAAAAACAGCTGTTCTATACATTTTTGGTCACGTGTGTCGTCGAAATGTAGGGAACAGCCGATTTTTTCACGATTTCGGAGTTGGTCCCATAGTATAAGTGGTTCAGTTTGGTGGTCTGTAGTATATGCTTTTGTATGTATATACCCTTTCCGTTACACCCAGTATGAGTAATGCCGTACCCAGTCTGCGAACGAAATATCAATCAAATATATTCAATAGTTTAGTCACTATAGGTATTCAAAGATTGAATATTTCGTTTGAAAAATTCACTTATTTTTTTGAAAGTTTTTAACTTCTCGAATGCATTCGTATTGCCAGTGTTACCATTTATTGTAGTATTGTCATCTCCACCTTATAATATTGATGCAGTAAATCGTATCTTATTTAAGATTTCAAGCATTTATACATAAATAAAATGACAAGTTTAATTTATTTGTTTATATATGGCACTAAATTAAAAGAAAACTTGTATGTTTTTTTCTGAGTTGATTCAAAATGTTTTTGAGGCCACGGCTTAGTCAGAATCAATTTATACAACTTATTGGCCTGGCCTGCCAATAAATGGCCTTGTAAGATTTTACAAAGTTTAATACTCAATGTATGAAACTCAAAGGCCTGTACTCTCTAAACACTGGCTTGGCCACAAATTATCTGATAGAAAATGTACATCATTAATAATTAAGGGACGCGTTCCGGATATAATATGATAGTTATCGACTAAAAGCAACCTTATGTAACGGCAATAAACATGCAAGCAAGGCAAGCATGCATGCAAGGCAATATAACTGAAATATTGTGTTCTACGAACTTACAATATACAAGGTGAAATTGAATTCATGGGCAATATTTTTAGGGGCCATTGTACTTATCATTATGAAAAACATTTACCATGGGAATAAATATGAAATCGCGAAAAAAAACAGCTGTTCCATACATACTCGCGTAACTCGTCGAAATGTAGGGTAGCTGATTTTTTTTCGCATTTTCAGGTGTGTTACCATAGTAAAAGTTGTTCATAATGATGAGTACAATGACCCTTTAAAATAGTGCCCATGAATTCAATTTCAGCCAGTATAATTAAAACATGTTTTTGAAACAATGTTGTTCAACTTTGGTTGACCACGAATACGGCGTTACTAAAACTGCCTTTAGTTTCTATAGGCTTATTTACACGGAGCAACGTGTAGCAATTGTTGCATAGTGTGCACTCGGTTTTTTCCGCTCTTATTTTATTCATGTAAAAACATCTGATTACATAAAAACTAAAAAAAATGGGGAATTACATTTTAATAAAAACTTTAGAGGTGTCAAGGGACACTCGGATGGAACGAAGTTCCTTTCGATTAATTAGTGAAGGAATTTTAATAACATTTTATTTCTTTTAAGTTATAATAATAACGACACCACCCTGTTCAATGCGAAATAGAAAGAAGAAACGGAAATAACTGGCTTGCTTTCTATGAGAGAGAGAGAGAGAGAGAGACAGAAAGAGAAACATGTGCACGCCGCACCAAAAAGTGTCGTTACAACTTTTGGTCTTAATTTTTTCCGTCTAACCCCCTTTCGCAACGCGCGATAAGGAACTTCGTTCCAATAATTATTTCCTTTTGTTATAAAACTATGTTTATAGAATCATAAGAAACATGGCGCTTGTAAACCGCGAAGTGTTCGGCAGAGGTATACCTATAATAGCTACACTTACATTTCGACAGATATATAAATAGAAAATTTTTATTATGTTTAAAAATTAAATGTGATAGTTTTAAAACAAGGTATGAAACACTTGTGTAAATCGTATTATTTGTTATGGAATAAATTACAACTGCCCAATTTGTTAGTTGTTCATTTATTTTTGTTTTCACATCAAATTATTGTAGTCACATAAAATATAAAGTTAAGTAAAGTCGCAATTGTCTTAAAATAAAAATATATAACGATATCTTGGGAATTTGAAAGTTTATTGTCAAATCGTATGTAATGAGACTTGTATAGTTAGGGATAATAATTGTTGCGCCAATTGACAAGTAGTCCGTAAATGCAAATCGCAACTGTCATTGTCTGATGGGTGTATGAAAGCTTCAGCACGGAGCGTGTCCAATTTATTGAACAATTAGTTTCTCCAACTATATAAGAATCTTTTATGATCAATAGTTTTATGTTTATATCCCTTTTCGAATCGCTATAAAATTGCATCAAAAATGTTGCCATTTATAAAATTGGTGTTCATGTTGCCACTTCAAAAGTGACATTTTGTATATTTCTCTGGTTTATGTTAAGTTAAATTGCGATAGTGTGTATATTGTATAAAGGTTTTGGTGTTCGTAAATATAATATATGTAACAGACTTTTTTTTTATTTCTAACTATGCAAGTACATTAATTGACAAACTCAGTGAGCTGCATTCTAACACATTTAATAAAAAGAAAATAAAAATAAATACAAAAACCAGCAACAAATCAAAATGGTTAAGTACGGGAATAAGAGTTGCTAGTAAAATGAAACGGTTTTTGAATTTTGTTGACAAAAGTAATTGTGACGATTCCATTCTAAAATATCGTAGTAATTATTTTAGGATATATAGAGGAGTAATAAGACATGCGAAACGACTAGTGGTAAGAACGGAAATAAACCTAGCTCAGAATTCTGGTAAAGTTATTTGGAAAACTGTAAATAGTAAGAGGAATCCTAAAACCTATAAAAATGACAATTTGATACTTAAGGATAATAATAAAATAGTTCATAATCCCTCAGAAGTCACTAACACTCTTTTGCAAAAATTCTGTAATAATTCGAGTTTTATCACTAGTGACATTAATGCAGCAAAAGAGTATCTGCTAAATCATGGGACAAGAGTAGAAGAGGATATGGTTTTTGAACCTGTAACACCTCTCGAGGTTTTCAAACTAGTAAAAATTATGGATAGTAAAAAGTCTTTCGGCCATGATGAAATTCCTATGACTGTTATAAAAGAAAACGTTGACATATTAGCTAGCCCTTTGGCCGATTCAATAAACGAATATGTAAGTAAAGGTGTCTTTCCTGATCAATTTAAATTAGCCAGAGTACTACCTATACATAAGAAAGGCTCTAATACAGATCCAGGGAATTATAGGCCTATCTCTTTGTTGCCGGTATGTTCTAAAATATTTGAAAAAATTATGAAAGTCAGACTTGTACGTCATTTGGCTAAATACAAGATTATAACCGACCAACAATTTGGTTATCAAAATAATGTAGGAACAGTAGATGCTATTGACATGTTAGTTGATGATGTAGTGGGTAAGTTGAATGCTAAACTAAAAGTAGCTGGACTTTTCCTCGACCTAAGTTCTGCGTTCGATACAGTGGAACATAGTATTCTTCTTGATAAGCTAGCTTTTTATGGCATAAGGGGAACTGTGTTGAATTTATTTAAATCTTATTTACATAATAGAAAACAGTATGTGGAAATTACAACAGTTCAAGAGGATGGACATGAAAAACTGCATAAATCAGACACAGTCATAATAAATAAAGGCGTACCACAAGGATCAGTTCTAGGCCCTGTCTTCTTTATAATATTTATAAATGATCTGATTGCTTACATGAAAAGTATTTCAGATGATACTAAACTTGTAATTTTTGCCGATGACACAAGTGCTATTATAGCTAGCGACAATATACAAAATTTAGAAAAGAAGATAAATTTTATCCTATGTGCTCTTGAGAAGTGGTTCACAATGAACGATCTAAAACTAAATCTTAAAAAGACACAATGCTTATTGTTTAAATCGACCATGAAAAACAGCGATACCGTCAGAGTGCATTTATTAGGAAATAGGGTAGATATTGTAGACAATGTTAAATTTTTGGGGGTGCATATAGATGCACTTTTAAATTGGAAGAAGGAATTGGAAGTGGTCACTAACACTATGAGTAGTGCTTGCTATGCTCTCAGAAGTCTTAGAGACGAATTAACCATTGCTCACCTCAGAACGGTGTATTTTGCACTCATAGAGTCTAGACTTAGGTACAGCATAAAGTTCTGGGGCAACAGCTACCAATATAATATTAATGCTGCTTTCGTTATGCAGAAAAGGGCCTTGAGAACTATGCTTCGCATTGAACAGACTGAGTCTTGTAGAGAACATTTTAAGAAACTGCACTTTCTCACAGTACCTTGCCTCTATATTCTAGTCCTGCTTAGTCATTTTGTTAAAAATATCCATAAGTATGAGACAGAAGAACAGAGACATATCCGTATAAAAACGCGAAGAAAGGATCTACCTAATTTTATACAGCCTAAACTTAATGTCGTTAAACATGCCTCAAGAGTGCAATCAGTACATATGTTCAATAAATTACCTGTTGAATTCAAAGGCGCTATTCATCAAAATGAATTCAAGAGAAAATTAAAGTCACTGTTATTGAGGAAATGTTATTACAGCATAGAAGAGTTTCTCAAAGATAATAGTAGTTCGAACATTTGATTGTAAACTAATGACTTTAGGTAACATAATAATAAACATTTTATCAACGTTGACGTTACAATCCTAATTAATTTTATTGACATACATTTTTTATTATTTTCTTTTTATTTTATATTTATTTTTTTGTTGAATTTGTATTAATTTTGAATTAATGTTGACGTAATTTATTAAAGTTAATTTAAGACTGATAATGTTAGGATCAATAATTATGACTGTAATGTTTATAATTTTTACCAGCCATGACTATTTGATTTTAGTGTTAATTTTTTTGTTGAAACCATTGTGCACTTTTATTATTAATTAATTCCACTATTCTATCATGACATTTCTGTTATATTGACATTCATTGACATTATTATTTATTTTATTTTATTTGAATTTTTATTGTTTTTTTTAATGAATATTTTGTTAAATTATTATAATTCCCTATGTAATTATTACTAATAATGTTGGAACTAATGTGAATGTATTATTTGTGTCTTTCTCAGCCTCATGTTGATTAATAAATGTTTATGCTATATTGTAAAACCAATGTTCGACACAAATGTAATTTGTTGAAGAATAAATAATAATAAATAATAATAATGGAAAAGTAATTAAAGTTTACTCAAATTAAGGACCTTATTTAAAAAAAATTAAGTTCATATTCGTATGAAACCCATGGCCATTAAGAAAACTTAATTCAGGGCCAAACGCTTCACATAATCAGGAGGTAACGCCCGGGAGTCACCACTGTGAGGATCACCCAGAGGACACGGTGGAAATCTGCCCCGCTTGGGCGCAGCACCGCCGTGTCCTCGTAGACGCGATTGGCAGCGACGGCGACCTCGCGCCCGGCCCTGGTGCAAGCCATGGTCCGGGCCGAGAGGGAGTGGGAGGCAGCCTTCTGCTACCCCGGAACATGAAGGGCTAAGGAATGAACACACACATGGATGTGTTTTAGTCAGTAAAAGTCTGACACTCCCTTCCGCTCCACCCAGAGCGGGAGGAGTCATTTGATGATTGCCCACCCTAAAAAAAAACGCTTAAACCATTTTATAAAATACTACAGGCTGGTATAAAATAAAAGAACTCTTTCCTAATTAACACAAACCATAATTTATTACTTAATAAAACATCCTCAACAACAAAAACAAACTTACAATGGCTAAGCTTATAACTTTATATATTAAATAAAAATATATCGGCGTAATAAGGAACGTTAATATCTTAAAAACTATCTGTTTTTTCCTGGCGTACTCTGAGCCTTTTAGTCCATCTTTCACGATGTACTTGCGAAGCCCTAAACACCAGATGATCATGTATTCTTTCCAGTCTATTTTGCCGACATCAAACTCAAATATTTCTCTGTCGATGGGCGACAGGTTGTTGAATAGATTAACTGTGTTATTGTCGATGAAATGCCAAGTGTTGATCGTAAAGTAAGAAAGGGCTACGGACATTTTGTACATTTTTGTGTATAGTTTGACGAACCTGTAGGGAGAAAAAGGATGATTAATTCATTGAAATCAGACTACACAACCAGCCTATAATGTTCCCACAGGTGGGACAGGCCTTTATGAGAGGCAGTGGGCCGTAATCTACCACGCGGGGCTAGCGTGGGTTAGTGGATGTCAAATCTTCGAATTTTCGGTTCTAGAACGTGTGCGTTCGCGCAGCGGAATGTTGAATTTGAAGATTTTAATTATGCAGATATTTAGTGTATGACGTCGTATAATTGTGCATGGTAAAAAAAAATTTGTGCATGCAGCCATTGTGGAGAAATTCACCAAAAACTGATTCCGCTGGGCGAACGTTGTCCTGGCGGAACTTTTTTTAATCCATAGACTTTAGAAGAAAAGAGATGTGTCCAAAATTAGTGTGTATTTGTGTGTAATTGTGTATGTATGAATAAAATTAGTGCATGCATAAACTTCGGAGAAATTCAAGTTTCCGCTACGCGAACGTTTGGCCATTAGCTAGTTTTCATATAAAGCGCTTACATAGAGAGCTGTAGATTTTTACATACGTTGCTTTGAATTTGTTTATATTTGTTTAAAAAACAGATTTAGAAAAAATCGTAGGGCTTAAAAGATAAAAATATAAACGTAAAATACGCTTATTAGGTCTTAGTTCTTATTTGGGGTCTAGATTTTCACGTTTATACAAACCTTGTAAGGGCTCCTGCGCACTATGCGGTTAGCCGGAATGCGGCCAACCGTCCGGCTAACCGCACGTTCCGGTTGCGCTTGCGGTTAGCCGGCACCCGGCTAACCGCAAGCGCAACCGGAACGTGCGGTTAGAAACCGTCGTGGTTTTGCGGTTGGATCGACTCATTTCCAAGATGGACGTCGAAGAAGTCGCAGCTATTTATTATATTTACTCGCGGTATATAAAGAAAAAGAAACAGAAAAAAAGGTTTTCGGTATCGAATTCCATTTTACCAGACGTACCACGTGCACACACTCACTCAATGGCGGGCAGCCGCAGACTGAACCGCACAGTGCGTATAGCAACCGTCCGGCTGGCCGTCACTCGGGCCGCAGCCCTCCGAGCGACCGGAGCGGTCTGCGGGTAGCCGCATCGCAGTGCGCATAGAAATGAATATTACGTACATAATTGTGCTTGCGGTCAGCCGGACGGCTAGCCGCAATGCGGCTACCCGCATAGTGCGTATGAACCCTAAGTGTCTGCAACATGTTGCCAAGTATCAATGATGTTCCGTTACTAATTAAAGAGTTATAGGACAATTTACCATGAATAGATCACTGTTTACAAAGCAGTCAAATATCGCGCCACCTAGCGAATTCAATACCGGTATTATACTGAAAATTTTGGGATGTTACCTAAATATATTGCACGGCCGCTTTTTTGTAGCTATCCGAACTTGGTCGGGTTATGTAGGTTTTCGATGCTTCGTCAGTATTATAATTGTTTTTCTATTACTGAATTTAATGACATGAAATTTTGCGTGTGAATAGTTGAATGAATACACTAATTATTGGCATACATTTTACCATGCAATTCCTTTAGAACGTCGTGATATTTGACTGCTTTGTAAACAGTGATCTATTCATGGTAAATTGTCCTATAACTCTTTAATTACTAACGGAACATCATTGATACTTGGCAACATGTTGCAGACGCTTACAAGGTTTGTATAAACGTGAAAATCTAGACCCCAAAGTGCATAGCTTTAAGAACTATTTTTTCTAAATCTGTTTTTTAAACAAATATAAACAAATTCAAAGCAACGTATGTAAAAATCTACAGCTCTCTATGTAAGCGCTTTATATGAAAACTAGCTAATGGCCAAACGTTCGCGTAGCGGAAACTTGAATTTCTCCGAAGTTTATGCATGCACTAATTTTATTCATACATACACAATTACACACAAATACACACAAATTTTTGGACACATCTCTTTTCTTCTAAAGTCTATGGATTAAAAAAAGTTCCGCCAGGACAACGTTCGCCCAGCGGAATCAGTTTTTGGTGAATTTCTCCACAATGGCTGCATGCACAATTTTTTTTTTACCATACACAATTATACAACGTCATACACTAAATATCTGCATAATTAAAATCTTTAAATTCAACAACATTCCGCTGCGCGAACGCACACTCTAGAACATGCCTGTTAGATCGCTGTTTTGAAAGTGGTGATGAAATAAAAGTAAAGTGCCTGTCTGAGTTCGAAGCCATGACCTGGGAACCTGCGTTACCACTAGGCACTGCAAGCAACCAAAAATATAATTGAAAGTAGTATGTAGGTAGGAAGCTCTTTCTCTTGGTACTTGAGTACAAATCAATGATGAGATTTCGGGCTTCTGACAGACTGAATAAAAATTTAAAAAAACATTTTACCTTCTCTCCTTTCCAAGAATTAAGCATATTCCATCAATAATATATCCAGGTATCAAATGTAGCAGCCATGAGTAAATCCAGAACAAAATACTGTTCTTAGTACGAAGACAGAAAGCGTACCCTATTGCTAGTGGCGTAGAATAGTTGCTTCTTACTACAGTTTCTGTCGTATGAGAGAGGGCGCCTGTTTAATAAAAAAAAATATCATAGATAAAATTGAATTCATGAGCAATATTTGTAGGGGTCATTGTACTCATCATTATGAACAACATTTACTATAGGAACAAATCTGAAATCGCAAAAAAAACGGCATTATGCCCGCATAACTCGTCAAAATGTAGGGAACAGCTGATATTATTTTAGAAGTAGAAAAATTAAAAAATAGAAATGTAAAAAAACTTAACTCGAGGCGTGCCCGTGTACTTGTGCTAAGCTGATTTAGCAAAATATGAAGAAGCGTTTCTTAAGGACATGAACTTAATTGTTTTGAAAATAGTATTTATATTCTTACGGACGCTTTCTCGTCTTTCAACGCTACTCACTCCATTTGGTAGGATTCCTGCTTGATGCCACAGTATAAATCCTTGGTTTTCCCCCTCCAGCTGTAGCTCTCTTGGCCGTCTCCCAGGCCGCAGCTATGATAGCGTTATTCACATAATCCACGGGCACCAGGCTGACAAGGACGTCATCGTTACACATCATTACGTGCATCAGGCCTAAGCCGGGGCCCGCGACGGTCTGAAATGGTTTAGGAACAAGTTACCACGCGTCGCGTCGTCGATGAAAAGTAATGATACTGTGGTGGAAATTCAGTTAAACACTTCGATAAAAAAGCCAACTAAAATGGTATAAACAAGACATGGTCACACCATGTTATCTATTTTAAAGTAATTTTAAAACACCTCCCATTGGTGTTACCATAGTTCTATACTTCGGAATTTATTGCCATCATCGAGCCTAAACCCAGACGCCGGTTGCTACTGACAAATTTCTTATAAAAACCTCAATAATACTGCCCGGCCCAGAGATGAAATTCAAGCAGATGCGTTTGCGACCACCCGACCAGTGGCCAACGAACGGCAGTCTTTGATTACGTTACCTACTTATGTAGTTAAAGACACTTTTATAAGTCAAAATACAGGGTGAAATTGCTTTCATGGGCAATATCTTAAGGGGTCATTGTACTCATCATTATGAACAACTTTGGCTATGGGAACACACCTGAATTCATTATGAACAACTTTGGCTATGGGAACACACCTGAATTCATTATGAACAACTTTGGCTACGGGAACACACCTGAATTCATGGGCAATATGTTAAGGGATCGATTCCAAATATTGCCCATGAATTCAATTTCTTCCTGTAGAAGAGTTACTTACACCACTGGCTCCATACACGCAGGACATATCAAGCCAGCCAGGATTAGGTTCCCTTTGAGCGCAGATTACTGAAAACAGAAAATTTATACATTGTAGAAAAGGACAAGAACTTACTAAGTCGCAGTACCACGGCCTGGCCTGGCGTGATCTGTGGAAACCATCGCATCCAATGAGGCCTGCGATGGCCTGTTTGGATGGCCCTAGGACCAAGCTTTAGGTCCTTTCTGGATATGACCTTGACCTTGTATTTTATACCTACAGGTAATTGCTACAAAATAACAGAAGCCGTTCCATAATAGCAGGATTTTGTACCAAGTGCGCTGCAACTGTCAACTGCCACATTAAGCTGCCCTTAAAGGCAAGACCGTAAAAAAATCAAAAGTCAAATTTATTGAAACTTGGGTTGAATATCTGCACTTTTTAAGGTCAAAACGCCCACCTTTCACCACTTCCTAGTGCTTTAGCTGACAGGAAGTGGCGCAAAAAACTCCTCAGCAGCACAGCAGTCTGTTTAGTTGGAAGAACTACTTGTACTTACCAATAGCAGGTCTAACAATGCATAGAGGCAGGTTATCACACATGGACCTGACCGTCTCCTCGGCGACTGCCTTCGCGAACGAATACGTGTTCGGCCAGTTCTTAATCAAGCTGCAATTGAGAAAGTTCTCTTAAGTAAGACATGTGAGCAGGAATGAGGAACGTGTCGTGACGATTTTTAGAATGTATGAATGGCTCTAAAAGGAGCTCGTGGCTAAGTAATAACAGCCGCACGAATCAATCCATCAGGTTAAGCTACTCTTGCCGAGGTTGGTCTGTAGATGGGTGACCATCTTCAGAATTCGAGACTCCTCCGTGCCTCGGAAAGCACGTTAAACCGTTGGTCACAGCTGTCATTTGTGGATCTTTGATAGTCGTTACGGGTAGTCAGAATCCCGAAAGTCTGACAGCCAGTCTTGCCAAGGGGTATCATATTACCCAGTTAGTGACTGGGTTGTGGAGGTCAGATAGGCAGCCGCTCCATGTAAAACACGGGTGTTCAGCTGCATCCGGTTAGACTGGAAGCCGACCCCAATTTGGTTGGGAAAAGGCTAGGCAGATTGAATGCCTATAAAATAAGGGAAGACTAACGAAACGATGGATGGATTGTGTGAAGAATTATATAGCCAGAAAGATGGGGGGAACTACCTGAGCTACTGCTGAGTATGACTGCTGACACTGCTGTTTGGAAGAATATGAGCTGAGACAACCAATAATAGATTGGCATGAGGACAAGAGTATACAAAAATCGTTTTAATTTTAGTGTATCGTCTCACGATCTCACGATGTTTTCCTTCATCAATTTGAACGAACCCCAAAACGCTACAAATATTTCGACTGCTATCGTTTTTTCCTTGGTTATTTTAGTGGTCGCGGGTGCTAGCGCTTAGCTTGAGGTCCTGGGATCGATTCGCGGGTCGGAAAAGGTGATATTGGGTTTTTCTATCGGGAATTTCTCTGTAGCAGCGCGGACTCTGGATTTGTGCCCAGTTGGCAATAGGCTCGCCTCCTATTACATGGGTCTCAAACATCCTACTAATATTATAAATGCGAATGTTTGTGATGATGGATGGATGGATGTTTGTTTCTTTTTTCAGGCAAAAACGGCTGAACAGATTTCAATGAAACTTTCCAATAATGTAGCTTATGCATCAGAATAACACATGAGCTACAATTTATTTAGACTTTGCGTGATTTGGCCATAATATAATGATAAGTATCGAGTAAGCCGGCAAAGTTTCTGCCCTCTGAGAGAGACATAGGCTACTTTTTAAAAACACACCGCGTGGGCGAAGCCGCGGGCAGAAGCTAGTATTATGTAAATGGAGATATGTGTGTGTACTATAAGTGCACCTCTGCCTAACTCTTTGGGGTTTAAAGGCGTGATGTTGTGTATTATTTCTTGCCCTGCTAGTAGAACGATGCTATTCTTCGGATAACTTTCAAAACTTACTTCGGAGTAATATCATTCAGCCTGTCCTCATCGACAGTCTCTGCCAGCCTGATGAGGGTCTCAGGGTCCACTGGACTCTCGTAGAAGTCCTCCAACACCTCAGTGTTGATGAGGTTGTCACATGCATACGAATAGGCGGTGGACACGTGAACGTAAGCCCTGGGGACAGAGGAGAGCATATTTATTATACAGTGTGTTAGGTTAAACGAGGGACATACTTTCAGGGGGTACTATACTCATGAAAATTAACAACTTTGACTATAGAACTATACCTGAAATCACGAAAAAAAAATAAGCTGATCAGTACATTTATGTTCGCATAATTCGTCAAAATGTATGGAACAGCTTATTTTTTTTCATATTTCAGAGTTGGTCCCATGGACAAAGTTGTTGATTTTCATGAGTAGGTACCTACTATACAACCTGAAATTATGTCCCTCGTTTTTGAGCAATAATGGCCCATTAACAGTGGAGCTATGGTTTGATTCTTAAAAACTACTTCAATTACGACATTACCTCTGTTTGCTCGTCGTATTGCTGATCTAAATGTATCGCCACTAGTTGCTTCTGTTTTACTCAAAAACATAGCATTGTAACTTAACATTAGGTGTAATAATTATAATGATATATACTACAGGCCTATTTAATAATTATTACTTCGAAATTCGAAAACGTTAAGCGATTTTCGTTGCTGCATGTATTAATTATAATTTATTGCTTAAAATGATTTAGTTCGATAGTAACATCAACTGACTTGAGTTGCTTGCAAGCCTTGCCCAGTACCAGCGCCTCCCTCGCTCCTCGCACGTTGATCAGGGTGGACACTCGGAGACTCTCGTCGAACCGCGTCGTCGCCGCCATGTGGTAGAATATGTTCACCTGGTTCGCATAACATAACATCATATCAGTATTTTCCAAAGGGGTTGGCAGAGGTCAAAGTCTGCCGGACGGCGCGTATCATGTTCCACGCGCGCCTCAAAGAGATGTCAGCATATGAAGGGGCCCCTTAGGGCCAAGCCTGCCGGGTAAGCGGGAGTGTCAGAATCTAATTAAAACCCATCCATGTTCCTTCCTTAGCCCTTTATGTTCCTGGGTAGCGGACCCTGGAGAATACATCCACCAGTTAGGTAAAAGTTGCTTGTTCAACCAGCCACATCCGGGCTCCGGATTGGTTGGTTTGTGAGGGACACAACCATTAAATACATCGATCAATGTTATCGAACGTCCCCTAAGCGCTGTTCACAAACCAAAAACCCGAAATTTTTGTCAGTTTCAATCAAATAGGCGACCGTTACTGTGGTGCAATCTGTTTGTGTCGAGGGCCAGGCAAATCTGGTATTCGAAATGTGTCATTTTCGGCACGAAAGCCTGTCGAATGGCTGCGGATAGGTGTGCAAGACTCCCATGGTATAGGTACTTAACTGACCTCTTCAGCGATCATATTCCAGTCCTTCTCGCTCAGGCCCAGTTTGAGCTCAGCGGCGTCTCCAGCGACCGGGACGATCTTCTCCGCGAAGTTAGGTTGTTTCTCCTTTACTAAGTCGTACACCTGGGAATTATAATAATATAATAATACAGTTAGCATCATCATTATTATAATAATACAGTTAGCATCATCATTATTATAATAATACAGTTAGCATCATCATTATTATAATAATACAGTTAGCATCATCATTATTATAATAATACAGTTAGCATCATCATTATTATAATAATACAGTTAGCATCATCATTATTTACCTAACATGTTATCAAATAATATGTACGTTGGGGTCGACTTCCAGTCTAACCGGATGCAGCTGAATACCAGTGTTTTATATGGAGCTTCACAAGCCAGTTACTGGATAACATGATACCCTTTGGTAAGACTGGTTTTCAGACTTTCGAGCTTCTCACTAATCAACGAAACTAATCTACGAATGGCCAACGGCTTAACGTGGTTTCCTAAGCACGAAGGAGTCTCTATATGTAATTGATGCATGGTCGCCCATCCACGAACCGTCCGCAGCAAGTGGACGAGGTATTCGTACGAGGTATGTACGACACGTACATTATTGAGCAAAGTCGAAGTGCGGTCTGTGAAAGTGCGAATCAAAAATAACAAATTCCCGTTCGTCCCACCAGGGGGACGAAGTCGGTGGGACGAAGTCGGTGGGACGAACGAGAAAACAAGCATCCCGTGCCTCGTGAAAAGGCGGTTAAGATTTTTAATATAAAACCCAATATGAAAAGTTGCCTACATCCATCTTCAGGTGCCAGGCTACTTATACCTATGACAAACATAACAATCAGTTCATGGTTTAGGCGTGAAAAGATATGGGATATAATGATTATAAATACTCACGGGATCCTGTAACATTGTAATCAGTCTCTGTTCGATGGGTTTCCCCTTCTTAGGTCTCAGCAAGACAAAGACTTTCGACACCTGCGTGGCTCTAGAAGTAAATAATATTGAATTAGAAAAAGAGCATCCATTCCACCAAAGTTATCGACATATCCCACTGAATACGCAGCTGGAGGGATCGGCCATATTAGCCACAGAACCGTTGGGGTTGAAGTTCTTCTGGGTGAACTCAAACTCAACTCAAACTCAAACTCAAAGTATTTATTTCAAATAAACCAATTACAGGCGCTTTTGAATTATCAAGGGGTCGGTCAGTCAGAAAGATGAAGCTAGTTGCCCATTCCAAAGCAGTAGGTACCTATGGAGAAGAACGGGCAAGAAACTCGTAGTCTGACAACGAGAGGTGAAGTAGAAAGGTTCTCAAATAGAGACCGCGCGTAGGCGCTCATTCAACGTGGCAATGCTGCCAGTCTTCTGGGCACGTTTCCTGACGACAGCGATACGGATGAGTACTTCGACGCCTAAGTGTCCTTTTTGTCTTTTTGAATTTATTTGTATATATAGTTAGTTAGATAGTCTTTTAATTTAAGTATGTATACGTTGTTATTGTATTACTCTAGAAATTTTATGGCAAGGTCAATATGACATGGTCGATACAATTCCGTATAATTGGCGCTAGGACTGTTAATACTTTCACCTTAATCTACCCTGCAATCTTCAGCTGCCTTGCAAATATGCCATCCTCACCTGAGGAGTTTCTCAATCAGCTGCTTGCCAAGGAAGCCAGACCCTCCCGTTACGAACACGATGGCGCCGCGGTAGAACTGCTGCACGGCAGAGTCTCCGCGTTCTATCGCCTCGTTCATCGGCTTGTGACGAAGCAGCAGCTTGGCTTCGAACTGCTGGGCAGCATCCATAGGTTCTATCTCCACCATGGTTTAAGAAAACCTTGGAAAAGTAAAGGATATTGGTTAGATAAAGATAGTTTATTTGTCAAAAACATGCGTTTACGTACAAATTAAGCATGCAAGATCTTAGTTAAGTAGGTACCATACATATTTTACCTGGTGAGGTGTACATTTTTTTTTCAATTACACAGACTAAAACATTTATATTTTAGCCATTGTTTTTCTGGGGCATATTCATAATAAGGTTACACACAGTCCAGTTTCTGTGACGCTAAACCAGACTTCGCGGACGAATGGAAAATTTTTCTTTTGCTGTGCCCGACAGGGTCCACGATTGGTTCAACAAATGTTAACTTACCACCTAAGCATATACATTGTGGAATGCAATAAATGATTGAGTATTGAGTATCTTAGCAATATGTCTAGCTAGAGTATTATGAGATGGGAGTACCTATTATTCATTATCCTACGTTAACCTACCCAGCCTTTTCCCAAGAACATTGAGGTCGAACACTGATCAAGAACACTGCTTATCTGACGGTTACATAACAGGTACTGGGTAGGTAACACGAAGTAGATGACCACAGAAATCTAAATATTAAGATAGTATGACTGTAATCTGCACAACAAAGCTTCTCATGGAGATAGATAAGACGCGAATATTGATTAACGTTGCTCAAACTCAAACTCAAAGCATTTTTTTTTTATTAAAACAATTACCTACAGGCACATTTAAATTATCAAGGAGTCAGTTAGTCAGAAAGTTGAAGCTAGTTGCACATTCCAAAACGTAGATCTATGGAGATGAACGGGCAAGAAACTCCAAAGACACTCTTTCAATTCAGATATTACAAAATCCTGGATACATATTTTTGACTTCTATAGGTGAGAACGAAACACAATTAAAATATACAAATTGGAGACTACAATACGACCATAAATTAAACTGCGTATATTTAATGCATACGAAAATTCAATCAAATAATATATCCAAAAGTTTAGTCACTATTATAGCTAGTCAAAGATTGGCAAAACCCATATTGCGGCCCGTCACTATTATTTAGTTTGTTTAAAAAAATCTCTTTTTAAATTTTCGGTGTTAAGATTTATTTGATAGTTCCAAAACACTTGATTAGTAATGTCAGTGTTTTCATTTATGGTCGTATAGTTTTCTCGACATCTATATAATATTATAAAGAGGAAAGATTTGTATGTATGTTTGTAACGAATAAACTCAAAAACTACTTAACGGATCTGGATGAAACATGGCACAAAGATAGATTATAGTCTGGAATAGCATATAAGCTATTTTCTTTTTGTGCCGGAAAAATGTACGGCTCCCGTGGGATAATTTCCTACATACACGTGGGCGAAGCCGCTGGCAAAAGCTAGTTGTATATAAGACTAGTTGCTCCCGCGCGGTTTCACCTGCTGTCACCGGACATAGCCTATAGCCTTCCTCAATAAATGGACTATCCAACACAAAAATATTTTTTCAATTCGGACCAGTAGTTCCAGAGATTAGCGCGTTCAAACAAACAAACTCTTCAGCTTTATAATATTAGTATAGATTAAACACAAGCCCTGGCAGTAAAATGACCAGTCACAACTAACGACGCTAGTCCAGGAGTATGACGCGTGGATTAGCACCATCCAGCTCACGGACGCTCGATTTCAGACTTATATTAACTGCAGCGGCTTCGCCCGCGTGAATGTAGGAATTTAGCCCACGGGAACCGTACATTTTTCCGGGATAGCTTATATGCTATTCCAGACATTGCTTTCAATTTTAAACAACTGTTTAGGCAGCGCATGCAAATAATTCTGTTTTCGGAGGTATTTCTTTCCGACTTGCTAGACGAAAATTGCGCTAGCTTGTCTAATATGTATGATATAATTAATATAATTTGTAGCACTCAGGAATAATGTAGCTTTCTATCAGTGAAATTTTTTTTTAAATTGGACCATCAGTTCCGGAGATTATCCCCTACATACAAACTTACAAATTTTACCTTTTTATAATATTAGTATAGACAAGTCCAGGTTTCCCTATGATGTTTTCCTTTACTGACGTCTGTAAAGTCCAAAATTAACTCAAAACGTAGGTGCTAATGAGTTGAACACAAAAAAAGTCATGTCATTGTCATCATATTATCATTCATTCGTCATCATTTACGACACAACACGGTTGGCGCAGTGGTTCAGCGATTGACTGCTACACAGCATGTCGCGGGTTCGATTCCCGCACGGATCAAATATTTGTACGACCTACAAGTATTTGTTCCGAGTCTGATGTTTGCCTATCTATAATATGCATGTATTATCAAAAAAAAACGTACACAAGTAGTTTATCAGCCATCTCGTTACCATAACACAAGCATTAGGTTGCTTAGCTTGGGACTAGATATGGCGTTGTGTGAAATGTCGAAGAATATTATTATTTATCATTGAAAACAATTGAATGTTATGATGACAATTAACTTACCAAGTTAAATGGCACTGTAGTTAGCAATAGGTAAACAACTGTTCTCTCCAACCACTAACTTAGGAATAAGTTACGACAATTGACGCAGTATGGATCAAAACACAAAATATATAAATGAGTAATTAGTTTAAAATGATAAATAATTCATGTGAAGAGCATACAATTGGGTGATTCTAATAATTTTGATTGAATGTAGCATTTCCGTATTTAATTTCCGGGTTTTCTGACTGCTTTGTTGGTTTAGTGTAAACGCTTCTGCTGAGTCCTGGGTTTGGTTCCCGGGTCAGGCAAAATGTAGTTTGGTTTTTAACTTTTTACCCGGCTGCTCCAGAAGGTGGATTATGTTTTTCAAGTGTATATACATATGTAAATGTTTGTAAATATGTGAGCACTTATGACATACTTACGTTTACCTGCCATTACTATTTATGTGTTTTTCTTTTCACCTTTTGTGATGTAGTGTTTTTATTCTGGGTGCATCGTCTTCACATAATAATATAATGTTATAATTCATGTATACAAAACATTGTAAAACATTTTAAAAGAGAAACGTTGGAGTTTCTTGCCCATTCTTCTCCACACGAAACTACCTTTTGGAAGGGGCGACTAGAATCAATTCTATTTCTTGTTCATTTTGCCGTTCAAAAGTGCCTTACTTGTGCCTATTTGAAATAAATGATTTGACTTTGACTTTGTATATATTTCTTTGGCAGGCTCTGAAGCCTTGATGGATTTTAGCTTGAGAGGTGTCGTTATGTTCGTCTTAATTGTGAGAGCAAGATATATTAAGGGACCTGAAGAACTAAGTCATCGTCAAGATGGATTCGGATCGGATTAAATACGCACTGTCGAAGCTAACTCAAAAACTATTCAAGCTCGTGACTAAGTACTAACAGCCGCACAGGTCGATCCATCAGGTTAAGCTACGCTTGCCGGAGTTGGTCGTGGATGGGTGACCATCTTTACATACCGAGACTCCTCCGTGCCTCGAAAAGCACGTAAAGCCGTTGGTTCCGGTTGTCATTTGTGCATATTTGACAGTCGTTACAGGTCACCAGATGCCCGAAAATCTGACAGCCAGTCTTACCAAGGGGTATCGTATTGGCCAGTTACTGGGTTCTGGAGGTCAGATAGGCAGTCGCTCCTTGTAAAATACTGGTATCCAGCTGCATCCGGTTAGACTGGAAGCCGACCCCAACATAGTTGGAAAAAGGCTAGGCAGATGATGATGAGATAGGTAAGTTGTCAATACGATTGTAGAATTATAGCCCTCAACAAAACATAATAGTTTAGTAGTTAACGTCTTGTTTCCCCAATGGTTTGTCCAGAACATTTCGAATTATAAAGTTCGTCGACGTAAAAATGCATATCTAAGTATAGAAGTTCAAATAATAGTTTTATACCAATCTACTACTTATACGAAGGGTCACCATGAGTTAAACTTCATGCCTCGGGAAACACATTAATCCATTGAATACAAGCTGTCATTCGTAAACTTTGAAAATCGTACCGGTTAGCCAGAACCCAAAATTCTCACAACTAGTCCTCCCAAGGGTTTAGGTTTACTAGAATGTTACCGCACTTAGCCTCTTTTAAGGGCCATCTTCTTCTTTCTTTTCGTGTGGTTAGTGACTAACCTGGTGTCAGAGTTTCTAGGCTGCCCATGGGCCTCTGACTTAGCTTCATCGGCGCTCGCTTCACTCTCGTCTTCTTCATTGGGCCATTGATATCCTACCAAGGGGTATCGTGTTACTTAGTTACTGGGTTGTGAAGGTCAGAGAGGCAGTCACTCCTTGTAAAATACTGGTATTCAGCTGCATAATAAAATGGTGCAGGTTAAAATTAATTATTTTCACACCATAGGCAATGGCAGGATTGGTTGGGACAGGTTGGGAAAAAGCTAGGCAGATTTTTGAAAGAAAGAAACAAAATACTATACGTTTATACTTTTTTTGGTTAAAGTAATATTATTCCGATGCCAATTTTTACAATTCAATTAACGCAAATGCGCGCTAACGAGTGTGTGCGTGCGTAACGTGACGTTGGTGTGTGATACCTACTACGTCTCGTTAAGCGCTATTTTTATCAAATCTGTTGAAATAAATGCAGAAACATGCATTTTCGCGCTTTTAGTCATAACTGTCTGGTGGTCGCACGACTCAACATGGATCCTAGCCTTTTAGTTTTATTATCAGCAGACTTTTACATGTATTTCTAGTTCTACACATCTATGGGACTCGTAGGAAATTACTGCCGTGTCGGCAGAACATCTAAAGGATCGCAAATTATGACCAGCTTGACGAGAACTGGCTTCCTTCGAGGACATTGGACCCCAACGAACAACGAACGACTATTTCCTAATAATATTATGCAGGTTAGTTTGGTTGGAGGAGCTCGTGGCTAAGTAATAACAGCCGCACAGGTCGATCCATCAGGTTAAGCTACGCTTACCGGGGTTGGACGTGGATGAGACCATCTTTACTTACCGAGACTCCTCCGTGTCTCGGAAAGCACGTTAAGCCGTTGGTCCCGGCTGTCATTTGTGCATTTTTGACAGTCGTTGCAGGTCGTCAGAAGCTCGTAAATCTGACAGCCTATATTACCAAGTGGTATTGTATTACCCAGTTACTGGGTTGTGGAGGTCAGATAGGCAGTCGCTCCATGTAAAATACTGGTTTTCAGCTGCATCCGGCGAGACTGGAAGCCGTCCCCAACATAGATGGGAAAAGGCAAGGGAGATTAATTGATTCAGATAGTATGATGTCGCTATATCTGCTAGGTCCCTGACCCTGGTCATGATTTTTTTGCAAGTTTTTATTTATATCGACTGCTACTGGTGTTTAATTTCCCGAAGGGCTAGGCTGTGGTGTATACATGGTACACCCACATTTTGCCAGTTAAGTTTCATACCCATGTAATAAGGGGTGAGCCTATTGCCATCAACCGGGCACAAATCCAGACTTCGGGGTACTACTGCGAAATTCCAGATGACAAACCCAATGATATTTTACCCAACCTAGGAGTCGAACCAAGGACCTCGTGCTTAGCAGTAGCGCTTGCGATCACCTAGTCCAACGAGTCATTGAGAAATCTCATATTGAAAAACCTAGCAACTCTTTGCTCGGCCCGGGAATCAAACCTTCGGACCTTATATTTTGCAGTACCGCATGTCGCCCTGTGACCCCTACACCAACAAGGCTGTCAACGTTTTTTATGCCTACTGTTTTTTTTTAATTTATTGTTAAAACACAGTCTGTTTACGTCAGTATTGTATTTTAAACCTATATCTATGTTACCGGCCAAACCCGATTTTAGGACCAACTAGTTTCGCCTAGGCTCAACTAGTTCTTACTATACGCGATACGATTAACTGGTATAGCCTAGCCCAAACTAATTCGTCCTAAGCCCGATTGGATAAACCAGTTTGACAAATGTTCGCTCCATTACTTTCGACTCGAAATTGGTTTAGACTAGCCCATACCAGTTTATCCTGGAGTGTGTAAATATCAGGATAAACTGGTTTGGCCTAGCCTAAACTGGTTTATCCTATCGGGCTTTGGACGCACTAGTTTGGACTAGGCTATACCAGGTAATCCTATCGCGTGAAGGAAGAACTACTTTAGCCTAGGCAATACTAGTTTGTCCTGAAATCGGGTTTGGCCGGTAATATTTACACCAAATTATGTAAAAGTGATGCCGGTCAATAAGGTCAGGTGCGCACCAGTAGGTACCTATGCTTCCTAGAACCGAAAATATAATTAAATAAATGTAATACATTATCAAATTCAAATTGAGTCGCTCACAGACTAGGATTTATAATACTGGTGGGTAATTCACCAATTTATAAGACGATTTTGAACATTGATTTTATTATGTTATTAGTGGACTGTATTTGAGGATTTTGATAATCGTCTCGGGGAATCACAAAAGCGGGGGGAGGGAAAGAGACGGGTATATATCGTCGCCTGTTCCGATCTACGTCATATGAAACAATCAGTTAATGAGTAATAGAATTACCAAAAGGGACGACTAGATGGCGTCACCACCCGTATGTAAAAACAATTCCCGAAAACTAATCAATTAATCCGCTGAGCATTTTTTTCTTAATGTTTTGTTTATATATCTATTTAATCAGTTACTGGGTTGTGTAGGTCAGGTAGGCAGTCGCTTCATGTAAAATACTGCTATTTACCTGCATCCGGTTAGACTGGAAGCCGACCCCAACATAGTTGGGAAAAGGCTAGACAGATGATGATATTTATTCAGAAATCTTAAATACAATATATAAAACCTAAAACTAAAAAATTCCTCGGTCCACAGTACCGATAAATTAATCGGGAATAATTTATCATCCTCGCTGGTCAATTTGAAGTATCGTGTTTGACCGATACGAACACTTGGAAAATGGCTTGTCCCAATACGGATTTGCCCGACAACCTGTCCTCCCAGAGACGGTGGGACGTGCCGGGATACCCTGGTAAATACGTCACCTAATACTGTTGAGCGTGCCCGTCTGCTGGCTGTGGGAGAATGGGAGTCAGGCTTGTGGCTTCAGGCGCGCTCGTCATCCACCATAGGCACTATGATGGATGACTCATCGTTTCGGCTCGCTACATGTCTCCGCTTGGGCGCTCCCTGTGTTGCTCCGCATCGGTGTCACTGCGGTGAAACGGTCGACAGTCTCGGGCACCATGGCCTATCCTGCGGCAGGAGTGCAGGTTGCATATCTCGCCACGCCAGCATCAACGACATTATTCGTCGAGCCCTTGCCACCGCCGGCGTATCAGCGGTATTAGAGCCAAACGGCTTGGTACGTGACGATGGTAACGACCAGACGGCATGACGTTGTTGCCCTGGAAGATGGGTAGGCCTCTGGTGTGGGACGCAACCTGTGTCGACACCCTTGCGCCATCTTATGTTCTTAGCACGGCGGGCTGTGCTGGCGCCGCTGCTGCCACTGCTGAGACCCTCAAGCGGCGTAATTACAGTAACCTGATGGGTACCTACAGTTTGGACCCGTTTGGGGTAGACACTCTAGTGTCATGGGGCCCGAGTGCACAATTCCTTTTTAAGGAAATTTCTCGCCGATTGGTCGACACTTCACGTGACAAGAGGGCTGGATTGTTTTTTGGTCAACGAATAAAGATTGCCATTCAACGTGGCAATGCTTCTTGGCACGTTTCCTGACGACAGCGATGCGGATGAGTACTTCGACGCCTAAGTGTCCTTTCTGTTTTTGTATAAAATATTATCTATTATGTACAAGTGGTAAAATGGGGAAGAGCTCATCTCTCATCTCGCGCCAAAAAATTCATCTCCATCGCTGTCAGTGGGAAAAGGCTGGCATGTGCCCACTGGGCTGGCAACGTTGCCACGTAAAAAATATTAATATCAACTTCGAGTCTAAACGAATGCTGAATACCTACCAGTATTTTCCATGGGCCTATCTAACCTCCGCAACCCAGTTACATGCTGGGTAACACGATAACCCTTGCTAAGACTGGTTGTCTGACTGGAGCTGCGGACTACCCTTAACATGTTTTCCAAGGTAAGAAGGGGTCTTGATATATGGTCAGCCATCCACGCACCGACCTCAGCAAACGTAGCTTTACCTTAGATCGAGCCCGTAGTAGTTTTATGCATGATTTTACAAACACAGCTATTTTTTCTCCCGAAAGGAAGAAAACGATTATTTTGGTACCAGCTGAAGCTATTTAGGTGATCGCTCCTTCGCTTGAAGCTGTATTAAACGAATTGTATAGAAAGGATTTTTGTTAGAGTTACCATTTAGGAAAGAAATGTTTATATAAATACATTCTTGAACGGTTGAAATCAACTCAATTTGTAATTACAAACATTGCAAACGTTTATGGCAAGCCATTTATCAAGATAAACAACAGCCGGTCGATTCTGTAAAAATCTCACCGTGAATACTTGCGTGGAGTGAGCTGTCAGTGTCATTCAACTGATGCTAGGGATTGACCAAGCATTAACATTACAATCAAAATCGAGATTTTAATGATATTTTTATGCTAATTTTAATAAGTAATTATTTTATTTTATTTCAAAGCTAGCTAGTACCTACTTTGGTACTTACTTACTTACAACATAATTAGTAATAAACTCAATTTCGTTTTTATTTCTTTTTTTCCTAGACTAGCCTTTGTATTTTAACTAAAGGCGCGAGCGGGTCACGCATGTTCGCCAGCATATCAAGTTACCCCAATCTGTCAAATTTCAAAGTGCACACTTCGCGCAAGCACGTTTTTCGGTTGACTAAACGTCTAGTCGTAGATATTTATTCGAGTTTACAGACAATAATTTGATTTTAAACCTTAAAACTTATACAGTAAGGTTCAGAATCGATTGAGAGATTGGTCTGAATCCCGCGCGGCGTTCACTTCACCGCGCTGCCTGCAGGGAATTTTGGCAGAATCCCGTGCTCGTGAAGTGGTCACTTCACGCAAGCACGTTATGCGTTGTCATAGTTACTAATATGAATACCTATATCGTTGACGGGTGTACATCCGGTTGACAGGGTGTAAGTTACAAAACGGTGATTCTTTACAAATTGCTGCAATGTTCTAGCAATGTGAGGAATGTGTGTAAAACTTAAAGCAATGTGCTTTTAGATGTTTTTATGACTAAATCCAAACGTTTTTGTACAGTCAAATTTCTCCAAATGATTTTAAACCTTAAAAATTTTACCGGTAAGGCTCTAAATCGATTGAGAAAATTTGTCTCCTTGCAGTCATTAATATGATGTGACTGCAACTACAATTTACCAATAATTCGTCACGTGCGCATACCTACGTGGACACACCAAGAACATTGCGAAAATACAATACCAACGTCCAATAAGTACAAAATATATTTTATTGTTCCAACTACCTATTCGTTCTTCGGCTTTGGCTCATCGCCGCCCGCCTTTTGAAAGTGCGTGGAGCGATCACTTCGCGGAAACATCATTATTAAGATGCGGTACTTTGTGTATTTATTATATAACATTAGGTATAAATATGTGCGGCTTTTTGGGACATACCTTTAGTTACCTACCTATAAAGGCGATTTTAACACACTGCACACCGCGCGCCGACGGGTAACGCGGGGCAGCGCCCATATCGT
Organism: Hyppa rectilinea; assembly: GCA_951799385.1. Lineage (NCBI taxonomy): Eukaryota > Metazoa > Arthropoda > Insecta > Lepidoptera > Noctuidae > Hyppa > Hyppa rectilinea. The sequence continues at coordinate 10,018,461 of OX637329.1, read as the reverse complement.
TTGCTATGGCCGCCTCGCGCTACGAGACAGAGCGCGGTGCAGTGCGATATTCGCTTTACCTACTTCAGTAAACATTGCCAATAAGATGATGATAATACCTAATATTCATCATCATCAACATACCTACTGCCAAACTCGACCTAGCTCACGGCATCTCATTATCTCTATGTAGGTAACTCTCGGTCTCCGCGACGCGACTTACAGCGCAAGCGTACCTACTGAGAACTCGACTGTTAGGAGGTTGCCATGGCAATCACGCCACGGTGTTTGTTAGGGTCGTTGCCATGCCAATCACGGGAATACCGTGATTGGCATGCCAACGGCTCAAACAAACACCGTTGGCGTGATTTGTAGGCGCTGTCAGTCACGTGCTACTTTCTGTCAAGTGGGCCATGTCTATTCGTTCCTAAAAAGCCCGTCACAGACGTAGCTATAATATAGATTAATATGAATCATAGCAAGGCATATTACGACATATTTTCCATATAGATTTTCGAGTGACCGCACACGCAGCTATAATATATAATTCTATGACATCACAAAAATATCTCAATGTTAATCGAAAAAATTGTGTCAAAAAGTAATACAGTCTATAATATAGGTTGCTGTAGTCGAATTTAAGTTGTGAGTGTCGTATGTGTCTTATTATACTCTCCTGTCGCAGGTCTGCTGGTAGGAAATGATGTGTAATGATGATGTAAGTAGTTCCTTTGCGTTCTTCATCAATATGTATTTTACTTTATTATGTAGTCAGTGTGTAAGAATACATAGATAAATAAATAAATAAAATTTATTCATTAGTATCACAATCAAAACAATTTGCTAATACATTTCTTCTACTGAGTCTGCTGCCTCCCAGGGTTCAGCTTCGCACTGCTGAGAACGAAGGGGCGTCGGGTGTGTGTGGGCTGCACAGCGATCAACTGGAAAAAATGGTATGCATGTATTAATCATTTATTTATTACATTTTCAACTTGCAATTATTTACATAATATAAAAGTTGACAGACTTTAGTGCCCAAATGGTTGGCAGAATTGCCGCATTGTATCGTGGTGCTGTAAAAATAGGCCAGCCTTGTGGCCACTTAAAGAGTCGACCAACTGTTTGGTGATGATTGTCTCAAAAAACCAAGGGGCATTAGGACCCCACGGCCCTAGTGTTCAATTTCAAGGCATTATGGTAATTCTGTCAGGCCTCTTCCTATTGCTGCGTGCCAAGCCGTTGAGCTCTAAAACAGCTGTTACCCCTGCGGTGACAAGAGCGCTACAAATGACGTCTTTAATGGCGGCGTGCCGTGCTATCCGGCCTGGGCTCTTACTGCAAGGTAGGCCCCTATGGAGTCCCTCGCCCACCATACTGGCGGCAATGTGTAGTCCCGTGATAAAAATAAATGATTATACCATGGTATGGTACCTCAAGCTGCTAATACCACTGTGGCTGGGACCTGGGATTTATTGGCCAATCTGCATCCGGGCAAGCATAGCACTTCAGGTCCAATCAGGTGCAGGGTAAAATCTTCCCTGTCAACTTTTCAGTGCTGTGGACAGAAGACAGAAACATTAAGCTAAATAATATTTGATTTATTTTTATATTACTCATTTTATTAAATTAAATCAGAACTATCGCTGTTCAGTTGCGGAATTCACTCCCGCCTGACGACATTAGAGACTGCCAAACAGTTGCAATTTATGTATTATGTTTTTTCTTTTTAAGCTTACAGACATCGTCTACATCTCCTTTATCGAGTTTCCTATTGTAGTTGTGCTGGAACAGATTTCTTTAGAAACAAGCATCACCTATAAAATTATGTATTTTCTGTTCCTTTCTTCTTGTCTGTTTTTATGTGTGTGCATAAATGGTTAAACAAATTATTAAAATTTAACATTATCTAATACACACATCATCAAATTAATTTTTAAATACTGACAACATTATCATTTCTATTTCAAGTGAGCAGAGAAAATGTCTATTTTTGTTCTCCTACATAAATCACACAAATATTTACTTACAAGAATGAGATGTATAAGCTGAGTTTAGCTGCAACCTGACTTTTCTTTTCATAAAACTAGAGCACAATTTTCTAATATGACAGACACTTCTATTGAGGTATCTGAAAACAAAAATAAGTTAAATCAACAAAAGTTCAGGTAATCCCAATAATCAGCGGGTAATACCATTCTCCATTCTCCTGCCCTTATCCGAATTTATTTGGGGTCGGCGCAACATGTCTTCTTCTTCCATACTTCTCTATTAGTCGTCATCTCGATAGTCACTCCCTTTCTAGCCATATCATCTTTCACACAATCCATCCATCGTTTCTTTGGCCTCCCTCTACTTGTATAGCCATCCACATTCATACTCACAACTCTCCGGACAACATTTTCCTCATTCCTCCGCATAACATGCCCATACCATGACAACCGATTTCCACACAACTTTTCGGTCACCGGTGTCACTTTCAGACTTCCTCTTATATACTCATTACGTATTCTATCCATTCGCGTAACACCACACATCCCACATAACATTCTCATCTCAGCTGCATGCAATTGTCTTTCATGAATATTTATAGCTTTTTAAGTAGTTCATTAAATTATCAGTCTTACAAGACAGAAAACATAAAAAAAATGATAATAATGTTTCATAAATTTTTTGAAAACAATCATTTGTACTTACAAATAATTAATAATACACATGATGTAAAATAGGTACTGGTATCCAGCAGCATCCGGTTAGACTGAAAGCCCAGTAAGCCCACCCCAACAAACAGTTGGAAAAAGGCTTGGCAGATTGATTGAATTCTGATACACATCTGAAAAAACAAATGTTGTTTATCATATTTAAAGGGTGATACGAGGGGTGATCAATAATGTTTGACATTCATTTTAAATGTTGCAGACAGCCTATTTAGGTTAATCAATAACATTAATAAAACGAGGTGGGTAACCCATACCCATTGAGCAATAAATTGAGGGCTGACACTGGGCAGTGTCCAAAGTATGTCTTTGTGACGGCAGGTAGTTGAATTTCAATCACACAACTCGAAGCATTTGTTTCAATTAAAACATTGGCAGGCACTTTACATTATTATCGTTTTCCTACCTCTTTTACCAGGCGGTCGTTTAGTTTGAGTTTATAGTGAAGCTAGCCGCCCCATCACAAGACGAAGCAAGTCCTAATATGGAGAAGAAACTTTATGGACAGTCTTTTAATTAAATCGAAACCTTATGTTACAGAGGTTAACTTGTTTGATAATTACAATTCTTGTCTTTTAGCACAACTTCCATTAATTACATCACACGCCATATTTTCTTCAAAGTGATCAATCCACAAAGTCTGAACCGGGCGGATATGCCGCGTATTCAAATACAGAATCTTATTACTTATTTAGCTAGCTCAATAAAACATACAATGCCAAAATTCTAACTGGTTAATTCTTTTATAATTATAGTTTGCCGCCATGCTTAATTATTAAACATGGCGGCAAACTGCAAAGTGCAAACTAAGTCTGAAAAGTTGAATCGAAAACTTACGCGAAAACCGCCAATATTCTAAGTTGTCTATGTTTTTTCCAACCACAGTACGCGTTTGAAATAACGATTATTTGAGATAATCGACTAAAATTACTTTTACACGAAAATGGCTAATTTTTCAATTGTTTATTCTGTAATTAGCTTTTAAAATCATATTTTTAGGTTTTAACCGGGTAAAACCTAAGATATAATGAATACTTGTTTCACTAAATCGTTGTAATAATTTAAAATTGCCATTTATTAAAAAAAAACTAAGTGCAGATTGTAATTATAATTTATATTACTAGTTATATAATAATATTTGTATTTTTATTATTTATAATTAATTTATATACATATATTTTTATATATCTAAGTACATATTGTGTTTTGCTTTAGATATTAATGTTGCAGAAAATAAGAAAAAAATATCAAATGTTATGCCAAGTCTCACTAAAACGACCGGTACTCAAAATAATAAGAAAATTAAGCTTAGTTATTGGCATTGACAACTATCCATTGCGCTCTGTCCCACAGCTTTGTCATAATGGTGTTCGAAAGTTTTGCACTGAATAATATTTAATTGCCTCCGCTTTTCAAATTAAAAATGTCGCATAAGCAAGTTATTTACGATAGCAAGAATAAAATGGCAATACTAATTCAACCAACAAATTCATAATCGAATGATGATTCAAACAAATATTTCTAAGATTTTTTTTATTCTGCATGAATAAAACGATATTTTTATTAAAAAATTAAGAAATATAATACGTGTGTCAGTTTTAGTCGTGCAAATTTATCTCGAATACGATTACGCAATATTAGTTTTTTCGACCGCGTATTCTGTGGTAAGAAAAACATAGACAACCCACACTAAACTTGACATTAGAAGTTCTGTATATTATGATCTGGCGTACAGAAAATGGCGCGGTGTTTAAAGGTCAATACTTCAATGTTATTATTGAATAGGAGAGCTAAATTAGTTACGAAAATAATTGACAAACTATAAAATAAGAAGAATATTTTGCACATACATTTAGTTATGAAAACTTGTTGTTTGAGTAAATTCCTTGAACTACCGGAAATGTGAACCAGTACTAATAAATATTGAGTTTAGAAAAATAATTATACTTCAATTTTAAGTTTAATTCTAAAAACGTCTTTGTTTTTTTTAATTGGCATGTTTAATTATAAAAGAATTAACCAGTTAGAATTTTGGCATTGTATGTTTTATTGAGCTAGCTAAATAAGTAATAAGATTCTGTATTTGAATACGCGGCATATCCGCCCGGTTCAGACTTTGTGGATTGATCACTTTGAAGAAAATATGGCGTGTGATGTAATTAATGGAAGTTGTGCTAAAAGACAAGAATTGTAATTATCAAACAAGTTAACCTCTGTAACATAAGGTTTCGATTTAATTAAAAGACTGTCCATAAAGTTTCTTCTCCATATTAGGACTTGCTTCGTCTTGTGATGGGGCGGCTAGCTTCACTATAAACTCAAACTAAACGACCGCCTGGTAAAAGAGGTAGGAAAACGATAATAATGTAAAGTGCCTGCCAATGTTTTAATTGAAACAAATGCTTCGAGTTGTGTGATTGAAATTCAAATTGACCGACCCCTTGAGAAATCAAAACGACCTGTAATTGGTTTATTTGAAATAAATACTTTGAGTTTGAAAACAAAAGAGAACTCGTGGCGAATTTAATTTGTATCATGATTTATCATCGAATAAATTTGCACAGTATTTTAGAAGTTCAAGATCGGCAATCTAACTTTTGTTAGATTGCCGATCTTCAACTTCTAAAATACTGTGCAAATTTCACCCGGAAATTCCAAAAAAATCCAGTCAGGAACACTCCGTATCCTCAAAATATATATTAATATACTAAAATATGTATCAATATGCTAAAATATACTGAGATATAAATGTCGACATAGTTTTGTGATGTCAGCTGCGTGTGCGGTCACTCGAAAATCTATATGGAAATATGTCGTAATATTATGCCTTGCTATGATTCATATTAATATATATTATAGCTACGTCTGTGACGGGCTTTATATGAACGAATAGACATGGCCCACTTGACAGAAAGCAGCACGTGACTGACAGCGCCTACAAATCACGCCAACGGTGTTTGTTTGAGTCGTTGCCATGCCAATCACGGTATTCAGGTGAATAGCGTGATTGGCATGGCAACGACCCAAACAAACACCGTTGGCGTGATTGCCATAGCAACCCAAGCAGCACTAGATTGACAGCGCCTACAAATCACGCCAACGGTGTTTGTTTGGGTCGTTGCCATGCCAATCACGCTATTCACCTGAATACCGTGATTGCCATAGCAACCTCCTAACAGTCGTGTTCGTCGAGTTCTCAGTAGGTACGCTTGCGCTGTAAGTCGCGTCGCGGAGACCGAGAGTTACCTACATAGAGATAATGAGATGCCGTGAGCTAGGTCGAGTTTGGCAGTAGGTATGTTGATGATGATGAATATTAGGTATTATCATCATCTTATTGGCAATGTTTACTGAAGTAGGTAAAGCGAATATCGCACTGCACCGCGCTCCGTCTCGTAGCGCGAGGCGGCCATAGCAAACGATATGGGCGCTGCCCCGCGTTACCCGTCGGCGCGCGGTGTGCAGTGTGTTAAAATCGCCTTTATAGGTAGGTAACTAAAGGTATGTCCCAAAAAGCCGCACATATTTATAGGTACCTAATGTTATATAATAAATACACAAAGTACCGCATCTTATAATGATGTTTCCGCGAAGTGATCGCTCCACGCACTTTCAAAAGGCGGGCGGCGGTGAGCCAAAGCCGAAGAACGAATAGGTAGTTGGAACAATAAAATATATTTTGTACTTATTGGACGTTGGTATTGCATTTTCGCAATGTTCTTGGTGTGTCCACGTAGGTATGCGCACGTGACGAATTATTGGTAAATTGTAGTTGCAGTCACATCATATTAATGACTGCAAGGAGACAAATTTTCTCAATCGATTTAGAGCCTTACCGGTAAAATATTTAAGGTTTAAAATCATTTGGAGAAATTTGACTGTTTGTACAAAAACGTTTGGATTTAGTCATAAAAACATCTAAAAGCACATTGCTTTAAGTTTTACACACATTCCTCACATTGCAGCAATTTGTAAAGAATCACCGTTTTGTAACTTACACCCTGTCAACCGGATGTACACCCGTCAACGATATAGGTATTCATATTAGTAACTATGACAACGCATAACGTGCTTGCGTGAAGTGACCACTTCACGAGCACGGGATTCTGCCAAAATTCCCTGCAGGCAGCGCGGTGAAGTGAACGCCGCGCGGGATTCAGACCAATCTCTCAATCGATTCTGAACCTTACTGTACAAGTTTTAAGGTTTAAAATCAATTATTGTCTGTAAACTCGAATAGGTATCTACGACTAGACGTTTAGTCAACCGAAAAACGTGCTTGCGCGAAGTGTGCACTTTGAAATTTGACAGATTGGGGTAACTTGATATGCTGGCGAACATGCGTGACCCGCTCGCGCCTTTAGTTAAAATACAAAGGCTAGTCTAGGAAAAAAAGAAATAAAAACGAAATTGAGTTTATGACTAATTATGTTGTAAGTAAGTAAGTACCAAAGTAGGTACTAGCTAGCTTTGAAATAAAATAAAATAATTACTTATTAAAATTAGCATAAAAATATCATTAAAATCTCGATTTTGATTGTAAGTGGTACATCCCTAAAATCAAGTGGGATGACACTGACAGCCCACTCCACGCTCACTTCACGTAAGTTTTCACGGTGAGATGGTAACAGAATCGCACTGCAGCTGTGTACGAAACAGCGACGCTGTTGTCATTGCAATTCATTTAAATGAAATCATTCAATGTAATCTATATAATATAAATAACGCTAATATTATAAAGGTGAAAGTTTGTATGTTTGTCCGCCCTTCACGCTCAAACGGCTGAACGGATCTGGATGAAATTTGGCACAGAGGCAGTTTATGACCTTTTTTTTTTTTTTAAGGCTGGGAAATCATCCGATGACTGCTCCCGCTCTGGGTGGAGCGGAAGGGAGTATCAGACTCTTACTGACTAAAACCCATCCATGTTCCTTCCGTAGCCCTTTATGTTCCGGGGTAGCGGTAACCCTTTCGGACAATCCCGCTTAGGATTAACACATAGAAAAATGTATATTATGTACAAGCATATAAAACTATTAACTAACTAAAATCATCATCATCTGCCTAGCGTTTTCACAACTATGTTAGGGTCGGCTTCCAGTCTAACCGGATGCAGCTGAATACTAGTATTTTACATGAAGCGACTGCCTATCTGACCTCCACAACCCAGTAACTGGGCACTACGATAACCCTTGGTAAAACTGGCTGTCAGATTTTCGTGCTTCTGACGACCCGTAACGACTGTCAAAGATGCACAAATGACAGCCGGGACCAACGGCTTAACGTGCTTTCCGAGCCAAGGAGGAGTCTCGTTATGTAAAGATGGTCACCCATACACGGCCAAACCCGGCAATAGCGCAGCTTAACCTGGTGGTTCGATCTGTGCGGCTGCTAGTACTTAGCCACGAGTTCCTCAACTCGAGCTATTAACTAACTAAAATATGGCGCCGAAAAATTCCTTCGCATCGCTGTCGACTGGTCATGTACCCAAGAGGCTGGCGGCATTGCCACGTTGTATGGCCAGCAAGGTTAGTATATGTATTTTCGCCGCTTGACGTTTTCCACAGCCGCAGCACCAGCGCCAGAGCAGCACGCCGAGCCTGAACGATGGGATGCCCCGAGAGTATAGACACACGTCGTTGCGTCCTACACTAAAGATAAAGACCACCTTCCGTGTAAAAAGACATGCCGTCAGGTCTCTAGCCATCGTCGCGTGCCAAGCCATTATGGTTCCAATTGCTTTCTTCAATAACTTCATCTAGTAGTTTTGTGTTCTTATTTGACTAGTTACTGGTGTTTACCGCTACTCTACAGCTGCCTGGGGATGCCTTGAGTTTTGCGTTTTCGAATAAAGTACGTATACAGCCTTTTTTTTAAGGGTGTAAGCCGGGTAAGCGGGATTGTGCCGGGTAAGCGGGATTCGTCCATTTTGCAATTGTTATCTCCAGCCCACAATCACACTAACTCTACTTACCAATATCCCGCTTAAAAATACATTCAAAAAGCCTTCTGGTTATGGCAATAAAATATATAAAAATATAGCTCGAAGGACCATTATAATGTATGAGCACTTGGTTGCTAAAACGCGCGCGCTAAATAAATGTACAATGTAATCGTACAGACGCCAGCACATCAAGCTATCCCTAACTGTCAAATTTTCTCAATTAAAAATGAACCTTATCTCTTTGCAATAAAGTTGAAATACTATCAAAGAAATTTGACAGATTGTGGTAACTTGATGTGCTGGCCTCTGTACATAGCATAATATTTAGTGTACACTAACTGAATTTTGTTACGGACTTTACTTACAAGGACACCGAGCAAATCCTCTTTTTCTTTTTCATTATATTTATGGGAACCATTAACAATACTTGAATGACATAAAAAAAAACAAGTGTCAAAATTAAAAGTGCAAATATACGGAATAAGTTTTTTATTTTTTTCTGGAAAAAGAATCTACTTGTAGCCATGGAACGAAATCTTCGCCGAGGTTCAACCAAAGGCCCTTTTTGTCGTCACAAGGGCTGTAGGGCAGGTCCACTTATGAAACGAGGAAGTTCAAGAATGTAACCCTGTCTTCGATATGGATGGTAGGTACCATCATTGGTAAGAACTGCTTTAAGTAATTAATTAATTAATTATGGCATGTATTTGATGGAACCTCTAATAATTCCCATTTTACGCTCCTAAAAATATTTTTAAACACTGTAACAAGTATAATGATTGCGCCTCTTCTTGTGAATCTCAATTAATTGTAACGTGTTATTGTGTTGTGAAGTTGTTGTGTTTTGTTGTTATTCTTAACTGTAATATTATGGCCACACTATTGAATTAGGAAATTCCTGTAATCATAGTGATGTTGAGTTAATAAATAAATAATAATTATTGGATTGGTGTCCTAAAAATAAAATAAATAAATAACTGTAGCTCCACTACACTGGATATGAGATAAGTATTGACTTATCCAGTGGAGTAGAGCTGCAGTTATTTGGTTTAATTTTTGAACAACCTGTATAAAGAAATTTAACTAGATGTGGTTTCAATACTCAATAGTATCACCACCACACCACACCACACCACCACATCTAGTTTAATCTATACTAATACTAGCTGACCCGACAGACGTTGTCCTGTCTTAACTATGATACCTACCTTACCTACCCTACCTACCAACTTACCTACCCTACCTACCCTACCTACCCTACCTACCCTACCTACCCTACCTACCCTACCTACCCTACCTACCCTACCTACCCTACCTACCCTACCTACCCTACCTACCCTACCTACCCTGCCTACCCTGCCTACCCTACCTACCCTACCTACCCTACCTACCCTACCTACCCTACCTACCCTACCTACCCTACCTACCCTACCTACCCTACCTACCCTGCCTACCCTGCCTACCCTGCCTACCCTACCTACCCTACCTACCCTACCTACCCTACCTACCCTACCTACCCTACCTACCCTACCTACCCTACCTACCCTACCTACCCTACCTACCCTACCTACCCTACCTACCCTACCTACCCTACCTACCCTACCTACCCTACCTACCCTACCTACCCTACCTACCCTACCTACCCTACCTACCCTACCTACCCTACCTACCCTACCTACCCTACCTACCCTACCTACCCTACCTACCCTACCTACCCTACCTACCCTACCTACCCTACCTACCCTACCTACCCTACCTACCCTACCTACCCTACCTACCCTACCTACCCTACCTACCCTACCTACCCTACCTACCCTACCTACCCTACCTACCCTACCTACCCTACCTACCCTACCTACCCTACCTACCCTACCTACCCTACCTACCCTACCTACCCTACCTACCCTACCTACCCTACCTACCCTACCTACCCTACCTACCCTACCTACCCTACCTACCCTACCTACCCTACCTACCCTACCTACCCTACCTACCCTACCTACCCTACCTACCCTACCTACCCTACCTACCCTACCTACCCTACCTACCCTACCTACCCTACCTACCTGAAAAGGTAACAGACAGACAGACAGAGTTACTTTCGCATTTATAATATTAGTGTGGATTATAAAGCTGGAGAGTTTTTTTGTTTGAACGCGCTAATCTGGAGCTACTGGTCCGAACTGAAAAATTCTTTTTGTGTTGGATAGTCCATTTATCGAGGAAGGCTATAGGCTATGTAACATCAAGCTACGACCAATGGGAGCCGAGCAGTGAGTGAAACCGCGTGAGAGCAGCTAGTTTCTATATACAGCTTGTTCATTTTGATTGGCTTCAGTAGAACCAACGAATCACATTCATATTATAAAGACGAAAGTTTGTGAGTTTGTATGTATCTTTGTTACTTCTTCACGCCAAAGCTAGTGAACGTATCGGGATGAAATTTGGCACACATATAGTTTATAATCTGGATTAACCCATAGGATATTTTTTTAATTCCGGTATACTGTTTGCGTGGGATAATTCTTGAAATCTATGCGAGTGAAGCCGCTGGCAGAAGCTACAATAATAATAATAATTTATTTGACACCAAAAAATATTAACATTTTAAACAACCATATTGCGTAAAAATAAATTTGAAGGCTATAATGAAAATAATACCACGTATTAGCATCTGATCAATCAGACTGAACAATTTTAGCCAAACATTTACGACTTAGTTAAATCTTACAGAAAAGATGAATACCTACTACAGTATTTTTGTTATTTAAATAGACAAAAAGGTAGTACTTACATAATCTCATGGACCTGCTAGTAGGACAAAACGGTCCATGAGAAACCCCCAGTCTTCAACGTGACCAGATTGCTAATGTATAATTCCCATTAAGAAGGTAATATGTTTGGTTGCAGGCTCCTATGTCCTCAGAGAACATCGCACATTATCAAAAAAACAAGCACAGAAAAAGCACCCCAAGGAGTTGGAGCCAAGAGTAAATATTACAAATACAGGCAAAATGCCTCGTCATCTCCTTTAGGGCAGGCAAAATTCATTCTTACACTCACTTACCTTTATAAGTTAGTGTTTCATATGAATTTAAACCATAGCTAAAGTAAGTTAAGTCCATATTCGAACAAGCGAATAGGCGTCTCTATTTTATTGTTACACCTGTTTTTCCCGAAGGGTTAGCCAGAGGTGCCACATGCATATTATAATATGAGGACTTAATACATAAATTAAGTCCTCATATTATAATATGCCTATGCGACCTACCATCGGGCACAAATCCTGTCTCCGTGAAAAGTTCTTGTTGAAAAACCCAAAAACACTTTGAGAACTGAAGCTCAGCAGTAGCGCTTGTCAGGAAGGGTTACCGCTGCCCCTGAGAACAAAGGGTTAACGAAGGAACATTTATGGGTTTTAGTCAGTAAAAGTCTGACACTCCCTTCCGCTAAGAGCGGGAGGAGTCATTTCATAATTTGTCACCCTCAAAACAAAAGCAGTAGAGCTTTCGACCACTAGACTAACGAGACGTATGCTGGGAAGTTTGTTGCGCCATTTCTTCTTCCCGTAAAGCACAAGAAAGTGAAGGGGGCCGTTTAGGAAGAATGACAGTCACAAGTATTTTTTTTAAATGCTGATTCTTGATTTCTGTTACTCCATTCTGTTTTCCAGGACACAGAGTCCATAGATACGTATATTTGTGACAACCTGGGGAAGGACATCACGAGAGACCTGCCAGGAAATTCCAGGCGTACATTGAGGCAAGGTACTAGTATTCCGTCTGCTTTCCCAGTTGGGTGGCAGAGGTGTAAAAATACTGAACGTTATTCATTCTAGATACAGTATCTATTTATAGAGGGGCTCGTGGCTAAGTACTAACAGCCGCACAGATCGATCTATCAGTTTAAGCTACGCTTGCCGGGGTTGACCGTGGTGCCATCTTTACATATTGAGACTCCTCCATGCCTCGGAAAGCACGTTAAGCTGTTGGTCCCAGCTGTCATTTGTGCATCTTTGACAGTCGATACGGGTCGTCAGAAGCCCGAAAAATCTGACAGTCAGTCTTACCAAGGTGTATCGTATTGCCCAGTTACTGGGTTGTGGAGGTCAGATAGGCAGTCGCTCCGTGTAAAATACTGGTATTCAGCTGCATCCGGTTAGACTGGAAGCCGACCCCAACATAGTTGGGAAAAGGCTAGGCAGATGATCTATTCATAGTAAATATTTCACCTGGACTCCAGAGATATTTCTTCACTAGCGGTGCGCCCGCACGATGGGATTTTCCATCGAAAAATACAAATTTTCATCCCCATTAAGCCCCTTTAGGGGATGAATGTTCACGAATTCTTATCTAGTTCATTTCGCTATAAAGAACTCTTGTGCGAAATTGCATAATATATTGCAATTTTGTCATATTGCTAAATCATTAAAATGAGCGAAACATTTGACAGCTTTTGCAACGTTGTCGACTATTTGCGACGTTGTCGATTATTTGCACCGTTGTCGACTATTGGCAACGTTGTTGATTATTTGCGACGTTGTCGACTATTTGCGACATTGTCGATTATTTGCGACGTTGTCGATTATTTGCACCGTTGTCGACTATTGGCGACGTTGTCGATTATTTGCGACGTTGCCAACTCTTTTCACATTTATTTTACTTCTGATGTTGCTTCACTATCGAAGACAGACTGAACTTTATTTTCATATCAATAACTGGAAAAGATAAAAGGACTGTACCCATAAATTTTCAGAGGCCGAAAAACATTCTTTAAATCGCGACATGGACAAAACAAAAGGATTTAGTAGGTAAGAATTGTTATAGTGATTTCCAGGAATAAATTAGGGAAAAGCATGAATTTATGTAAAAGTAATATTATTACTTCTTAGCTCGGATACCGAGACTCCTCCATGCCTCAGAAAGCACGTTAAGCCGTTAGTCCCGGCTGTCATTTGTACATACTTGACAGTCGTAACGGGTCGTCAGAAGCCCGACAATCTGACACTTAGTCTTACCAAGGGGTATCGTAGTGCCCAGTTATTGGGTTGTGGAGGTCAGATAGGCAGTCGCTCCATGTAAAATACTGGTATATATATTCAGCTGCATCCGGTTAGACTGGAAGCCGACCCTAACATAGTTGGGAAAAGGCTAGGCAGATGATGAGCTCCATAATGAAACTAATTAACTTTTGTTTGAAAACTAGAATTCGTTCCATTTTCTTTTTTTGACATTCAAAAGTTCCTTATAATGACCGATACAGAATAAGTAATTTTTTTAAACTAAAGACACGTCTTTCGCGTCGAAAATTTCCAGTACAAGTGAACAAGCAGAATAGGGATGATGACTAACATTTAATTTTTTGTCGTCATCGCGTCAGCTAGATTATTAAAAAACAGTGGACACGTATTTTTTCTTTATTTTACGTTATCCAAAGATTACGCTGATACAATGTGGCATGACGTCACGAGTATGTAGTTTTTATACCTAGTGACGTAGCGAGCCCCCCCTCCCAACTTTATACCTAGTGACGTAGCGAGCCCCCCCTCCCAACTTTATACCTAGTGACGTAGCGAGCCCCCCCCCCCCCTCCCAACTTTAAATCGTTTTATCTCAGTAATTTTTTGTTTATATGATAAAGCAAAAAATACGTGTCAAATATTTTTCTATTATCTGACTGACGGACTAAATTTAATTTCTATTTTTTACCCTGTTTTCATCCCTATTGTTAAATTAAATAGATTATTATTGTTCTTGTATTAATTTCCAGTTGTAGCCATGCTCCGGCATTCCGGCCGAGGACTAGCCAAAGTTCCTTTTTCACGTCACAACCTCCGTGGTGCAAGGCCAGTCAAAGAGCGAGACGGTTCAAGAAAGTAACCCATTGTATCTTCGATATGGACGGTACCGTCATTGGTAAGAACTGCTTTAAGTTATTAATCTGGGTGTTTTTCTATCTATAAATATGCATTTTGCAATAAAAAAAAAACACCAAATCACCAACCACTAACCACCATCAACCACACCACCACCAAGCCACTATTTGTTGAAATATCAATGGTGATTTGGTGAAACATTAGTGAACCGATTTCTACTAAAAGAGGAGGATGCACTGTTTTCAGATTCCGAAATCACATATCACAAAACATTACATGATCTTTGTGCAAAATATGGAAAGAAATACAATAAGACGTTGGAGGCTAAAGTAAGTATTTACAATAGGGATGATGTCTAGGAGAAAAAAATATTTGACACGTATTTTTTGCTTTATCATATTAATATACAATGACTGAAATAAAACGCATTAAAGTTGGAGAGTGGGGCTCGCTACGTCACAGTAAGTATAAAAACTACATACTCGTGACGTCATGCCACATTTTAATTCAATGTATCAGCGTAACCTTTAGATTACGTAAAAAAAGGAAAATTACATGTCCAATTTTTTTAATAATCTAGCTTGCGGACTAATTAAAAAAAATTGTCATCATCCCCATTAGGACGCGCTAAGGTGAGTTAAAATATGGTTAGTGGAAGTGTAAGATTTCAAACTTACTTACGGTAGTCATCATTCTCCTGCCCTTGTCCCAATTTATTTGCGGTCGGCGCAACATGTCTTTTTCTTCCATACTTCTCTATTAGTCGTCATCTCGGTAGTCACTCCCTTTCTAGCCATATCATCTTTCACACAATCCATCCATAGTTTCATTGGTCTTCCTCTATTTGTATAGCCATCCACATTCATACTCATAACTTTCCTGACACCATTTTCCTCATAAAGGCAGTAAAATCATTATTTTATCATTTGATGCGCTTTATGAAATCTCACACATATTGCTGAATATCTGCAAGACTGATAGATTGCAGTAAAGAACTTTATAAAAAAAAATAAAAAAAAATTGGTGCGCTAAGGTAGCCCGCGAAATTCAAATGCTGCAGAACAGACTAAGGTTGTACGTTGTTCAACAGATTATTAAATTATGATTCACGGCCGTAATAAATATATTTACATTATTTTGTTGTATTATCATTAGAACCATCTCTCAGATAAAATTGGCATCCAATGTCACGATTTCATGACATTCCAAATCAAGATCAAAAGTCGTGTCAGCTGTCTTGCTGGGGAGTTTGCTGCACCACTTGTTCTTCCCAGCTAAAGGAGGCGCCCCGGGCGTCGGGAGCCGCGTGACGACTCCCGGCCACCTAGGCTCGGGCCTGCGGGTAATAGTAATAGGTAACTCACCGTCCGATCAAGACCAGGCCCGTGCCGGACGGCGCGTACGTGTTCAAACTCAAACTCAAAGCATTTATTTCAAATAACCAATCGGTCAGTCAGAAAGATGAAGCTAGTTGCCCATTCCAAAGCAGTAGGTACCTATGGAGAAGAACGGGCAAGAAACTCCATGGACACTCTTTTAAATCAAAATATGTTTACAAAAACTGGGTTACATCACTCATGTTGAAATACACACGTGAGAACGATGCAGAACTTAATAAAAGCGTCCATAATTACAAGATTTAAAAAACAATTCAAAATTAATTTAAATATTAAAACAGCCGTGGCAGCTAAGAGGTGACGAGTCCCTACTGACGGCGCCCGTTCATGAACATGACGTTCGACGCGAGTCTCAAAGAGATATCAGCATATGAGGGGGCCGGTAGGACCGAAGCCTGCCGGGTAAGCGGGATTGTCCGAAAGGGTTAACGCTACCCTGGAACATAAAGGGCTAAGGAAGGAACATGGATGGATTTTAGTCAGTAAGAGTCACTCTCTTCTACTCCACCCAGAGCGGATGATTTCCCACCCTCAAAAAAGAAAAAGCTAAAGCTCTAGAAATTGGTGAAGAGCAGATGTTTTGGGAGACTGTCTTAGGTAATTTTGATCTTCAAAAAGTGCTGATTCTCAGCATATTTGAATACCTCAAACTAAATGATCTTTTTTTATCATAACTTCATTGACAATCGATTTCCATACAAGTACCGGTACACTGGCCCTACTTTCTGATAACAATACTCCATTGACTACATGTCGTCTTGCAGAATTTTGGTGCCACGGATCAGAAAATTTGTGAAAATGTGGTGAATGACCTTCAACTAAACATAAGTCCCACTGACCTGGAGAATGAACTGAAAGAAATGACGAAAACTAGATTGCCAAAGTCACCATTAAAGAAAGGTATTAGAATCACACCTGCCTTCCTCGACGGCCCGAAGAGGTAGGCAGAGGTTATACATGACATACATACATGTTGGCAGTTTCCCAAACCGAACTTCGGTTATGGCGATCAATATCTCAGTGGAAATCAGCCTTCGGTGCAGGAGATATGGCGCAGAATTGTGTGCGCAGACGCAGAGTCCTTCACTGTCACAGTTCGATGGGACTGCAATCCGACGAAAGAGACCAGGCATCGACCAACGGGTATTCTTCTTCTTCTTCTTTGGCTATGGTTTCCGCACTCAGTCCTTGGCGGACCATTGTGCGTGGGCCATGGCGGCCTGTGGCGGTTATTCCAGCCAGCCCACCTCCTTCCAGAAGTTGATGACGTCTCCTGGTCTGTGTAATATTTCTGTAAAAGATTTAGGTGTTCCAATGGTTTGTGTTCTAATCTGTGTGACTCCTGTGCACTCAAAGAGTACGTGCGCAACGGTTTCCTCAGCCTCCATGCAGGCCCTGCACAGAGGACTGTCCGTTATGTCTATTGTGTGGAAGTGTTTGTTTAGTGAGCAGTGTCCCGTGATGGTCCCCGTCATCAGGCGCAGGCCGGTTCTGTTCAGGCGGAGTAGCCGTCTGGTTAACCTTTTATCCAGGGATGGCATGGCCTCCCTGGATTGCCTGCAGCCCGGTGACGAGGTCCACCATCTCTCCGCTTGTGTGTGTGTGATTTCTTGTAGCCATCTGCGTAGCTGGTTGAAGGGAATGGGTATGATGGGTTCCGGTCGGCAGGCTGGCGTACTGGAGGCTCTCCTCGCTAGCTCGTCAGCTGCGTCGTTACCTAGTGATCCGCTATGTCCCTTTATCCATTGTAGTGTCACTTTGTTGCGGTAGAGTACTGATATACGTTCTAGTGCGTTGTGACATTCTAGTGTTAGTTTTGAGGTGTGGTGTTGTTTCTTTAGGGATTGCAGGACCGAGGCGCTGTCGGAAACTATGCGTATTTGCGCATCGGTGACTTTCCTGGCTTCTATAGCGTGTGCCGCCTGTATGACGCCCACACACTCCGCCTGGAAGACGGTGTTGTGCTTGCCCAGTGGGCTGGATATGTGTATGTTAAGGTCTCGTGAGAACACCCCGACTCCGCTTCCGGAGTCGGTCTTGGACCCGTCGGTGTATACTCTTAGTTCTTCCGGACCAGAGTAGTCACACTGTTCTTCGATAAGTGATATTTCATAGTGTTTTTGAAACTGGTGTTGTTTTGGGGCTCTATCGCAGGGTGACGCTAGCATTGGTTGATGTCTGATTGCGTCATCCCTTACCCGTGTGTGCTTTACTCTAGAATCTTTACTTAGGGTTCCTGCTATGTTTAGCCGAAAGGCGGCCATGGTTGCCTCCTCTCGCACGATGAGGTGTAGAGGCGGCAGTCCTAGCATCGCCTGTAGGGCAGCTGTGGGCGTTGTTCTCATGCAGCTAGTAATAGCTACACAAGCAAGTCGCTGCAGTTTCTCAAGTTCTTTTTGTGTTGTGCTTAAGTTTGTTCTGGGCCACCATACTAGTGAGCCATATGTGATGGTTGGTCGGATGACCGTGGCGTATAGTCAGTGTGTGATTTTGGGTTTTACACCCCAGTTCCTGCCCAGCAGTTGTTTACACTGCCACAGTGATATGGTGGCTTTTGTGATCATGTGTTTAGTATGCCTTGCCCAGTTCAGCTAACTATCCAGAAAGATTCCCAGATATTTGGTTTCAGTTGATAGGCTTAGGGTTGTTCCGAAGAATCGGGGTAGTTGTAGTGTGGCCATTTTCCTTTTTTTGGTGAAGAGGATCAGCTCGGTCTTCGTTGGGTTTACTGATAGTTGGTGTCTGTGGCACCAGTCCTCTACTATTTTCAAGGCTTGGCGCATGAGGTTGCATAGTGTGTTTTCATGTGTGCCGTTTATTATAATGGTTATGTCGTCGGCGTAGCCTACTGTGTAGTAGCCTTTTTCGTTGAGTGTTTTTATGAGGCTGTCAACGACCAGGTTCCATAGTAGCGGTGAGAGGACGCCCCCTTGCGGGCATCCTTTCGCTACGATGGCCCTTGTGGTGTCGTTTACTGTAAGTTGTACAGCTCTCATTTTGAGCATATTGGTGATCCAGCTGTTCAAGGTTGGGTCTATCTTGTGGTTGTCGAGGGCCATGTTGATGCTTTTGAAAGTGGTTTTATCAAAGGCGCCCTCTATGTCGATGAAGGCAGCCAGGGACGAGCACTTGTGGTCCACTGCGCATTCGATCTTGGAAACCACGCTGTGTAGCGCGGTTTCCGTTGATCTGCCTGCGGAGTATGCATGTTGTTGTTTATGTAGTGGTTTTACTCTGAGAGGTCCGTCTCGGATGTACCTATCACAGAGTCTCTCGAGGGTTTTCAGTTGGAATGATGTGAGGCTTATTGGTCTGTAAGCTTTGGGTTGTGTGTAGTCGGTCTTACCCGGTTTGGGTATGAAGGTGACTTTCACTTCTCGCCATGCAAGAGGTACATATTTGAGTGCTATGCTGGCTTGGAATATCTCTACCAGCCATGGTGTCACTTGGTCTAGTCCCCACTGCAGAAGGGCTGGAAAGATGCCGTCCAGCCCTGCAGACTTATATGGTTTAAAGGTGTCTATTGCCCACCTTAGCCGCTCTGCTGTGACTATTTTGTGGGCTCTGGACCAGTCTAGGTCTGTTGGGGTCCATTCTGGTTCTGCTTCCCAATTCTTGTCCTCTAGGAGTTTGCAGTCCGGGAAGTGGGTCTCGAGGAGGACCTTACATGTTTCTTGGTTTGTTAATGTGTATGATTTGTCCGGTTTTATCAGCACACCCAGGGTTTGGTTCTGATCTGTTGATAAGATTTTCCTTACCCTGGCGGCTTCGTTGTTTGTTTCAATGGATTCACAGAAATTCCGCCATGCTGTTCTCCTGGCAGTTCTGATTTGTTTTTTGTACGTGTATTGGGTTCCTTTGTATAGTTCCCAGTCTTCCGGTAGTCTGGTGTTTTTGGCTCTGTTGAATTGTTTGCGTAGTGTGTCTCTGAGTTTGCTGAGTTCGGCGTTCCACCAAGGCGTCCTCTGACTGCTTGTTTGTGGCGCCCTTAGCTTACAGCATGCGTGGTAGGCTTCGGTTAGGTATCTAGATAGTGTTGAGACAGTGTATTCTAAGTGTGCTTGGTCCCTTATGGGTGTTTGCGCTACATGTCTGGCTAGCATGGAAGCTAGGAGACGTTTGTATCCTGGGACATCGGTGCGTCGCGGGTTTCGCTTGGGTTCAGGTTTTGGTGTGTTTGTGGCTAGTGTGAAGCGGATTCTCCTGTGATCAGAACAGGATGGTTCGTTTGACACATGCCAGCCTGTGATGAGTTTTGTAGCAGATTCTGTGGCTAGTGTCAAATCTATTATTGTTTGACCTCGTGCCGTGACCCAGGTTGGTTCCGAGCCACGGTTTATAATATTTAGGTTAGTGGAGAATAAATATGTGGATAATACCTCTCCCCTGGTGTTTGATGCGTCACTACCCCAGAGCGGGTGGTGTGCGTTCGAATCGGTGCAGATGATGAGGTCCATCTTGGTGAGCTCGCAGTGTTGCACCAAGTCGGCCATTTCCTTTGGTGGGCATGTTGTGTCTTCGCCAGGCATGTATACTGAGGCCAGTACAACGTCTGGGACGTTGTTGTCCGTTTGGAGCCTGACGGCTGTCAGGTCTCTGGAACAGAATTGGGTGAGTGGTGTGATAGGAACCTGTTTGGGTGTGTAGATGCAGGTTCTGGGTTTGTCAGGGTTGTGTGTGTTGAGGGTTATCTTACCTCCGATGTTACCGAGGCCGCATATCTTGTTGTTCCTGATCCACGGCTCCTGGATCAGTGCGATTGTTTGGGGGTTTTCCTCCAGTGCCCTGCGTAAGCTGGCCGTGGCAGTTTGGCTATGCTGGAGGTTGGTCTGGATGATGTTAAAGGGCGACGGTGGTGGTGGGGAAGGGTTAGTCGGAGATGGATCCATCCGTGGATTTCTCCGCGTCCTCCTCCCTGTAGGCGTCGGCGTGTTGGTCGCCTGGCGACGAAGCTAGCAGCTGTTCGTTCCAGCCAGGTGACTCGGGTGGGATGGCGTCCTCTTCGTCAGCCATGGCCGCACGGGCCATGACCTCCTCTAACTTCACCATGTCCGTGTCTGTCTTTACAGTCGTTGGGTTTGTCGGCGTCGAGTCCTTGTCGTCGGGTTGGGAGTCTGAGGGTAGGGCCCCGGGCCAGAAGCGCACGTATATCGACCCGAGTAGGTACGATATCCGGCGCTCCCGGGCCAGGACTCTTTCAGCTTCCTCCGGTGGCACACCCAGGGTCAGGTACGTCCCATAGTTGTCGCCACCGACGGTAGTTGCCCTGTACAGTGACCACCTGGCGATGTCATACCAAGTATTCTGACGTATCAGAATACTTTGCAGACGCGCTATGTCGCCCTTGTACCTGGGGACAAAAAGCGAGGCGCGGACACGGGTGGGCACGTCAGACTGCTTGACTACTGTGAGGGGAAGGTCGATGTCCGGGATCGTTATTTTGGGCACATTCTGGCTGAGCCAGGTCAGGGCAGTGTCGTCCTCACACCACAGCTGTACGGTGCCTTCGGCCACACGCGGGTAACCGCGGAAGGCAGGAAGTGGTGTTGTCGAGTCGGTGTCCATCATCAGGTGTTCCAGTTCCGTTTTGATGTGCTCTGCCTCCGTTCTAGTCAGGTCTCTGGAGGGGGGAGGAAAGCAGATCGCTACGGCCAGCCGCGCCGGAATGTCCTTCGTGGCTCGCGCGTAAGTTCTCTGCTCCCCTTGAGCGGAGTGGACTCTCACTCGCTTGGCGTCCCCCTGTAGCGTGGACGGTGAAGCCGTGTCATCAGGGCGCAACCTCTTCGCCGGTGCTGTACCACTTGGTCCAGGTTGCGGGTTAGAGGTGCCAGCCTCGGTGGTAGTGGCCGGCAACGTCCTCGCGACTGCGACTCCAGCCCGCCTACCCCTGGGCCTTCTTGGTCTGTCCTGTGTCTTGTCACCAACGGGTATTTTATAAAGACCCAATAACATTTGGCCAAACTGGGAATTGAGATCCGCAACTCCGTTCAGTAGTCGCACATAACTTCCACCTTCAAAGCTATCAGTTTCTCAACGTTATTTGTGTCATAGTGCACTTAAATGATGCGTGTGGTTTCTGTTGAATGTTTGACAACGCCATCTGTAGCAGCGGCCGCTTACGCGTCTCCGTGCTCTGCTTCAGTTATACTTCGACGACTCTTTTCTCCCTTCTAACCTCTCCCACTCCTTCTTATTTGATCTTCTTCTCACTGCCAATATCTTTGTTCTTCCCATGCTAAGAATCTGCGTTCTTCTAACAACCTTCTCCTACGCTGTCCTTCTCATACTTCTGACTTTGTTCATTCCTCCTTTCTTAATAAATTACACCCACATTTCGCCAGTTAAGTATATCCTCTGTAAAAAGGGGGCCAGCTTATTGCCGTTAACTAGGCACAGGTGCTGATTCCGGATATATTCCGGGCATAATTATCTATAATTTCTTAATTTTGAAAATGAATAATCGCCTCGATCAACACTATTATAACGTTTCAACTCAAATAACCTCAAAACGTCAAAGGTACCAACGCTTGTGGCGCCATCTGCGATTTACTTTGCCTTTGCCACCCATTTCACAAATGTTTACCAACATAGTCTGTCAGTGTCACTTGGACGTCAAATCTCCATGTAGCACTGTCCTCATTTATTTCCAGGGGTTGAGAAGCTTATGAAGCATCTGACCCGGTCTGGCGTGCTGATAGCATTGGCCACCAACTCCACACGAAGAGACGTGGACCTGCACGTGGCCACTAAACCTAAAATATTTCGAATGTTCCATCATATGGTAAGTATTTACTTTATCTATATTATATGCTTAGTTAGGTAAATCTAGATCGGGTACGTCACAACCTATTTTTTTTTTGAGGTTGGTAAATCCCACTCTGGTTGGAGCAGAAGGGAGTGTCAGCCTCTTATGTTCCGTGGTAGCGGTAACCCTTTCGGACAATCCCGCTGAACGTCACCACCTAACATTCTAATTCCTAATGATCACTACTTAAACTGATATAAATATATTTAAATATCTCTAAAATAGCGATGATGACTAATATTAGAAATGTGCAAACAAAATGTGATTTCAAAGAAAGCAGGTATAATGAGCTAACAATATAAAAAAATAATAGTTAAAAAAAATAAAAATAACGCTTTTTATAGAAAACCGAACTAAAAATAGAGAGATATTTTATAAATAGAAAAAAAAAATTTTTTTTCAAACAAATATTCGACCTTCAAATAAAAAATAAGTCACAATCTCTCTGTGGGGCGTGGGATTGGACTCCGTGTCGCGAATCTCGACTAACGCCCATACTCTATTTTAACAATAGAAATATTCTTATATCTATAATGTTCACTATAACAACAGGTTTGCATCGGCGACCCTGAGGTGGATCGCGGGAAGCCATTCCCAGACCTCTACCTGATAGCTGCTGACAAGTTTCCAGACAAACCTGTGCCTAATAAGGTATATTTTAAACCTTAAGCATCATCAGCCTGTGAGAGGGAGTGGGCTGTAATGCAATCCACCACGCGGGAACAGCCCGGAGATTGGAAGTTGGCGGTGTGATATCTCCGTGTCTCGGTAGTATGGAGGACTATTATTAATAAAAAATATTTATGTTTCAGTGTATCGTCTTTGAAGATTCGTTAGTTGGTTTAGAAGCCGGGCTCGCAGCAGGAATGCAGGTAAACTATAATGTTGACAACATTAATATTAGCAGAGCTCTTTGTGATGGAGCTCGTCCGGGGTGGTATGTAATACGACCTCATTTCTGTACCATCATAAGGTTAAATGCCTCTTGCACGTTAAGGGGGAGGCGCCATCATCTGCTTAGCCTTTGCCTAACTATGTTGGGGTCGGCTTCCAGCCTAACCGGATGCAGCTGAATAACAGTATTTTACATGGAGCGACTGCCTATCTGACCTCCGCAACCCAGTAATTGGGCCATACGATACCCCTCGGTAAAACTGGCTGTCAGATTTCCAGGCTTCTGACGACCCGTAACGACTGTCAAAGATGCACAAATGACAGCCGGGGCCAACGGCTTAACGTGCTTTCCGAGGCACGGAGGAGCCTCGGCATGTAAAGATGGGCGCCAGTGTAGCGTTATTACAAACCGCCACCAAGACTCACAACGCATGTCGCTGCCGGCCTGCTACTGAAGACGAATTCTTACAACTACATATAAACTCTTTCGTGAGGATGTGACTACACACATTGAAACAGTCATTTGGAGGGGCGCGCCGTGTTATCATAATTTATCTCCGAATCATATTTTGATCAACGTACAACCTAACACTGTAAATTCTAAAAAACGAATGAAAGTTTTAATTTCGCGTACTTCCCTGGCGCACCCCTCTTAAGGGTGTGAAAATGCCGAGCCTGCCGGGTCAGCGGGATTGTCCGAAAGGCGCTACCCCGGAACATAAAGGGCTAAGGAAGGAACATGGATGGGTTTTAGTCAGTAAGAGTCTGCCACTCCCTTCCGCTCCACCCAGAGCGGGAGAAGTTATTGGATGATTTCCCACCCTCAAAAAAAAGGTGTGAAAATAGTTACATAACACTAAATTCTTAATCACCAGGTAGTGATGACTCCTCCCCGAGGGTTGCCGGTGCGAGAGTGTGCTGCGGCGACTCTGGTCCTCCGATCACTTGCAGAATTCAAACCAGAATTATTCGGTCTCCCTCGTTATAATGATGACGTCAGGAGTAGATCAAGAGTTTCCAAACGCTAAAGTCCGCTTGCACCACAAATCACTAAGCACAGGTTACACCATGAAACTGAACGCGATCAGCTTATCTAAACCGCGTTTGAGAGCTGTCAGAATTTCATTGGTGAAATGTATAATAGCCTTGTCATTGCAATTAACGTTATTTTTCAGGGGATGATAACATTATTGTTTATGGGCATAAGCTGAATAGAGTTGAATAAGTGTGAGTAGTTCCTTAATCATCATCCCTTGTCGATGCTAACTGTACCTACTTTATGTGGTATGGGTATGGGGAACATTAAGGCGTGTCTTCTACAAATTCATTAATGATGACTTCTTAGTCTTCTCTCTTCTTCTTCTCAAAAGAAGAAGAAGAAGAAAGGAAATGTACCATAACACCTATTATGTGTTACCCATATTTGATAGGTACAGGTTTATTTTTATTCTATTTCTTTCTAAAGAATTTTAATCATTGGTCTGTCACCATTCCTGTAAAAATGGAGAGCCTACCTACTGATTAATTGTTTAGTTTTTTTATAATGATATTTGTGGGCTGGCAACATTTTCCCTCATGTGTCACCAGAAAATATCGATGAAAGAAATAATTCTTAGATCGATATAGGTACTCAATCGATTATTTTTACAAATATAACAGTAAATAAATACTTTTGCATCCGTACTTTTTTTTCATTTTTACCTAAAATTAAGCACATGCCCCCTTTTTCGGCGGTCATGGTGGTCCTGCTGAAAAGGGTCCTGCTAAGATACCAATTTTGTTGTTCGAGTACTAATAAATACAAATGAGAGGTTTCCTTTATGAGTATTAAAAAAAACATAGTTTCCAAGAACTCTGTTGAACTGACTACGTTACAAGGTGCCAAAGCCAAAACGCTTGAAAAAAAAAACATGGCGGCACGTCACACACGTAAACTGGATTCTACCTATGCTGTTCTGTTACAATAAAGTTTACTTTAAACCATTATTCTCAACGGAAAAACGAGCCGAGCGAAAAGGTCCTACTAAGGAATGCGTCCTTGTCTATACTGGGTTGCCACCGTAATCATATTTCCATGTAGTAGAATTTAATTATATATTCTACTAGGTTCCGCCCGCGGCTTCGCCCGCATAATATGTCGACAAATTATACACATAAACCTTTCTCTTGAATCACTCTATCTATTAAAAAAACGCATCAAAATCCGTTGCGTAGTTTTAAAGATTTAAGCATACATAGGGATATAGGGACAGAGAAAGCGACTTTGTTTTATACTATGTAATGATTCCCTGTTCTCGAGATTATCTCAAAATATTTATTAATTAAAAGCAAGCAAGCGAGTATTAAGGTTTTTTATTCTTACCTGATATCACAGTACCCATTCTACATGAAAAGGAGTTATACACTACTCAAGCGATTAAATTATTTGACTGGAATATAGTTTGAGGAACTGGGATAGCTCACAAGACTTCCCGAGGCTAGGATTCGCGATATCTGCATACCACGCGGGCTAAGTCTGGTGAATAAATTGTCCTAGAAGAACGAAATCGTGTAGTCAGCCTCGCTCGGCTCGAGCTGTCATTCATACATAGTGCGTCATCTTGTTCTATTCTTTTTTATGTACGTTTCGTTTTAAGATCTCAAAATGACATCCAAGTGAAATGATGTAACGTTCCGTTCCTTATAGAACCTTACCAAGTTCAGCGCCATCTATCGACTAGGGAACAGTTAAAAAGAAAAACCCTTATTGAGTACTAATTATTTACCAAATATAGAAGCGATTGGCGTTGGTGGTATAGTCACGGACACTATTGATGACACAATATAATAATATGTCGCAACTATTAACACTAGGTACTAGATTCTTTCTTTTCTTTTTGGTATGGCTAGTAACCAACCTGTCAAGAGTTTTTATGCTGCCCACGGGCCTCTGACTTAGCTTCACACGCCATTGAGAAATACCTCTCTGGCATGCCGGTTTCCTCACAATGTTTTCCAAATTAAACAAACGTAACTAAATTAAATTAAACGACAAACTAGCTACTTATACAAATCAAAACAGAATTAAGTAAGCGTCAAAGTACTCGGCCGCTTCGCTATCATCCAAAACGTGGCCAGAAAACTGGCTAATTGCCACGTTGAATGGCAATGCTAATTCTTTGCCCAAAGAACTTTACCTAATTTTAAGTGTGCTTCCACTAAGGCCCGTAATACAGAACAAGAGTTGAATGTTCGAAGTTGCGCCGATTACAAATAAATAGGGATAAGAACAGTTTTTAAAAACAAATTAATCAATCATCAATAAAAAATCAAACAATCAAGCTATAAGCATTTTTATCGCCTGCGACACAGGTATATCCTAGTGCAGGCATATTTAACATTAATATGTTGCCAATTGTTTTTCCTAAGTTTTATTTTTTTATTCTGCCACTTTACTTTTTGAATAAATTATTTATTTATCTAATCAATCAATCATTCTCCTGTACGCCGACGTTCGCACGTAAAAATATCGCGGCGATTTTTTTCGCGCTCTGGATGTGTAACTCTCTGCTTGGCGCCGAGAGTTGAAATCCAACAGTGTGTTTTATCGACGTGCTGGGATGCACTCTGTTGTTGTAAGGATGGGTTCTCGAAGCTCGGCTCTACACCGAGAGTTGAAAATTCAGTGCACGAAAAAATCCCTCTACGCTTTTACGTCCGTGCGAAAGTCGGCTTACAGGAGAATGATGACGTTCTGTGCCTGGAAGTACTATAATACTCCATATTTTTCAGAATATTTATGGTTATTCTTTAAAAAAAAACATACCAAAGACGAAACGTCACTCCTGTCAAATTCTTCCAGTACAAGTCAATAAGCGGATTTTTCTAATTTTTTTATAAATTTCCAGTTGTAGCCATGCACCGATTTTCAAGCCGAAGTTTACCCAAAGTTACTTTTTTTCGTCACAAACTCAGTGGTGCAGGGCCACTCATGAAACGAAGTCATTCAAGAAAGTAACCCACTGTATCTTTGATATGGACGGGACCCTCATTGGTAAGAACTGCTTTAAGTAATTAATCATCATCATCATCATCTGCATGGAGCTGCTACCTATCTGACCACAACTCGGTTACTGGGTAACAAACACTCAAAGGCACAAATGCATTAAGTAGCTAAACTCCGTAGATGACCATAATACATGAAAAGGTACCACTGATTTAAATCGCAGTTGTTTAATTTAGTAAAAACCGAGTCTTATGAAATATTTAAATAAGTAATTAAAGAAATATTAAATGGTAAAATTATTAAATGGACAGTGACGTGTGGGCTATTTAAATAAAAAATCTATTTGCACAGCAGTGATAGCCTATCACTTGCTTAAAAATCGATGAAGGAAAACATCGTGAGGATACCAGCATGTCTGAGAGATATTTCTCAACAGCATGCGAAGCTAAGTCAGAGGCCCATGGGCAGTATAAAAACTCTGACACCAGGTTAGTTACTAGCCACACGAAAAGAAGAAATAAAAAATAGTCTGTAAGAAATCTAGCTTGGAAGTACGAATCCCGGCTGGAACCGGCCGACCTTTTACGGGCCACGTCAGGCCCGCAGGGAAAGTGAGGTGTCCAACTTGCCCCGCAACTTCCAGAAAGGACGCTTGAGTCGCCTCTGGTTCTGCTGGATGGCAGGCAGTGGACGTCCTGGAAGGGGTCGTTGTCCGTGCCGATGCAGATATGAAGAGTGGTCTCCCTTTCCGCAGCCTCCTTCAACAAGATGATGGTTTCACAGAAGGACACATCGCACGACTCAGCAAAGAAGACAAGACGAATAAAAAGAAAGTAGAGTTTCACTAATCAGTTTAATTTGACCCTGAAAGTATCCCCACGTGGCTAAGTACTAACAGCCGCACAGGTCGATCCACCATGTTAAGCTACGCTTGCCGAGGTTGGTCCATGGATGGGTGACCATCATTACATACCGAGACGTCTCCGAGCGCAGGAAAGCACGTTAAGCCGTTGGTCCCGGCTGTCATTTGTGCATCTTTGACAGTCGTTACGAGTCATCAGAAGCCCAAAAATCTGACAGCCAGTCTTACCAAAGGGTATTGTATTGCCCAGTTACTGGGTTGAATAGGCAGTCGTTCCACGTAAAATACTGGTATTCTGTCAACTTAGTCGGGAAAAGGCTAGGCAGACGATGATGATGTATGAGGAATCACATAATGCAGTGCGGTCCAAATGTGCGTCAGCTTTTAATCTACAACATACGTATTGCTAAGTAATTTCTACTAAGTAGGAAGCTCTGTTGGTTTCAGATACCGAAACCCTATACCACAGAATCCTTAAAGATATTTGCGCAAAATATGGAAAGATGTACACCAATGAGTTGAAGTTGAAAGTAAGTATTTACAAGCAGAGGGGACGCATTAAGGGGGGGGTATTTTTTTCCTGTTAGTTTTAATTATGGACTGCCAGATTGAGTACTTTGTGCGGCCCTTGGGCGATTAACACACGGCATCGCTCGACCGCGCGGTAGGAGCAGTTAGCGGTAGAAACGAGCACCGCTCGACCGCGCGGTCGGGCGGTGTACGTAAGTTTGGCATCAACGGATTTCATAGAGAGCAATGCGACATGAGATCCGCTTCACCGCTTACTGCGGCGGAGCGCGGTGCCTTGTGTAAATCGCCTTAGTGTCCTTTCTTTGGTATTGTTTGTCAAGTCGTTGACCTCCTCAAGTTCTGTCTATACGATAACTGACTCACGCATACACTGAGGTCTACAAGGTCTGTGAGGTGCTTTTCTTTATCGTCTGACACCTATAGGGCTTTTCAACAAGAACTTTATTTTTAAATTGTGGCTACATACAATTTATTGCAAACCAAATTTCCCGATCGCATATTTTCACGAAATTCAGCTGTTAAGTGGCCAGCTAGATCGTGTGATTTAACACCACTGGATTACTTTTTGTGGGGTTATGTTAAGGACAGAGTCTATATGCAGCCAATCGAATCGATTGCGGCCTTAAAACTCAAAATCCGTTATGTGTTAACTTTCGTTCAATTTATTTAGATTAGAGAATAGATCTTGCAAAAAAGTGATTAAAAACTTTGATGAAAGAATTGACATCTGTCAGCGTAGTCGTGGTGGACATTTGCCAGATATCATTTTTCATTCATAATTGCCAAACTTTTCTCTTCATAGTACAGAGGCCAGCACATCAAGTTACCACAATCTGACAAATTTCTTTGATAGTATTTCAACTTTATCCGCACAGACATAAGGTTCATTTTTAATTGAGAAAATTTGACAGTTAGGGATAGCTTGATGTGCTGGCGTTTGTACAATAAAAATTTGAATCATCTTTATCTAAATTCTTTGTTTTATAATGTTTTAGAAAACAAAGTTCTTGTTGAAAAACCCTTTATATTTAGTCTTCTTAACACGTCATGCAGACGTCTGTGTAATATTTGGGAGATTGATTTATTATCTTAGTCATTTATCGTCTCTTTGGTCTTTCCCTACTCTTATTAGCCATCACATTCAAACACAATACGTTTGTCATGACATGTTCCTCATTCCTCTGCCTCAAACGCCCACTACCTACTGACAACTGACCTTCATTGACAACCGATTTCCACATAAGTACCTACTTACCCGGACACTAGCCCTACTCTCTGATAAGAACACTTCGTTCTCTCCATGTTGTCTTGCAGAATTTTGGTGCCACGGACTTACAAGTCTGTAAAAACGTGGTGAATGATCTTCAGCTGAAGATAAGTGCAGATGACCTAACGAAGGAGCTTAGAGCAATCACAGACATAAAACTTCCAAAGGCGCCCTTAAGGGAAGGTAATAGAATCACGCTTATCTTCCTCGAAGGTCGGAAGGGGTAGGCAGAGGTTTAAATAGTCCTCCAGGCCGAATTTCGCCCGCCACGAGAGACACCTTGGGCGTCGGGAGCCACGTGACGACTCCCGGCCACCGTAGGCGCGGGTTTGCGGGCGGTGAGTAATGGGTAGCTCACCGTCCGATCAAGGCCAGGCCCGAGCCGGACGGCGCGTACATTTTCGTTCAAAAAGAAGTCGTCCCATACAAAACTTCAATAGGTACCTATAATTTTTTTTTTTCTAGAACGACCTTTCTCAGACACATTGTATATCAGATCGCGCGGTAAACTCTGCTTGCGCGATGTAGAATTTATGTGACGTTGACGCAGCTTTTTGACACTTCGCTCGCTATCAGTGTAGTTCCCATGTGGCTGGATAGTTGTCTCCACAAGGTTTTACCAACATAGTCCTACTGTCAATGTCCTTATGTCACCAAATCTCCATGTAGCCCTGTCCACGTTCATTTCCAGGTGCTGAGCGGCTTTTGAAGCATCTGACCAGGTTTGGCGTGCTGCTGGCATTAGCCACCAACTCCACACTAGAAGACGTGAAACTCCACATGACCACCAAACCTGAAATATTTGGAATGTTCCATCATATGGTAGGTAAATATGTAAATAAAAGTATTATACCTAATAATAAATATCTATTTATATAACGTGGCGCTACAATGATTACATTAATTTAACACACGGGTAGGGCTAGTGCCCATTAATCATTATAAATGTTGATAGGTAATAACAAACTAAATAATAAAATCAATTCACCTCCTTTTTGCAGTTGTACCACCCTAATAGTATAAAACCACACCAGTGTAGCTTATTCGTTTTAATTTAATTGATGCCAATGTTATGATATGCGCGACAGTTCTATAATTACAATAATATGTTGCTCTCAGATGCCATTTGCTTACATCTTCAATTGCTGTTCGTATGTCTCGCTAAAACTCGAGAACGGCTGGGCCGATTTAGCTGATTTTGGTGTTGAAATGTTTGTCATAGTCCAGGTAATACTTAAAGGGTGAGAAAAGTTATATAAATTCTTTATTTCACCAAAGCCATCACCGTACAAGAAATAAAAACTAATCATATAGGTAGGCTTATAACTATGTCACAATCATTTTAATTCCCTGACTCCTAAACTAGGTGTATAAGCCTGTGTCTTAGGAGTCAGTGATTCTCAGTAGTAAACAAGACAAAGCCATAGTATAATAGATCGGGACGTTACAGTAATAAGCAAATGTTGTAAAAGAAAACAGGATATAAACTATCTAAAGAAAACACAACATGAAAAACGTTTAACTGTGCGGTGAGTTGAATGTGAGGTCTGAGTGTGTGTATGTGTGTGTGTGTGTGTAGTGAGTAAGTGTGTATGTGGTGTGTAGGTGGAGGGTGTGTGTAATGAGTGAGAATGTGGTGTGGCCAGTACACATCCATTTATGATTAGATTTAGACTTATATTTATATTTATAGTACCTTATGATATATATAGATGTACTAGCTTCCGCCCGCGGCTTCGCCCGCACGGTGTTTTGGTAAAAAGTAGTTTATATTCTTCCACAGACTTCAGATCATCCACATCACAAACGGCTCAGTAGATTAACCGTAAAACATACATTCACACAGATAGACAAACGGACAGACAGTTGAAGTTACTTTCGGTTTTTATAATGTCAGGTAAGGATTAGTACGCATACTATTATTATTGAAGAGGATTACTTGCGCGGCAGGCCCAGAAAGAGATTAAGCGGGATTGTCCGAAAGGGTTAAGTACCGCTACCCCGGAACATAAAGGGCTACGGAAGGAACATGGATGGGTTATAGTCAGTAAGAGACTGACGCTCCCGAGGTAAGGACATTTGATGATTTCACACCATCAAAAAAAAAAAATCTCTGGTCAAATCATTGGCCAACTCTCCTTTACGCCGTGGACTCGGCGATGGCGCGTCATTGCCTGGACACTTTGGAGTACTCCCTGCGCTCTGCGCACCGCCGACTAATAGTATGCATTTAATGACGCCTCACTCGTTTCAATCTTATTGTGATAACTTTTAAACTGTTTTTCCAAATTGCTTAGTGTAAAAGACAAAGTTTATCTTCATTAAATACCAAAAGTGATAAACGTATTCAATTTGATAAGAATTAACTGACTATTCTAAAATGTGCATTGTAAAAAAAGTATCAAGTTCAAATGTATTTATGGCTCAATATTTTGTATATAATGGCTTGCACGTAATAGGTAGACATATGCTGTCGCGGACTTTTATATAGAACTTTTTAAGACAAACAGTCCCACAATACATTACCTTCGTGTAACTCTAACGGTTTAGGCAGCGCACGCCAAGATAGCTCTCAGAGGGCAGGAATTTTGCCAACTTACATGATACTTATCATTATGTTATGGCCAAATCACGCAAAGTCTATGTAAATTGTAGCCTATGTGTTATTCCGATATATAAGCTATATTAAGGGGGAAGTTTCATCAAAATATGTTCAGCCCTTTTTGCCATGTAAAATGTGCATTGTATAAAAGTATCAAATTGAAATGTATTTATGGCTCACTATTTTGTATATAATGGCTTCCACATAATAGGTAGATATATGCTGTCGCGGACTTTTACATAGAACTTTTTAAGATAAACAGACCCACAATACATTACCTTCGTGTAACTCTACCGGTTTAGGCAGCGCACGCCAAGATACCTCTCAGAGGGCAGAAATTTTGCCGACTTACTCGATACTTATCATTATATTATGACCAAATTACACAAAGACTGTATAAATTGTAGCCTATGTGTTATTCTGATGTATAAGCTATATTATTGGGAAGTTTCATCGAAATCTGTTCAGCCGTTTTTGCCCAAAAAAGGAACAAACATCCATCCATCCATCTTCACAAACTTTCACATTTATAATATTAGTAGGATATTATCTATACATATAATAAAACAGTAAAAAAACTGTGTCTGTACATTGAATATATTAAAAAAATAATAATTGAGGGGGGTTTAGAAACAGTAATAGAGCACGAATCCAAAAAAAAAATGTTGTCTGTTTGTCTGTATGTCTGTTTGTCTGTTTGTCTGTTTGTCTGTTTGTCTGTTTGTCTGTTTGTTTGTACACGCTAATCTTCGGAACTACTGGACGGATTAGAATGATTTTTTTTTTGTTGTATAGGTATTAAGTCTGGGCAACATATAGGCTATAATTTATCTTGGAAACTTGAACACCTGATGCAGAACCGCAACAGACCAGCTAAACTATAAGAGATACAAAAATGATACCTTAGCAAAAATTGTTCCACGTGATTAGCATTTTCTGCTGAGAGAATAAATTTGAAGATCTGGAACACCTGATGTGGAACTCCAAGAGCCCAGCTACACTGTAACATATATAGGAATGACGTCTTAGCAAAAGTTGTTCAGCCTTATGAGCACTCTCTGTTGACGTATAAAAATTGAAGATCTGGAACACCTGTTGTGGAACTCCAAGAGCCTAGCTACACCATAACACATATAAGAATGACGTCTTAGCAAAAGTTGTTCAGCCTGATGAGCACTCTCTGTTGACGTATAAAAATTGAACATCTGGAACACCTGTTGTGAAACTCCAAGAGCCTAGCTACACCATAACATATATAGGAATGACGTCTTAGCAAAAGTAGTTCGGTCTGATAGGCATTTCCTGTTGACTTATAAAAATCGAAGATCTGGAACACCTGTTGTGGTACTCCAAGAGCCTAGCTACACCATAACACATATAGGAATAACGTCTTAGCACAAGTTGTTCAATCTGATAAGAACTCTCTGTTGACTTATAAAAATCGAAGATCTGGAACACCTGTTGTGGAACTCCAAGAGCCTAGCTACACCATAACACATATAAGAATGACGTCTTAGCGAAAGTTGTTCAGCCTGATGAGCACTCTCTGTTGACTTATAAAAATCGAAGATCTGGAACACCTGTTGTGGAACTCCAAGAGCCTAGCTACAACATAACACATAGGAATGACGTCTTTGACGTCTTTGTTGTTCAATCTGATGGGCATTTCCTGTTGACTTATAAAAATCGAAGATCAGAAACATCTGATGTGGAAATCAAAGCTATCACTAATTTTACTGTGTAATTATAGAATAACATAAACTGGGAGTACCTGCACGCGTTGAAGGCGGTAACAGTTTAGGACTGATTTTTGATGACGATGGTATATCATTGAAAATTTGACTCTACTGGCCAAAACTCCTATTTATTTTTTTATTTTATCGTATGAATTTGCCTTCGGGCTTATGTTGTTTGAGTGTTTAATTTCCTTTTCCATTAATCTTCGTGACACGGTAGCCTACCCGGTAACGCAGGGGAGCAGTCATTTTAATTTAGATTTTTATTGATCAGGTATCTTCACTATAAAACTATGACCATGCCTACAAAGAGGTCAAATCTTTCCCAATGTTCCAAGAGAGCTAAAAGATTGAGGATCATAAGATCCCAAGAATCTACCGAAGAGCGTCAGGAGAGACTTGATGCTGTTCGAGAACATTAGGCTGCAACTCGCTCCGTGGAAACCTCTTCGGGTCGCGAAGCACGCCTGCGTTCTCAGCGTATTCATTAGGTCTCTAAAGACAAGTGAAGAATATGATGCGCGACTGACCGCTGATCGTGAACGTCATGTATTGTCTCGCGAGTCAGAGACGTTCACGGAAAGAGAATTACGCTTGAGTTCCAAGCGTATCTACGCATCGACTTCTAGGTCTCTAGAGACAAGTGGGGCACGTGATGTGCGACTGACCGCTGATCGTGAACGTCATGTATTGTCTCGCGAGTCGGAGACGTTCACGGATAGAGAATTGTGCTTGAGTTCCAACCGTATCTACGCATTGACTTCTAGGTCTCTAGAGACAAGTGGGGAATATAATAATGCGGTTACCAAAATGAAAACGATGACAATTGGACTGTACTGTTGGAATGAAATAAAACTAAAGCTCAGTGTGATAAAAGATTTAAATGGGAAAAATGATAAAAAAATAACATAAATGGCGACCCCGTTGTCGCTGGCATAAGCGACAGGGTCCGCGTACGAAGTCGCGGGCAGAAGCTAGTATTATAATATATCATTGTAAATTACCTAGCAGAAGATCCTCAGTGTCATCATAACTTAGTGTTTGGAGATAATCTCTAAGTAAATTTTTGCATTTATATTTATGGCATGAATAAATTTTAAACTTATTATTTAGGAGGTTGTACATGTTAGTGCTATTAACGTAGAATTGGCGTTTGGCAAAGGTGGTTCTATGGCGTTCGTGGGAAAAAACGTTATGCTTAAGCCTGCCAGTCGGTTCCCTTGGGGGGCGGGCAGAGTGTTTGCGGAGGGTCGACAGGAGCACATAAAGTTGCCTGACTGTGAGCACCTTGCAATCGGCATAGAGCTGCACAGTGGGATACCTACGTGGAAGAGAGTGCATAACCTTAAGGACAGCTCTCTGCGCTCTCTCAAGGCGGATAAATACATTTTGGGTGGCACCACCCCAGACGGGCAAGCAGTACGTTAGAACAGACCGGCATAGGGCAAAATATACTAATTTTAGCGTTTCATTATCAGCAGAGCTTCGTAACTTCTTGAAAACATATATTAGCTTACGGATACGGGACGTGACTTTGGCTATATGGGGGTGCCAGTTGAGATGCTGATCGATGAGTACTCCTAGGTACCTTACACAAGTGGATTTAGCGAGGAAGAGGCAGCTACACTGTGTAAAGGATCCGCAGGCATGCGCTTTTATGGTAAAGGAGTTTGGGGGACACAGATTTGACCGAATGGAAAATGGAACATATACCGATTTATCAACATTTAAGGTGAGCAAGTTGTCAGCCAAACATTTCATTACGGCGGATAGCGCAGTCTCGGCGTTTTGGTATGTCTGGGGCCAGTCATCACCATCTACAACAAGGGCAGTGTCATCCGCATATGTAAATATCTTACAATTTTCGAGAGGCAGTTTGCAGAGGTTATTGATGTAAATGAGAAAGAGAGTAGGCCCCAGAATACTGCCTTGCGGGACGCCGTATGTGATTGAAAGCTCATCACTTTCGTGTGGGCCGATTTTCACTATTTGGGTACGTTCTCTAAGATAATCTGCGAAGATTTTCAAAGGGTGTCCACGAATACCGATGCTTGCCATTTTACTCAATAAGGCTTGGGCAGAAACGGTGTCAAATGCCTTTGAAAGATCTAGGAAAATTCCCAGGCACTTGCGTTTTCCATCAAGTGTTCTAGCCACGTGACTAGACAAATCCATAACTGCGTCTTCGGTACTAACCCCATTTCTGAACCCATATTGGTTGTTCGCTAAGATATTGTTGGTCTCGAGAAAACTGATCAGGTTCTTATTCAGTATTCGTTCTAGGATCTTAGACATCGCTGTTAGAATCGAGATTGGACGATAATTATTAGAAGTTAGTTAGGTGGGTAGGTAGGTACAACAAGAGGACAACAAGACTGTCTATCGGGTCAGCTAGTTTTAAATAAATCCGTAAATAATAACGTTTAATGGAAATACATTCAGCCAAAAAAGTATCGGGAATGGATGATTTGTTTATGGTTCCAAATTCAAATTTTTGTTTTTTTTGTAGTTGTTAGATTGGCACAACTGTTTTCCATTTTGGCGCGGAGTTTGAGTTGCATCTGTTATTTATATTAAATACAGTGCTGGTTTTAGTAATATCATATATACCTAGTGTGTATTGCGAATTTCATAATGGACAAAAATATCGAACAAAGAGTTTGTCTTAAATTAAAAGCGTTTAAAAAATGTTTTGATGAATGGATTATTCGTTGGCGCAAGTGTATCGTTTCTAAAGGAGCATACTTTGAAGGTGATAAAATAAATTTGGATGAATAACAAAACATTTTGTGTATTATTGATCTTTTCCCGGTACTTTCTTGACAGAGTAGTATAATGTCTTCATGAACGATAATGTTAAATTAATGTCACCATTGTAGCGCCACGTTGTAGAATAGGGATGATCACTTATGTTTGAGACGCCGAGGAAAATTCCACAAAATTCTGTGCAGTGTTAAATTTTTTATAAGAATTTCGACTAAATTTGGAAACCGAAGCGCATATCTTTTCTATTTTAATTATTATATTACAGGTTTGCAGCGGCGACCCTGGTGTGGCTCGCGGGAAACCACACCCAGACCCCTATCTGGCAGCTGCTGACAAGTTCCCAGACAAACCTCCGCCTGCTAAGGTATTTCGAACAAGTTTGTAATAAGCATAATCATATGACATTTTCAATAGTAGGTAGCATAGGTAAGATAACAACCCGTTGGTTTTATTCGTGGTCGCAAGCGCAACTGCTGAGTGTTGGGTCCTGGCGATTCTCAGGTCGGACAAAAACGTATTTGGTGTTTTCATTAGGAATTTCTGAGTAATAGCCCGGATTTTGACAGTTGAACCCCCGGGCCTCGGAAAGCACGATAAGCCATTGGTCCTGCGCCTGATGACCCCGGTCGTGTCAGATTTGCCATCCCAATTATTAGCGTGAGCACCTGTGTCTACGCGCACACACACTGTCTTGTGCACTACAATATCTCCCGTGATGATGGCTAGTCTCCTCTTTGGTTGCCATGGCCGCATACGGTCTGAAGGAGTATTACCCATGTATTCATTTTGAAATGAATATTGTTAATTATAATATGCACCTATATGTTGGTAATAAAAATATTTATTTTTCAGTGTCTCGTCTTTGAAGATTCGTTAGTT
Source organism: Hyppa rectilinea (assembly GCA_951799385.1). Taxonomy (NCBI): domain Eukaryota; kingdom Metazoa; phylum Arthropoda; class Insecta; order Lepidoptera; family Noctuidae; genus Hyppa; species Hyppa rectilinea. The sequence goes on along the minus strand of OX637329.1, from coordinate 9,980,222 downwards.
GGTTTAACAGCCGGGCTCGCAGCAGGGATGCAGGTAAACTATAATGTTGCCAACATTAATATTAGCAGAGCTCTTTGTGATGGAGCTCGTCCGGAGTGGTCGGTACTTCGACCACATACCTATTACTGTTCCACCATAAGGTATAAGCTCCTTGCCTGCGAAATACAAAATTTCCTACGTTTTTCTGGAATCATGATATTTGAGGGAATTCTAACTAAGATAGTCGTATTGCTGATTCTAATGATTATATATTTGATCAACATACAAACCTGACACTGACCTGCAAATTGCAAAAAAACTAAAGCAATTTCGCGAGCCGATTTGAATTGCCCCCCCCCCCCCCCCCTTAACGCACGCACCTCTGATTTTACGGATTCATGTGCGTATTGTATAATTTTCACTTGCTTAAAAATCGGTGAAGGAAAACATCGTGAGGAAACCAGCATGTCTAAGAGGTGTTTCTCGACAGCATGTGAAGCTAAGTCAGAGGCCCATGGGCAGCATAAAAAAATCTCTGATACCAGGTTTTAGTCACTAACCCACGAAAAGAAGAACGGGGTCAACGTGAAGAAAATAGTAACTAACCACTAAATACTTAATCACCAGGTAGTGATAATTCCACCCCAAAACTTGCCGACTCGAGATTGTGCTGCGGCGACTTTGGTCCTCCGATCCCTTCAAGAGTTCAAACCAGAGTTATTCGGTCTGCCTCCTTTTACTTGATGACGTCAAGAAGAATCCACAAGTATATAAATGCTGAAGCCCGCTTGCACACTAAGCTCGGGTTATACCAATAAAACTGAACGCGATCAGCACTTCTAAATCGGTGTCGCAAAGCATTTGGTTCTTTCTCTGTCATCTCCAATCGAATACGATGATTTTTATACATTTAGCCGCTTAACGCATTTAGAGATTTGTAGTGCAAACGGGCCGAAAGGCTGTGACCAAAAAAAAATTAATCTGCTTGCCTTTCCCCAACTTGTTTGGGTCGGCTTCCGGTCCAACCAGATGCAGTTGAATACCAGTAATTTACATGGAGCGACTGCCTATCTGACATCCACTACCCAGTGTGTAACTGGGTAATTGGTAGGTACAGTAATTTGGGTATTTGACCAAACAAACAAAATTAAACATTTGCAGAATATGAACTCACAGTTCAATATCTAGCGTTGGATGGTTTAACATAGTAGACAACTTTGTTCCTTATTATTGATACAATCAACCTTAACCTTAATATTGTAATCGGATCGAATCGAAAATAATTTATATGTTCGAGTTTTAATGTATCATAACACCCATATTCGATAAATATATTATTATTATATTCTAAAGAATTTTAATTATCAGTCATTTCATTCCTGTAGAAATAGGCTTACCAGTGTTTTTTTTTTTAATGTATTTTTGTGGACTGGCAACATTGTCTTTCATCTGTCACCAGAAGATTTTTTTTATGCATTCGATTGTTTGTGCAAATGTAACTGTAAATAAATACTTTTTATTCGTTCCTATTCGCTTTTATTTTTACATAAAATTAATTGCCTGAACACGTACCGCAACAATACCATATCAGAGGGACGAAGCCTGCCGGGTAAGCGGGATTGTCCGAAAGGGTTACCGCTACCCCGGAACATAAAGGGCTAAGGAAGGAACATGGATAGGTTTTAGTCAGTAAAAGTGTGACACTCTCTTCCACTCTGCCCAGAGCGGGAGGAGCCATTTAATGACTTCCCATCCTAAACAAAAAAAAACCATACCATATCGCAGCGATAAAATGTGGGCAAACATTGATGCCGTGTGGAGTGTCGCTGCTACTTCTTGCAGTTGCGTTGGGTTGTGTTGAGGCTAGTGTTTGAAGTCAGTCTACAATCGTGGCTGCGTCGTCACCTTGGATGTGCTCGGAATCGCCCACACAGTCGATTAAGACGCCCTGAATATACTATCATTTTCATGTGAAGTACCCACCGTCCACATGTCGTTGTGTGGTCTTGCGGTGGGATCGACGCGTGATCGGGCGGGGGTCCCTGTACTCATCATTATGAACAACTTTTACTATGGGAATACACCTGAAAACGCGAGAAAAATCAGCTGTTCCTTACAATTTGATGAGTTATACGAGCAAATCGCGAATATGGAACAGCCGATTTTTATCGCGATTTCAGATACCTCTGTTCCCATAGTAAAATTTGTTCATAATCATTAGTACAATGACCCCTCATAATATTGCCCATGAATTCAATTTCACCCCGTTGATAGTAGACGATTTTTTTAATTTAAACGAGTGTCATTGACCACACGACCTTGTGGTACTAGGCATAGACCAAATTATTCCAAACACCGACTTATTTTTGTACAATAATGAAATCATCATTAAACGTGTGTTCAACTAAGGGTCAGTTACTTTGTGAAGTAGGTGTACATGTACGTAGTTTATTGATTATATTAATTAATGATGACGCAGCTAATTATTTACACTAGGTACTAAAATAACTGTACAAATAAATAAAATAACAAAATAAATAAGCGTACAATTGCGCGCAACTTTACGCCTCACTTACTTACCATATTTAGTCAAAATAATATTAAATTAATTGTTATATTATGAATTTAGATATTTCTGTCAGTCAAATAACATATATGGCACATCAGTTATAGAAATAAAGGCGAAAAGATCCTTTTGATAAAACGTATTATTAAAATAAAAGAAACACTCCAAAATAATAACTGAACGTTTATTATTAAGAAACAACTAATAAATAATAACCAAACAATCATTTTAATACACAAGTCGTTATGTATTGTTATCTGAAGTTATTTGCCTCTACTTCTTGTCACATTTCATACAAATGTCATACATTTTTGTGCTAAGTATTATACATACATTTTATTTATCTTATAGTACCCCTTGGAACTTTAATAAAATGCTTTTCTCCCCTGGTTTCTTAAAGCCTGGGGTATTCCCATATACTATTAAAGCATGTCAATATTAGACGAAAATAATTGTATACGTATTATTTTTTCTTTTTTTTTACATAACCATAGAGTAATTCGATACATAGAGTTAAAATGTGACATGACGTCACGCGAATGTATATTTTATACATTTACTTGTGATGTAACGAGCCCCCACTCCCCAAAATGCGTTTTATCTCAGTCATTTTGCATTAATATGTTAAAGCAAAAAATACGTGTCTAATATTTTTTTATTATCTGACTGACCGACTTTTTTTTTTTTAGCCAGGTAACATTCCTATTCTGAGATTTATGCAATATAAGAGCTAACGCGCCCATACCATACTATACGAAAAAATGCTAAAGCCCAAGGGATACAATTAGATTTCATTAGCCACCATTGAATATTGATTTTGACTGAATCAGAAATTACTTTTGGGACATTTTGCTAACATTATCATACAACATAATCGTAGGAAGATAACTATACCGCTAATGTGGTGAAAAAAAAGGACTTAAGAACGAAAAACTATTTTTTTCAAAGTGGGAATTTTCTTGTAATATCTCATTCAATCAAAATTACTACTCTCCCATTACTTAATTCGCTCTAATTATACAGGGTGAAATTGAATTCATGGGCATTATTTTAAGGGGTCATTGTAATCATCATTATAAACAACTTTCACTATGGGAACAATTCTGAAATCGCAACAAAATCACCTGTTCCATACATTTAGTAGAGTTATGCGAGCATAATGTATGGAACAGGTGATTTTTTTTTCGACATTTCTGATTTATTAATGAGTAAAATGACCCTTTAAAAAAATGCCTATGAATTCAATTTTACTCTGTACTTATTTAATTTAACACATAGAAACTGGTATATTTTCGAGACATCCAATTCCAGACCTGTCCAGTAATAGGCGTACTTAACCCGAATTTCTCCAATAAATCTGACCGCCATGCAGCACTTAAACCCCATTTAAGGTGTCAGTGTCATTATTTTTCTGTGAAATAATGACACTGACAGGTCATGAACACGATTTAGATTATTTATTAATTGGCGATGTTGGCACTGTATTAGGCATTAAATAATTAGGGCATTTATTTAAACTTTATTTTACATCACACATTTTTTTTTCACGAAGGTAGTGTTTAAAATGCAACTGATGCCGATATTAGGTTCTATGTAGTTAATTGGCCTATTTCATTACAGTTTTTAAGCAGTATTACGTTGTTGACTCAAGCGGCAGACACAATACAAAATGTTTTGTTTGCGGTCACCGGTGACCGGAGTGACCGTTGTTCTTACGTGTTAAGCGTTCGATGCACTCAACCACAATATTTCCAAATATTTGTATGTGTTAAATCAAAGTTTTGGCACTCACAGAGCCTTTTACAATTCTGATAACTTATATACCAGTTTTATAATACAAAGTCACTTCCCGATTATCATACGCTACAGTATAAAAATGCATATTATTATATCTATAAATATAAATTATACAGGGTGTCAGGGACTTCGACCCACAAACTGTTGCCATGAATTCAGAATGCTTTTAAATCCCAAGGGCAGATTTTTTTTTAAATCTGCTGTTTCATACAAAGTGTAATAGGTCAAATAATGTATGGATTTTTTTTTTTTGATACCAACGAAAAAGTTCTTAGCTGGTGGTTATAGAATCATGTACTTAATCCATAATAACAGTTTGCGCGTAGTGTCTTACACCCATGTATTCATATGTCAATTAATTCATAGAGTTAAGTTCTTCATTTCTAAATTCCATAGAGTTAAGCTGTGCTCTAAGACTTAAAACCTCTATTAGGTGTCTATGGATTTGCTTGATTTTGTCAATCTATTTGTTAACTAGCTTTTGCCCGCGACTTCGTCCGCGTGAAGTTCGGTTATATAGGGTGGTATACTCAATAGCTGCTAACAGCTGATCGGCGCGAAGTTCATTGAAATTTGCGCCCACCTGTTGTATTGTTATTGTGATCAAAATAAAACTATTGAGTATACAAAAAAGTTTTTTTGGGAAAATTGATTGTAATCATGAGTACAATCGCGTGTTTTTAAATATCGGTCACTAATTAACAGTCACCTTATATGTCAATATCTGGCGGGCAAAGCAAGATGGTTTCCCATACAAACTTTCATCCCCTATATCCCCCCTCTTTAGGGATATTTTAAGATAAAAAGTAGCCAATGTCCTTCCCCAGGATGCAATCTATATTTCTGCCAAATTTTATGGAAATCCCTTTAGTGGTTTAGGCGTGAAAAGGTAACATACAGACAAACAGTTACTTTCGAATTTAAAATATTAGTATGAACAAAGCAACAATGTTAAGTCAACACTTTCTCATAAAGTTTCGTGAAATCGATAATAGGCTGGCCAAATAAATTCTGGGGTTAGACTGGAACAATAGAAAACCGCGACAGAGCCTGATAATGGCGTTAAAAAATAACCATGTATACTAATTCTCGATATAATATTTTCGATCGACGAAATCTTAACAAATCTATAGACACCTCTAAATAAAAATAAAGTGAGTTAAAATTTAAGAAAGTTGCACTATACGTCATGTCAAAATAAGTGTCCTATATCTTTGAAATATGTTTTTAATCATTTATTTACGAGTCCACTTTTTATAATCTCTTATTCGGGCCGTGCAAAATATAGTATACAGCTTAGTAGCTACCGTCAAACGGGGTGAATAGGGATGCAGGGGTGAATCGGGACGAAACTTTAAAAGAGATTTTAACATTGAAATAATATAGTGTGTGGCCATCAAGGACCCTTAATTGTTAATTATAATACAGTAAACGCATTACAGGTCCGTTTCGGCAAAAAACTATTATTTCAATGTTAAAATCCCTTTTGAAGTTTCGTCCCGATTCACCCCTGCGTCCCAAATCACCCCTGCGTCTCTATTCACCCCGTTTGACTGTAATGATCAGTACCGCAGGCAGCACGTCAGTGGTCACTAAAGAGCCACTTAAAGAGCGAGGCAAATTGGCATCCACCACCTCAGTACTTCGCAAACTACAGTGCTGTATTTGGAAGGCACTCAATTTACATGGAGCGACACGAAAAAGCGAAAAAGATCTTCAAATGACAGCCGAGACCAACGGCTTAACATGCTTTCCGAGGCTCGGGGTATCGGTATGTAAAGATGGTCACCCATCCACGGACCAACCTCGGCAAGCGTAGTTTAACCTGATCGATCAACCCGAACGGCTGTTATTACTTAGCCATAAGGCAGTTCCCAACGTGTTAGCTGACGTGAGGCTGACTGTACCAGTCTCATGTTAACGAGACATCTAATACATGTTTTAGGTATTTATTTCGACATGATTATACTTAATTTTGGTATTAAAAACAATAATATATTAATATTTATAATTAAAATTAATATTACTGTTATATCCCACCGTCAGGCTCCCAATATAGGCACGCACTATAAAACTTGTGAGTGATTGAATCAATCAATTATAAATTGCTTAGAAGCTATTAAAATATATTTTACAATTACTAAATATAATTTCTCTTTTCTTTTCATCATCCCTATTGGTACCTGAAATTAATTTGAAGTAAAAATTAAAGTGGTAATAATAATATCGAAGTTTTACTTTATAATAATGTAAACTGTCATTTGATCCGTTATTAAATAACGGCGTCCAATTAATTCAGTATAATTGATTGATTCAATCAATCAACCTTAATCTAAAGCCACACTTCCATATCCAACACAGTTAATACAAGGCCAGAGGCGAATGATTCGTCCCTTCATTGAAACAATAGTGAGCAACAAACGTACAGTAATGTTGCCAATAACATTTAGCGTAAGTAAATTTAAATTTTCTTACGTTTTTTGCAATGTCCAAGTCGGCTACAGATTAGCGAGTTGTTGTTGGTAAACTTATAATAAAAATGCAGATCGACAGTATAACGTGTGCGCAATTCTCTTTGGGAAAGATTGACAAGAAATTCCACAGATAATAAAAAACACGTAATGTTGCCAACAATAAAATTGTATTGATGATTATAATTCTATTAAAGACGCGAGTATTTTTCCATCTACATACAATCTAACCTGATGCTGACCAGTAAATTGCAAAATCGCGAGAACATTTGAAATTCGCGGGCTAATTTATCGCATATCCCTAAATGCTGTGGGATGTTTCTTCTTTGATATAAGTATGGAACATTATCATGTTGCTAGCAACGCTGCAACACAACATGTCCCCGTTACACTAACCAATGTCTCCCAACCTTGTCTGCCAATGAACGCGTCCCTCTACATGAGCGCACACTGCGGCGCGCCGGGCGCGGGCGGCGCGGCGAACCCGGCGGGCGCCGCGCCCATGTCGCCCACCAGCTCGGTGGGCGGCTGGCCCAGGTCCTGCATCTGTATGCGCGTTGCGGTTATTACACAGATATGTATATTAAAAAAACAGAAGTGGCAAGACAAATTGCTCAACTATAGGCAAAAGACAGTCACCGCGACCTAGTGCGGTTTCCACCGTGATCGTGATAACTTATGAGAATGGCATTTTGTTCAGTGATTTCTTGTAAAAACGAAACCAAAACAAAACCTTTGTTTATCATGGAATCATTTACGATAAAATGTTCCAAGTTTTTTACTGTATTTGTCTTTATATTCCAGAAAAACAACGAACCGTAAAATATTTATTGCTTTTACCACGGCATTTCCGTTGACTAATATCACAGCGACTTCTTAACCACTACTTTAGTATGTCACTAAGTATTGTACCAGCAACTTAAAAATCACAGAACGCACACCGTGAGATAATATTGCGACAAGTGTGTAATATTGCCATGAGTGTGTAAAATTGCCACGAGTGTGTAAAATTACCACGGGTGTGTAAAAATACCACGGGTGTGTAAAAATACCACGGGTGTGTAAAAATTCCACGGGTGTGTAAAATTGCCACGGGTGTGTAAAATTGCCACGGGTGTGTAAAATTACCACGGGTGTGTAAAAATTCCACGGGTGTGTAAAATTGCCACGGGTGTGTAAAATTGCCACGGGTGTGTAAAATTGCCACGGGTGTGTAAAATTGTCAGGGGTGTTTTAAATTGCCACGAATGTGTAAAATTACCACGGGTGTGTAAAATTGCCACGAGTGTGTAAATTTGCCACGGGTGTGTTAAATAGCCACGAATGTGTAAAATTGCCACGAGTGTGTAAAATTGCCAGGGGTGTGTAAAATTGCCACGGGTGAGTAAAACTGCCACGTGTTTCATGAAGCCCGATTTTCGGACAACCCATTTTTATTAAAAAACCTAACAGAAATAATCATTTAAATGCAAGATTTCGAATCCCCATTTGACTACCAAGTATAGTGCCCGAATTATAATTTTTTGAAAATCGTTATTTTTCATAGAGATAAAAATTGATTACGCTTAAACTAAGCTTGATGCGAAATAATGATGTTATGGTGCATTTTATGCGCAGCATTATAGTCCGTAAATGAACCTCGGACCATCGAGATTTATACGAGATTTTCGGTTTTTAGTTTTTCTTAATTTTCTCGAAAATTCCGCCGTTTCGGGAAAAGTTGTCTATACAGAAATAATTCTATTTACTTCCCCAATAATTATGACATCCCAAATCAATGGAATTCATAAGTTTTCCAATTTAACTATTTTAGTTAGGGTTATCCATTTTTTAAATCTTTATTTTGTGGATCAAATTTTCCGAAAAAGTAAGAGTTCCGTAGTCAGACTGACAAACAGAACGTGAACCAGTTTACTGGCAGCCTACCGAGACCTTTCAAAAATATTTATTTATTTATTATTATTTGTTACAAACTCTACACACAAGTTAAAAACATTGTACAAAGGCGAACTTAATGCCTTGCGCATTTTCTACCAGTCAACTTTATGGTAGTCCAGAAACAAAATGGCGGGTGCAACTTAAAAAAGAGAAACAGAGAGGAATATAAAATAATTGATAAATACATACATATAAACAATTATTGTTAAGAAAAAAAGAGTCGCTTGACGTAGAGACCACTTGCTGACCATAATGTGCATTGGGATTCTCATTGGCATTAAAGAGTCATATGGTCATACATACCGATGTATGTACGTTATATATGAATATTTTTTATTTAGATACCAAGTTGGTATCCTGGCTTCCCACGTCAGATAATCCAAACCACCGATTTTACTACAAGGTAGATATTTTTTGGCAATATTATAAAAATCCGGATATAAATAATTATCTGAAATTTTGACAGCCCTAACGACGTAAAATCCGGATAAAACTTAAAATCATTGTGGTTTCCAAGTTCCATGGATTTCTGGTATGAATTTTATGTGGTGAGTTGGAGAAGGTATCGAAATAATTTCAGTATAAATAACTTTTCCCGAAATTGCAGACTTCGAGAAAATTAAGAAAAACTAAAAACCGAAATACATGTATAAATAAAGTTACGTTCATTAAAACACTCGGTACAAGATGCACCATCAATGTACCTAACATCGGTATTTCTATGGCACTTAGTTTAAATGTAATTATTTTTTATCTGAAAATCGAAATAAAATTTGGTCGATTTCCAAAAAGTTATAACTCGGAAACTAAACTTATTAGCTAAATGGGGATACGAAATCTTGCATCTTCTCGTTAGGTTTTTCAATAAAAATGGGATGTCCGTAAATCGGGCTTCATAAAACACTGTGCGAGTCTAAAATTGCCACGGGCGTGTAATATTGCAAAGTCAAAGGCAAATCATTTATTTCAAATAGGCACAAGAAAGGCACTTTTGAACGTCAAAATGAACAAGAAATAGATTTGATTCTAGTCGCCCCTTCCAAAAGGTTGTTTCGTATGGAGAAGAATGGGCAAGAAACTCCACCGTTACTCTTTTAAAATGTTTTGTATACATGAATTTATAACATCATATGTGAAGACGATTCACCCAGCCTAAAAAACACTACGCCACAAAAGGTGAAAAGAAAAACATATAGCAATGGCAGTTAAACTTAATTATGTCATAAGTACATGGTGCTCACACATTTATAAACATTCTTGAGTTGAAGTTATTCCAAATGTTAAAAAATAGTATGGTACAATTTATAAATTATTACCAAATTAACTTAGCAATCAGTTTGATTTTGTCTAGACACTAGATTGTCTTGTGGAGCATGTTTCCAAGTATCCTTATCCTTGAAATAGTTCTCTAATTTGTAATATGCTTGTGTACAACGTGTACTTTTAATATGAGTTTTGAATTTTCTTTCATTTAATTGCCGAATGTCACAAGATATTTTGTTGCAACATTTAACACAGAACCCCATAAAAGATGTATGTACTTTTGATATTGCTACGGGTGCGTAAAATTGCCACGAGTGTGTATTATTGCCACGGGTGTGTAAAATTGCCACGATTATCTAAAATTGCCACGGGCGTGTAAAATTGCCACGGGCGTGTAAAATTGCCACGATTATCTAAAATTGCCACGGGCGTGTAAAATTGCCACAGGCGTGTAAAATTGCCACGGGGTGTAAAATTGCCACGAATGTATAAAATTGCCACGATTATCTAAAATTGCCACGGGTGTGTAAAATTGCCACGATTATCTAAAATTGCCACGGGTGTGTAAAATTGCCACGATTATCTAAAATTGCCACGGGTGTGTAAAATTGCCACGATTATCTAAAATTGCCACGGGTGTGTAAAATTGCCACGATTATCTAAAATTGCCACGGGTGTGTAAAATTGCCACGATTATCTAAAATTGCCACGGGCGTGTAAAATTGCCACGGGCGTGTAAAATTGCCACGGGGTGTAAAATTGCCACGAATGTGTAAAATTGCCACGATTATCTAAAATTGCCACGGGTGTGTAAAATTGCCACGATTATCTTAAATTGCCACGGGTGTGTAAAACTGCCACGATTATCTAAAAATGCCACGATTATCTAAAATTGCCACGGGCGTGTAAACTTGCCACGAATGTGTAAAATTGCCACGATTATCTAAAATTGCCACGGGTGTGTAAAATTGCCACGATTATCTAAAATTGCCACGGGCGTGTAAAATTGCCACGAATGTGTAAAATTGCCACGGGTGTGTAAAATTGCCACGATTATCTAAAATTGCCACGGGCGTGTAAAATTGCCACGAATGCGTAAAATTGCCACGGGTGTGTAAAATTGCCACGATTATCTAAAATTGCCACGGGTGTGTAAAATTGCTACGATTATCTAAAATTGCCACGGGTGTGTAAAATTGCCACGATTATCTAAAATTGCCACGGGTGTGTAAAATTGCCACGGGCGTGTAAAATTGTCACGATTATCTAAAATTGCCACGGGCGTGTAAAATTGCCACGAATGTGTAAAATTGCCACGATTATCTAAAATTGCCACGGGTGTGTAAAATTGCCACGATTATCTAAAATTGCCACGGGTGTGTAAAATTGCCACGATTATCTAAAATTGCCACGGGCGTGTAAAATTGCCACAGGCGTGTAAAATTGCCACGGGTGTGTAAAATTGCCACGATTATCTAAAATTGCCACGGGTGTGTAAAATTGCCACGATTATCTAAAATTGCCACGGGTGTGTAAAATTGCCACGATTATCTAAAATTGCCACGGGCGTGTAAAATTGCCACAGGCGTGTAAAATTGCCACGGGTGTGTAAAATTGCCACGATTATCTAAAATTGCCACGGGTGTGTAAAATTGCCACGATTATCTAAAATTGCCACGGGTGTGTAAAATTGCCACGATTATCTAAAATTGCCACGGGTGTGTAAAATTGCCACGATTATCTAAAATTGCCACGGGTGTGTAAAATTGCCACGATTATCTAAAATTGCCACGAATGTGTAAAATTGCCACGATTATCTAAAATTGCCACGGGTGTGTAAAATTGCCACGATTATCTAAAATTGCCACGGGCGTGTAAAATTGCCACGATTATCTAAAATTGCCACGGGTGTGTAAAATTGCCACGGGCGTGTAAAATAGCCACGATTATCTAAAATTGCCACGGGCGTGTAAAATTGCCACGGGCGTGTAAAATTGCCACGGGGTGTAAAATTGCCACGAATGTGTAAAATTGCCACGGGTGTGTAAAATTGCCACGGACGAGTAAAATTGCCACGGATGTGTAAAATTGCCGCCTTTGGATAATATTGAGCTTTTCCTTGAAGACAATTTATTGCCTAGGGTAGTGAAGACACTTCTCTGCGCCATGCTAAAGACACAAAGTCAACACGAAAACATAGTTTTTGTCTACACTATCTTCGACAATACGCTGCTTTACGGCTCTCGTACTAAGCTAGCAGGAGATCAAAGAAGAAAAAGAAAGGAAGAACGGTTTTTTAAAGAAGATTGCATGCAATTTGATTACAAAAAGAGATGACGGTTAACAGAAATGAAGAAAAAGGCTGCGTCAACCCCTAAGAAAGTGGATTAAGGCCAGGAGAATGAAGAGAGGAGCTTTCTTACCTTCTGCATCAGATCCAGCACCACCTCGAACCTCTTCCTCTTAACATCTTCAGGGTCTGACTCCTGTTCAGGCTCCAGCTCACTACAGACCTGTTCCATCAACTTCTGCTGCTTTGAGAACCTGCAGGATCGATGTTACTTTGTAGTTCTTGCAAAGTATATTTTTTTATAGAAGAAATCATGTAATTTTTATACTATACTAGCTTCAGATTGCGGCTTCACCCGCGTGGATGCCGGAAATTATTCCAGAGGAACGTACTAACGGTATTAAAAGTACTATGCGTCAATACAGGTTACAATCTATCTGTGTGCTGCACTGACGAAATTTCATCCAGTTCTGTTCAATAATTTTTGCATGAAGAAATAACCAGCATACAAACACACACACATAAACTTTCGCCTTTATAATTAGTGTGACAGAAGCAGCGAAGTCTTCCGTTTCACCCTTAAGGTAACGACGGCAAGAACACTAAAAAAAGATTATTACTTAATTCTAAAACTGATATTCTAAAATTAATGTCTGTGTGACGTTCGTACAAATTCGGATACACGAAGACTGCCGAAGCTCAATTTTTTTCTGGTTCCACTGTAACTCACCTGTCATACTCGCTTTGTTCTATCTTGTCTTTGTTTTCCACCAGCCACACGGGGTACTTATCCACCAGCTCTTTGAGAGAAGGGTACAGAACCTCCTTGGACAGTAGGGACTGCATCATACCCTGCATGAACGGGACGAACATGTTTGTTTCCTGCTGGAAGGAGAGAAAAAGATGCAAATAAATAATAAACTCAAAGCAAATAAACCAATTACAGGCATTTTTGAATTGTCAAGGGGTCGGTCAGTCATAAAGATGAAGCTAGTTGCCCATTCCAAAGCAGTAGGTACTACCTATGGAGAAGAACGGGCAAGAAACTCTATGGACACTCTTTTAAATTATAATATGATTACGAAATATGGGTTACATCATTCATGTTGGAATATACATGTGAGAACGATGCAGAATGTTAAAAGCATCCGTTATAAAATATGTAAAAACAATTCAAAAATTTAATTAAAACAAGCCATAGCCGCTAAGAGATGACCAGTCCCGAATTAGCACCATTCAGCTCAACCATTTTGAAGGGAGCTAAATTCATAAGTCCCATATAATAGAAGGCGAGCCTATTGCCATCCTGGAGTCAGGATTTGTGCCTGATTGACTCCAATAGGCTCGAATTCAGCTGCATCAGGTTAGATTGGATGCCAACCCCAACATAATTGGGAAAAGGCAGGCAGATGATGATGCTTACCTGTCCCTCAGCCCCAAGGTTGATGTTGGTGAACATGCTGGCCAGGTCCTGGTCGGAGAAGGGGTTCTGAAGGGTCTCCGTGTTGGTGTTCAGGTTCTTCAGGGTTTGGGAGATGGCGGCAGATACCTGGAGATTAACAATTTTTCGAGTTGTTTGAACTGAAATGTATGGCAGTAGGTTTTTTTTTTCTGTTTTGAACGCATTGTAAAATTTGCTCATAATGATGAGAAAAATGGGGGCTTTTTAAGACGGTTTCAGTTAAATCTTGTAGTTAGAGAAGTAGTTTAGAGTAGGCTAGAGAATCTTTGGTAATTTTGCTCAATACTCAATCTTTATTTGCATTCCTGTGTGCCTAGGTGGTAAGGTAGAAAATTGAGATCATTATGGACCCTGTCGGGCACAGCAAGAAATTGTAGGAGAGAGGAAGCTTTAGCAGTGGTAGCCTAGTGGTATGACCGGCGGACTGCTGGAGGATCCACCAACCAGACAGTTGTTGCGTCTGGCGGGCTACTGCCCGACAACTCTTAGTCGGAACTGAGTATATATGTCAGATCGCGCGGTAAACTCTGCTTGCGCGATGTAGGATTTGTGTGACTTAGTAGTGTCGTCACATGTCAGCTTTTGACACTTCGCTCGCTATTAGTGTCGCTCCTATGTGGCTGGATAGATGTCACCACACTGGCACTAAATGGTAGGAGTTTCAACAGCATACTGAACGTAATCAGCAATAAGCCATATTGCATCATCATGGCGCATTGGGTGCATGTACATATTATTATGAATGTACCCAGTGCGTCTAGTGAGTACAAAAAATATATGAATTAAAATAAGTGTTTTTGTTACTAACATAGTTTATAAGCAGTAAGTATGTATTACAAACACCATATGGATCATCATCATCATCATCATTCTCCTGCCCTTATCCCAATTTATTTGGGGGCGGCGCAACATGTCTCTTTCTTCCATACTTCACTATCAGTCGTCATCTCGGTATTCACTCCCTTCCTAGCCTTATCATCTTTCACACAATCCATCCATCGTTTCTTTGGTCTCCCTCTACTTGTATAGCCATCCACATTCATACTCACAACTTTCCTGACAACATTTTCCTCATTCCTCCGCATAACATGCCCATACCATGACAACCGATTTCCACACAACTTTTCAGTCACCGGTGTCACTTTCAGACTTCCTCATACCGACCATATGGATCAAGGTCTGAAATAAATTATTTTATATTACTATTTATTATAAACTCTTATCTCGCGCCCACTCACCTCGTCCACATTGTCCAGCACCACCTCGGGGTCCGCGTCGGGCGCGGCCAGGCCGGCCGCGGCGGGCGCGCCCCCCTCGCCCGGCTTCAGCACGTGCGCGGCCGCCTCTGGGGGAGGGGGGGCTCTTTACGTTACTTAATAACTATTTTCTTCCTGATGCTCATTAATTGAGAACAGCCGGATCGATTAATTAGGTACTTTTTGTTTGAAAGTAGTCCAAATTTAGTTGTTATAAGGAAAGCAAAATTATTAATATTCCATCAGGTTAAGCTACTCTTGCCGAAGTTGGTCCGTGGATGGGTGACCATCTTCAGATATCGAAACTCCTCCGTGGCTCGGAAAGCACGTTAAGCCGTTGGTCCCGGCTGCCATTAGTGGATCTTTGAGTCGTTATGGGTAGTCAGTAGCCCGAAAGTCTTACAGCCAGTCTTGCCAAGGGGTATTGTATTACCCAGTTAGTGACTAGGTTGTGGAGGTCTGATAGGCAGTCACTCCATAGAAAATACTGGTATTCAGCTGCAACCAGTTAGACTGGAAGGCGACCCCAATATAAATAGTTGGGAAAAGGCTAGTAGATTGATTAAAGGAAAGCAAAATTATTGAAAATAAGACAGGACAACATGTATTAGCCTACCTAGAATTGATGGACCAATTAGTGCCAATTTCACCAAAAAAACTAAACGCGATCAACACATCTAAACATACCTGCCATTTTAGAGAATGTCTGCGCGATCTGTTCCTGTGTTATTTGATCCTCTGAAAAGAAAATAATGGGTTTAATGTAATTATATTATTTTATTCACATATTACACTCGAGAGCAATGAATCCGGGTCACTTAAAGAATGTTAAAAATCTCGGAAACTAAAAATGATAGGTTAATGCAATAAATTGTATTTAATAGACAATGTAATACTCCTTAAATGAAAGTAAAAAAAATATGAGTCACCATACATTTTATTAACACAAAATTACATAAAGAAAAAAACTGCTGATCTCTCCTTAAAACAAAAATAGGAAACATGAAATTTTTGAACTTTATTACGATTTTCTTGAATTTTAATACTTCGTATTGCCTCCTCGTGCTTCCATTACTGCGTTTACGCGGTTTGGCATGCTGTACACCAAGTTCCTTATACGATTTTGGGGAATATTCTCCCATTCCTCTGTGAGAGCAATTTTGAGCTCACGAAGCGTGATTGGGGGAGGGTTTCGTTGTTTTACGCATCTGCCTAGCTCGTCCCAAGCATGCTCGATCGGGTTGATATCCGGGCTGCGCGCTGGCCACTCCATACGAGTAATGTTCATCTCTTGAAGGTAGTCATTCACAATCCTACCTGTATGAGGTCGGGCATTGTCATGCATAAATATAGCATCCTCACCTAAATTGACCATAAATGGACCAACGTGATCATTGAGGATTTCTTCCACATATCTTACGCTAGTTAAAGAGCCGTTTTCTATGATCACCAGCTCTGTGCGACTTTCAGAAGAAATTCCGGCCCACACAAGTACAGACCCACCACCGTAGGCTACTTTTTCTTCGATGCATGCTTGCTTGAATCTTTCCCCTGGTCTTCGATACACTCTGTGTCTTCCATCGTGCTTGTAGAGCATAAATTTTGATTCGTCGGAGAACATAACTTTTGACCAATCTTCAATACTCCAATTTACGTGGCCCTGGGCATATCTTAGTCTTGAAATACGATGCCCACGCTCCGCCCACGCTCCAGTTTAGGGCCGTTTGCAGGTCTAAGGGGCTTTAAGTTAGATTCAGCAAGCCGACGTCTTACTGTCCATGCACTTGGGTTACTTCCTCCGAGGTGTCGAAACTGATTTGTGAGTTCAGTTCCTGTGAGAAAGCGATTTCGAAGCATGGTGTTCACCAAGTATCGGTCTTCTCGTGCTGTGGTACACCTGGTTCTGCCCGTTCCTGGTCTGCGTAGGTTAGAACCAGTTTCTTCGTAACGTCGGAGAACTCTTTGTACTGTTGACAGCGACACACCGACAGTCCTGGCTGTATCGCGCTGACTCCGGCCGGTTTCCAGCATTGTAAGTATTCTGGTGCATTCTTCAGGCGTAAGCGACATAATTTCAGCTTGAATAATGAATATAGAGCACTATCAACATGGTTTATGTACCCACATAAATGACAGATTACAAACAAAAGCAAAACCAAATGCTGTAATTTCGTAGTTCCATCTTCGAAAGTGGCCCTTTTTCAAATTTGATTTTTTTATGATATAACTTTACAAAAACTAAGAAGTTTTAATACCTTCATTTAAGGAGTATTACATTGTCTATTAAATACAATTTATTGCATTAACCTAGCATTTTTAGTTTCCGAGATTTTTAGGATTCGAGTGTATTTACACACCTAAAATACTTAAAATATTAATAATAACTACTACGTACAAGTATAAAAATGGGGAGGAAAAAAAATCAAAAGGCATCAAAAAATTCGTCCACCTCCAATATATTATTGAAATAAAAAAGGTTTGGAGAAATATGGCGCACCTGTTGAGAAAGGAGTATTGTTGAATTTGCAACAAAGTTCTCTAACGCGGTTTAAGGTAGGAGTAATCTTGCAGAAATCGTCACGTAGCGAAAAAGCGTTATGCCCGAAAGTCAGTTTCAAATGTGAAAAATTTGTTTTTTAATTAAAATAGCCACATTTCCTGTAGCCCATGTTTTTTTCTAAAAGATTAATTCTTGAGTGACTTGTCAACTTTTCTCTGTAGGAAATGACCAAATGAATCCATGGCGAGGGACATGCTTTCAGGGGGTACTATACTCATGAAAATGAACAACTTTGACTATGGAACTATGCCTGAAATCACGAAAAAAAAACCAGCAGGACAGTACATTTATGTTCGCATAATTGGTCAAAATGTAACAGCTGATATTTTTTTTCTCATGAGTACTATACAACCTGAAAGTATGTCCCTCGTTTAACCTAACACACTGTATAACAAGAATTTGAATGCACTTTTTTATTTATTTGAATGGCCCAGTTTTCGCTCTTTGATTGTAATGCATAGATCATTCCAGTTTAGGCCTTAAATCACAGTTGTAGAAAGATAATATAGATGTTCATCTCACCAGGCACTCCGCTAAAACTGCTAAGTATAGCAGACATATTGCTCTCGAACTGAGCTGCAGCTTCCTTGATGAACTCTTCGCTCCACATGTTGGAGGGCACCTCGCTGGAGCCCTCGGCTGTGGAGTCTGCTGTCTGCTGCTTCTTCGTCATGTCTTGGAGAGCGCCTGGAAGATAGAAAGAAAGGTGTGAGTAAGTTTGACTAGTTATTGAATGTATAGTTTGACTAGTTAGTGATGTGACATCAGACCCTGAACTGATAAAAGTTGCCCCACGACGCATAGTATAAATCTTTTTAACAATATTTTCTCACTCCTCGTTATTGATATATATTTTTTTTCACTAAGAATGTTATTTTTAAGATATGTCTTAATTGTCTAAAGTTATAATTTATTCTGTAACTATGACATTGGAATCAATTAGTCATATAAAAAAAATATTAGTTTTAAATACTTGTACATAGTACCTACATTTTTATTCTTTTTAGTTTTAATGTTAGATTATAATATTGTATACTAGCTTCCGCCCGCGGCTTCACCCGCATAATATGTCGACAAATTATACACAAAAACCTACCTATTGAATCACTCTATATACCTATGAAAAAAACCGCATCAAAATCCGTTGCGTAGTTTTAAAGATTTAAGCATACATATGGATATAGGGACAGAGAAAGCGACTTTGTTTTATACTATGTAGTATTACCATTTTAATAAATTAATTGATATATTTGAAATAAATCTCTCTCATCTATCATTAGTAACTCGGTTTTTGGTGTTTCTTCTCTGAGTAGTTGGTAAGAAAAGACTAACTTCATAATCATCGCCTTTGTATGTACTTTCTGTTCCTTTCTTATCCGTTTTTATGTGTACAGTCACGAGCACCAATATGTAAACACTTACAAACATTCAAAAGCGATTTACTCGTGGAATAACAATAACTTTGTGATAAAAGAACATGGCACTAAGGCACATGTGAGTCTCAATGTGTAAAGATAAAGTATAGGTAAGAGAGAGATAAAGTGTAAGTATAAGTAATATCATTTATATCTTTTGATGTGTAAAAGTTTTAACAACAAATTTACGGAAACTAAAAACTGTTTAATATCACCTACATAATGCGTGCAAGTGTTACATACCTACTGCTAAGTTCTGTTACTGACATATTATGCTAATTGCATACTAGGTAGTGAAGAATACTAATTCCATTGTTTAACAACAATAATTTATTTTAATAATACCTACTAACCATGACCAGTTTTAATTTATATAAGTATACTTAATAATTTATTTTATTTTATTTTGACATGAATCAAGTAATTTCATCACTCACGCATCTGTGATGTAATGAGGTTAAAACATGATTACAGTGAATTTGGTTATTTAAGCCCTTTTACATATCTGCGTACATCTGCAAAACAATTAAGTTTACAACCACATCTCGACTTTTACCACTACACATAAGCAGTGTGTTAGGTTAAACGAGGGACATACTTTCAGGAGGTATTAACTATACTCATGAAAATGAACAACTTTGACTATGGAACTATACCTTTTTTTTTTTTTTTTTTTTTTAAGGCTGGGAAATCATCCAATGACTGCTCCCGCTCTGGGTGGAGCGGAAGGGAGTGTCAGACTCTTACTGACTAAAACCCATCCATGTTCCTTCCGTAGCCCTTTATGTTCCGGGGTAGCGGTAACCCTTTCGGACAATCCCGCTTACCCGGCAGGCTTGGCCCTGAGGGGCCCCTTCATATGCTGACATCTCTTTGAGGCGCGCGTGGAACATATACGCGCCGTACGGCACGGGTCTGGTTCTGATCGGACGGTGAGTCACCCATTACTCACCGTCCGCAGGCCCGCGCCTACGGTGGCCGGGAGTCGTCACGTGGCTCCCGACGCCCGGAGCGTCTCCCGCGGCGGCTGGGACGGGAGGACCTTTCTCTCTCCCATCCCGCCACCTCCTTCGCGAGCATAACTTTTTCGCAGAAGGAGGTGACTGCCTCCCACTCCCTCTCGCCCCGGACCATGGCTTGCACCAGGGCCGGGCGCGAGAGGTCGCCGCCGCCGATCGCCTCTACGAGGACACGGCGGTGCTCCGCCCAAGCGGGGCAGGTTTGCACCGTGTGCTCTACCGTGTCCTCTGGGCGATCCTCGCAGTGGTGACACCCGGGCGTTTCCTCCCGCCTGATGATGTGCAGGAACCTCCCGAAACATCCATGTCCGGTGAGGACCTGCGTCAGGCGGAAGGTGAGGGCGCCGTGACGCCTCTCTAGCCACTCCTCAAAGAGGGGCCTCACCGCCACTATCGTGGCGTGCCCTGCGCTGGGTTGCGACAGTCGCTGATTCCAGGCCGCCATGAGATGGCGCCGGAGGTCCGTCCGCTCCGCCGCAATTTGCTGCGGAAACGGAGTTTCCCCCCGGCTTAGTACCTCCGCGCGCCACTCGTACAGGCGCGCGAGGACTATCGCCTCCAGATCCCACGGCGGCAGTCCGGCAAGGAGGCTTGCCGCCTCGCCCGAGATCGTGCGGTACCCCCGGATTAGCCGAATGGCTACCACCTTTTGGGGCGCGTTCAGGTAGTGGGCGGCTCGCCGCCGCAATGAACGCGCCCACACCGGGGCCCCGTAAAGGGCCATGGACCGCACGACTCCCGCGTAAAGCCTCCGGCAGGAGGCGTTTGGCCCCCTCAAATTGGGCAAGAGCCGCTTGAAGGCGGCCCCAGTCCGTTCCAGCTTGGGGGCCAAACGTCGGAAATGCTCCACGAAATTCCATCGGCTGTCGAGGACCAGACCTAGGTATTTCATCGTGGTCTCGACGCCGATGTGAACCCCTCCTACCGTAAGTTGGGATCCCGATGGTGGCCTATTCCGAGGCCCATGAAAGGACATGGCCTCGGATTTGTGCAATGCCACCTCGAGACCCAACTGCCGGATCCTCTCAACGACTATCGCAACCCCGCGTGTCATTGCGTCGGCCGCCGCCTGATGCGACCTTCCCTGCGCCAGAACCAGCGTGTCGTCAGCGTAACAAATTACGCTGACGCCGTCAGGGAGGTCGGCCCGCAGCACCCAGTCGTAGCCGATGTCCCACAGGTGCGGCCCCAGAACCGATCCCTGTGGGACACCGCACGACATCTCTCGCCGGTTCCATTCCCCATCGCGACCGGGGTAGATGACGGCTCTGTCCGTCAGGTACGCCCCGACTATTCGACGGAGGTAGGTCGGCACCCGGTGATACCGGAGTGCTTCCCCAATGCAACTCCAGGGCAGGGTGTTGAAAGCGTTGGCGATGTCGAGTGACACCGCCACGACGACCCTACCCTGGGACACCGCGTCCCCCGTCGTGAGGGCTCTAACGCGCATGATGGCGTCCACCGTCGAGCGCCCCTTGCGGAAGCCAAACTGGCAGTCCGCAAGGTCCGGCCCCGTCCTTCCAAGGTGTATGTGTCCATACACATGGACACCAATATGTCCATCTAGTATGGAACTATACCTGAAATCACAAAAAAAAATCAGCTGTTCAGTACATTTATGTTCAGCTGATTTTTTTTTTTCATATTTCAGAGTTGGTCCCATGGACAAAGTTTTTGATTTTCATGAGTGCTATGCAACCTAAAAGTATGTCCCTTGTTTAACATAATACACTGTATATAATATATACAGAGTTGATAGGTGCCGCTTTGTTACAAGGTCAGTTTTTATTTACAAAGGATGGTTGCGTTTTACACTGATTTGTAAGCTATTTAGTTTGTTTGAAAAAATAAAAAACTCATTTTTGGTGCTTTATATTTTTATACCATACCAAGTTAATACTAAACACGTATAGTATATGTAGTGTAATTTAATGCCCCTCTGTCATAATTATCAACTCTGTATATACTTATTTACACCCTGTTTATTTTAGCATTGGAAAATATCACCCTCGAAGACAAAGTTTCTTTAATATAATTAATTTCCAGAAGCTGAATTTTTGGTTGTCTCGATAGACTGTCAAGGTTAATAATAGCATTATTACAGTGTTGAATCCCAGCTAGAACCAAAGCCAGTTCTATATAATATCCAGTTCTATATATGATATTGTCTACAAAAATGTCCTTATTAAAATAGGTTTTATTTGCCTAATGCTAAAAGGTATAAAAATCATAATTAACATACTGATAATTTAGGTATTACAGTGTTATCGGCCTCTAAGATTATTGTCCAACCTCATTCGTAAAATTAGCGTCGTCAAAGTCCTTCAAAATAATTATTCAATTTTATTTACATTTTAAATTTTAATAGGTTAAGTGTTGTGTAACCCGACCATGGTCGAATTTGACATAATTAAACTATCTTACTTTCAAGCAAGTCGTCCAATTCCGGGTCCAAGTTTACGGGTTTTTCCAATTCCTTGTTTTCCGACATGTTTAATTAGTTAAAGAGATTAAAAACAGAAAAATATTTCGTGTAAAATCACGAATTTATGAACAATTTTTTGACACAATGATTATTTGACACTTTGACAGGTGTCAATCTGAAGATTTTCCGAATGAATGAGTGAATAAATCGTACGACAGGTGAATTGTAGTGTGGCTGCTCTAAAAATGTTTTCCCTGAATGACACAAATCATAATAATATTACAATTAGTATTTAATATCATAAAACTATTTTGTTTTACAAGCTTTCCTTCTATACTTGCTTTGTTTGTATGTGTGCTCTGGTTACTCCGTTTTTGTGTTACAGCAAGTATAAAAGATAGACACAGGTAAAAGTAGGAGTTCAATATCATGATGAAGTGTTAAATAAAAAGTTTAATTAATTCACTTCTGCTATAGCTACAAAGGCACCTCTAGCAAGTTTAATCGTTTCTCAAAAATGTTTAAGTTTATGCCTTAACTGCAGGGAAACTTTCCAAATTGGTAACACCAACTTATTTAAATGAAGGTCAGGTGATTTTGCGTTTCGTTATTGGTACACACCTACATTCCGTTTCATAAAAGGTAAAATTGGTTTTTAACAAGGAAAAATTGTTCAATAGTCACACACTAAGATTTTTAAAGTAACTAAATATAAGTGCAAAGGGTGCAGCATGCGCCCCGGAGTTACTATTGCCATATATGAGACTTAAACATAACTAGCGAAATATTGGTAACGCGAAGTGTGGATTTCGGGGAAACAGGCTTTATGTTTTATGTATGTTTATAAAATCAAAAAGGTTTTAATTATCTTTACTTACCTACTTACTTCAAAAGTTTTTTAACGATTTATAATGTAGGCACAAAAATTAAAAACAAAAACAACGAACGGTCAAAATACGAAATAAAATGCGTCAATCCATGGACTCAAACAGAAATGTGGTGAATACATAATTTTCCTAAAAATATAATAAATAAATAAAAAAAAAATACAAAGGTAAGACTTGTTTCTGAGCAAATTTCTTTAATATGTTTAAGTCTGTTACCTGATCTTAATAATGTCTCTGCCACTACCGAACAAACGGACAAACATTCCAATGCTACGGCTACATTGTCGCGACAACGCGAACTACGCTTCACTCGCTCTCTTGCATAGCGAGACCTGTGACCCGATGAGCGAGTGAGAGCACGCGAAGAAAGTATAGTTCGCGTTATCCGCGACAATGTAGCCGTAGCATGAAAACTATATTTTCTGCAACAGACTCGTTCCTACATGTAGCAATTACTTTTTTCAAAACTATTCAATGTACAGATAATTAATTCGTTACTATATTAGGTATATAATAATCTATACTAATATTATAAAGAGGCAAGATTTGTATGTATGTATGTATGATTTGTATGTACTGAAAAATTAACGGTTCCCGTGGGATAAGCCGCTGGAAAAACCTAGTTATATGTATAAGTATAGAAGTGGAAATGTTGAAATGTCTTTGTAAGACCAGTGGAAAAGTGGTTTGGACATCAGGCGAGACCAGCTTAAGAGTAAGCAACTCTCCAACTTACTATGCGCTATTTCACTGTGTCGGCGCCATAATTTATTATAAGTCAGTCGTAAGAAAACTAGTTATACTTACAAGCTTGCCCCGTATTTTAATAGAATCTATTTTACGCTAGGTCAGCTCGAGGTCATCGACCGCGAATTCAGCCAACTGTACAAATGAAAATAAGTTTTTAAAATTCACAGGAAAAAAGAACAAGTAAAAAAACTAAATAAGGATTGTCGATGTCGTTATAAGAATAATACCCTCGAAGAGGATCAATCAGTCAGTTGATTCAGTCTTCGTTAATCATGCCGAATATTAAGGAGAAAAGGTGTGTAAATGTATATTGAAATACCTTAGTTGCGTAACACACTGTCAATCATAATCGGAATGATTTTGACAGATAAATTCATTGCTTTCTAAGTTAAAAGAAATTATTGTCTTGTCAACAACGTAAATAACGCAATGCTTGTTGTTGAACTGTCAAAATGACACCCATTGCTACCGTTAGGGTATTGCTCGGTTGTTTAAATACGCAGTACAGTAATACTTTTACAAAACTGGTGCTTCAAGGATCTTCAATGAAGCACCTATTTTCATTTCGGGAAGTTTTATCCAATATACTTACTACATTTTGTAGTAAAAATGTTGCAGCGTAAAAGTTTGCGACTGTGGTAGAGTTCATAAAAAATAAGTTATTATTTTATATGTCTGTTAGTTGTTTAATAAATTAATTTAACTTTAATTAAAACTGTAACGGTAACATTAATTAAAGGCACATATAAAAAAAAGAAAACTTAAAATTCTTGAAAACAAAAATGCAATACTTTCTTGAATCCCTCTCACAGAGCTTCTGACATGCCAAAAAAATATTCACCCATTCATCAGCAAACAGATCAATTGTTGGATTAGATTCCAAGAGATCATTAAGTACGGCCAGAGTGCTAGGTACTGCGGACTTAGCACGCGCAACAGTTTAACATGGGGGAACAGCAAACGCGGCAGTAATTGCCTGGGACAAAGAAGCGAGCCAGCACAGCAAGAAGAATGAAGATCAGGGGCGTCAGTAGACCCACGGAGCGTTTGAAATAGTAATTACGGCGCCTGGCCATTTAGAATAGCAACGCAACACACACACGATACTTCACAATTTACGCAGGCGTTAACAGACTTGCGCGTTTTTTAAACTCTAATTGCGTGTCATGGTTTGATTTAGGTACTAATGTTACTAGAGCGGGTACTAATGGTACTACTTTACATGGTTAATATAAGTAAGGTTAGTAATTTTCGAAACGTTTAAAAGACAATAGGCGATATTGTACGGGAAGTGATCTGTGATCTTGATAGAGATATAATTAGATTATTTTGAAAGTTAAATAATATCGTGTTTAAGACAATTTTTTTTTGTTTGCCCGACCTGTCCCACTGGGCAATTGTTGAACTGTGCGGCATTTAAATCTTAACTGCCAATTTGGAAAAGAAAACTGTAAAAAAGATTGAAAATTTCTTTTGACGCGACAAAGTGAACAACATCAAAATGTTCTTCTTCTTCTTTTCGTGTGGTTAATGACTAACCTGGTGTTAGACCTGGTTTATGCTGCACATGGACCTCTGACTTAGCTTAATTTGCTGTTCAGAAAAAACTTGAGAGGTGTCAAGGGACACCCGGATGGAACGAAGTTCCTTTCGATTAATTAGAGAAGGAATTGTAATTTCGTTAGAATTATTTCCATCTAGCCCCCTTTCACAACGCGCGATAAGGAACTCGAATTAAATTACACTCGTATAGGTAGGTAGGTATGTAAGTATCTAATTAATTAGTTCATCCGACACCACAGTCACGAAAACAAACAATGCCGCGACGGCGACGCTGCGCGCCGCATGCCGCCGCCCTGCGTTCAAGATACATAAACATAAATAAAAATACATACGCGATTTTACGCGAAAGATAAATAGGTTAGGTACACAACTACACAAATAAAAACACGAAAAGCGAATTCAGACTTTATTTATTAACAGTAAACGGTAAAATTTAAAAATACCAAACTAGGTACCTAAATACGCAGTTTACTAAAATTATTCTGAGAAACCTATTGTCTCGTGTCGGACCCGACTTTACAAAGATGCACAACCGAATTACGCGGTTAACTTAATAAAAATAAGGTCTTAATTCGGTCCAATATTTTCATAGAGAAAAGCTCGTCCAAATAATAATGAACTCTATTCGACCGACGAAACGATTCATTTTTCTGTTCGAATTGCTTGCCTTTGTAGAAGCCGCCAGCATTACCGCAAAAAATGTTTTACAAAAAGTGTCGTGACAACTTTTCGTAAGAATTTTTTCCGTCTAGCCCCCTTTCACAACGCGCGATAAGGAACTTCGTTCCAATATCTCGCAAGCATGCCGGTTTCCTCACGATGTTTTCCTGCACAGATTTTTAAGCAAGTGATAATTATACAATACGCACATGAATCCGTAAAATCAGAGTTGCGTGACTTGGGTTCGAACTCGAGAACTATGACTTGGAAGTCCGGTCACACGTAGGTACCACTAGGCTATCACTGCTGTCAAAAACAACTTGGTCAAAATCTACTTGGTATCACCTACAGGTGCTTCTAATGTTTTATCTTCATACAGGACCTCGACTGCGGGCGGTGACCAAAAAGATGTTGTTAAAATTGACAAAGAGCCAAAAGGCAAAGAGCTGAAAGACGTCAAAAGCAAAGAAAACAAGGACAAAGAACCCAAGGAAGTGAAAGGTTAGCCAACACAGTCCACAAAGTCAAAGTCAAAGATTTATTTGTAAAACATAGGTATAAAAATAGGTGTTATAAAATACGTACAGAGATCTCTATGCTTTGCCGTTAACGGCGTACAAATACCAAATAGAATTTACAATTACAAAGATTGTATGCTAAAACAACGATAACAATATTGCAAGCAAAAGTTTAGCAAGTATAAAAATGACTAAATGACTAGTTGTACTTATGTATAATCACAAATTAATTGCTGTGCGTTAAATAGTTTAGTTCATACGCACACATTTATCCACATATGTTGCATATCCAACATGTTTCTCGGTTTTCCAGAAGAGCGGTGGCTGCCATAAAGCGTCCGCCATTTATCAGCGCATGACGTCACAGAAGTATTAGTTTGCCTATAGGCCGTTGTGTCATCACAGTGGAGTCAAACTCAGCCACCCTCATACTATTAATGGCAGGCGTTACAGCTCCGCGGGAGACGCCTCGAGCGTTGCGAGCCGCGTGACAACTCCCGGCCACTGTCCTTTGGGGTAGACACGAGTTTTGTTACACCCTGTGTAAGACCCTCGGTGTGGTACCTTTTTTTTTGTTTTCGTGGGCAGAACTTCAAAAGGAGCCTGGACTTTTGGGGACAAGACCAGGGAGTGTAGGATTCTTACCTCACTAACACCACCCCAGTGATGGAAGGGGGGCCTCGTTCGGTGTGGTACCTAGATATCTCATTATCATTGTTCTCGACGTTGTGGAGACGCAGTGTTGGCGTTGCATTAGCACTGTGTGTCTATGCCATGTCATAGAAGCGCTATTGATTAGTGCATCAATAGTTCGTTACACGAGATTACCCATCACTCTTTCTTTATTGATCGTTCTTTCCACCCAAAATCTGCCTAGCCTTTTCCCAACTACGTTGTGGTTGGCTTATAGTCTAACCTAATGCAGCTGAATACTAGTATTTTACATGGAGCGACTGCATCTGATCTCCACAACTCAGTCAGTAACTGGGTAATACTATACCCCTGGATAAGACTGGCTGTTAGACTTACGGGTTGTTGACTACCCGTAAAACCTGTCAAAGATTCACTAATGACAGCCGGGACACGGAGGAGTCGTGATATGTAAAGATGGTCACCCATCCACGGACCATCCCCGGCAAGCGTAGCTTAACCTAATGGATCGATCGTTGCGGCTGTTATTACTTAGCCACGAGCTCCTCGTTCGTTCCTTCCACCCTTATAGTTAAACATGCCCTTTATAATTGTTACTTGCTGCGCTCCGTGTTATCGCCTGCATAAGCTTCGACCATGTGAGAATCGTCGATCCTAGGTTCTAACTCAGGTCATGTTCTACCCATGTGTCAAATATCATTCATAACCATAAAGCTGTAACATTTTTTTTTTATTGTGTTACGTTTTTCAAGTATGGCAACTAAAGAGTCAGTAAAAGTCTGACACTCCCTTCCGCTCCACCCAGAGCAGGAGAAGACATTGGATGATTTTCCACCATCAAAAAAAAAGTATGGCAACTGAATAAATTATTTTCTTATAGGTAAACAAAAAGAAGGCGATCCAAAAGAAAAAGGTGATTCTAAAGGCAAAGGGGATTCAGCAGAAAAAGATGCCAAAAATAAATTGGATCCCGCCACAAAAGCCAGACTGTTGAAAGATGACATAGTTATATTATCACCTGAAGCAGAAATTGTGGTGGTGGAGAAGACGCCCTCCCAGATCGCCAAGGAGTGAGTTCTTATATTTTATCTTTTTAACCGACTGCACAAAACGAAAAGGTTCTTTTTTCATCGAAATCTATTTACAGTAAATACAGTGTTTTTAATTATTATCAAACCATCTTAACGGTTGAATGGATTTTGGGTCGCGTTATAATAATAATAATAATAAATTCTTTATTTAGGACAGCATAAGATCCACTGTGTTAGAAGATAAGATGTATCTAAGATTTGTTTTTAAATATAAAAAAAGAAATATTATTGTGGATTTTAGTCGTCATAAATAAGTAGTGTTTATCATCTGCCTAGCCTTTTCCCAACTATGTTGGGGTCGGCTTTCAGTCTAAACGGATGCAGCTGAATATCAGTATTTTACATGGAGCGACTGCCTATCTGACCTCTATAACCAAGTAACTATGGGCAATACGAAAACCCTTGGTAAGACTGGCTGTCAGATTATCGGGCTTCTGACGACCCGTAACGACTGTCAAAGATGCACAAATGTCAGCCGGGACCAACGGCTCAACGTGCTTTCCGGGGCACGGAGGAGTCTCGTTATGTAAAGATGGTCACCCATCCACGGCCAACCCCGACAAGCGTAGCTTAACCTGATGGATCGACATGTGCAGCTGTTAGGACTTAGTCACGAGCACCACAAAACTAAAAAAACAAAAACCACAAATAAGTAGTGTTGTGAAAATAAAATGTTTAAAACCGTGGCCATGTTCGCTAGCTTAGTATTAAAATAAAGGGCTTAAGGTAGCATTACAAAGATACACACCTCGTCACCAGAGCGGCGGAGATGAGAGCCCTGGCCAGAAAGCTGCGCTTTAAGCGTCGCTGGCCGGAAGTCACCAAGGTCAAAATCCGGACCAAGCCTTGGCATCCCCCGGGACCGCCGCAGAGGCCGCCTCCTGTTGTAAGTACACATCATCATTAAGATTTAAGCACCAGGATAGACCGCAAAATTCAAAGTATCTTTGTATTAGGTTTTATCATCATTTCATCATTCTCCTGCCCTTAGGCTAATTTATTTTGGGTCAGCGCAACAGTCCTTTTCTTCATACTTCTCTATTAGTCGTCATCTCGATAGTCACTCCCTTTCTAGCCATATCATCTTTCACACAATCCATCCATCGTTTCTTTGGTCTCCCTCTTCTTGCATAGCCATACATCCACATTCATACTGACAACTTTCCTGACAACATTTTCCTCATTCCTCCACATAACATGCCCATATTATCATCATCTTGTTTTGTTTTCTGATGCTTATAATAAGTGTAGATAATAAATTGTAAATCCGTTATTGGCTGTAGGTTAAGAATAATTATTTTAGTTAAAATTGTTTAAGAGCTGTGGATTTTGTGATTAGATAAATAAAAATAGAATAAATAAATAAAACAACTGATTTCCACACAACTTTTCAGTCACCAGTGCCACTTTTAGACTTGCTCTTATAAACTCGTTTTAACTTATAAAAACGTTTTATGTTAATCGAAATATGTGTCGCGGCCGTAGCGAGTTTGTATTTACAGATTTGTAATAATTAAAATCATCAATGCTTTTTTTTTCTGGGTGGGAAGGGGAGTATCTTTCCCTCTCCCATCACGCCAACTTTTTTGCGAGTGTGACCGCTTCGCAGAAGGAGGTGACTGCCTCCCATTCCCTCTAGCTCCGGACCATGGCTTACACCAGGGCCGGGCGCGAGAGGCCGCCAATCGCCTCTACGAGGACACGGCTGTACTCCGCCCAAGCGGGACAGGTTTCCTCCGTGTGCTCCACCGATGCTTGACAATAATATCTAATACAATATCTGCCTGTTTAACTCAAGCCGAGTCAAAGATATTCGTTCCAGTAATTCTGTATTTCTTAAATTCTGTTGGTCGTTCTTGCCAGGTTATAGACCGACCAGACCTGATAACACGGCCGTGGGTGCCGCCATACTTGAGGAAGCGCAGGCCGCGCGCCAAGCGGCAGAGGATCTTGTTTGAGGATATGACACAGCCGCCGCCGTCTGAGGTTTCGAAATTGAAGAGGGTGAGTCTGAGAATCTTCTGCAATACCCATGTGTCCCATCGTTTATATGTTGTAATGAAAATCGATAACGATGAATAATTTTAAACTATACAATGGCAACAACTCTGAAATCGCGGAAATAAAATCAGGTGGACCCTAGATTTTGTTGAGTTATGCAAATATAAGGTGTTAAAAAATTAACTCTAAGAATTTCGTGGGAGCATTGTACTCGTCGTTATGAACAACTTTTACTATGGGATGAACCCTGAAATCGCGAAAAAAATATGAGCTGTTCCATACATTTAGGCACACGTAACTCAATAAAATGTATGGAACAGCTCATATTTTTAACACCTTATATAATAGGAGAGCAGTGGTGGCCCGACTCACGAAAGTAGGTCGTGGGGTCAGACTCGGAAAGTAGGTCGTGGGGTCAGACTCGGAAAGTAGGTCGTGGCGTCAGACTCGGAAAGTAGGTCGTGGGGTCAGACTCGGAAAGGAGCTTTACTGACAAATTATTTTATCCCCAATGATCTCAAAAACGGTGACGGAAAAAATGGTGAGAAAACTAATGTCCTAGAGCCAAAACTTCGAAGACATGTGAGATCTACCGCTCTGGGTCCGCGTGGTGAATAGCGGCCTACCCCCTCTCACACAGAGGACGCCTGTGTTCCAGCAGCGGGAACATAATAGGCTGATTATATGTTATGCAAATAGCGAGAGGTGGCAAAAAAAAATATTTTCGTTGTAAATTTTTGTGGTGTAAACACAAACCCTCATTTCCCATAGATCTGGCACAACTTTAGCCAAGTGGACAGGAATAAGATGATGTGCCAAGGCAGCATTGGGTGCAACTCCAAGAAATACTCCTCCACCCACTGCGGTTAGTACTAACTAACATGACATTAGTTAAATTGATTTTGCCCTGACTAGAGTTAACGTGTACCAATGGCGGGCACCAGTCACGCCAGGGAGATTTATAGATTCACTTTAACAGGTTATTGTTAGAGCCACTATATATAGTTCCGTACACAGCACTGCATGGATACATAAACTTATATTCATTACTGTATTTAGAACGTTAGAAATTAGTGGAAAGCAAAAACGTGACCGCGGCCTCGGGTCCAAGCGGTGAACAGAGCATTTTTTAGGTTGGCAGTATTGCCATATGCTTTTTTTATGTTGTGGCCAACAACCAACAGTTGTAAATAGTAAGTTGTAATTTGGTAAGCCTGTCCTAGAAGTCCTAAGTATGTCCTAGAACCAAAAATTCGAAGACAAGTGATATCCACAAACCCGCACTGGGCACGCCTGGTGGATAATTGCCCAATCCCTCTCGAAGAGCGAAGGTCTGTATCCCAGCAGACTATTATATGCTCACTATTCTTCATTACAATGGGTTAAATATTTGCAAATTAAGATACTGGTTATTCAAATTCAAGTCAGCCAAAACTATTATTTACAAATAAGCACAAGAAAGGCACTTTTGAACGTCAAAATGAATAAGAAATAGAATTAATTCTAGTCGCCCCTTCCAAAAGGCAGTTTTGTATGCAGAAGAATGAGCAAGAAACTCCACCGTTACTCTTTTAAAATGTTTTGCATACATACATCATCATCTGCGTAGCCTTTTCCCAACTATGTTGGGGTCGGCTTCCAGTCTAACCGGATGCATCTGAATACCAGTATTTTACATTGAGCGACACTGCCTATCTGACCTCCACAACCCAGTAACTGGGCAGTACGAAACCCCTTGGTAAGACTGGCTGTCAGATTTTCGGGGGCCTGACGACCCGTAACGACTGTCAAAGATGCACGAATAACAGCCGGGACCAACGGCTTAACGTGCTTTCCGAGGCACGGAGGAGTCTCGTTATTTATGTAAATGGTTATAAATATGATTCATACTGTTCCTTGCTAGGTGCCCAAACGGCCTGCATAGCCGTGGCGTGCCGCGCTCTCCTTGAGGAGAAGACTCCGGCGCAGTTTGTGAGGCGTGATGTGGACGACCTCATAGAAACCGGTGACAGATATTATAAACGATGCATGGTCGCATTGAAGTGCTATAAAGGTAATATAAAGGTTCCTATAAGTAACTAGCTTTAAAGTCGCAGGCTGCCAGATTTTTTATAAGAATAGGGAAGAGAAGAGAAATCCCCCCTTATAACCCCCTTTTTCAAGAACTCGAACTTTTACTTAGTGCTACCCTACGAACGTAAAATTGGACACGGCTTCCTTAATTATAAGGAAGCCGTGTCCAAAATTTTACGTTCCAAAGCTCAGTAGTTTGGTTGTGCGTTGATATGTCAGTCAGTCAGTCAGTTCCTCATTTTATATAATTATATGTATAGACTAGCGACCCGTCCCAGCTTTGCAGGGGTGCAATGTAGATACATACGAAACCTATATGTATAAGCCTTCCTCTTGAATCACTATCTAATCCATTGATGAATACTGTATTGAAATCCGTTGCGTAGTTTAAAAGATCTAAGCGTTCAGAGGGACAGACGGCGGGGAGCGACTTTGTTTTATACTATGTAGAGATTGAGGGGTCAATTCTGTTCGATTATGATGAAGTTCGTTGGTGAACAAGGGTCCCGGTGATTAGTTGGTCTACAGCTGATATCGCTTCAGTTGATCTCGACCCTGATATCAGCAGCTAGGCGGATCATTCCATAGGCGAGGGCAAGATGCCAAAATCCAATATCATCGGGTCGGTTCACTATTCAATTCTTTTTTAGGGTTCCAAGGTTGCGAACGGAACTAAGGCTACTCTGTCTGCCCGTCTGTTATGTCGCAGGGCTGTATCTTTTATCTTTATTACCGAAAAAAACACGTTTTTCTTTCATATTCCCTTACGTTACTATGCCCTTAGTTAATTTACCTAGCCTATTCCCAACTATGTTGGGTCGGCTTCCGTTCTAAGCGGATTCAGCCTCCACAACCCAGTACCTGGGTAATATCAGAACCCCTTGGTAAGACTGGGTGTCAGACTTTCGGGCTTCTGACGACCAGTGACGTGGCGTACCTTGGGGGGGCCCGTATAAAAAAGAAAAAAAATGTATTGCTTTTTGTGAGTTTTGTGATTTATGAAATAAAAAAAATTGAGAAGTTTTTATTAATTTTTGCTTACGCACGTAGGGGGCCCCCGTGACTTGAGGGCTCGTATAATTGATACGGCAGATACGGCGGCAGCTATAGTAGTCGCAAGTATCTTATTAAAAGGACTCGCCTTAAGGAAAATTATAACTTGTTAGTTACGTAGGTACTACTACTCACTTACTTCGATTCCTTTTCCTTCCTTTTCCTTTTTTTATATCCTATGATACTCCTTCACCCCAGGCAAGCCTGCCCTCCAACTGCACCAACTCCTGACGTCATTCTTCTACCACGACACCAAGTACACCGTCAAAATGAAGGAGGCTGACAGGGGGCTGCTCGCGAAGCACCCCGACAACGTCACAGCTGATATTGACATGATGGGGTAAGTCACATTTCATCTTATTTATTGGACTACTAGCTGCCCGCTTCTTCTTATCTTGTGGTTAATGACTAACCCGGTATCAACATTTTATGCTGCCCATGGGCTTCTAACTTAGCTTCACATGCTGTTGAGAAATATCTCTCACACATGCTGGTCT
The DNA here is from genome assembly GCA_951799385.1 of Hyppa rectilinea. NCBI lineage: Eukaryota > Metazoa > Arthropoda > Insecta > Lepidoptera > Noctuidae > Hyppa > Hyppa rectilinea. Next base: position 9,946,037 of record OX637329.1, on the reverse strand, counting down.
ACTCACGATGTTTTTCTTCACCGATTTTTAGGCAAGTGACAATTAAACATGAATCCGTAAAATCAGAGGTTGGCCTTGGGTTCGAACTCGAGACCTTATAACCTGGCAGTCCAATGGTCACACTACTAGGCTATCACTGCTAATAGCTAATAATGCTACTGCGATAGCTAATTATTTATGTTACCCAGGGACACTCTAAGGATATCAGTGTGTTAGGTTAAACGAGGGTACATACTTTCTGGTTGTACAGTACTCATGGAAATCAACCACTTTGTCCATGGGACCAACTTTGAAATATGAAAAAAAAAAACTTTTCCATACATTTTGACGAATTATGCGAACATAAAAAATGTACTGAACTGCTGATTTTTTTTTCATGATTTCAGGTATAGTTTTACAATCAAAGTTGTTCATTTTCATGAGTATAGTACCCCCTGAAAGTATATCCCTAGTTTAATCTAACACACTGTATATACGATATAATATACGATGTAATCCCCAAATAGCATGCGAACGCTTACAACTCGACCTGGATGCTCTAACAAGGTGGTGTCACGATGCTGGCTTAGTACTTAATGCAAGCAAAACTAAACTACTGGTTATTAAATCTCCATACATTAGAAAACTGCCCTTTCGGAACTTAATAGCCCACGACCATGACTGCTTGCATACGGTCAACGCGATTAATTGTAATTGTCCACAAATAGATGTTGTCAGTAAACAAACATATCTTGGAGTAATTATAGACAGTAAGTTCAACTGGAGTTGTCACATAGAACGTGTTTGCGATAAACTTCGGCAATTTCTCGCTATTATGACCATTTTAAAAAACCGCCTGCCTTTCAAAGTGAAGATAATGCTTTATTACGCAATGGCTGAATCTTACATCCAGTATGGCCTTAGTAGTTATGGTCGTACTTATAAAACCTACCTTGATAGTATTTTGAAACTTCAACTTCGAATTTTAAAAACCTTAGTATCTCCTAAAATTAGAAACCAATTTCACGACGATATAAATGGCCTCTTTAAACACTGTAATGTCCTACCAGTTCATATACAAAAACAATTTTTGTTACTAAAAGAACAATTTTTCAATGAATCCCTAAGAAACAAAATCGAACATCCTGTATGCACTCGGGCAGTTTCTGAGAATAGGCTTCGTACACAGTGCGCCAACAATACGTATGGCGAGCGAACTACCGGTTACATTATACCGAGACTTATTAACGGTCTACCCTCAGAACTAAACAAATGTATTACACATAAAAATGTCAAATGTAAACTAAAACAATATTTTTTAAGTATTTTATAGGGATGACTGTAACTGGAGAACGGAACTGAATATTATATTAATTGTATCGGCAATAACGCGTACTAAAATGCATCATTGTATGTATATTAAGATAGAAAAAATGTAAATGTATTGTAATGTAATGAGTTCATGATAGCACAAGTTTAAACCTTAGTGGTTTTTGGTTGCTATTTAATTTGAATCCTATGATAATTTGTATAAATGATAAATAAAAAAAATAAAAAAAAAAATACGATGCCAGTGCTAAATCCACCCACCATGCTTTAGCAGACGAAACGAGGCCATTAGTAGGTCCATCTACCTTCACAATACCCATCCTATCCCGCAGATTAATGGAAAAGCGGATAGGCCAGTCATACATGTTGATTCTGTCTGTCGGAGATGAGCGCCACTTCCTCATCTGGGGCCACCCCCCGGACCCTGAGGGCGGGAGTAACACCAAGACGATCTGCTACATCTTTGACCCTCACATGCTCAATGAGATTGGAGGGGTTGATAAATGGTGAGTATGCTGTGAATAATCGTTATTGTTTGAATATAAAACGTAATGCCCTACATTCCAATAATGACAAAAAAGTGATGTAGGCCCTTTTTTTTGAGGGTGTGAAATCGTAGCTCCTTCCGCTCTGGGTGGAGCGACCAGGGGCCCAATTCTGTAAAATAACCAATTTGTCAACGAGGAGCTCGTGGCTAAGTAATAACAGCCGCACATATCGATCCAGCAGGTTAAGCTACGCTTGCCGGGGTTGACCGTGGATGGGTGACCATCTATACATACCGAGACTCCTCCGTGCCTCGGAAAGCACGTTAAGCTTTACCAATGGGTATTGTCCAGTTACTGGGTCGTGGAGGTCAGATAGGCAGTTGCTCCATGTAAAATACTAGTATTCAGCTGCATCCGGTTAGACTGGAAGCTGACCCCAACATTGTTGGGAAAAAAGGCTGGGCAGAATAAAAAATATAACCAAATTATCAATAGTATGTCGGTAGTGTCTCAATAGACTAATCATTGAAATTTGGTATTCTATAAATTATTTATGGTCATTGACTTACCACTGTGGTGCAACTAAAACGACATAATAAGACTATTGTAATAATTGGTAGTCTGCTCCACTATAATGTGCCAATGTCATCGTGACGGCCAAAGTTAAGGTAGCCTGTAAATATTTTTACACTAAAAACTATTGTACTGCCACACTATCGACACACTACTAAGCCACCACTGAAATGAAGTTTTGCAGAATACAGTCATAACATATTTTCTGTAGTGTGTCGATAGTGTGTCAATGTTGTGTTGCTTAACGCAGAGTTACAGAATTGGGTTTAGTTGTTTACTTTTTTGATTAGATTTAAAATTCTTAGATTGTCTCCGACAAAACGGTAGAGCTGTCGAAAGCGGCGTTATAGACATAGAGAGCAAATAGTTATATACGGTCACCAGCAGCGCATCAAGTTGTTATAACAATCTGTCAAATTTCTCCAAATGATTTTAAACCTTAAAACGTTTATCGTTAAGTTCAAGATCAATTGAGAAAAATTGACAATTTTTGGTTACTTGATTTTCTTCTTTTCGAGTGGTTAGTGACTATAGCCGGGTGTCCTAACTTGATGTCATGGCGACTATACTCAAAATACTGGGTGTAACCGAAAGGGTATATATGTACTTACAAAAGCATATGCTACCTGACAGACCACCAAACTGTACATCTTTTCCTATGGAACCAACTCCGACAGCGCAAAAAAAAATCAGCTGTTCTATACATTTTTGGTCACGTGACTCGTCGAAATAATATTTGTGTGACAAATAATATTTCTTTCACTTCCTTTATTTGTAACCGTGCAGGAACGGCGCCGGCGCATTTATCCGGTACGCGGGCATCACGTCCTTCGTGATAGACTTCCTGGCCAACTACGGAGACATGGATGCCGCCAAGAAGTCTAAGCCGAAGCCACCCATCACGTTGACCACTATCGACGTAAGTAGATTATTATTTACCTCTAGCTCTATTATTTAGCTCTACTTTCCGACACTACCTACCCTAGCTGCCCTACCACCTACCCTAGCTACCCTACCTACCCTACCGACCCTACTACCTAACTGTTGACCTACTATTTATGTTCCAATTTTATTAGATCTATTTATTTTAATGTACCGACATGATCAATATTATATATTTTGCATGCTAAGTTTAGCGAATTGTGTTAGACACTGTTAAGAAACTCTACCATCTGTATTGTACAGACGCAGCACATCAAGCTATCCCTAACTGTCAAATTTTCTCAATTAACAATGAACCTTATGTCTTTGCAATAAAGTTGAAATACTATCAAAGAAATTTGACAGATTGTGGTAACTTGATGTGCTGGCCTCTGTACTACAATTCATGCAATTAAATTTAATTTCATTTCATTACCCTACCTTCCCTACTACCTACCCTACCTTCCCTTCCCACCCTACATACCCTACCTACCCTACCTTCCCTTCCCACCCTACATACCCTACCTACCCTACCTTCCCTTCAGGGTACATACCCTACCTACCCTACCTTCCCTTCCCACCCTACATACCCTACCTACCCTACCTTCCCTTCCCACCCTACGTACCCTACCTACCCTACCTTCCCTTCCCACCCTACGTACCCTACCTACCCTACCTTCCCTTCCCACCCTACATACCCTACCTACCCTACCTTCCCTTCCCACCCTACATACCCTACCTACCCTACCTTCCCTTCCCACCCTACATACCCTACCTACCCTACCTTCCCTTCCCACCCTACATACCCTACCTTCCCTTCAGGGTACATACCCTACCTACCCTACCTTCCCTTCCCACCCTACATACCCTACCTACCCTACCTTCCCTTCCCACCCTACGTACCCTACCTACCCTACCTTCCCTTCCCACCCTACGTACCCTACCTACCCTACCTTCCCTTCCCACCCTACGTTACCCTACCTACCCTACTACCTACCCTACCTTCCCTTCCCACCCTACATACCCTACCTACCCTACCTACCCTACTACCCGGTTTCGCCCTCGAGGTTGTCGGAAGTTATCCCACGGGAACGAAAATGAGTTAATCCAAGTTATAATCCATCTCTGTGCCAAATTTCAATCAGATCCGTCCAGTAGGTTTTATTTGAAGAAGTAACAAATACATAGGTATATATACGTACACACACACTGTCGCAAACTCTCGTCTTTATAATATTAGTATGATTTATCCTCAGGTTGTGCAAAAGGAGCCTTTGTTCCGGGACCCCACCTACAGCCTAGAACTGAAGGCCCTGAAGGTCCACTGCGACAGTGAGTGGGACAGCCTCCACATGAATGCTCTGCTTGAGAAGAAGAAGAAGGAGGTAAGATGTTATACTAGTCATGATGACACTGCATTTTTAACGTTAAGTATTACCTTTAACGTTCGATCAAACATCTACCAAAGATTTATGTTAATTACGTACAGTCAAACGGGGAGACCAGGAACGCTTCCCACCCTCAAAAAAAAAAAGGGGTGAATCGGGACGAAACTTTATAAATGATTTTACAATTATAGTTTGTGGCCAAAAAACACCTGCAATGTGTTTACTATATTATAATTGACGATTAAGGGTCCTTGATGGCCAGCCGCACGGATTGATGCTTCAGGTTAAGCTACGCTTGCCGGGGTTGGTTTGCGGATGGGTGACCATCTTTAGATATCGAGACTCATCCGCGCCTTGGAAAGCACGTTAAGCTGTTAGTTCCGGCTGTCATTTGTGCTTCTTTGACAGTCGTTAAGGGTCGTCAGAAGCCCGAAAATCTGACAGCCTGTCTTACCAAGGGGTATCGTATTGCCCAGTTACTGGGTTGTGGAGGTCAGATAGGCAGTGTCGCTCAATGTAAAATACTGGTATTCAGATGCATCCGGTTAGACTGGAAGCCGACCCCAACATAGTTGGGAAAAGGCTAGGCAGATTTGTTGGCCACAAACTATAATATTTAATTTTAAAGTTTCGTCCCGATTCACCCCTGCGTCCCTATTCACCCCGTTTGACGGTACTGTCTTTATGTACCCAGTAAAATATGGATGATTATCTACGTGTACACACAAAAATATATGATTCGTTATTATCTACCTACTTGATAAGGTTTGACAATGACGAATAGAAGATGACACTTTTAAAAATAAGTTTATTACAAAAAAAACAACCTGCTTCCAAAAAACACTAAAAAGTGAAAAAATATTTTAATTTCGGAAGTCGGTGTCTGGTTTCGTATTCCCGTTTTTTGCCACCGACTTCCGAAATTAAAGAATTAACATAGTGGGGTCACAATTGACGGAGAAATCAGTGGGACAAATTTTGTATATACAAAATACAAATATACAGTCGAGTCACAGACGGAGAAATCGGTGGACATACCAAAAAAAAACATAGGTACATACAGTCGAACATACACAGAACCTCATTTTTTCTTTCTTATTTCGCAGTAAGTTAAAAATAAAGTTCAATTCTTGATTCCAGGGCCAGCATATAACGGGTTCCCTCAGCGCCGTCAGCCTGGCGACCTCCCGCGCCAAGGCCCGAAAGAAAGTTGGCGAGTTCTACCAGAAGACGCCGAGAGAAGTAAGTATGATAAGTATGATACTCGTAACAACAGAGTAACACACTCACAGCGGTAATTTAATGCATTCTATTTTGACAGTTTAAAGTGAATGTGCCTGGATAGCCAAAATTATTTTTTTTCGCGTCACAATTAAGTTTTATGAAGTTTTATGTTGATTAAAATATGATTGGCGGTCGTAGCCAGTATGTACATGTAGGACTGTAATAATTAAAATCAACTTCTATGTTCGTATTAGGCATGGAATGAATATTTCATGAAATTTTGACTTTGGGGGGAAATTCTAATTCTCTCTCTTTTCGTGTGGTTAGTGACTAACCAGGTGTCAGAGTTTTTACGCTGCCCACATGCTGTTGAGAAATATGTATCTCTCAGGCATGCCAGTGCATGTCAATTTTAACTAAGAACAACTCTCTTAGTTAAAATTGACATGCACACACAATATCAATTCAAATGGTAATAATTCTACAAATACGTATTTGCTACGGCCGCGAATCATATTTCGATCAACACACAACCTGAGACTGATCTGCTAATTACAAAAAACGTGTGAACATTTTAATTTAGCGGGTTACCCTACCGCTACTCCTTTAACAAAATCCATTGCGTTATTTACGTTGTCCAGCAGTGGGATCCAACATGTATGAGAAAAACTTTCCGATTGTGTGTGTGTTACAAAATTAGTGTAAAATTTATGTTACCCAGGTGAAGTGTTATTGGGTTTTCTATCTGGAATTTATGTTACCCAGGTGAAGTGTTATTGGGTTTTCTATCTGGAATTTCTCGACAGCAGCCCGGAGTCTAGATTTACTGCGCGGTCGATGGCAGTCGGTTCACCACCTATTACATGGGGCTTAACCACAGATATAGATAGACATAGATAACGCAAGTATCACGATCTGTATGAAAACCAAGCGTGCCATTTTTTGACTACCTATTATGACGTCACAAGCACTATTTAGTGATGTATGATGATCGAAAACCAAGCGTGCCATTTTTTGACTACCTATTATGACGTCACAAGCACTATTTAGTGATGTATGATGATCGAAAACCAAGCGTGCCATTTTTTGACTACCTATTATGACGTCACAAGCACTATTTATTTAGTGATGTATGATGATCCGACTAGCGCTGTATACCGATGCAGACTGAGCGCGAAAGTGACCACTTACGATTTTTGTACGTAAGCTAGGCACGCGAAGTAGTTGCTCTTGCGTTATCTATGTCATCTATATCTGTGGGCTTAACCTATTGACCGCTTGGTTTTATATCAATTGGCGTGGCCCCAGCGCCCGGCTTATAAAAAAATTACTTTATTTCAGACTAATAGGGTCTTGCAATTACATAAAAAACGAAAACCAAGCATAGATTCTCAGTCGTATAAACACGACACAGGCGGCACGGGCACGTAAACATTTGTAGTATTAATCCGACTGGGGCGGTCTTTCTTTCTTTCGTGTGATTAGTGACTAACCTGGTGTCAGAGTTTTTATGCTGCCCATGGGCCTCTGACTTAGCTTCACATACTGTTGAGAAATATCTCTCAGACATGCTGGTTTCCTCACGACGTTTTCCATCACCGATTTTAAGCAAGTCATAATTATACAATACGGACATGAATCCGTCAAATCAGAGGTGCGTGGCTTGGGTGATTCGAGACCTCCGACGGTCACACCATTAGGCTATCACTGCTTAAAAAGCTAAACTTAACTGGCGAAATGTGGGTGTGCTGTAGGTACACTTCTACCTAACTCTTTGAGCATTACAGTCGTGATATAAAGTCCCCTGCCCCCAGCCGGCCCCCGAGCTGCCAGTTCACCCCGACAAGGCGCCGCTGAACCCCACCACCGAACAGATCATGACGCTCAAGGGGGAGAACTTCTTCCTCTACTCGCCTAAACACGATGCACATATGTTTGGAAGGCAAGTCATTTCAATTACAATATTAAAAGTCAAAGTCAAAGTTGAAAGTCAAATTTTAAGGCTGATATCACACTGGCGATTTCAAAGCGAGGCGAGGCAACGTGCTCGCAGCGAACACGCCATGAAGACGCGGCGGGCGCGCAGTGAGGTCGCGGCGTGCTGTCTGCGTTTTGAACAATTAATGACAGTATGGATTCTGACGAGGAAACACTGCTGTTAGCTTTGTTACTCACTGTGCGCCCGCGACGCCTTGTGGCGAGATCGCCGCGCGCTCACAGCGAACTCGCGGTGAGCTCGCTGCGCACTTAATTTCATACAAATCACGTGCAAGTTCCGCGTAGCGTTATTGACTACCTATTCAAATACCCAATTACATATGCTTAGGGACGACATGATCCCCTTGCCGAAGGAGGAGACGGTACTGCACAGTCCAGTCGAGATCGCAGACCAGAACTATCAGTCGCAGTACAAGCAACTCGACGTGGAGAAGTGGATATTGAGGGGAACACGACACATGGCCAGCTATAGGTAAGCGCTCTAAAGTTATCTATTTGTTTAGTACCAAACAGCTTGGTAAGTGATGATGGGAAGAGACCAGACGGCATGGCGTTGTTGCCTTGGAAGGTGGGTAGGTCTCCGGTGTAGAACGTAACCTGTGTCCACTCACGCCATCTTCTTCTTCTTTTCGTGTCAAAACCAAAATCAAAAGTAATTTATTCAAACTAGGATGAAAATCAGCACTTTTTGAAGGTCAAAGTTCCCCCAAAAACGCCCACCCTTCACCACTTTCTAGTGTTTTAACTGGGAAGAAGAAGTGGCGCAATAGCCCCCAGCAGCACAGCAGTGTAGCCTCAGACTTAGCTTCACATGCTGTTGAGTAATATCTCTCAGACATGCCGGTTTCCTCAAGATGTTTTCCTTCACCGTTTACTCAGCAAGTGATAATTTATACAATACGCACATGAATCTGTAAAATCAGAGCCTTGGTCCGATCTCGAAACTTATGACTTGGCAGGCCGACGGTCACACCATTGCGCCATCTCATGTTCCTACACGGCGGGCTGTGCTGGCGCCGCTGCTGCCGCTGCTGAGACCCTCAAACGGTGTAAATACTGTAAAACCCTGTGGGATAACTACAGTTTTGAGTTTTTTGGGGTCGGGGTCTAAGTGCCCGTCTCCATTTTAACGACATTTTCCGCCGATTAGTCGACCACAGTACAGCTTATCATAGCTTAATGTTACAAAGTCACTCTTAAACATAGCATAGCGCAGAAAAATTTAATGTTGATTGGTCATCCTTAACGTCATAGCTTAACGTTAATTATTTACCCTTTCTACCGTGCAGGTACCAAAAATTCAAGACGTACACGGCCATTCCGTGCTGCGTGGCGGCTCTGGGTATGTTGCAGCGGTACAGGGCTCGCGCCTGGAATGAGGACATGTTTGATGAAACATTGGATGTAGGGTACAATATGTACCGGGTAAGTAGTTCCAGGTAACCTGTTGGGTAACTACAGTTTTGAGCCGTTTGGTGCCGAAACTCTAAGGTCATGGGGCCCGAGTGCGCAATTCCTGTTTAAGGAAATTCTTGCCGATTGGTCGACACTTCACGTGACCAGAGGGCTGGATTGTTCTTTGGCCAAAGAATTAGCATTGCCATTCAACGTGGCAATGCTGCCAGTCTTCTGGGCACGTTTCCGGACGACAGCGATGTGGATGAGTACTTCGACGCCTAAGTGTCCTATTTGTTTTTGTATTTATTTGTATATCGTTATTTAATATTTGTAACTATATTTTAAACATTAAGATGAGTAGTTCCGCGTATTTAATTGCCCGGTTGCACAAACACTATCCCAAGGTTCGATTTCAGACCATTTCAGACACCAACCTACATGGTCTTCACATGATATCACCAAGATTATGTCTGGAACTGTGATCTCTGTTTTGACCTTTTTCTCAGAGGAGTTAGATAAGAAACTAGAAAAAAGAAAATTATTGACGTGTAAAAAAATTATTAACTATTATTAATTAATAATTGTAACTTTTATTAACTGCACTAATAAGAAGATCCAAGCGACGCGATGCTAATTTGTGGATCATAGAATTTGTCAGAACTGTATTGTTACTCTTAATTAATATCTGTACATTACGTGAATCTCGCGACCTCTCTCATTCTCTTCCAACCATCATTTCATACTCTGCGCAGGAGTCGCTGTTGGAGCGCGGCGGTCCGATACGTCGGCTGGTGCTCGGAGAACTGAAGGACACCTTCTCAATACGCGACCGGGAGTATACGCACAAGGTAAAGCATGAAAATATACAGTGTGTTAGGTTAAACGAGGGACATACTTTTAAGGGTTATTAAACTCATGAAAATGAACAACTTTGACTATGGAACTATACCTGAAACCATGAAAAAATTAAACCAGCTGTTCAGTACATTTATGTTCGCATGATTCGTCAAAATGTATGGAACAGCTGATATTTTTTTTTTCATATTTCAGCGTTGGTCCCATAGACAAAGTTGTTGATTTCCCTGAGTACTATACAACCTGAAAGTATGTCCCTCGTTTAACCTAACACACTGTATCTTAAAACTGATTCTTATATTTCTCAACAAAAAATCATGCCAGTCTTACCACTTCAGGAATGCATTGTAAGTAGTACTTTTTACCTATTTACTGTTCAACATTTGCATGCCATCATTGCATGGCTGAATGTGTCTTTGCACTAAATATATTGTAACATCTTTTACCCACCACATTTAAAGCAAATAAACGAAATTATTATTATTATTATTATTATATTATTATAAATATTTATGATTCTTCTCATCATCATTCTCCTGCCCTTATCCCAATTTATTTGGGGTCGGCGCAACATGTCTCTTTCTTCCATACTTCTCTATTAGTCGTCATCTCGGTAGTTACTCCCTTCCTAGCCATATCATCTTTCACACAATCCATCCATCGTTTCTTTGGTCTCCCTCTACTTGTATAGCCATCCACATTCATGCCCACAACTTTCCTGACAACATTTTCCTCATTCCTTCGCTAACATGCCCATACCTTCTTCTGTAAGTGTGTACATCACTGAACTCCTCCTAAACAGCTGGACCGGCGAAGAAGAAATTCATGAACTATTAAATCTTTTAAAATTAAAACGCTGGAGCTCTGCGAAAACATGGAATGTTACTTCCTACTCCAGTTACAACTAGCTTTGTATTTTCATTCCTTGTTCTTTCTTTACCATTTCATAATTTTCTAGGTGCGCGGCATCGCAGTCTGGGGCAAGTTGGTATCGCACAACCCCAAAGTGTTTGACCTCTGCCGTGGAATTGAACACTTCTTCAAGGAGTCCATCTCAGGAATACTACAAGTAAGTTCTTCTCCCCATTCTCAAAATAAGCACATTGACGTGGAGTTGCGAGTACCAGTTCGTATTACCTTTTGAGGGTTGGAAATCATCAAATGATTCCTACCGCTCTGGGTGGAGCGGAAGGGAGTGTCAGACTTTTACTGACTAAAACCCGTCCATGTTCCTTCCTTAGCCCTTTATATTCCGGAGTAGCGGTAACCCTTTCGGACAGTCCGGCTTGAGTCCCTATTACTTAAGTTGTTCTCCGTAATGCTGGTACGAGAATTGTTCAAATTTGATTGGTCCAAAACTTCACTACCACCGCGCGGCGGCAGTGCAGAAGTCACATTGGCTGCATATTTTGGAGCACAGAGGGCAGGATAGGATGTGCAGCATAGTTTGTGACACTGCTCCATATCCACACCCTGCTGCCGTGCAAGCAAGTGGAACTCGTTTATTTTATTTATTTTTCTTGGAAGGATGGGAAATCATCAAATCACCCTTCCGCTCGACCCAGAGCGGGAGGACCGCTCTGGGTCGAGCGGAAGGGTGGGTCAGAATCTTACTAAAACCCAGTCATTTTCTCTCCTTAGTTATGTGATGTGTTCCGGGGCAGTGATATTCCTTTCAGACGAACCCGCTGTCCCACTCGTCTATAGCTTACGACTTATATGATACAGCGTAACTGGGTTTACGACTTATATGATACAGCGAACATAGTTGGAAAAAGGGCCTGCCTTTTTCCAACTATGTTCGGGTCGGCTTTCATAACTTCTAAATACCAGTATTTTACATAGGGAGACTGCATATCTGACTTATAACCCAGTTACGCTGTAGAACGCAGTGACACTGGCTGATACATTTCATAGGAAATCTGTTCTATTTTTTGGTAGATAGTGCCCATTGGATAAATATTTAGAGACCCATTGAGTATGATAATAATTTAGATATTTATTTATTTAATACTTTGAGCACGGAAATGTACAAATGTATGGCAGACGTAATGTCATATTTATTGTATGGTTTAGGAAAGTGAAAATATGTGCCTAAGTATAGAAAAATCGCTTTTCTTTTAACGTTTTAACGAGTTTATAATTCCAATTTATATTTATTATTATTTAATATTTTTCAATTTATTATTTATATTTTTTATTTTTAACGACGAGTTTTAGAGAAGAGTCACTTTAATTTCGCAGGTGCCCGGAGAGTATGAGACGGCGATTTGGTTCGAGGGTGGCAAGTACTACTTGTACCACCCCTGGCCAGCAGACAGATATGGAACCAGGGTGAGATTCGTTGATACCTATGTTAAAACTTAACAGGGCACAGCAAAATGCTAGAGCAATTTTGTCGTCGATCATCATCTGCCTAGCCTTTTCCCAACTATGTTGGGGTCGGCTTCCAGTCTAACCGGATGCAGCTGAATACAGTTTTTTACATGGAGCGACTGCCTATCTGACCTCCACAACCCAGTAACTGGGCAATACGAAACACCTTGGTAAGACTGGCTGTCAGCTTTTCGGGCTTTTGACGACCCGTAACGACTGTCAAAGATACATAAATGACAACCGGGACCAGCGGCTTAAGTTCTTTCCGAGACACGGAGTAGTCTCGTTATGTAAAGATGGTCACTCATCCACGACCAACCCCGGCAAGCGTAGCTTAACCTGATGGATCGACCTGTCGACGGTTGTTAGTACTTAACCACGAGCTCTACTGCTATCAATTTTTCAAGTGCATAATAAGTATAATAATAAAATATTATGTTCTTTCGCTTTCTGGACGTTCACACATCAATTCATACGTCACAGGTTGGTCTCCAAGATGGCGGCAGGGGCTGCGTCATGTACTTCACGCGAATCGCCCGCTTGTGTGACTACTTCTTGGACAATGTGGCCAACATGAAGCGGAAGCCGTTCAGCATCAGTGACGTGCAGGTCACACAGCGCAGTGCCGACATGCCCGAACCTGTCAACAAGATGAAACGTTAGTACTTACAACCGAATCTAAACGGAGGTTGGTTAAAAACGCAGTAGATATAAGAACACTATCTAAAACTTTTCAAGTAGTGCGCTTCAGCAATTTTCGTGTCTCCAAATTAGTCTAAGGACGAATGTCACCTATGAAACTAAATGCGATCAGCACATCTTAAACGCGTTCAAAAGCTGTCCCATAGAAAATATTGACACTGACATCCCTTACTCGTAGTTTATGCTCTTCTTCTTCTCTTCGTGTTGTTAGTGACTAACCTGGTGTCAGAGTTTGTATGCTGCCCATGGGCCTCTGACTAAGCTTCACATGCTGTTGAGAAATGTTTCTCAGACATGCTATTTATTTTTTATAACGTATTTTTTCTTTTTTATAACGTAATCCAAAGATTACGTCTATACATTGAATTAAAATGTAGCATGACGTCACAAGTATGTAGTTTTTATACTTACTTGTGACTTAGCGAGCCTCCAGACTCCCCAAATGTAATGCGTTTTATTCAAGTTATTTTCTATTAATATGATAAAGCAAAGAATACTTGTCAAATATTTTTTTATTATCTGATTGACGGAAATATAACTTCTTTTTTTTTCCTAGACATCATTCGTATTTAAAATGATGTTCAATACAAACTATCTCAAATGTCTATGCTTTTTTTTGTTCCAGCTGTGGCCCCTGGTCGCTGGATAGTCCGTGGAAGTTTCCACGAGGGCGACGAGCGCTTCCCTGAGGAGCACCGCGGCCGTCAGGCCACGCCTGTCTCCATCGCTGCTCTAGCCATGACACAAGTCGTGGACCCTAACGAATGGACTTCGGAAGATATTGATGAGGTCAGAATAGAAAGCATATTTTATTATTTGGTAAGGAGTCAACGGCGCCTATATTGGCGTCTGCGGCATTAGGAATGGGTATATCTGGGGGAATCAAATCTGCTATTTTAATTTGCTCCATTTTATTATGAGTCCTTCCGCCCTAAAACTTGTCAGCATTAAAAAACATTTATATCTACCCTTCAAGGAGCAATAGTGGCCCAATGGTTACTGGTGGACTTACGAGTAGGTCCTGAGTACGAATCCAGGCAGGCGTTTCACATTGTATACTATATATTGCATTTCATCATCTCAAAATGGCGAAGGAAAACATCGTGAGGAAACCGGCAAGTCCTAGCACCATAAATTCATAGACATGTGACATCAACCAATCCAAGACCACTCCCTCTTATAATAAGGCCCCCTCTTGGAGGAGTGGCTAGTGAGCAGTCACGGCATCCTCACCTACCGCCTGACACAGGTCCTCATCGAAAACGGATGTTGCGGGAGGGAGAATGAGTGAACTTTACACCCAATTCCTCATACTTCTATAGGTCCCATCTCTGCCGCAATACGAAGCCACTCTCGTGGAGACGACCTCGTTCTCCCGTACTACTGCTTCGCGCTGTATTAATTACAAACACTTATGTTAAAGTTATAAAGGCTTCATTCGTTGTAAACTTATCTTCTAGACGCTAGTCCGCGGTGACTCACTCTACCAGAACACGATGGAACACCTCGAGAAGATGGGCATCAGCATGGACACGCCGCCGAGCCCTGAGGAGGGCCAGGAGGAAGAGGGAGAGGAGTCGCCTCCCGGCACCTTGGCAGCCGCTGATGTCCTGAACAGGTAGAGATAATCTACATGGCGCCCCTCTCCAAACTACTGTTTCAATGTCTGTAGTCATATCCTTACTAAAGAGTTTGTATGTAGTTGTAACTTGTAAGTATTCGTCTTCAGTAGCAGGCCGGCAGCGACATGCGTTGTGAGTCTTGATGGCGCTTTGTAACTACTGTCACAAATACTTTCAAATGTTTTGGATTTTGGAGGGAGCGGGCCATGTTATCGTAGTTATCTGTATACAGCTATACGAAACACTTACCATCTTAACATAACAAATGCAGCGCCGACCACAACTAAATTGGGATAAGGGCAAGAGAATTACGATAATGACAATTCGTCTTGTTATTAGGAGTTCTGGGAATTGTAAGTTGCTTGCTATATAACTGTTTTTTTGATAATTGGGCTATTTGGCACGGTCAAAAATAAAATATACAATCACAAAGAAAAATACCGCTCTGCTTAAAAACTTCCATCGATCTAAGAATTAAATATTATGCGGAGATATAATAATTGTAAAATTGGATTATAATGTAATGTTATATATTCTTAATTATTATTTTTAATTCGTTACAGATTTAAAGTGTCGGACTACGATTGTATCGAGACAGAGGTCATGGATAGCACTTTCACTGGTAACTAAATACTTATATCATTAGAGCAGTCTTTGAGGTTTTTTCTAAGTGCCAATTCCACCAATGAAACTGAACGCGATCAGTATTTTTTGTTGTTTTTTTTATAGCGTCACGTTTGCCGCAAATAAATATATTTTCTTTCTTCTTTTTCTTAATCACCACATCTAAATCACGTTTAAGAGCGGTCAGTGACAATATTTCATAATAATTTTGACATTTGACAACCTTTGAAGTCGATTTTAATGTGCTTGGTGAAATTCGCCCTTAAACCCTTCAATTGTCGTATGATCCCAATAGGTTCATAACAAAAGTTCTCTCGTAACGACAATAAATATAACCGTATAAATCGTTGAGCTCTATAAGCAAACGGCTTTAAATAGGCGAACATCTAATGGGTTAATACTCTCTATAAATATGGTACATCAGAATTATTACGCAATTGTAAATATTTTATAAATCGTGTCGTTTAAAAACAATGTCGTTCAAGACTTACTCATTGTGAAGAATTACTCTACTTACTCTTAATCATGTATAATTGTATTAACCATACCCAATACCCGTCCCTTATTGAAACAACGCTGATGTGACTTAGGCTATGTTTTTGAGAAAAAAAAAATTACTTAAAAAAATGTGCATACTACATAAAATATAGCATGCATGCAAAATATAGCATGCGACGTAGGTATGTCAAACTGACATTCCTAGGGTTGTCAGGATATAAAAAATTGTCGACAGAAATTCTCGATGTTTCTTACTATTATCGTTATTATAGTTAACTTATTATAATATTACAAACGTTACTAAATTAAATGAATATTTTAATATAAAATACATTTATTCTCTTAAAGGAGTACGCCTTCAAGAACAGAAAAATACCAGAACCTACTGCTTTGGAATGGGCAACTAGCTTCATCTCTCTGACTGACCGACCCCTTGACAATTCAAAATTGCCTGTAATTGGTTTATTTGAAATAATAACTTTGAGTTTTTGAGTTCACGTAAGCGAATCACAAACTCACGACTTTGACTGTTCAAAACAGTTTTCTTTGTTCTCTTTTGCATTTTGCCAACAAAAAACTAACTAACTAATATCGATATTTTATACTGTGTGGTCACGACGATTCATCACCCATCACTAATTAGGTCGGAATGCCCATAAAGTATGACATTGACAGGTAGGTACTGTCTGTACGACTAAGAAATGCAGGACTTCATACGGGTGATTTTACTGACAGCTGTCGCAGAGATCATGCTATATTTTATGAACTATAAAAAGAAACTGCTGGAAAAAACTCTGGGAGTTTGGAAAATTTGAGGTTTTATTGATTTCGATGTGTAATTTCAGTTTGCCTCGTATCTTACGCTGAAACTATTAAGTGTATATTTTGTCTCCCTCCCCTATAAAGTGTATATTTCCTTTCCCTCCCAAAGGCACCCTGAACCCCGAAGCAGGCTCCGGCGCGCCCGCCCTCAAGACGGTTCTGCGGCAGTTCTTTAAGGACCACACGCATGGCGTGTTCACCGCTAGAGGAGCCTCCGTCGCCATCTGGAAGCATGGAGGACACTACTTCTTCTTCGATCCTCATGGCTGCGATGAGAATGGTGAGTCATCAAGCCAGGAATGTCTGAAGGGTCACGCAGAGTTGTATGATCCATCGGGAGTTATTGTTAAGCCCCATAGGGTGCGAGAGTATATAGGAGCTCGTAAGTAATAACAGCTGCATGGGTCGATCCATCAGATTAAACTACGCCAGCCGAGGCTGGTGTTTGGGTGACCATCTGTACATATCAAGACTCCTCCGCGCATCGGAAAGCACGTTAAGCAGTTGATCATGGCAATCATTTGTGCATCTTTGACAGTCGTTACGAGTCGTCAGAAGGCCGAAAATCTGACAGCCAGTCTTACCAAGGGGTATCGTATTACCCAGTTACTGGGTTGTGGAGGTCAAATAGGCAGTCGCTCCAAGTAAAATACTGGTATTCAACTGTATCCGGTTAGACTGGAAGCCGATCCCAACATAGTTGGGAAAAGGCTAGGCAGATGAATACTCGTATTTTACTGCGTCATATTTGCCGCAAGTAAAGGTATGTTCTTTCTTTCTTTCTTTGTTTGTCGTCGCAGGCCTCCCGTCCACCGAGCCGCTGGCCACAGCCTGCCTGGTCCGCATCAAGGGCAGCGTGGGGGAGCTGGCCGACGTGCTGCTCAGCAACCTGGCGCCCGGCAGCGACGACAGCTTCAACATCTCGCCCGTCGCCATCACCGCCACCAAGCTCAACCCGGACATTGGCGCGCCCGAAACCAAGCTGGAGGTGAGGGTTCATTGGTCACTGCTGAGACAGGGACTGTTTGGTTTATCACCGAACAATAATAAATATGTCAGTTCAAACATGAAGACAGTACGATTTCGGATAGCATATCCGGCTCGAAGGACCAGTGTTTGGGATTGGGTTGAGTTTTAGATAAACTAAGATAAAAAAATAAAGATAAAGATTTAGTATATTTCAGTAATACAAATGGGATAACGATTAAAACTGGTGAATGAGATGTGTTTGAGTCACGCCCGATATGCTATCCGGAAGCGTACCGACTATTATTGTTATTATTATTCTTCGGTGATTGACCCGTACAGGGACCATTATGGAGATGAATAAAATTGTTTTTTCAGTCCGTCAGCTAGATTATTTAAAAATATAGGACAGGGCGTTTTTCTTTTTTCACGTGATCAAAAGATAACGTCGATACATTGTGTTAAAATGTGGCATGACGTCACTCCTATGTAGATGTTATACTGAGTTGTGACGTAGCGCGCCCTTACTCCCAAATTTTAATGCGTTTTATCTAAGTATTTTTTTTTAATATGATAAAGTAAAAAATGCGTGTCTAATTTTTTTTTTGTTATCTGACTGACGGACTATAATATAACCCTACCCTGTGTCATCCCTATTAATAAATTATTTTTCAGCCTAACAACTGTATTATTAACATGATGAAACGCATTCAATTTCTTGGAAGTTTTGCTAAATAGGAAAAAAAACTATTTGTCATGGTTTTTTTTAAAAGTTAATGTTCATTAGTTGTTTCTGTTTCTTGTAATTGGTGATCGAACCTCATTCTCGCGTAATTTTGATTTCAGAGCAAACAATACGAATGGATCAACAAGGGCACGGCCGCCATCATGATGGGGCCGCGCGGGGAGAACGCGGCCATCGGCAAGGCGGCCGAGAAGTGTGGTATCAACGTAAGTTAAATCATATTTTAGGAGCATTCTTTGCCACATGACGACTCCCGGCCACCGTAGGCTCGGGCCTGCGGGCGGTGTTCCACGCGCGCTTCAAAGCCATGTCAGCATTAGAAGGGACCCGATAGGGCCGAGCCTGCCGGGTAAGCGGGATTGTCCAAAAGGGTTACCGCTACCCCGGAACACAAAGGGCTACGGAAGGAACATGGATGGGTTTTAGTCAGTAAAAGTCTGACACCCCCTTCCACTCCACCCACAGCGGGAGGAGTCACTTGATGATTTCACACCTCAAAAAAAAAAAATTGGCAGTCCAATTAATGGACTGAAATTCTCCTAAGCCGCTGTTTTACACATTTCATAGCTGAGAAATACACTTGAAATGTCTATTTATGTGCGTCTACGTGTGTTACTATGATAGATAGGATATGATACGAACATATTCTTATATGCCATACATTCCCGGCAAGCGTAGCTTAAGCTGATGGATTGACCTGTGCGGATGTTAGTACTTAGCCACGAGCTCCTCTTAAAATCTTAAAATAATGATTCTTTGTTTATTCGGAGGCTGTCATTTTTTTATTGTAGAAACCTTTTAAAATTCAATTCAAATTATTTATTGCAATATCCGTGATTGCAATCCATAATTTAAAGATCTGAGTACCGTACATGCACGTCGATACTATATAAAAAAAAATAGTTGACGGTTGCGGTTGACTCTGTCGTTGACGGGATATGAGCACTTACAGCACGAACTGAATAGAGAAGCCAATTTTTTTCTTCGACAGCTATTATCTTCGTCTTCGATTAATTTCTGGTAACGTTTGAACTCTTATCACACAGGAGGACGACATGGCGGGCCGCACGCTGGGACTGGCGGCCGCGGCGGCCTTCACAGCTGCCTCAGAGTCTGTGCCTCCGCCTCACATGCACCAGGATCATATGTTCAATATCCTTGGTACGTCTATATCTCACGCAAACTCAGTGCTCAAACTAGAAATAAAATGATATGATATTTATTTCTGTAAGTACATCTTTTAATCTATTGGATTCCACAATTTGTGTCGTCGCTAGCGCATCAAGTTATTGCAAACTGTCAAATTGCCACAAATGATTTTAAACCTCAAAACGTTGATTATTACGTTCAAAATCGATTGCGAACAATTAAGGTAACTTGAAGTGCAGGCTACTGTACTAAGAAGACAGTCCTTCGAGTTTCTCTGCTTTCACCTCTGTTGTATCTACATACATTAAGAATCATACATTTTTTTAGAGTAAAAAGTATGCCTATGTGCATAGATCACTCTCCGGCCCTTAAGTCTATTTTGATAATATTGATAATTGATTAGTATAAATGTTTACAAATAGTGCCTTGAACTAGAGGTATATGGGTAGTTCTTCGAAATTTGATTCTTCGACTGATTCATATGGTCAAAATTTAATTTCACTTTCAGCTCTGTAACACATGTTCATATGAAAATAGGTATACCAAATAACATATATTTGAATGAGGGACTCGTTTTTATAAAGTGATTTTCAAGATATCGACGTTCAAATATTTTGTGCCCAGATGAATCAGAATTTGTTACAGATGATGTACAGATGATGTAACAAATTCTGATTCATCTGGGCACAAAATATTACCCTTAAACCAAGCACAGATGAATCAGATGTTTACCTTCGTAACACCGGGATCTAAGCCAACCAGCCCCTCATCCACCTTCACGCTCGTTCGTTGCACGACTGGCTTCCCCCCGCGCGGGGATGCAGACTCATTACCATTACCAGACCAAGTATGGTCAAGCGCAGCTCATGCCACATAAATCAGTATTATACGCCGGACACTTCTTATTTACTTATTTATAAACACACTAACGTAGTTATAACTAATACACGTTTTTTTTGTAAGGGGACAATTCTTTTCCTTTCGATATAATTATTATTTATATTGATGTATCAAAGGGAAAATGCGACATCGACCATTTTGTTCCGGAAAATGGCAAACGGACATAAAAAAAAATTACATGCTGTTTTGTTAGTTGGTTAGAGAAATATACCCATAGAAATCGAAAATTTTGTCTCTGAAGAACTACCTATATAATAATTGGGTTGGGTGGTTGGGTTGGTTGCGTGGTTTGGGGCAAAAAATCACATGAATCCTTGCTCTAATACTGTGTCAAAGACAATCCAATAATAATTTCGCATTTACGTCTAAAATTTGTAAATAGACATTGAAATGATATTGACTCACCGCATTCCCACAGACGCCGGCGGAGACTACTACATAAACCACCTCAAGAAGACAGGCCGCAAGGAGCTCACCATAGATGACCTGTCGGAGAAGTTCGAGATGGGAGCCAACACCTTCCACATCGAAGTAGGCGAGCCCATGCGACTGCCGCTGCGACTGCCGGACGAGGTTCCCGGGGTGAGTTGGAAGAAGTGAAGAGTTGTGGTGCTGACTACCAAAATACAGCATGTCGGCAGGATGATCATCATCTGCCTAGCCTTTTCCAGTTTCCAGTCTAACCAGATGCAGCTGAATACCAGTATTTTACATGGAGAGACCGCCTATCTGACCTCCACAACCCAGTAACTGGGCAATACGATACCCCTTGGTAAGTCTGGCTGTCAGATTTTCAGGCTTCTGAAGACCCGTAACGACTGTCAAAGTTGCACAAATGAAAGCCAGGACCAACGGCTTAACGTGCTTTCCGAGGCACGGAGGAGTCTCGGTATGTAAAGATGGTGAACCCGTCCACGGCTAACCCCGGCAAGCGTGGCTTAACTGATGGATCGACCCGTGTGGCTGTTAGTACTTAGCCACGAGCTCCTCTTGGATTGCAGGATGATAATGATGCTAAACCATTACATGCAATCTATTAACGCGCACTGTGCCGTCGTAGTGAGTTGCGACCCTCTCCCTCTTACAGCGACGAGGCCTGTGCCTCAGCAGTGGGAACATTATAGGCTGATTATCCAACAGTTGGATAGCGGAGGTTGAGTATACGAGTAGTCGGTCGGGGTTTGCGGAAGCATCGTACGTTCCAGTGACCCACGGCGTAAGTTTGAGTTGGAACACCCGGGGTGGTTTTAACTCAGTAAGAATCTCACAGTTCCCTCCGCCCTCCCCTGAGTGGAGAACATCCATCAGGATTTTCCACCCAGGAACAAAAAAAAACGTTCAAACTCAAAGCATTTATTTCAAATAAACCAATTACAGGCACTTTTGAATTGTCAAGGGGTAGGTCAGTCAGAAAGATGAAGCTAGTTGCCCATTCCAAAGCAGTAGGTACCTATGGAGAAGAACGGGCAAGAAACTCCATGGACGCTCTTTTAAATCAAAATATGTTTACAAAAACTGGGTTACATCATTCATGTTCAAATATACAAATGTGAGAACGATGCAGAACTCGAGATGACCAGTCCCTACTGACGGCGCCCGTGTTCATGAACATGTTTTTTTAGTTTGGAGGTGATGTGATGTTATGTTATGTTCTGTTGTTTCCAGGAAGGTGAAGGTGGTGGTGGAGGTAAAGAAGGCCTGGGAGAGGGAGAGGAAGAGGAGAAAGTGGAATTCAAACGTGAGTCAATAATAAAATTCTAATAATTTTTTAACAGTTTTTTTATTAATTTGTGAGAAAGTACCGTTCTATCATCCTCTGCCTAGCCTTTTCCCAACTATAATGGGGTCGGCTTCCAGTCTAACCGAATGCAGCTGAATACCAGTATTTTACATGGAGCGACTGCCTATCTGACCTCCACAACCCAGTAAATGGGCAATACGATACGCCTTGGTAAGACCGTAAAGTACTTTAAAGTACCGTTCTATATTGCACTAAAATATTAATTAAGACACAACACACCTGACGTTGTTAGGAAACCTAATTCAGTGTCTTTGAAATATACTTTACACAAACATTACCTAATTAGAAACACCTGATTGAAACCCAATAATGTAACAGACTCACAAGCCCAAAGATTCACTAGGAAATTCTTTTAATGTTTAAAAAAAATGTTTGCTCTAAAACGTATCAATCAATCAAAAGTCATTTATTTAAACTAGGCTGAAAATCAACACTTCTGAAGGTCAAAGTTACATAAGACAGTCCCCAAAAACGCCCACCCTTCACCACTTCCTAGTGCATTAGCTGGGAAGAAGTGGCGCAACAAACTCCCCAGCAGCACAGCTGTCTGTTTAGTTGGAAGAACTGATATATATTATATACGTAGTTATCTATTATAGTAAACTAGCTGACCCGACAGACGTTGTCCTGTCTTAACTGTGATAGCTACCCTACCTACCTACCTACTTGCCTACCTACCCTACCCTACCTACCTAGCTACCTACCTACCCTACCTACCCTAGCTACCCTACCTACCCTACCTACCCACCCTACCTACCTACCTACCCTACCTACCTACCCTACCTACCCTACCTACTCACCTACCCACCCTACCTACCCTACCTACCTACCTACCGTACCTACCTACCCTACCTACCCTACCCTACCTAAAAATAAATTTAAAAAAAATATTCTGCAATTCAAGGCGGAGACAAATCCAACGAAACAAAAACCATGAAAATTGGTCCAGCAGATCTCTAGTTATAATGGAGGGAACAAACCCGACTTTCTTTTATATATTACTAGCTGACCCGACAGACGTTGTCCTGTCTTAACTGTGATACCTACCCTACCTACCTACCTACCTGCCTACCTACCCTACCTACCTACCCTACCTACCTACCCTACCTACCCTACCTACCTACCTACCCTACCTACCTACCCTACCTACCCTACCTACCTACCCTACCTACCTACCTACCCTACCTACCTACCCTACCTACCCACCCTACCTACCCTACCGACCTACCTACCCTACCTACCTACCTACCCTACCTACCTACCTACCTACCCTACCTACCTACCTACCCTACCTACCTACCTACCCTACCTACCCTACCTACCTACCCTACCTACCTACCCTACCTACCTACCTACCCTACCCTACCTACCTACCTACCTACCCTATAGGAGGAAAATCAGCAGCTGATCGAAAAAAAAAAAAAAATTAAAAGTGTATTCTGCTATTCAGGGCGGAGACAAATCCAACGAAACAAAAACCATGAAAATTGGTCCAGCAGATCTCGAGTTATAACGAAGGGAACAAACCCGTCTTTCTTTTATATATATAGACTAGCTGACCCGACAGACGTTGTCCTGTCTTAACTGTGATACCTACCCTACCTACCTACCTACCTGCCTACCTACCCTACCTACCTAGCTACCTACCCTACCTACCCTAGCTACTCTACCTACCCTACCCACCCTACCTACCCTACCTACCCTACCTACCTACCCTACCTACCTACCTACCCTACCTACCCTACCTACCCACCCTACCTACCCTACCTACCTACCTACCCTACCTACCTACCTACCCTACCTACCTACCCTACCTACCTTCCCTACCTACCTACCTACCCTACCCTACCTACCTACCTACACTACCCTACCTACCTACCTACCCTACCTTACCTACCTACATACCCTACCTAAGAAAAAAAAAAAAAAAAAATGTATTCTGCTATTCAGGGCGGAGACAAATCCAACGAAACAAAAAACATGGAAATTGGTCCAGCAAATCTCGAGTTATAATGGAGGGAACAAACCCGACTTTCTTTTATATATATAGATTATATAGATATATAGATATGTATGTTATCTATTATAGTATAAACTGTTATTATAAGGTTTTTACCTATTTATTTACCCGTTTTATTCAAAAGTCTCAATGTTTTGTATGTTCCAACTGTTTAAAGCACCTGCCATCTAATCTCTTCACCTAATGCCTAAGGCAGTAAGTCCGCCTGTGTACCTTCATTGTGTGCGAAAAGTTTAAATAAACTTGACTCTACACATTTATAATTCGTAAATAACGTGAAGATGGGTGAATCGTCAAATTGGAAGACAATGCAATTGTTAGTGTGGTACACGATTGCCCTGTTGGTATAAAAACATCACCCCCCCTTCCACCAGATATGAAGGACTACCTCTTCAAGATGTGGTACGACACCACGAAGCCCACCACCATCTCGCTGCTGGTGGGAGACTACCACCAGCTGGGCCTGTGGATGTCGGCCGGCGGGAAGGTGGTGGCCTTCGACCCCGCGCCCACCCTCACCAAGGGACTTCTTACTTCGCAGAGGATAAAGAAGGGTGAGTTTTGACTTCTGAAGGCTATAATTAAAGATCCTTGATGGAATTGAATAGTATGGAATGATAGAATGGAATGGAATGTACCCTCTTCTTCTCTTCGTGTGGTTAGTGATTAACCTGGTGTCAGAGTTTTTATGCTG
This sequence comes from Hyppa rectilinea, assembly GCA_951799385.1. NCBI lineage: Eukaryota > Metazoa > Arthropoda > Insecta > Lepidoptera > Noctuidae > Hyppa > Hyppa rectilinea. The sequence continues at coordinate 9,920,965 of OX637329.1, read as the reverse complement.
CCCATGGGCCTCTGACTTAGCTTCACATGCTGTTGAGAAATATCTCTCAGACATGCTGGTTCGTAATGTAATACTGAACTTATTTTAATAGCTTTTGTTTTTTATTGCATGATGCAGGTGATGAACTACGTCTGCAACGTCTCCGGGATGAGATGACAGGCGAGAGTGCTGGAGACATGGAGGGTGACGAGTTAGGAGGAGGTGGGTACCTTATTTTTTTTAAGTAGAGTGCATCGTTGGTCTATTGGTCGCAAGCGGCACGAGGGTTCGAATCCCAGGTCGGGCAGTGGTTTTCTTATTAGGAATTTCTTAATAGCAGCCCGGAGACTGGTGCTGTGTCAGCTGATAGCAATGGACTTGCCCTCTATGATTTGGTACTCAAACATAACTGGCGACATATGGGTGCGCCTCTCCCTACTGGAGTCGCAACATTTATTTTAGCCCAGGTAAAGAGGGGGAGGGTACGCCACGATAGTGACGGTAAGGCCCCTCTTTCGAGGAGTGGCTAGAGACGCGTCACAGCACTCTCACCTACCGCCTGACGCAGGTCCTCACCGGACATGGATGTTTCGGGAGGTTCCTGCACATCATCAGGCGGGAGGAAACGCCCGGGTTTCACCACTGCGAGGATCGCCCAGAGGACACGGTGGAGCACACGGTGGAAAACTGCCCCGCTTGGGCGGAGCACCGCCGTGTCCTCGTAGAGGCGAATGGCGGCGACCTCTCGCGCCCGGCCCTGGTGCAAGCCATGGTCCGGAGCGAGAGGGAGTCCGGCAGTCACCTCCTTCTGCGAAGCAGTCATGCTCTTCTTCTTTGGTGATAATAATTTTTCCATATTCCATAAAATTCGATCGCGTCATAGTATTCGTTCTGTATAGCTCCATCTCTCTCTAGCATCAGCCTTTTCCTGCATTTAACTACGTTAACGCCTCTTATATTTCAGAGGGTGAGGAAAAACCAGAACCTGAACCGGAGTCCGTCCCGCCGGAGTCCTGCCCCGTGCTCATTGTGGCTGCTAGTCCTGGCGAATTTATTGATAAACTTGGTGAGTATTACCTACAATTTTTTTGTTTTATCAAGACCTCGAGCAGTAGTAAGGTCTTGACCAGGTCCAGGTCTTGGTCAGTTACAAGATAATCAGATTAGGTATATTTTTAATCCCACTGCTGGAGCACAGGCCTCCTCAGAACATCATTGTAAAACATTTTAAAAGAGTAACGGTGGAGTTTCGTGCCCATTCTTCTCCACACGAAACTATCTTTTGGAAGGGGCGACTAGAATCAATTCTATTTCTTGTTCATTTTGACATTCAAAAGTGCCTTATTTGTGCCTATTTGAAATGAATGATTTGACTTTGACTTTGACTTACGACCCTGTAAGTCAAAGTCAAATCATGTATTTCAAATAATATGTCCGCCCGAATAGGTGGAAGTCAAATGTCTTCGAAATACTACCGGTTCTGGGACACGCCAGATTCCTCATGATGTTTTCCTTCACCGTTTTGAGAGCAGCGATGTCTTCTAGAGTCGTTTTAGTTGAATCGTCTTCAGTATCTGCAATACATTGATGCAAAGATATTTTGGCGCTCAAATGACACTGACAGAGGGCGCTGTTGGTGAACATTTGTGCATTTATTTTGTGAGAATGTATTGAAAAAACAAGATGGCGGCGTTCCGATTTTGGCCACGCGCCAAAAGAACTTAGTACAGCTTAACCTCCTTGTTGGTTATTGAAACGCACAATCTGACAAATACAACTGTCAAGACTTGATCAGCATTGGATGTGAACTTTTCTTGTTTCTGAAAACGAATTATTGTTTGAACCCCACAGTTCGTCAAGGCAACTTGGACGGCAAACAAGCCATAGCTCCATACAAGTTATATCCGGTGACAGTCATCAACGAGCTCACTACTTCTCTCAAGGAGAAGAGAGGAGGCGCCCCCAAGGAGAAGGTCGAGGGAGAAGAAGAAGGCGGACGTAAGTACTTATATGGAGTTACTTGCCACGTACAGATGTACCAAGAAAAGTATGCGCTTCGAGAATCATCGTTTTTCTGCGTATAAAGTACCAAAGCGCATACCATTTATGGTTTAACAGTTTTTTTTTATGCATGTACTACTTAATTGATTTGACGACACGGTTGGCGCAGTGGCTGAGCGATTGACTGCTGGGGTGCATGCATGTCGCGGGTTCGATTCCCGCACGGAAAAAATATTTGTGCGATCTACAAGTATACCATAACATAAGCATTAGGTTGCTTAGCTTGGGACTATTATGGCGTTGTGTGAAATGTCCAAGAATATTTTATTATCATTAATTACTAGTAAGAGTATTATGTATATATGTATCTGAGTTATGTTTCATCAAACAGCTGCTGAAGAGGAGCTGGTCCCAGCTTTAGAAGAAGGAGCGATGGGCAAGTACATGGAACGCCTGACTCGCTCCACCGCTAGCGTGCGCGCGCGCCTCGCGCAGAACGAGAACTACTTCATGGACCAGCCCAACAGAGACAACCAGGTATGTACAGACGCCAGCACATTAAGCTATCCCGAACTGTCAAATATTGGGAACTAGCTTCCGCCCACGGCTTCGCCCGCATAATATGTCGACAAATTATACACATAAACCTTTATGTGTATAATTTATACATTCTATCTATTAAAAATTACGGTCGTATTGAGAACCTCCTCCTTTTTTTGATGTCGGTTAAAAAAAACTGCATCATAGTCAATAACGTTACTTTTTATGAACTGTCAAAACGCCGCATTTATTACGTGATTTGTATGAAATATCAATGTGACGTCACAGATTTTTAGAATAAAATTTCCATACATTTCCGTACAATTGGTTCCATACATTTTGACGAATTATGCGAACATAAATGTACTGAACAGCTGATTTTTTTCGCGATTTCAGGTATAGTTCCATAGTCAAAGTTGTTCATTTTCATGAGTATAGTAACTCCTGAAAGTGTGTCACTCGTTTAGCCTAACACACTGTATACATGGTGATTTTTAATTTACTATTAACCTTTAAGGGGGTGACGACGGTACCGAATACCGATGATTATGAGCAACTTTTATTATGAGACCAACTCTAAAATATCGAAAAAAAAAACGGTATTTTCATACAAAAGTGCAATACTTAATTGATGAAAATGTTTGAAACAGATGTATTTTTTTTCGTTATTTCGTAAGTAGTTGGTTTCATAGTGAAAGTTGTTCATAATCATCGGTACTGTCACGCCCTGAAAGGTTAATAGTAAATTAAAAATCACCGTATATACAACATTAGTTTTAGTATATGCGAAACCCGAAACACGTGTCTAGTATTTTTATGTAAAGAATCTATGTACAAAATTTCAAAACTGTATTATGAAAAACCACAAAGATATGAGCTTGCTATGTTACCTGGTTGTCCGTACAACAACATGGTCAGTACGCGAGCGGTGCCTCCAGCATCGTCTTGCGCTTATAGATAATGATCGGTGTCCAACTTGTAACCTTTTTAAAATATTTTTGGGAAAAAATATAACATGGTGTTAAAATTATTGGAATCAATTCGGTTCCTCATTTTGGACAAACTACATTCAGGTTTCGCATATACTTAAAATAATGTTGTAGGTTCCATACTTATTTACCCAATGAACTTTTACACGTTACGTAAAATTTCAATGCTGACCTTTCTCTCGCATTAACTTTGTTTGGCCTCCTCTCCACCCCCAGGATGCAGCCAACGCAGTAATGGGCATAGTAGTGGAACACATAGAGCCCTATCAGTTCTGGAAGCCAGAACTCCTGGACGCTATCCTCAAATATGGCGACCGGCTGTATACCATGTCCATTGGCAGGGCGAGAAATCCGCCCAAGCTGAAGCCGGCGGAGATGGTGGACAACTTCCATGTCACCAACTTTAATGTGAGTAAGATAGACAGACAGACAAGCTCTTTTGTTTTTACACGCTTTATATTAGCTTCACTTGTATGTATGTTTGTAACTGACTTCTTTGAGCGCGATTTTGCCCCACTTTAAACGGCCAGATTTCATTCAAACTTTGTAGATTTATCGAGGACCGATGACAATATATTAATTTGAACTAAAAAGTAGGAAATATAATATTTATTTATTTAAAAGCGTGGGGTGCATGTTGTTGGGGAATATTATTTTAGAACCCCACGCTTTTAAATAAATAAATTTTATTTTCTATTTTTTGGTACAGACGCCAGCACATCAAGCTATCCCTAACTGTCAAATTTTCTCAATTAAAAATGAACCTTATGTCTTTGCAATAAAGTTGAAATACTTTCAAAGAAATTTGACAGATTGTGGTAACTTGATGTGCTGGCCTCTGTACCTACGGTTTTCTGTAAAAAGCGTGTTTTTTAGTTTTTTTCAAACTATTATTTTTTACTTAGCCTACACTGTCCCACTGCTGAGCAAAGGCCTCTGTCAAGGACAAGCTCTAAGAAAAGATAATAAAATGAAAATCCGTACTTCCACTGGTTGGACTTGTAGACGTAGCGCGTTAGCTAAGCTAAAGGTCCTAGATTCAAGTTCTTAGAATCAGAATCAGAGTCATTTAAAAAAATAAGTAAAACATAGGTCAAGGTCTTATAAAATATGTTCTAACAAAAAGAAATCAGTTAGTAATAAATATTTGAGAATCATCAAATCGACATATTTGATCCTTGCTACCTCTGTTAGCTACCACAATCGAGTTTCGTACAGGACATTGTTGGACGTCTCATCAAAATGAAGCTACTCACGGAAAATTAGCTCGATAGTAATCAGGCATGTTAGGGAGCTTCGTAACCGTAACCGAAACTTTCGGATATCCGATATATAAAATTATCCGTAACCGAATCCGAAATAAAAGTTTCGGATAATATCGGATAGGGGCGGACCCTAATTGAGACTACCCAAAAGGTTTTAAGAATATCAGAGGTAGACTCGATACAACCTCTCGTAACTAGAATATGAAGCAATAGGCAAGTTCCGCGGTTTATTTGCTACTAGCTGTGTCTGCGACTTCGTCCGCGTGGAATAGTGACTTTTCGGGCAGCATACATTAACAAATGTTCGCCGTGATTCTTTAAATTGACATAACTTTTTTATTTATGAACCGATTGACACGAAATATACACTAAATGTTAAGTGAAGCTTACTACAATATATGAGTAAAACCGCATATATATCGAATAAGCCGTTTCTGATATTAGCGTGCACAAACACACAGACAAACAGACAAACAGACAAAAAAAAATTAATTACAATTTCGTGTTCGGCATCGATAAAATAACGACCCCTGCTACTTTTTTTTATATATTTCCATTGTACAGACTCCACTTTTCTACAATTTTATTATATGTATAGTTTGCTATTATTTGCTATTTGTGTTTTACTTTTCAAATTTCTTAAAAATGTAATATCTGTAACCGAAATTATCCGAAACTAACGGATAATCCGAAATAATTTCATATCCGTATCCGTATCCGATATAATAATCATTCCTATATCCGTATCCGAAATTTCATATCCATAACGTCACTGGTAGTAATCAAGTGCAAAAATGGATCCTGGGACTTTAATTATTGCGTGATGTTGTGCGCTATGTTTATATTTACAGATAAAGTTAGAAATTGAGCCCGATGTGGTCGGTGGTGATATCAAAGCTGGCGAGACCGGCAGTGTCAATAGCCTCAAGAAAGCCCTTAACACCTTCTTCCAGACAGTAAGTTTATCGCTATCAGCATTACAAGTTTTTTTTTATAAATTTCTTAGCCGTTCTTCTCGATAGTATCTATTACGGTTGTGCTACGGTATGGAATGGGCTTTATATGCTGCCAATGGGCCTCTAACTTATCTCCACATGCTGTTAAGAAATATCTGTCAGGCACGCCGGTTTCCTCACGATGTTTTCCTTCACCGTTTATTAAGCAAGTGACAGTTACACAATACGCACATGAATTCTAAAAGTCAGAGGTCTTGAGTTGGAACTCGCGACCTGTGACTAGGCAGTTCGACGGTCACAACATTAGGCTATCACTGCTGTTGAGCTTCATATTTCTATCTGACCGTCTCCTCTCCATCTCCGAGTTCAAAAGTGCCTGTAATTGGATTAATTCCAACGGCGCAATACCCGTGTGAGTGATAGTGATTGTCGGACAGCCTTTTTTGTTTATTATATAATGTCTTACTCTCAATGTATTCTTTCACCGTTTCTTAAGCAAGTGATAATTACACAATACGCACATGAATTCTTAAAGCCAGGAAAATGACTTGGATTCGAACTCGAGACCTAAGACTTAGCAGTCCGAAGGTCACACCACTTGGCTATCAATGCAGGAAAACATCGTTAGGAAAAGGGCAGCATAAAAACTCTGACACCAGGGTAGTCACTAACCACACGAAGAAAGAAAGATCATATACCTTAAGTGCTAAATGTGGGTGTACTATAGGTACAACCCTGCCTAACCCTTCGGAGAATACAGGCGTGATGTTTGTATACTATTCCAGCACAAACACGGCGTCCTATGCGCGAAGGGCTACTGCGTGGGGCTCTGGAAGGGGGCCGACGACGCGTCGTTCTGCATGCTGGAGCCGCACGCGGTGGGCCCCGCCGGCCGCGCCAACCCCGCGGGGGCCGCCACGCTGGTGCTGTTCTCCGACATCGACGAGCTGGCCGACACCTTCCGGGACAACGTGGACGGCACCATGCGGCCCGGGGATAACAAGTGAGTCAATCTGCCTAGCCTTTTCCCAACTATATTGGGGTCGGCTTCCAGTCTAAACGGATGCAGCTGAATACCAGTATTTTACCATGGAGCGATTGCTCATTGAGTCCGGGGTCAAATACAGGGAGAATTTTCAATCACCATCGTTTAAATGATAACTTCTTTGGTGGAAATAATAATAATAATAATATCCTTGGACATTTCACACAACGCCATATAGTCCCAAGCTAAGCAACCTAATGCTCGTGTTATGGTAACGAAATGGCTGATAGACTACTTATATACATTTTTTTTGTAAATACATGCATGTTATACATAGAAAAACACCCAGACCCGAAACAAACACTTGCAGGTCCTACAAATATTGAATAATGAAATGATAATTACTTATGACGTGTTTTTTCTTTTAGTATCATACTAGTATTTTATAGTAAGTTAATATAATCAAGTCTAGTATGAGGCCTAACGGCGTTTGTCCACCGCCGCAGTCATCAGGACGTCACCGAAATCGAGATTACGGTGTTGAACTATCAGTAGATGCATACATTTATTTATGGCGGTTTCATTGCCGCTTTCAAGTGGTTTAGCACGATAACGCTGCCTGAGATTCTGACTAGTCGGTGTGCCAGCAATACACATTTGATATTGTTCCACACACTGCCCTCGCACTGCAACGTTCATACGGTTTTTGTATTGTCAATCATACCAGGTTTGGTCGCAGTAAACACGCGATACCGTCGCCGCTACCTGAAGTTCCGTCCGAATTATCTTGTTTCACGGTGACGTCTGGGTGACGCTGCGGCAGTGGACAAACGCCCTATGGATATTTTTCCATGTGTCGCGGCTTTTAGGAAAATGTAGCGATGACACGTTATGAAATACTATAATACTCTTTTCAGTTCACCATAAATATGTAATTGATTAATTCAAAGTTTATTGATACCAATGACTTATGTCAGGCAAAGTCATGACTGTGCCTGTCAAATAAATTTCTCGTTTTTGATTTCGTAACTAAAATTTCATTTAACATTATAGATCATTGTATTTTGAAAAAACTTTGTTATTTTTAGTATTCGGCAGTTAATAAATATGCATTAAATACTTCTTGGCAGTTAAAAAAAAGAGATATGCTATAAAAATACTTGAGTACTAAGCGAGGAGAAAGTTAGTTTAATAGGATAGCGTTATATCTTTAAGCTAGTAGTGTCCCTCCGATTTATACTATACTGGCTTATACCCCGTGTTGCTGGCGAAGCTAGACAGCTTCTTCCGACACAGTCAAACGATCCTATTGGAGGATCGTTTTACTGTGTCGGAAGAATGACCTTGTGAAGACCGCAGGTACTGCAGGATGCGGGAAGCACAGATCAGGTCCATGTGGCGATGCTTGGGGGAGGCCTATGTCCAGCAGTTGACGTCTTTCAGCTGAAATGATGATGATGATGACTTCACTGCAATGCTTGTAAAATTTCCTAGCATCATGTGTTAACAGCTCTTGCTATGTATCAAGACAGGATATTGCCACCCAAGCTTGGAAAAACTACCATCGACGTAGAACCGAGATTATCATCATCATCATTCTCCTGCCCTTATCCCAATTTTTATTTGCGCTCGGCGCAACATGTCTTTTTCTTCCATACTTCTTGATTAGTCGTCATCTCGGTAGTCACTCCCTTTCTAACCATATCATCTTTCACACAATGCATCCATCGTTTCTTTGGTCTTCCTCACAACTTTCCTGACAACATTTTCCTCATTCCTCCGCATAACGTGCCTATACCAAGACAACCGATTTCCACATATCTTTACAGTCACCGGTGTCACTTTCAGACTTTCTCTTATATACTCATTCCATATTCTATCCATTTGCGTATCAACCCCCAATTCTCTTAGCTTTTTCATCTCAGCTGCATGTAATTGTCTTTCATTCATTCCTTCTGTGACTCAACACTCTAATCCATACAGGACGGCAGGTCTAACCATGCTTTTAAAAATCTTCACCTTAAGTTTAATGGGATCAGGAGCCGCAAATTGTGGAACGTGGAACCGTGGTATAAAAGGCTTTTCTTCTAATCTTTTCGATGGCAATCTAAATGTAGTCTGCCCAGAATTCGACATCAAGTTCTTCGCCATCAGTTCCGGTGCTATTTCTGATGTACGGTTGACCAATTTCTCTTCTCAGATTCTCGATATCAGCAGTGAAGGTGTTCTGGGAGTTCTCGAAGCTGGCGAGTCCGGTGACCCCGCAGGGCGCCGTGCCGGACGAGGGCTACGAGTGGAAGGTGCTCACAGCCTTCGTGGAGACGGCTCGTGGACGGACCATACTGCGAGGGACTCGGCCGGCGGATCCAATTAAGTAATTATTAATTTATTTGTATGTACTAATTAATTAGCAGTTGTAGTTTCACCCGCATACGTCTAGTTCCCGTGGGAATATCGGGATATACAGTATGCTATATGTTAATCCAGATCATAAACTATTTGTGCCTTTCATCCAAATCTTGACAGCCGTTTTTGCGTGATTGAGTAACAAACATCCAAATATTCAACTGACCAGCAGGTTAACCGGGATTGTCCGAAAGGTTTACCGCTGCCCTGGAACACAACGGGCTTAGGAAAGAACATGGATGGGTTTTAGACTATAAGAGTCTGACTCTCTCTACCACTCCACCCTAGCGAGAGCTGTCACTTGATGATTGCCCATCCTTAAAAAAGAAGACCCAGCAGACATAATAAAAAAAATTATGCTACTAAACTTAATCTTCGAAAATACCTGTTGGATTTGAAGAAACCTTTTTACATTTCAGAGCCCAATTCAGAAGGAAGTTTATAGGCCATATAACATCACGCTATGAGCTGTGCAAAAAGAAAAAAGTGTAGCCTTCAGTGGAAATGCTAATCATAATGATTGTTACCAGATTCGCTCGCGATGCCTTACTGCAGTCTTCAAGCGCGGCCATCGTGGGCGCGGCCATGTCCCACGTCCGGCGACCACACCTGTGGACCAGACGGACTTTGGACGAGGTCATGGCTGTTGCTTGCTCGCTGTTCACTGCTTCGCTTGGATCGTTGGGATACGAGTTCAGACCAGGAGAAGATGTCCTGCTACCACTACAGGTAAGATAGAGACCCAGGTGGCACACCTGTTGACCTGGCTGACTGGACGAGGGCATGACGGGCACTTGCTCGCTAGTCTTCTTCCTTTTCGTGTGGTTAGTGACTAACCTGGTGTCAGAGTTTTTATGCTAAATAAAAAAATAAAAAAAAAATATATATATAAAAACGCTACAATGAAAAGCGCACATTTAAAAAGTCGAAGAACATGTAAATAGCGCTATTTCATATAGGTAGGTATTATCTCGTACTCTGCTCGCTTTTCTTTTTTGCGTTGGTGGTTTTGAAATTTTTAACCAACGTAAAGTGTCAACACAGTATTAGCAGAATCATTGCTTCGCATGTTTTTCGTTCGCTTTTTACGCAGTCTAGTTTTTTTTTTATATCGTACGAGTACTACGTGTTACTGAACCGAATTAAGTTTTGATTTATTTCCAAAACAAAAAAAATATATTTTTTCCTTCTTTAAATCACTGTGTCATTGCACAGGTGTTACAACGCTTCGTGTTAGGAGTGAACTACGTACGATATGAGTTGGAGGAAGTGTACAGCGGGAAGTTGGAGCAGAAGGACCCCGGTAAGATGACCGTCAGGTAAGACACAGGGAGCTTTTTACCTAGATAGTAGATACGTAGGAAGAACACTCTTTGTGGTGATATAAAAAAAACACGCTGTTGTTACGTTAGAACTACACTTCTCACTGACGTCACTTAAAATCCTGCATCGCGCAAGCAGAGTTTACAGCGCGACTAATATACAATTTCCGGACCACGATCCAGTCTGTTCTTTGCTGCTATCTCTCAGCAACGCCATAAGCGAGGGTAACCCACAGGGAGTGTCTTAGCGAGACGTCGCTTAGATTTTAAGTTTTTTTTTTAAGCCAGGGCTTACAAAACATCTGCGTTTATCGGGGCATCCACAGGCAAGTCTGGCTAAGCAACCGACAATCGCGGTCGTTGAAATGCGAGATACACATAGCAGTAGCCTACCAGACATGACACCCGTCTCCTCGTTCCTCTCTACCATAGATGAGAGAGTTTTATATCCTGTTCTTCATACCTCTATTGCATTCTTTCTTTTTGGCCAGAGCGGCGCTGGAGCGCTTCTTCGAGGCTCACTCTCACGGCATCCTGTGGTCAGTTCCCTACGCCGTGGCTGTGTGGCGCGTGCCTGGCTCTCCGCAGTACTACATGCTGGAGCCACACTCTTGTGGACCCACGGGGCTCCGAGTGGATGCTATGGTAAGATATAATTTTCTGTCACTATAATATTCAGGTAAAAATAGGAGCTCGTAGCTAAATACTAACAGCCGCACAGGTCGATTCATCAGGTTTATCTACGCTTGCCGGGGTTGTACGTGGATGGGTGACCATTTTTACATACCGAGACTCCTCCGTGCCTCGGAAAGCACGTTAAGCCGTTGGTCCCGGCTGTCATTTGTGCATCTTTAACAGTCGTTACGGTTCGTCAGAAGCCCGAAAATCTGACAGCCAGTTTTACCAAGGGGTATAGTGTTGCCCAGTTACTGTGGAGGTCAGATAGGCAAGTCGCTCCATGTAAAATACTGGTATTCAGCTGCATTGTGAAAAGGCTAGGCAGATGATGATTAAAATTAAGGTAAAACTTAAACTCAACTATCTTCTACAAACTATGTTATCATTACATTAATTGGTTTTAGGACGATGGTGCTGCTTGTCTGCTTACCTTCACGTCACCAAAGTTGATGGCATTCACGTGAGTGTTTAGTATATTTATTTTGTTTATCTGTATTTATTCTTGTATTTCATTTATTTTGCATAGAGTACGAAGAAAGACAGTACATGATAAAAAAAATTACCACCAAACTGAGTCGCAGAATGCTGCAATATCTCCACCGCAAGTAAAACGTTCATTCAGAAATTTCCCTTTCGCAAAAACCTTTTTTCTGAAGAAGTCTATTTTGCTAAAAGGCAGATAATTCATTTATGGTCGTGTCACTCAGATACCTTCAAAACGTCCCGTTGGTTGAGCGTACGAAGCACCACTTCCAGCTGTACGCCATGTCTATCATTGTGCAGCCAATCAAGCGGCTGGGCGCCGTGGAACCGCCCATCATCAAGGCCCCGCCCGGAGCCAAGCTTGTGCCGGCTACCAGCAAGGTAGGCACTTAAACATGACATTATATCCATTCTGAAACCAAAAAAGGATTGCCCTTCGGTAGTCTTCGTGTTTCCGAATTAGCGTCACAGAGTAACCTTTCGTAGATCGGCAGTCCAGAACCTGGATGCTTTGCATCTTCTAGGTTCTGTACTGCCGTGTTTTCAGCACCTTCCATAGCACTTATGTTTGAAGTTTTCTCCCTAATAATAATAACTAGGTAGTACCCATTGTTGTCTCTACGACGGGTGTTATACCCAACCACCTCCACCACAGCCTCAAACTTATAGATCTGGAAGACTCAATCTACATAACACTCCAAAAAGCCGCAATTTTAAACACCTGCAGAATAGTAAGAAAGTTCATGCAATTTGAGGAAAATGAAATCAGTCACACTAACAGACAACTAATCATCGAAAACAAATCACAACACACGTACGCTACATTGACTTGGCTTGGGCCCGTTTATGTAGGTTAAACTAGCCAAAGAGCTAAGAAACAAAACTTGATTATCGAAAATAATAATAACGTTTATTGAGTCCAAAAGTTATACACAAACAATTTTTGGGTAGGAGTCTTCAATTCCCTGTCAAGTTACGTTATCGTTCTTTAGCTACCGTACCTACTTGGAAAACAGACTTCATACCCAAGTAGGTCGCAGTAAGGACAACTTCCACAAGGGTTCATATAGATGGCTCAGATCTCCGCTGTGTATGCGGCGTCTCCCCACAGACAATGGCTCACCTCCCATCTTGCACCGCATGCCCCGTCACATGCACACGTGAGGCTGCGAACGGTATTAGCGTTGCTGAATTTTGGGCCAAACAAATTTAAAAAATAAATATATACCAGATAAATATGTAACAGAAAGCGTATATACATACAAAAGGATATGCTACAGATCACCAAACTGAACAACTTTTACTATGGGACCATCTCGGAAATCGCAAAAAAAAATCAGCTGTTCCTACCTACATTTCGACGAGTCACGTGACCAAAAATTTATAGAACAGCTGATTTTTTTTTGCGATTTGCGACAGGCAACTGCAGCTGCCGACAATTTTTTTTTTTGTTTATGGCATCTCGCACATTTTAACCTAGGTGGTTGTCTCCTGCTTAACTGGGCTGATTGCTTAGCTTGGGGCTTTAAGGCGTTGTGTGAAATGAAATTTCCAAGGATATTATTATTATTATTCGTTTCTTTTACCTACTTGAATAGCAGCTTTAATTTAAAAAAATTGGCTTCTGCATCCAGTTCATGCTGTAAGTGCTCATACATACAAGTGGCACGCGTCAATGGTACAGAGAACTGCAGCGGCCGACAATATTTTATTTGTTTATGGCATCTCGCACAATTTAACCTAGCAACCAGCCCAGTTAAGCAGTAGACAACCTCTGTCTCCTGGGATGGTTGCTTAGCTTGGGGCTTTAAGGCGTTGCGTGAAATGTCCACGGATACTATAATGCACAGCAGCGGGCTAACGGCAAACGATGGGACTTAATCTCGTGTCCTGCCGTATGCACGTTACAGGAACTGATGGACGCTAGTGATGCCGCCAAACACGTAGCCGAATTCTGGGCCGAGTGCACTTAGATTGCCATCGACACGCTAAGAAGAATCAGCAGGCTTCTATAGGTTGAATGTATGGTGCATGTCACAGGTGCGTATGGACGGCACCAAGCGGCACGCGGACGAGGCGGACCGCAAGCACCCCCCCGGCAGCGCCACCTGCCTGGACGCGCAGCGAGCTGCTGACAAGGCTGATAAGGAGCATTCCCAGCTCAAGGGTGAGTGTTCACGTAACCAAGTAGTACTTCTCCCCATAGGAATATCCCGCTTTGGAATTGGCAAATAGCTTAGGAGTTAAACCTTTTGAACGCCATAGCGTAAACGCACGCACGTTCACGCCCTCCAGGCCAGGAAACATAAATGTATTTCTTCTTGGTGTCTTTTAATTTGTTTCATAATATCCCGCTATTTATTGCTCGGGCACTGGATTCATACTAGTGGCGACTTACTTCACCTAAGTATTCATGGTGATATTTTGTACAGAATGGCCTCGCGTGGTGGATTATCCCTATCTCTTTGCATGAGGTAGAATCCTCGCGTAATGTAGGTCAAAGTCAAAGTCAAAGTAAAATCATTTATTTCAAATAGGCACAAGTACACTTTTGAACGTCAAAATGAACAAGACATAGAATTGATTCTAGTCGCCCCTTCCAAAAGGTAGTTTCGTGTGGAGAAGAATGGGCAAGAAACTCCACCGTTACTCTTTTAAAATGTTTTACAATGTTTTGTATACATGAATAAATTATAACATTATAATTATGTGAAGACGATGCATCCAGAATAAAAACACTACACCACAAAAGGTGAAAAGAAAAACACATATAGTAATGGTAAACTTAAGTATATCATAAGTACATGGTGCTCACATATTTACAAACATTCTAGAGTTAGACAGAACATTCTAAAGTTAATACATAGTAATAAATCAATCAATGTGTGAGAAGTTATTTCAATATGTTAAAATAGTATTTTACAAATAATAAATTAATACCTAATTTATACCAGGTAGGTATACCAGGGTGCATTCATATCGCTGTACTTTGTTTGTAATGTTGAGTGCAATAGGAAATTCGGCACTGTTCTAGCTGTTTGGGAGAGGAGGCCGGTGCCCCACCAGTGGGAACATTATAGCCTGGTAATGTAATATGTTATGTATATTATATCGACTGCTACAAGAGTGTGTGGTCCCAACAGGTCAGCGCAACACAAGTGGCTGGTTGGTGCTGAACGACGGCACCCAGTACATGTCGGCTGGGCACTCCATTGCTTGCAAGAAGTTCCCCTACTCCTCCAGAGGGAACCAGGTATGTGTTCAGTGGATTAGGCGTGAAAAGATAACAAACAAACTGACAAACTTGCTTTCTCATCTATCTATCTATATGAATAAAAATCAATTGCTGTTCGTTAGTCTCGCTAAAACTCGAGAACGACTGGGCCGATTTAGCTGATTTTGGTGTTGAAATGTTTGTCGTAGTCCTGGGAAGGTTTCAAAGGTGAGAAAAGTTAGGTGGGTAGGTAGGTAGAACAAGAGGACAACAAGACAACGTCTGTCGGGTTAGCTAGTGTATAATATTCGTTAGGATGAATGGTCACCCATCCAAGGGCCGACCGCGGCAAGGGTAGCCTAACCTTCAATGAACACTTTATTATTGTGCATCACAGGCGCTACCATGTGCAGTGATGGCAGTAGCGATGTCACGCGTGGAAGACGTGTGTCGCTGGTGCACTACCACTTTGGACTCGATCCTGGAGAGCGGAGACCAACTTTACCAGGACAGCTACCTGCACTTCCATCCACCCACCAAGCTGCTGACTATGGAACAGGTATGCGGTCTTAAGGAATGATTTCGGGATGGTAAGCAGGGCAAGTGAGATGATTGTGTGCTTCACCATTGGGGTTGCAAGAGTTATTGCTGGGCGTGAGGTATTCGGTTCGATTCCTACGTCGGGAAGAATACTGTGGTGGAAAAGTATTGTGCCCAGTTGATGTCAATAGTCTACCTACTTATACCTATGCTCAACCCAGTAACAGGTCACAGCAAAATGAAGGAAGCCAAGGAGCGAGCTCGATGCCGTGAGACTGGAGAGATTTAAGCGCAGCATAGTGTACTGCAGAATTATAATTATAAAAGTGAAAAGTCACTCATTCATACATTCACTCACTGATTAAACACTAAATCTCAAAAACTCTTGGACCTAGGAAGATGAAATTTGGCGCAGAGGTAGATTATGAGTAGGAGACGTCAGCTCAGGATTTAAGGAATCTCCCCACGTAGAGGGGTGAATTGGGGGATGGAACGAGGGGAAGCCAATTTGTAAAAAGTTTTTCATCCTGGAAGAGTGTTCCCTTTGGATAATTTTTTTTGCATGTGGAGCCACGAGCCAGCTAGTAATAAATATAATTTATTTGGCAGATCCTACGCAAGTTTTACACTCCGGGTAACTGTGTGTGCCGCGTGGTCGTGTACCAGCCGAGGCACAAGGGCGTCGTTGATCTCAACCTGGTTGAACAGGTAACATCCATCATCATCTTGTAAGGGACTGTGTTTACGTTGCTCGATAAGCTGTGATTTTACGGCCAATAAGGTCTATTAGCTTCTTTCAGATCTTATCGACCGGTGTTTATTTTATCGATCGACAAAAACGATCCACAGTAATGATGCCTTTGTTTGTTTCTTACATAATTTACTTAAAAATCAAGCAAATCTGTAGGTGTCTTTATATGCCTACGGCTAAGAACTGTTCAAAGTCAAAGGCAAAGTCAAATCATTTATTTCAAATAGGCACAAGAAAGGCACTTTTGAACGCCAAAATGAACAAGAAATAGAATTGATTCTAGTCGCCCCTTCCAAAAGGTAGTTTTGTATGGAGAAGAATGGGCAAGAAACTCCACAGTTATTCTTTTAAAATGTTTTGTATGTAACATGAATTATAAAATTTTATGTGTAGACGATGCACTCATAATAAAAATACTACACCACAAAAGTTGAAAAGAAAAACAAATAAAACTATGGCAGGTAAAATTAATTATGTCTTAGATACATGGTGCTCACGTATTTACAAGTTCAAAATCGAGATTGCAGTATGTTATTACTTGCATGGACAGTCGATTATTTTTATTCCCTTGCTTGTATGAGCTGTTTGTAACTGTCTTCTGCGTTCTCCTCTAGATCGGAGAATTCTTCCGTGAGGAGAAGGCGGGAGTGTTCGTCGCCGGTAAGGGAGACTTTGCTGTGGCTCTGTTCAGGACTCCCAGAGGTAAGAACTTATTATTTACTCTGCTTACTGTAATAAGTCTATAGCAGTGATAACCTAGTGGTGTGACCGTCGAACTGCCTAGTCATATGTCTCGAATTCGAACCCAAGACACGCACTTCTGATTTTAAGGATTCATGTGCGTACAGTATAATTATCACTTGCTTAAAAATCGGTGAAGGAAAACATCGTAAGGAAACCGGCATGCCTGAGAGATATTTCTCAACAGCATGTGAAGCTAAGTCAGAGGCCCATGGGCAGCATAAAAATCTGTCACCAGGTTAGTCACTAACCACACGCAAAAAGAAGAACTACTCTGTAACATTTCTTTGTGAATGTCCTCGTCCGGGAAGTAGTCATCACTCAGTATCATACATAAATATTTCTGCCAGTTTTCCATTTTTGAAGAATATGGGTGCCTTTGTGCTTATGGGTTTGTGCCCGGGAGAGGCTCATTTCCAGCAGTAGGCTGCGATAAACTGAGTTAAATGAGGTCTTCATGAGTTTGTTTTTCTCGTACTTCTAACAACGTTCATATTCTAGTCGAAATATCAAAATGTCAAACCTCGCTCTTTCAAAAATTCCTCCTATTTACAACGACTTGACTTTCCTAATATCGAGACAATATGTTTACATTGTACCTTACCTTATATCTACTCAAATTGCTGTAGCTGGTCAACGCAAATATGTAGATGTGGTACATGTGGAAGCCTTTTAATTAGCAAACGCCCCTACTTATGCATGATATTTAAGTATTTTTCTGACGATATTAGTCTGTAAGCTTTCTTTAAAATAATATAAATAAATATTTACATGACAATTTTGTGCCATTGATTTTTACTGTTATGAGGTTAGGACTTAAATTTGAATACTTTAGTAACGGGAATTGGTCTTCTGTCATTTTGAAGACTTGTTATCGACTACTTTTCGTGATGTTCACCTGTCCCGCCAGGCTACTACATGTTCGACCCGGCGGACCGCGACCGCTACGGGCGCGCGGTGGCGCCCCCCTGCCGCGGCCGCGCGCGCGCCTGCTTCTCGCAGTACCCGAACGTGAGTACTTATCTCAATGACCGTGTAAACTTGATTTCACAAGGTGACCGAAAGGGTTACCGCTACCCTGGAATATAAAGGGCTAAGGAAGGAACATGGAAGGGTTATAGTCAGTAAGAGTCCGACACTCTCTTCCGCTTCACCCAGAGTGGGAGGAGACATTTGATGATTTCCCACCGTCAAAAAAAAAGGCATGACCTTTCGACTACTGGTAGACTGTTAAAGATCTACGAATACCAGATGGGACCAGCGAATATCAGCTTAACGTTCATTTTCTGTGTTATATTTTATAGATGGTCACCCATCTCTGGACCGACCTCGATAAGATTTACTTTTTTTATTATTAGCCTACACTTCTGAGTAAAGGCCTCCCCCAAATCCTTCCAAACATCTTTCTCTTCAGCTCGATCCATCCTGAGTTACTTAACCCTGAAAATCGACTTGTGCGACTGTCGATATTTTCGTAACAAAAAGCCTTGACTGATTTTACGATTGGTTGCAGGTACAAAGCCTGGCCGCGAAGCTGGGTCCCAACATTCCGCCAACCGTCGTAGTAGATGAGACTGCTCGTGAAGAACTAGTGAGTCCTCGGACATAACACACTGCTAAACGATTATACAGTGTGTTATGTTAAACGAGGGACATACTTTCAGGGGTACTATAGTAAGCGGGATTGTCTGAAAGGGTTATCGCTACCCTGGAACATAAAGGGCTAAGGAAGGAACATGGATGGGTTTTAGTCAGTAAGAGTCTGACACTCCCTTCCGCTCCACCCAGAGCGGAAGAAGTCATTGGGTGATTTCCCCCCCCCCGCCCCCCTCCCCCCAAAGGGGTTACTATACTCATGACAACAACATTGACTATGGAACGATACCTGAAATCAAGAAAAAATAATCAACTGTTCAGTACGTTAATGTTCACATAATTCGTCAAAATGTTTGGAACAGCAGATATATATTTTTTTTCATATTTCAGAGTTGATCCCATGGACGAAGTTGTTGATTTTCATGAGTACTATACAACCTGAAAGTTTGTCCCTCGTTTAACCTAACACACTGTGTTATGAGACATAGTTGGAGCCACTAAGGAAAAGGCTGGTAGTTATTCTTATAGGACAAATCAAGTTCTTCCAACTGAACAGACAGCTGTGCTGCTGGGGAGTTTGTTTGACAATGGCAATAAGATTTCCCCTTTTAGGAATATAGGCGACATGCTATGATTTTATTTTTAGTAGTGTTTTTTTATAGTTTAGTTTTTCTAATTCTTTTTATTTTTATTTGCAGCCAAACAAAAAGAGCGAGGTAAATATTACAAATCGTCCATATTGTCTATTACGGTCAATAGCAACACGTGTTCCGCTATAAAATTAAAGGCGTTATCAAAGTTTTAATTGATTCACTGTGTATACGAGATATTACCCGAATTAAAACTAAGGGTAACTTAAATTGTGCGTAGCCCGCACGGGAATTTTCGAAAGCTAGTTGAAAAAGCGCAAAGCATAGGTTACGCTGTAGCACAGTGCAGGGTACGTCGTAGCGTAGAGCAGACTACGCCGTAGCAAAGTATAGGCCACTACGCCGTAGCAAAGTATAGGCTACTACGCCGTAGCATAGTGAAAGCTATGTCGAAGCATAAACTACGGCGAAGCATAGGGAAAGCTACTCCGTAACGAACAAACGAAGCCGTATCATAGTTTAGGCTATGCCTTAGCATAAAGTACGCCGTAGCATCGTGTAGGCCACAGAACAGATAAAGAGTTAACTGTTCTGTGGTGTAGGCCATGCCGTAGCTTAACTCATATACTGCCATGAATACCTATGTGTGTTGAAGGCTGACCTTAGAATAGCAAAAAAAAGTGGCAGTGTTTGTTGTGTGTTTGATAGAATAGGCTATGTCGTAGCACAAACCACGCCGTAGCATAGTGTAGGCTATGTCGTGGCACGATATAGGTTACGTCGTAGCAAGATATAGGTAAAGTCGTAGCACGATATAAGTTATGTCGTAGCACGGTTTTGGCGACGTAATTAGCGGTAGACGTTGTAGCACGATATAGGTGTGCAGCGTAGGTTAAGTCGTAGCATATTGTTAGCTGCGCCATATTACAGGGTAGACCACGCTGTAGGACAGTGTCAGTAGCATTCTCTACCATAATGTGACCCGTACTTTCGGAAAGTTCGTAACTCCTGACAAGATACCTTAAGATAGTTAGATATAAAATAAATTATTTTTTCAGGTACACTTCACTGAGCCCGCCGGTTTCACAATATACGGCATGGACGTCACCAGTTTGCGGAGACTGAATCAGCATGAGCGATAGACTGACGACTCGTCAGAAGACTGCGGTACGATGTCAGTACGACACTTTGAAACAATTTTAATATAAGTAAACGCAGACCTGAAAACTTTAAATGATGGTACAGTCAACAGCAAAAGTAGATGATCAAAATCAGAAATTCAATACTAATGAACGGTGTTCCCGAATATATGGCAGCTGTACTAGTAGTAAACGTTTGGTATAATTTCCAATCACAAACTTTTGAATCACTCTGACACCACAGGTCTGACGCGAACTCCGTTCTTTAGTATTGAATTTCTGATTTTGATCATCTACTTTTGCTGTTGACTGTACATTGTAGCTGATTGAAATTGGAAAGCGATCATCTCGAGGTCATTAAAGTTTGCTTACACGGGCTAATTTAGCAATATACTGCTATGTGGTAGTAATTTTTGCTAGCACCACACCATTTTAAGCGATATAAAGCAATGTAATAAGTTCATAAGCAATACTAAAATATGTGGAGCAATTAGAAGTACTATTGCTAAAACAAATGAAGTATTTTAGGAGTTGAATTATGAAGATTGCTCCACTATTGCTGACAAAAATTGCCGAAAAAACCGACCGTGTAAACGCTGCTTAACTATGTCGTGTCGACGTCGAAACGATATCGTACCGTCGTAGTCTGACAGCATAAGTACCAACAGATTGTAACGTGACAATGTCGTTTTCACACCAGCTCTTATACTACGCATGTCTTACGCAAACTGGGAGACCACCAATAACACGCCAATTGAAACTACGCCGAATTGAAATAATACGCCACCTTGGATATGTCTTATTGTAACGCGGATTGTTGGAGTTGTACCTCAATTTGTTGTGATCGTGTACATTTTTATACAATAGTAGATTCCTAGTTATAAGTAAATATGTTGTAAGTTAAGAATGTGTGTGAAAGGGACAAAAGTATATAAATTGTAAGTGTACTGTTCTGGTCCCACCACATTTCGTGAAACGCATTTTTTGTAATAAAAAGTTATTTTCAACAAAATTGTTTATTATTTAATTTTCATAACGCTTTGATATCAATCTAAGGGCGCATTTAATTTGGGAGCTATAGCTATTATAATATTAAGTTCAATATCTGCGAGGCATAAAGAACTCTTAGAATAATTCAACTTAAATGATTTAAAAAAAATATTCATGTCTGTTTGTTCCTGCTTATCTCCGAAACAGGCTGGACCAATTTTGACAGGACTTCACTAGCAGATAGCTGATGTTAATAATCTACCTTTGTTAGAAATACCGTCTACGCGTTCGAAGCCACTGCCAGGAGTTAGGAGTTTTAAATATGATTTTGATCTTAGGCAACTGTATTCTAGAATAATAAGAATTTAAAGGGTAACCGTTCCATTCTGATGTCGGTCGGCCGGTCACCGAGTCGTAGTGTCCCTGCTAAATAGAATTATAAAAACACTGGCTATTAATTACTTCCCGTTTGCTTCTCTCAATATTTTACAACGATAATACTGCAATAAATAATAATAACTGCAATAACTATCACGGCAATAAAGATATCGACAAAAGTGTTGTTTATTCAATATTTTAGTGCCTTTTTTTTGAGGGTGGGAAATCATTAAATGACGTGGTGAGTGTGAGACTCTTACTAACTAAAACCTATACATATTCCATACTCAGCCCTTTATGTTCCGGGGCAGCGGTAATCCTTTCGGACAATCCCGCTTACCCAGCAGGCTTCGGCTCTAACGGGCCCCTTCATATGCTGACATCTCTGAAGTGCGCGTGAAAACTAAAAACTGGTCCCGATCGGGCAGTGAGCTACCCATTACTCACCGTCCGCAGGCCCGCGCCTACGGTAGCCGGGAGTCGTCACGTGGCTCCCGACGCCCGGGGCGTCTCCCTATCCCTACGGTACTTCAAATTATGTTAAAGTATATTATATTAAATCTTATATTTTTTTTACCGTCATTAGTTTTTGGTACCCATCACATCTACGGAGTTTTGCTAGCTAGTTGTGTTTGATTCTGTACAATATTGCAATATTTTTTTTTACTGTGTGCAAGCTATATCCTTTCATTGTAAGTACAAAATTGTTTATGGCAGTATATAAATCTTATAGTTTATTATATTTATAGTTTAAAACTGGAACGCACTTCGTGTCACGCACGTTGCGCAGTGTAGGGTTCCTTATCATGAATTTATTGTTTACGTCAGTTAAGAGCGTGCATTCTTAACGTTGGCAACGTTGCAAATAACTGTCAATTGGTTACCTATTTTTGCTAATTTATGGATGTGTAATTGGCACCGGTTCCAAAAGTGCTGGTTTTTTGGCGGTACCTACTTAGCGTTTCTAACCATTTCGGTACCTTAGTACCAGTTCCAGATGGGTACGGGTCCTACACCTAATAAGTACCACAAATCTATTATTTGTAAGAGAAGCATCGTATTGTTCACAACCTTGACGTTATGTTTATATCTATTTTCTTTAAGTTACGATAAAGATTTGTTTTTGTAATCAAAACAATGGTAAAAGCCCAACCCGGGCATCGAACCCACGACCACGACTACTAGACCAACGAGGCCGGCCTTGTATTTATTCGTACTGACTCTAAGTTAATGTCTCTTGTGTACGGAACCCAAAACGTGTAATCGAGTGAAAACACATTGCATTTTTATTATTTTTCAATAAAATATTACTGAGCAGGCTTTTTACTGTATGAAAATAAATTGCCTATCAACTATTGAAATATAGGCTTCGAATTCTTGTGAAAATAAAGACGTAACTAGTTCGGTAACAAACTAAGTAAGTACTAATTAACATGATTAAGGGGCGATTTTTCAATCACCGGATAACTTTTATCTTAAGAACAACAATGGCGGTTGACATATTTTCTTTGCAGAAGCTGTCAAACTCATCATCATCATCATCATCATTCTCCTGCCCTAATCCCAATTTATTTGGGGTAACGGCGCAACATGTCTTTTCATGTCTTTTTTTGTCTTTTGAAGCTGTCAAACTGTCATATTTATACCTCCGAAAAAACAAGGATGATTGAAAAATCAGCCCTAAAATTATTTTATTATCTACAATCACGAGAAATTACTCACATCAGATTTCTCTCGTGACATTGGCAACAACCGCTTATGGATGAATTTCACCAATGAAACTGAACGTGACCAGCACGTAAACCACGTTTAAGAGCTGTCACTATTTTCTGTGGAATATATGGTTGATGGCGACCACCCGCTACAACAACAACATGATTACCGCACGATGATTAGGGGCTTCTTTTAGGCGTGTCGATGGCAATCTAAATATACTCAGCCCAGAATTCAGCTACGTGTTTGGCGCCATCACTAGCGTCCATCAGTTCCTGTAACGTGCATACGACAGGACACGTGGGACACGATATTAAGTGTCCCATCGTTTGTGGAACTGCACCACATTTGCAATCCAAGTTGTCTATGAATCCCCACCTGAGCAGGTTTTTCTTGCTTCGGCCAACCTCGGTCCGGAGTCTGTTTAAAGACTTCCAGGTTGTCCAAGGGAAGTCGCGTCCAGGAGGGAGACTTTCAGCAGGTGGAACGAATGGAGTGGATAGGGCTGATTTCACTATGCAACTGAAGGCAAACAGCACATCCGACCCGCGTTCAAGAACTTCATCTGCCACTGTCAATATTTCATAGACAATAAACTGACAATCCAACAAGTCAAACTGGGTTTAAGAGCTGATGGCGTTTAGTTTCATTAGTGAAATTCGCCCTTAAGTTGCTTAGCTGGCTGTTATTTTTGGCTGCATTTTTATATTTTTTTGTTTCATTTTTTCAGATAATAATGAAGAATTTATTCGTTCTATGCTGTGTTATGGCCCTTTCGCATGCAGTGAGTAGCGATTTTATTAGTATTGTAAGCGCCTGAGACAGCCACACTGGTGGCCCTGTGGTAACGACCCAGGCTCACGACTTGTAGGTCTTATGTTCGAAGCCAGACATGAACATTATAGACCGATTATGATAGCAATAGGCCTGTATCATTCAGCGGGATTGTCCGAAAGGGTTACCGCTACCCCAGTACATAAAGGGCTAAGGAAGGAACATGGATGGGTTTTAGTCAGTAAGAGTCTGACACTCCCTTCCGCTCCACCCATTCCGGGAGGAGGCATTTGAAGGTTTCCCACCCTCAAAAAAAAAGGCAGGCGCTTTAATTTGTATAAATAATTACTCATCACCACTGGTCTCATGTCCTAGAACCAATAATTCGGAGACATGTGACATCTACCAACTGTGGTGGTCCGCCTCGAAGAGAGGGAGACACAGGCTTTGTGTCCCAGCAGTGGGAATATGCGATGCTATATATGCTATGCTATAAGTTGACTGCCTCCGTTGCAAGCGCTATTGCTAAACATGAGATCGTGGGTTCGATTCCCTGGTCGGGCAAAATGTTATAGATTTTGCCATCAAGAATCATTCTGTACTATCCTTGAATATGGACTTGTGCCCGGTTGATGGTAATAGGCTCGTCTCATATCCCATGGGACTAAACCTTTTGAACGCCACTGTCACATATATGTGACAAGAAACTGCATGCCCTTTACGCTAACGACACAAATATGTGACAATGTCAACAACACTATAACACAAAATAAACAATTAAATCATTACTTTTGTGAGTGTTTATATAGGATATCTTAAAAATTGAAGCTCTCGTATGTATTTAATGACATGAAACAAATTAAAAGACACCATGGATATTGGGGAATTCATGATAACAAGAAGAAATAAATTTGTAGCTTGGCGTGGAGTCACGCGCGTGCGGTTATGCTCTGGCGTTCAAAAGGTTAAACATAACTGGTAAAATGTGGGTGGTACTGTAGTAACACCTCTGCCTACCCTTCTATAGTAACACCTCTGCCTACCCTTCTATAGTAACACCTCTGCCTACCCTTCTATAGTAACACCTCTGCCTACCCTTCTATAGTAACACCTCTGCCTACCCTTCTATAGTAACACCTCTGCCTACCCTTCTATAGTAACACCTCTGCCTACCCTTCTATAGTAACACCTCTGCCTACCCTTCTATAGTAACACCTCTGCCTACCCTTCTATAGTAACACCTCTGCCTACCCTTCTATAGTAACACCTCTGCCTACCCTTCTATAGTAACACCTCTGCCTACCCTTCTATAGTAACACCTCTGCCTACCCTTCTATAGTAACACCTCTGCCTACCCTTCTATAGTAACACCTCTGCCTACCCTTCTATAGTAACACCTCTGCCTACCCTTCTATAGTAACACCTCTGCCTACCCTTCTATAGTAACACCTCTGCCTACCCTTCGGGAATTACAGGAATGATATTGTTGATACTAGTTCCTTACTTACTACACAAATTCATTGTTTTTATGGTCACTCGATCAATGCGTTTTATATGAACAACCGTTTCGAAGAAGCCCGAAAATTTGACAGCCAGTCTTTCCAAGTGGTACCGTATTGCCCAGTTACTGGGTTGCGGAGGTCAGATAGGCAGTCCATGTAAAATACTGGTATTCGGCTGAATCCGGTTAGACTGGAAGCCGACCCCAACATAGTTGGGAAAAGGCTAGGCAGGCAGGCTAGGCAGATGATGATGAAGATGATGATGAAGAACCGTTTTCATCAACACTAGGCAACTTTTAAATGTTATGCGTAACCTAGCAGTACACATAAACATATTCTTTTTTTTATAGATGATATTCCCAGAGTTGAGAGTAAGTATAACATAATTATTAATCTAAATTTTAATGCTCCAATTAGGACGTAGGTATGTAGTACATAGAAATATATAGATGGGCGGGCGGACGGGGGAAATTGAATCCATGGGCAATAGTTTAAGGGGTAATTGTACTGGGTGTGTAATGTTTGCTATAATAACAGATAGTCTAATTTCATATGACATAACTTACATATGATATAATTTTCATATGCTATAAAAACATTTATCCTAATTTCATATGATCTAATGTTATATTTGATATAATTTTCATTTCCTCTAATTTCATTTAGTATAACGTTCATCACTACATAGTATAAAACAAAGTCGCTATTTTTGTCTGTTTGTTTGTCTGTATGCTTAAATCTTTAAAACTTCGCAACGGATTTTGATGCGGTTTTTTTTAATAGATAGAGTGATTCAAGAGGAAGGTTTATATGTATAATTTGTCGACATATTTTGCGGGCGAAGCCGCGGGCGGAAGCTAGTTTTATATAATTTTCATTATGTATAATATTAATTTTTTATAACGTTCATTTGATCTAATGTTCTTTTGACCTAATTTTCATGTTTAATGGTCACAGTTCTAACCTAACTGAAATGACACCTAAACAAACCTTAAAATATTCTATGCAACGTTGAGGGTGGGCTTAGTCTACTGAACAAGTGAAGGTCACACTGTTTAGAGCTTTCTGCCAGACCTTCTACACATGCAGTTTGTAGACCAAATACACGCAGAGGACATACAACGCTCTGCGTGTGCAATATAATAATGCGTTCAGGGTGCTGATGGGGCTGCCGCGGTACTGTAGCGCCAGTGGTATGTTTGCAGAGGCGCGCGTGGACGGCTTTCACGCCGTCATACGCAAGCGAAGTGCGTCTTTAATGGCGCGGCAGCCCCGACGCCATCCTGGCCGCGTGCGCAGGCCGATGGGACTGCGCACTAATAGCGCACTGTATAGGCCTACACGCGAAAGCAAGTGCCTGAAATATTTTCGTTGTTTTGTTTTATTTTAATTATTATTACTAATGCAGGCTAAGAACATTGTTACTAACAAGTTATGGAAGCAATTCTGAAATAAATTTTATTATTATTGGTCGACGGAGCCCCGCACCACGGGGCTCCTACTTCTGGGTGGTTTATAAAAAATAACCACGAAGGGGATGGCCCTTCTAACCTAACCTGTCCGAGTCGGGGTGGCCTAAATTCCAGATTGTATCTAGTTTCTCCCGGTAACATTAGTTGAGGGTGGCAGGTGGAAGGATCTTTAGTAGATTTTCTAAATTATAACAAAAGTTACTTATGGATTTTGAATATTATGGCAACTGAATATAATATTAATTGAATATTATTTCAAATGTGCATTATATAAACTGTTCATTATACCATATGAAATTAGGTAAAATGAAATTATATTAATAATTCATGATATGATTTGATCGTTATATTTAAAAAAAATATATTAAATGAAATTAGGTCTTTATGATCATCAGAACTTTTGTTATTATGTCAATCGTTACACACCCAATTGTACTCATCATTATGAACAACTTTCACTGTGGCAACAAATCGCGAAAAACAAATCAGCTGTTCCCTAAATTTTGACGAGTTATGCGAGCATAATGTCCAGTTCAATTTCACCGAGTATGTATAATAATGTAATATACATAATATAATGTACAGACGCCAGCACATCAAGCTATCTGAAACTGTCAATTTTTCCCAATTGAAAATGAACCTTACGTTTTTTTAATAAAGTTGAAAAACGTTGAAAGAAATTTGACGGATTGGGGTAACTTGATGTGCTGGCCTCTTGCAATTAAAAGTTGTTAGATTGATTTATCTATCCTTATCTAGACATCGCGAGCTTGTACGTAGTACTTACAAATTGCATAATATATACAGTGTGTTAGGTTAAACGAGGGACATACTTTCAGGGGGTACTATACTCATGAAAGTGAACAACTTTGACTATGGAACTGTACCTGAAACCATGAAAAAAGATCAGTTGTTCAGTACATTTATGTTCGCATAATTCGTCAAAATGCTGAACAGAACAATGTACAGCTGATTTGTTTTTCATATTTCTAATTTGGTCCCATGGACAATGGTTGATTTCCATGAGTACTATACAACCTGAAAGTATGTCCCTCGTTTAACCTAACACACTGTATATTGAACTCAATCGTTTATCGATGTAAGATGTTAACCTAATTAATCACTTTCAAAGTGTAAGTATGGACCAATAATCATAAAATAATTATCAGATATATTTTTGTAAAAATAATGGAGAATGATCATAGGAGCTCGTGGCTAAGTAATAATAGTCGCACGGATCTGTCCATCAGGTTAAGCTACACTTGCCCGGGTTGGTCCGTGGATGGGTGACCATCTATACATATCGACACTCCTCCGTGTCTTGGAAAGCACGTTAAGCCGTTGGTCTCGGCTGTTATTCATGGATCTTTGACAGTCGTTACTGGTTGTCAGAAGCCTGAAAGTCTGACAGCCTGTTACCAAGGGGTATCGTATTACCTAGTTACAGACTGGGCTGTGGAGGTCAGATAGGCAGTCGCTCCATGTAAAATACTGGTATTCAGCTGCTTTCGGTTAGAATGGAAGTCAACCCCAACATAGTTGGGAAAAGGCAGGCAGATTGATGAAGAATAATCAGAATATGACGGCGTAACCATTCATACGTTTGAGTCGCACCGCAACGCAATAATCCTAACACATCACATTCATCTGAACTGTTCATATTATTTATACTTTTGCAAGTCGGAATGTTAATCTAATTTTTCTTATCAATTTCAGCCTGTAAGTAATTATATTTAACCTGGGTGTACCTACTTAAATATTGTAATATGTTATCGGTACTTCTACGCTACGCTTGCTGAGGTTGATCCGTGGATGGTTGATCATATTTACATACCGAGACTCCTCCGTATATCGGAAAGCACGTTAAGCCGTTGGTCCTGCCTGTCATTCGTAGATCTTTGGCAATCTTTATGAGATGTCAACAGCTATTTCATCCACAAAAAAAAACAATAAATCTGTTTTTCACTAATACTTACTTATCTTAACCTTTTGAAAGCCAGAGCATAAACGCACGCGCGTGCTCTACACGCCAAGTAACAAATTTATTTCTTCTTGTTATCATGAATTTCCCAATATCCATGCTGTATTTTAATTTGTTTCATACAATTAAATACGTACGAGAGCTTCAATTTTTAAGATTTCCATAAAAACACACACAAAAGTAATGATTAATTGTTTATTTAGCCTTATTAGTGCACCGCATTGTCACATATTTGTGTCGTTGGCGTACAGGGCATGCGCTTGCTTTTCACGTGTAAGTGACATTAGCGTTCATAAGGTCAAAATAATGTGTAGATCTTCTATGACAAGCAGCAATATGGGCAGAGAAGAAAGAGCGTCTTGCTATGCCCAAGCAGTTTATTTGATTAAATTATTGATGATGAACTACTACATGAAAATAGCATTCAACATAATAATTTAACACCCCACGAATTTTTATAAAAAAAATACTATTAATTCAATTTATTTTATCACTTTCAGGCAATAGTGCAGGTAATAAGCAAATTGATATATTATATTGATATTTTTGTGTTGTTCAAAGTACAGTCGCCAGCACATCAAGTTACCTAGGTGTCAAATATTCCCAAACGAACATGAACCTTATTCTTTTGTGATAAAGTTGAAAATCTATCAAAGAAAATTGGCATATTGGTAGCTTGATGTGCTGGCCTCTGTACAAGGGACTCATGTCAGTGGACCTTGAACTTGCGTAGCGTAAAAAGAGACCAACCTCTCAAGCCTAGCACTCCCATATATTTTCTTTTCATTTAATTTCGACCAAATGTTACTGTATGTAACAGACTCCAGAACATCAAGCTATCCCTAACTGTCAAATTTTCTCAATTAAAAATGAACCTTATGTCTTTGCAATAAAGTTGAAGTACTATCAAAGAAATTTGACAGATTGTGGTAACTTGATGTGCTGGCCCCTGTACAGGACAGCATTGCTTTTCAAGAGTTGCGTGAGTTGCGTTGTTGTTGTTGTTGAGTTGCTTCTAACAAACATCAGTAAATAATAAAAGCCGTTGGTCCCGGCTGTCATTTTAATCTTTGTAAGTCATTACGGGTCGTCAGAAGTCCAATAGTCTGATAACCCGTCTTATAAAGTGTTTTTTGAGGGTGGGAAATCATCAAGTGACTTCTCCCGCTCTGTGTGGAGCGTGATTAGTGAGAGTGATTAAGTTGTATCCGTTTTTTATAGCACCCTAATAATCTGCGTTTACATCAATAGATAAAATGTAGAGATACTTGACATTAGGCCCGATGAATCTCAAGGAAATGTTTTAATTTTAATTTTGACTACATATAATTTGACGTACTTTTTATTTTTAATTATTACATTAATTTAATTTAATATCTCATTATTAAGCTTCACATGCCATAATAAGGCTAAATAGAATATAAGACCAAATAATGTAACATGTAGAACCACCAATTGTATTTACTCTATTAAAATGTGATTAAATGAATTTTAATTTGAATTTGAGAACATTAGCTGTGTGGAAATTATAATGGAGATTATTTGGGGGCCTATTAAATACTAATGCTTTTGGCAATTTTCTTGAAAAAAATAATAATTTGTGTAAAAGTTTTATATTAATCCGGGTTTTTTTAATTATTTCAGGAAAATCAGGTAATAAAAAATTACAGATAAAATAATGGTTCTGTAATGTTTAAAATAAAAATTTATAATCATTTCTTTGCTAAAATGTGGATTTACAACGTATGATCTTTAAACTATAATGGCTCCTATACATTACTCCCATAACATAATTACGGTGTGAAAATATTATTTTGTCTTCTACAATGCTATTATTTTAATTAATAAAAAAAGACAGCAAAAATTAGAAAGAAAATATTTTATTCAGGACACGCAGGAAATACATAGAAAAAACATTTAATTAAAAAAAACGGAATTTAAAAAAAAATAACAATTAAAATATTTGATAAGGGCAAAAAAATTAAAAAAAAACAAAGTCCTGTGCGAGGCGATATCGCGATATCTAAGAAATAAATAAATACCACAGCGCTGGTACTCTGATAGGGCTATAATTAGAGCTCATGTATTAGGATTTTTAAGGGACAAAATTAATTAATTGATGTCAAAGTTAAATTAAATACCTATGATGTGACATCACATTGTGTCATATGACATTTGTTAATCTAATTTTTATTATAATTTTCAGCTTGTAAGTACTTAATTAAGTGTATTATTTTCAATTTGCATTATTTTTTTGCCGTTTATTCGCAAGCCTAGGGTAGGACGTCCCTCTGATAGATGAACTGATGACCTTAAGAAGATGGCTAGGACAGGCTGGGTGTGGAAGCCAGAGGACAGGGTGTTGTGGCGGAGGCGGAGCCTGGGAGAGGCCTATGACCTGGGTGCTCAGACAAAGTCACATTTGAATTAACGATAACGAAATTAGATAAATCCGAAATGTATGGAATTGGCATAAGTACACTTTCGAAATGTCACGTGATCAATCGTTTTCTATCGCTAAGTGGTACCCGATGTCAGATTGTGTAACGAAACTCGATCAATATTCCCATACAAATGCGTTAACAAGTGGCGTTCTTGACAATCCAGTTCGCTGTGATAACGAATTGCTTGATCAACCATTTTCGAAATCGAACCAACATGGAGCGATTAACACTTGTCTAGGCCCCTGGAGTGAACTACGATAGGTTGAGTTGATTGACACATTTGCAATCATATTGATAGCTGGTCTTCATGTCTTGTAATATGCATGGAAACTGATAGTAACAGTAGGTTTATTAAGTTTAATAGGATTAAAGTTTTTGACAAGCCAGCATTATGAAGGACAGCGGAGACAGAGCCCTGTTTGCGCTGATACAGGAATTTCTCACTACCAACCCGGAGTGTCCATACACATCCATATTTGTACACGGTTGATGGCAATCGGCTCGCCCCCTATTACATGGGACTGACCATAACTGGGACAATGTGCGTGTTTTAGTACACGCACATTGTCCCACACACACCCCCGCTTAACCTTTTGAACGCCATTATTACATATAAATGACAAGCAAGCGCATGCCCTGTACGCCAACGACACAAATGTGACAATACGGGTACACTATAACACGAAATAAACAATTGAATCATTAATTTTGTGAGTAATGAGTATTATATAGATATTTAAAAAAACGAAGCTCTTGTACGTATTTAATGACATGAAACTAATTAAAAGACACCATGGATATTGGGAAATTCATGATAACAAGAAGAAATAAAGTAGCGTGGCGTGGAGGGCACGCGCGTGCGTTTAGCTCTGGCGTTCAAAGGTTAACCCGTCGGGAATTACAGGTGTCAAGTTATGTTGTGTTAATCTGTATTCACTTATCAGTTTCAGCCAGTAAGTACCATAATACCATTCTATACTAATATTAAATATGGGAGTTTGTATGTAAGGGTTATTTTCGGACCTACTGATAGGAAATTGCATGCAAAAAAAAACATAAATGCGTGTCTTATGATATGTTTTATGTTCGAAAAGCTTCAAGCGAATGAAGTCGCGAGCAGAAGCTATATTTAAGTAACCTAACTCCTGCCAGCAGCTCTACCTGCTTCAATGTTGAAAATTTTTCATGCAAACTTCCACCCCAAGTTCATTATTGGAGTTTTAGTAAACACCCCGGCGGTTGGCGAATGAACTACACACACACGTGTTTAAGCAAATAAATGAATCTTGAATCTTGAACTAGTTTTATAGAACTGGTCAAACGATAAGGCCAATCGGTCTCGGCAGAGGGGTACGCTTAGCTATGCCGTCTGCATAGGTTAAATGCTCTAAGGGCCTATGACACTGGGGGATAGTGTGGCTTTTCAACAGTGAATTTTTTTTAAAATCGGTTCAGTAGATTCAGAGCCTTTATAATCAAGGAAACAAACAATGAAAATCTTTTATCTTTATAATATTATTATAAATAAAAGTTAATGTGAATCTTTTTTTTTCCTAAAATTTTTAGGTATTAGCTAAGGTAATTAAAGAATTTTAAGATCTATGAGCAAGATTTATGATCCATGTGCCATACATTAGGCCGCATGTCGGTGGAACTTCAGCTAATCTAGCGTTGTACGGAGTTTCATGAATAAGAGGCAAGCTTTGACTGTTTTTACCACTGACATGCGGCGTACTGGAGTAGGAGGAGGAGGCTAAGTGCTAACAGCCGCACAGGTCGATCCATCAGGTGTAGCTACGCTTGCCGGGGTTAGCCGTGGATGGGTGACCCTCTTTACATAACGAGACTCCTCCGAGCCTCGGAAAGCACGTTAAACCGTTGGTTCCGGCTGTCATTCGTGGATCTTTGACAGTCTTTACGGGTCGTCAGAAGCCCAAAAGTCTGACAGCCAGTCTTACCAAGGGGTATCGTAGTGCCCAGTTACTAGGCATGCCTTTTAAGATCTGTCGTTTCCATATTTCCCGGCAATTTTGAATTTGGAACTGTTCTATATTCGAAAGTCAATTTCGAATCTGAAAACAGTTGAAAGTATTAGGATTAATGCTATTGTTTAGTCTCAGCGTCGATTTGAATCTGTCAGGTTACGTACGAAAATGAATCTTTCTAAGGAAAATGTTCGTGCAATAATTTTCTACAACTTTAGAAGAGGCCTGACACGGCTTCAGTGTTTTGAAGAGCTAACATCTGTGTTCAGTGATGAAGCCCCATGTCTGGGGACTGTCGAACGCTGGTATTTAGAATTCCAGCGTGGACATACTAGTATTAGTGACAAATCTCGCGAAGGACGCCCAAAATCCGCCTTCACTGAAGATAACATCATTGCTGTGAGACAAAAAATTCTCGAAGATCGTCATGTGACGTATCGAGAGATAGAGGCTCACTTAAAGCTCGTAGAACGGTTAACGCAGAGTGGTATACCACAGTTTGTTTACCACAAGTCATCGCCGAACTTCGAAAATATAACTCAAAGCGACGCATCATCCTGCACCACGACAACGCAAGCTCACACAGCGCTCGTCAAACGATTGAGTATTTGAAGCAGGAAAAAGTAGAAATTCTTGACCATCCTCCATACAGTCCTGACCTAAGCCCTAACGATTTCTTTACATTTCCCAAAATTAAGAAAATTCTTCGAGGTCAAAGGTTCCAGTCCGGTGAAGAAGCAGTCGACGCTTTCAAGTCAGCCATTTTGAACACCCCCACTTTAGAGTGGAATAAATGTTATAATAACTGGTTTGAACGAATGGAAAAGTGTATTAAGCTACGTGGTGAAAACTTTGAAAAACAATAAAAAGTACTATAAGGTTCTAGTTGTGTTTTTTTCTTCAAACGACAAAACTTAAAAGGCATGCCTCGTACTGGGTTGTGGAGTTCAGATAAGCAGTCACTCCATGTAAAGTAGGTACTGGTATTCAGCTGCATCCGGTTAGACTGGAAGCCGACTCCTACCTAATTGGGAAAAGGCAGGCAGATGATGATACGGCGTACTGTAGGTACTTGGCTGCTCCATTAATTTGTGTTTACAAAATTATATTGACAAAATGTATGAGGCTTCTTCTTCTTTTCGTGTGATTGGTGACTAACCTGGTGTCAGAGTTTTTATGCTGCTCATAGGCCTCTGACTTAGCTTCACATGCTGTTGAAAAATATCTCTCAGGCATGTCAGTTTGCGGGATGGGAGAGAGAAAGGTCCTCCCGTCCCAGCAGCCGCGGGAGACGCTCCGGGCGTCGGGAGCCACGTGACGACTCCCGGCCACCGTAGGCGCGGGCCTGCGGACGGTGAGTAATGGGTGACTCACCGTCCGATCAGCACCAGACCCGTGCCGTACGGCGCGTATATGTTCCACGCGCGCCTCAAAGAGATGTCAGCATATGAAGGGGCCCCTCAGGGCCAAGCCTGCCGGGTAAGCGGGATTGTCCGAAAGGGTTACCGCTACCCCGGAACATAAAGGGCTACGGAAGGAACATGGATGGGTTTTAGTCAGTAAGAGTCTGACACTCCCTTCCGCTCCACCCAGAGCGGGAGCAGTCATTGGATGATTTCCCAGCCTTAAAAAAAAAAAAAAAAAAGGCATGTCAGTTTCCTCACGATGTTTTCCTTCACCGATTTTTAAGCTAGTGATAATTATACAATACGCACATGGTTCCGTAAAATCAGAGGTGCGTGTCTTGGGTTCGAACTCGAGACCTATTACTTGGCAGTCCGACGGTCACACCACTAGGCTAGTCTGCTGACTTTCTAATAGTAAAATATGTTCATAATGATGAGTGCAATGACCCCCTTTCAGGTTTTCAATTATACTTCTGTATGATACATCTCTAACTATAGGACCAACACTGAGATCGCGAACAAAAATCAGCTCCTCCATACATTTCTATTCGCTTAAATCGACCAAATGAAAGACTAAAAATATTTACTTTGTTCGGCATCCAAATAGAATTTGGGAATCGAATAAAAACATGTTTTGTACAATTATTTTGTCAAAAAATTAAAACGTTAAGAAATATTAATCCTGTTTTATTATTATTACAGCCAGATCAGGTAATTAAAGAATGATGAGACGTATTGTGACTAGATAACATACAAGGTCAATTTAAATTAGTTAGCGAGACTTAACATACGTAATAGATATCAATATCTCATGACAAAAAAAGTTCTTATAGCTTTGCCCCGCGGTTGCTCCCGCTTGGATGTCGGAAAATATCCCACGGGAACATTCTACCAAGACTAAAAGTATACTATGTGCTAATCCAAGTCAGTCTTCCCAAAGTGGGCGATAACGCCCCCTTGTGGGCCCAGCAGGCGTAAAGAGGGGCAGTAAGAGACCCAGAAAAAAAGGGAGCGTTGTGTAGAGGTTTAGGGGGCGATTTGTTATTTCATCTAGATAGTCGTTTTTATGCAGGTGAAAAAATGGAGGCGTTAAAAATAAAACAACTTTGAATGACTTTTGATTTTATATTCGCTTAATTATTTTCACGAAAATTTAAAGCGTAGAATAGGGTTGTTTGTAATTTTATTTATCCGATTTTCTTTTGTTTTCAGAGAGTAAGTAATTTAAGAATATTTTTAACGTTTCAAAAGTCACTTGTCGAATGAGTCATCTTATAGACCAAATCTAAAAATGTGATGTGGAAACGAGAAAGGGTTGCCTTTATCCTCCAGTGGGATAATATAAGCTTAAAATAAATTAATCATTTAATTAATAAGTCGTAGCAATAGCCCTGAATAGCGTGAGTTACAGTAAACAACGCATGATAATTTTCTTAACCTTTGAACGCCGTTGTCACATATAAGTGAAGCAAGCGCATGCCCTGTAAGCCAACGACATAAATATGTGACATTGGCATTGACATTAGTGTAAGTGTTTATATAGATATCTTAAAAGTTGAAGCTCTCGTATATTTAATGACATGAAACGAATTTAAAGATACCATGGATATTGGGAAATTCATGATAACAAGAAGAAATAAATTTGTAGCTTGGCGTGGAGGGCACGCGCGTGCGTTTATGTTCTGGCGTTCTAAAGGTTAAATGCAAGTCCACTGCCTTCTTACAACTTTTTTAAATTTTAAAATCGTTCTGTCATTTCATTTATTTTTGTTTTAAATATGTTATTCTGATTTGTCTTAATATTTTCAGGGCGTAAGTAACAAATATTATATTAAATAATAGTGAGATGAATTAATAATTAGTTATGGTGCTTCAAACTCTCACAAAAAAACAAATTTAGTTTTTTTTTAATACTTAACTATTCAGCAAAAACAAATTGTCATTAATGTTTTGGATATTATTTGATGAACAAAATTAAATATTTGCAGAAAAAACAAATGAAAGATTTTTTTTTACGTGTCACTCGAGTCGCCGTGTCGTGACGAAAGGAAACAAGTGACACACGCGCGTGTTGCTACGAGTAGGTGCAAGGCGCTTCTAAATCTGAAGAGTTTTTTTTTTGTTAATGGCATCTCGCAGTTCAACCATAGGGTTGTCTACTGCTTAACCGGCCTTGCCTGTGGATGCCACAAAAGAATTGTAGCCTCCAGCCAGAGCAGTCTGAATAGTCCGTATCTTCAGTAATATAATAGTTTCACCGTGAAAGCTTGAGTGAAGGACGCTGTCACCACCATATTTTGTTTAAAAGAGTGTCCATGGAGTTTCTTGCCCGTTCTTCTCCATAGGTACCAACTGCTTTGGAATGGGCAACTAGCTTCATCTTTCTGACTGACCGACCCCTTGACAATTCAAAAGTGCCTGTAATTGGTTTATTTGAAATAAATACTTTGAGTTTGAGTTTGAGTCATTCCATCTTATGCTTGGGTTTGACAGTATTGACAGCGCTTCACCTACGTGTTCACGTTGAGATTTTTACAGAAAAGACCGTCTGTTTTTATTTCCAACATTATAATGAGATTTCTCTTAATATTTCCAGGGCGTAAGTAAAAATTAATAATTAAATCAACTTTATAAAACGTTGAATAATGCACGTTTTTACTAAAACTAGGCGATACTTAAATGTAATGCCTTATTTAATTAAAAAATACAACAGCGCACTTTAATAAAGCATTGTAAATTATTATTTAGTTTTCGTAATTAAATTAGAAAAACCAGAGACTACATTTGACTTGAGTGTCGCTAAGGAACCATCTCCACGAGCGAGGGAATCGCGACGGGTCCGCGCTTCTATCGTCGGGTCGTCTCCACGAACGAGCGATTATTCCGCCAACGTATCGTCGCGACTGGTAACGGAATCGCCGCGTGCCCGTGACAACTC
Organism: Hyppa rectilinea; assembly: GCA_951799385.1. Lineage (NCBI taxonomy): Eukaryota > Metazoa > Arthropoda > Insecta > Lepidoptera > Noctuidae > Hyppa > Hyppa rectilinea. The sequence goes on along the minus strand of OX637329.1, from coordinate 9,883,207 downwards.
GTAACGGAATCGCCGCGTTTCCGCGACGAGGCGTTGTGTAATTGTTTTGTTGAAAGAGTTCAGTAGAGTAGTTTTTTAGGAGCCAGACGAGAGCGAAATATGAATAATAAATAAATGACGCTGCGTTTGACAGCGCGCCCGCCGCGCGCTTGCTGCGAGAGCGCCACGATCCGCGGCGGGCGCGCCTCCAGTCGCGACGATACCGCGGCGATACCACGACGTTACGCGCGCACATTGCCACTCGTCGCATCGCCGCGATAATATCGCCGTGTGGAGACGCGTTCATAGACAGTGTATATGTAGAAATACGTGGCACGACGATATTATCGCCGCGATTCTCTCGCTCGTGGAGATAGCCCCAAAGTATCGTCACGACTGGTTACGGAATCGCCGCGTGCCCGTGACGACTCGTAACGGAATCGCCGCGTGCCCGTGACGACTCGTAACGGAATCGCCGCGTTTCCGCGACGAGCAATAGTTTTGTAGAAAGAGTTCAATAGGTGCATGACGAGTGCGAAAAAAAAAGTGTCTCAGTCAATAAATAAATTATTTATTATGGATGTAGGTGTTCTGGGGTGCTTGTGCAAGTACAGAGGCCAGAACATCAAGTTACCACAATCTGTCAAATTTCTTTGATAGTATTTCAACTTTATTGCAAAGACATAAGGTTCATTTTTAATTGAGAAAATTTGACAGTTAGGAATAGCTTGATGTTCTGGCGTCTGTACACTAGTGAATACGCAGTTATTTGCGTTTGCGTTTGCTGCGTTTGCAAGCGCGCCCGCCGCGCCCCACTGCTCAGCGCCACGTTCTGCGGCTCAGCGCGACGGGTGCGCCACCAGTCGCGAGTTCGCAACGATACGACGACGTTACGCACGCACATTGCCACTCGTCGCATCGCCGCGATAACATCGTCGTGTGGAGACGCGTTCATAGACAGTGTATAGAAATACGTGGCACGACGATATTATCGCCACGATTCTCTCGCTCGTGGAGACAGCCCCTTAGTGTTCGTGAAAATGGGTATATCCGTAGGTATAATGAGTTATAATACGAAGACGAGGAAATTCCCTACTTGCATGTCACAATAATAATCGGATTTCTCTTATTATTTTCAGCCTGTAAGTAATCAAATAAGTAACAATAATGCTGATAATATAATCATCTTTAAAATCAATCTTTTCAGTAACACAAAGATGTTTTTCCACTTAGGGTGCTTAGACATTTCAAACTCGCCAATTTGATGCGGTTTTCTACATAACTACATTTTGATTTCGAAAACAAAATTGTTTTATTTATTTTAATTTATCGATTAATAAATACCGAAGAAAATTTTGAGGAATTAAACTACAAGAATACATTTTTTTTTAAATAAAATATTTATCTCATTTTATTTATTATTTCCAGAATGTAAGTACCAATAATTAATAACTCGTTTGCGTTCTAAAGGTCCCAGGATCTTGAGAAATGTCATGAGACAAAAGAATCTGTCAGATGTGTTTGCAAAAAAATTTGAAGCATGCTCAAAAAATAACGGCAAAGGCTTCACATTTGAAACAACCCGCACTGCAACGCAAAAATCTTTCTACAACATCTCACTTTCGAATCGCTTTGCATCGGAACGCAATGCGATGCAATCCGATGCTATTGTTATATGCTTAACTTAACGATGCGTATGTTATTTAACTCTAGTCTAACTAGGGTCTACGTTGTACCCGCGTCTTGTCGCGGTAGTTTGTTTGGCGCACCCCATCGTGTTGTCTCGCTGGCAGACGATGCGAAGTTTTTCTGATCAAATGAGTGACAAATGACCGTGACGATCACGTTTTAGCGTGACGATTATTTTTGCATTTCACTATATTAATCTGATTTTATCATCATTTCCAGCCCCAGGTAATTAAATGAGATATAATTATTTGATATAATGTTGATGAATGATTTAAATCAGTTTGTTGGAATATCTATGGAGACCAGTAACAGTCTCGGCTAGATGAACTGACTTAATATGATGACTACACACATTTTGTCAAAGTTAAGATTAAAAATATTAACGCAATTCACCTTTGATATTTCAGGATGTAAGTAATAATAAGTAACTATTAAATACCTACCTACCCTATCTACCATACCTACCTCGCCTACCCCCTACCCCACCTATCTGCTTTAAATCAAGTTGAACTTCGGAAAAGCGAGGGCACAAACAATGATTAAAAAGCACAAAAATGTTAATGCAATTTCTCTTTTAACTTTCAGGATGTAAGTAACAATTTGTATTGAAATGATTATTCTTGAGTTTATTAAACATGGGACATCAAAGTTCTGTGACACAGATGTTTGTGTCACATTGATGAACTTTATTAAGTGAAATAAATACCAATGCATTTAATTCTTCTTCGTGTGGTTAGTGACTAACCTGGTGTCAGAGTTTTTATGCTGCCTCGCACTGTGCCCGCGTGGTGGAGTACAATCCATTCCCCTTAACTGCAAAGAGAAGGGCTATGTCCCAGTAGTGGGAATATTGTAGCTTTTTTTTGAGGGTTTTGAGGGAAACTATTAAATGACGCCTCCCTCTCTGGAGGAGTGGAGTCTCTTTCAGACAATACAAATAATTTAACCAGCAAAATTTCTTAAGATAGTTCCCAAAACGCCCGCACTTTACGGCTTCCCTATGTCGTTCATAATCAGCCTATAATGTTCCCACTGGTGGGACACAGGCATCCATTTTGTGAGAAGGACGGGGGGGGGGAGCCCACCACGCGGACAAATCTAGATACACCCATTTCGTCTATATTTTTGGTGACAATGTTTTGATCCGATCACCATTTATGGTTACAGGATGAAGTAAGTATCATCATAATTGTAATCTTCTTTTCGTGTGGTTAGTGACTAACCTGGTGTCAGAGTTTTTATGCTGCCCATGGGCCTCTGACGTAGCTTCACATGCTGTTGAGAAATATCTCTCAGACATGCTGGTTTCCGACACGATGTTTTCCTTCACCGATTTAAAGCAAGTGATAAATATACAATTCGCACATGGTTCCGTAAAATCAGAGACCTTGGGTTCAAACTCGAGACTTGGCAGACTTGGCTTGGCTTGGCTTGGACTTGGCAGTCCGACGGTCACACCACTAGGCTATCACTGTAATAACATTTCATTATTTGAGGGGCGCGTGTCTATAGTGGAGGTCAGATTGGTAGTCGCTTCATGTAAAAAACTGGTGTTCATCTTCATCCAGTTAGACTGGAAGCCGATCACAACTAAAATGCAGCTGAATACCAGTATTTTACTTGGAGCGACTGCCTATCTGACTTCCACAACCCAGTAAATGGGTAAAGCCGACCACAACATACTTCGAAAAAAAACAGGCACATTTTGACAAAAGCAAGTTTTTTTTATAAATATTAATCCAATTTCTCTGAATATTTTCAGGGCGTAAGTAGAAATAATTAATTAATAAAAACAGTATTTGTACTTCCTTGTTGGGCTAGTAGTCTAAAGTACTACTGGTCAGCATGAGTGCCTGGGTTCGATTCAAAGGTCTGACAAAGTGTTATTGGGGTTTTTCCATCAGAAAATTTTCAGTGCCATCTTGGTCCCGGAGTCTGTGCCCCGTTAATGGCATGGCTCGCCCACTATTACATGAAACTTGAAGATAGCAGGCTGACGAAATGTGGTGTATTACTATACCTCTGCCTAAACCTGCATTACATAGCGAGCGAAGCGGGGATGATTTTTGAAGATGATTCAGACGTGATGTTATCTTCTTTTCAATGAAAACAGATTTTATAATTGGGTATTTGAAAGGGTAGTCAATAACGTTACTTTTTATGAACTGTCAAAACGCCGCATTTGTACGTGATTTATATGAAATATATCAATGTGACGTCACAGATTTTTAGAGTCAAATGGAATACTTATTATCATTAAATGCAATTTAACATTATATCTTCGCTTTATATTTAATTTCTGTACGGTGATGGAAGTTTTTATGACGAGCGGTCTTTTTTCCTTGTGATTTCATATTTTATTTTTGATCGATTCAAATAGTCAATTCGTAGAACATATCTGAAAAATCTTACTATTCCCATCACGTCCATATTTTGATGTTAATTCCATTTATTTTCTCATTTTCAGGATGTAAGTAAAAATTAATAGTTAAATAATTCATAATCATCATCATAAACATAATCAGCCTATAATGTTCCCACTGCTGAGACTCAAGCCTCCTCTCTTCGAGAGGGAGTGGGCGTAACCCACCATGTGCCCCCAGTGCGGGTTGGTGGATGGTTTAATAAAATGTGACTAGCTTTTGTCTGCGGTTTCACCCACATGAAGGTAGGTAGGTAGGTTATACAGGGTAAAAATGAATTCATGGGCATTATTTTAGGGGTCATTTTACTCATCATTATGAACAACTGAATCCCGAAAAAAAATCAACTGTTCCCTACATTTTGACGAGTTATGCGAGCATAGTGTATGAAACAGCTGAGTTTTTAATCGTGATTTCAGATTTGTTCCCATAGTGAAAGTTGTTCATAATAATGAGTACAATGTCCCCCTAAAATAATGCCCCTGAATTCAATTTCACCCTGTGTATGAAAAAATATGTTACAAATGCATTCAGATGTAATAAAGTAATTATTTGGTTAAAACTACTAACTGATAAACCAAACTGACAAACTTACAGATAATAAAAATAAAATGACGTTGTTGCCAGCAAACAAAAGTATAGATAGACTATGTCGTTACTAAACACAAACGGTGGAACACATTAGTACATATGTTGTTCACTAGTTGGCAGCACTAGTTGCATTAAAAATACACACATCAAAAGTGTCTAGGGATCAAGCATTTTTATGCGGATTTCTTGAGATTGAGATGTGGCTTTGTAATAAATTTATGATTTTATAAATTTATATGGATCCTTTTTGGTGCATTTCATAAATTGAAACAGGAACTGTCAATCAAATTCGAGTAAAAGATGAAAATCAGCTGTCAATATTTTCCCTATAAAAACATACAACGCATTGAAGACATTATTAGTGCTACTGTTTCCCTACTACTGATTAAAACCAACGTTATTATGGAGCGGCGACGTCATTTAAGCAGGGAAGAAATGCTCAGAGCCGTGGGAATGATAGAAGCTGGTTCCCGGCAACGTACTGTGGCTTTAGCTCTGAATACAAGTCAGAGTGTTATCAGTCGACTTTGGACATGTTACCGAAGCACTGGTACCGTGGCTGAGCGCCATGAAGGACGGTATCGCTGCACCACACGGAGACAAGACCGATACATTCAAATCTTAACTCGAAGAGCTCCAACAATAACCGCCATGATGTTAGCCGTGAGGCTTCATCACTCTTCAGGGAACTTAATTAGCGACCAAACAGTCAGAAACCGCTTGCATGAAGTGAACCTTCATTCCCGAAGACCGCTACGGGTACCACCTATAGCAATGCACAATCGTAGGATTCGATATCAATGGGCTCTTGAACACAGAAATTGGGCAGAAGAACAATGGCGTTTCGTGTGCTTTTCTGATGAGTCTCGTTTTGGTATGAGACCGGATACAAGACGTATACGACACTGGAGAACCCCTGGACGCCAACAGCGATTAAAATCCTGCCAGGAAGTCCATCCTTATAGTGGTGGAACCATCATGGTATGGGCGGGTATTTGGATCGGCGGAAGAACTGAGTTGATTTGGATCAGAGGCAACCTCAACGCTCAAATTTATGCTGAGACGATTGTATCTGACGTCATCGTTCCTCTACAAGTGCAAATCGGTCCCTTATTTCAGTTAATGCATGATAATGCACGACCGCACACCGCAAGAGTTGTAAGACAGACTCTCGCCGCAGCTAACATCAATGTCCTGCCCTGGCCTGCTCAGTCGCCAGACTTGAACCCGATTGAGCATGCATGGGATATGCTACAGAGAAGAGCTCTGCCGAATATGGAGGGTATCCAGTTGCAAGAAGACCTTTTTTTGTTGTTGCAACGAACATGGGCGGCCATTCCACAGCGTGATTTGGATGAACTCATTTTGAGTATGCCAAACCGATGTTCTTGTGTTGTTAGTGTTCGCGGTAGAAACACGGATTATTAATTGTTTAAGTTACCCAATAAAATTTTAAAGAAAACTGTTATTTCAGTCTTTTTTTCGAACTTTAATGTTAGTGGTTCAAATGTCAAAAATCCCTTTATTAGGAAAATGGCAAATTTCTTTATTAATGCAAAGGTGACTTGGTTTATCGTTACTGTGACAAACGAAAACACTTTATTTGATGAATCCTTAAAGAAAATTTAAATTAATATCAATCAAGAGAAAAGTTATTGCAAAAATATATGTTGATCCCTAGACACTTTTGATGTGTGTATTAACAATTTCTGGAAAGAAAGACAACATTTTACTTTTGCAAAATTGTTGAAGTTTTTTTGCGCATTTAAATGATATAGTTAGGAAAAGGCAGTCAGATAATAATATTGTTCGCTTTAGAAATAATAGAACACTTTTTTTTAAGTTAAAAACCCACTGATAGTTTTACAAAAAAGTTAAAATATTTCGTCTTTGTGTTTGCTGTTGGAATACTAATCCCATTTATTTTATATTTACAGGCAGTAAGTAAAAATAAGAATAAAATAGATAGAATATACAATATAAGTACTTAAAAAAAACCTTTAAAATATTAATTTCGACTTTTCTTATCTTTTTTAGCCACCAGTAAGTTCTCAAAATTAATATGACACTTAAGATATTTCACGTACCACATTTTACAAATCTAAATAATAACCACATATCGTATAAACTCTTGGTTTTAAAATATTAATCAGATTTTGCTTCACAATTTCAGGAGGTAAGTCAATAAATGGGCAATAACCATTTAAGTTGATCACAATCACAGATATAATATGCCATAATGATGACACAAGCTGACGCTATTTTTTACATTGACAGTAATGAAATACATTGTCTATTCGTTTTTAACCCGATTTCCCTTAATACTTTCTTAAAAATTTGTAATTTCGTGAGTTGCAAAAATACTAAAATAAATGATAAAGAAATCGCTGTTAGATAATAAAACAACTGTTTATAAATCTAAGAATTAATTTCGTTTTATATTTTGAGGATGGAAGTACATACCAATAAACTTCGTTGGTGTAGCGGCGCATGAGATCCTTGGTTCGATTCCAGGGTTAGGCAAAGTGTTTTTGGGTTTTTGATCAGGGATTTCTCAGTTGCAGCCCGAAGAGTATGGATGTGTGTCTTAGTTGATAGCAATAGGCTCGCCCCAGTTACATGGGAACTATACTAACAAATTTTTGGTGTTAAAATATTTATATGATTTTTTTTCTATTTTCAGGATGTAAGTACCAATAAGTATTGCTAAACTACTAACTTGGTTGTTACCCAGAATACGGTTCGACTGAAAGTGGACCCCAACATAATTGGGAAAAGATAGCCAGATAATAATATATGGTGAAAAGGACCCGCGTTAGAATCCGTAGAACTTTTAGAAAGAAAGAAAAATAAAAAACTACACCGCTATTTTAACAAAAAAAAAATATAAATTTTACTTTTTGTCAAACATGTCATGTTTTCATTGTCATGTTGTTGTTGTAGTTGTTCTATGCATCGTTTTATTCTCATGAATAAAAAGATATGTATAGAAAAGATACTTAGAATATACTTTACATTTTAGTTAAACTTTAATTTCGACATTTTTTATCATTTTTAGCCACCAGTAAGTGCTCAATAAATATGACACGTACAGACGCCAGCACATCAAGCTATCCCAAACAATCAACTTTTCCCAATTGAAAATTAACCTTATGCTTTTGTGATAAAGTTGAAAAACTATCAAAGAAATTTGACACATTAGGGTAACTTGATGTGCTGCATGTCACTGCGCATATTTCTTTTTTTTTAAATCGTTTATACTTTTTGTATTCAAATATTAATCAGATTTCTCTTTACATTTCAGGGAGTAAGTAAATAAACGGGAAATCATAATTATAGATGATCACAATGGCAGATACATTATGTCATGTGACATTAGATGACGGTTTCTAATTGAACTGACAATACCAAAACTCATTTCCTATTCGTTTTTAGAATGTTAATTTGATTGCCTTTAATACTTTCAAAGCGTATGTAAAAATGAGTAATTTAATAAGTAGGATAGAAAACCCGCTAAAATAAATAAGAAGATGCTGTTAGATAATAAACTTCTATTTGCAAGTCTAAGTAGATACTCTTATTCCAACCCTTATTTTTGGTGTTTAAATTTTAATAAGATTTCATTTTATTTTTTCAGGATGTAAGTACCAATAAGGCTCGTTGTTGTAGCGACAGCAAGCACTACTATTGCGCATGAGATCGTAGGTTCGATTCCAGGGCTGGGCAAAGTGTTTTTGGGTTTTTTCATCACGAATTTCTTAGTAGCAGCCCGAAAATTATGGATTTGTGTCCTAGTTGATGGCAATAGGCGCGCCCCAGTTACATGGGAAAACCCTTAGGGCTACAGGGAATACAGGTGCTATGTTATAACTGAAAGGGTATATACATACAAAAGGATATGCTACAGACCACTGAACTGAACAACTTTTACTTCACCAACTCCGAATTTGTGAAAAGAAGTCAGCTGTACCCTACATTTCGACGAGTCACGTGACCAAAAATGTATAGAACAGCTGTTTTTTTTAATATGTATACCCTTTCGGTTACGCCCTGTATACTATGTCTGACAACCACGGACTTTCTAGATTTTTAATGAGCCATGTTACTGCTGTAACTGTTTTGTGAAGCTCAGATGGACAGCCCGTATGTACCTTAATACTTTCTTAAAAACGAGTTACAAAAATACTAAAATGAATAATAAAGATGTCACTGTTACATAATAAAACAACTGTTTACAAATCTAAGAATATATACTTATTTCAACCATTATCTTTGGTGTTAAATTTTTTATCTGATTTCTTTTTATATTTTCAGGAAGTAAGTACCAATAAGTATTACCCAACAACTGGGTTGTTATCCAAAATACGGTTCGACTGGAAGCCGATCCTAACATAGTTGGGAAAAGGCAGACAGATTATAATAAACTGAGAAACAGTGTTACAAATCGTAGAACAGTTTTAAAGAAAGAAAAGTTAAACCCACGCTGTTATTAAAAAAAAAATGTTAAAAAAATACGTAATTACTTGAAATACTAGCTCTATGTATTTAATTCTTTCAGGCATTAAAAATAAGAAACAAACAGATTGAATAAACTTAAATATTTACTTCTTGTTTAACATTAATTTCAACTTTTTTCATAATTTTTAGCCACCAGTAAGTGCTCAATTAATAAATATGACATTTAAATATTTAACGTATCACATTTTACAAATCTAAATTCTATATCCCATATCATTTGTACTTTTGGTGTTAAAATATTAATAAAATTTATTTTTAATTTTTCAGGCAGTAAGTAATTAAGTGCAAGATAAAATAGGCAAAAAAATTAATAAATTATGATCATATTATTATGTATTTATTTAAAAAGGCTTACCTAATACAATAGCGTAGTTATAATTATTATATGTAGCTCACAAAATTACATATGATACATTGGCAGATCCAGTATGTCATGTAAAATGACGATTGCTATTAACATTGACAATAATAAAATAAAATTCCTATTCATTTTAAAAATGTATGATTGATTACAGTGTAAATTTTAACCATATTTCTCTGTTTATTTTCAGGAAGTAAGTAATTAAGTGCATAATAAAATGGGCAATAATCATTAGAGATGATCACATTGGCTTTATGTTTTCTATTGGTTTTTAATCCGATTTCCCTTAATACTTTCAGGGCGTAAGTAAACATGATTTAATAAATTTAAAAAAAGCAAACCCACTAAATTGAATAATAATACAAAAGTTGCTGTTATATAATAAAATGCAGTTTACAAATCTAAGTAGATACATTTAATTTAAACTCTTAATTTTGGTGTTTAAATTTTAATATGATTTTTTTTAATTTCTCAGGATGTAAGTATTAATCACAATCCGTCCATTGACCCCGACATAGTTGGGAAAGACAGCGCAGAGAATAGGATCCGCGTAAGAAATCGAAGAATACTTTTAAGAAAGAAAGAAAAATAAAAACCCACAAATTTACTTTTAAAAAAACAGATATACAGGATAAATACTCGTACTTAAACATTTAACCTTTTTAAGGAAATTTTTCGCCGACTGGTCGACACTAAAAATACCAGAGGACTGGCTCAGTTTTTGGCCAAAAAATTGCATTGCCATTCAACGTGGCAATGCTGCCAGTCTTCTGGGCACGTTTCGGGATTATAGCGATGCGGACGAGTACTTCGACGCCTAAGTGTCCTTTTTGTGTCTGTATTTATATGTATTGTTAGTTAGATAGTTATTTAATTTTTATTCATAATAGAGATGTTATTATTCTTAAACATTTAAATGTTCTTAATAAACTTTAATTTCGACTTTTCTTATTATTTTTAGCCACCAGTAAGTGCTCAAATAAATAATACCACATATTTCACGTATCGCATTTTACAAATCTAAATTCTATATCCCACGTGTTTTGTACTTTTGGTGTTAAAATATTAATGAAATTTATTTTTAAATTAATAAAAATACATTTTCTATTCGTTTTTAATCCAATTTCCCTTAATACTTGCAGGGGGGTGTAAGTGAAAATGATCACATGAATTAATAAGGAAACCCACTAAATTAAAGAATAAATAAATGGCTGTTAGATAATAAAACCCAGTTTATAAATCTAAGTAGATAGAGAAGAGACTTATTTCAACCTTTCTTTTTGGTGTAAAAATTTTAATATGATTTCATTTTATATTTTCAGGATGTAAGTACCAATACGTATTGCCCAGTAACCGGGTTGTTACCCAGAATACGGTTCAACTGGAAGCGGACACCAGCATAGTAGGGAAAAGATATCCAGATAATAATACATGGTGAAAAGAATCCGCGTTAGAATTTGTATAACACTTTTCAGAAAGAAACAAAAATGAAATTTTTTCGACCTATATTTTGGTGTTAATATTTTAAAACGATTTCTTTTTATATTTTCAGGATGTAAGTACCAATAAGCCTCATTAGTGTAACAGTCGCAAGCCCTACTGTTGCGCTTGAGGTCCCAGGTTCGATTCCTGGGTCGGGTAAAGTGTTATTGGGTTTGCGTCGCGTAGGTAACTCTGCACAACCCTTCGGGGAATAAAGGTGTTTAGTCATATTAAGTAACAATAAGTAATCATCTTATTAGGCGTGAGAATAGGGAGTAATATTAAGGGATGATCATAAAATAGCACATTAAGAAGTCTGACAACCAGTCCTACCAAGAGGTGGGGTGATACCCAGTAACTGGGTTGTGGAGGTCAGATAATCAGTCTGTATCCGGTTAGGCTGAAAAAATACCTCAACAGAATAAAAGACAATTAATATATTATTATAGCGAAAAAAGTCCGCCATAAAAAATATTATGTTATATTAACCCTGTTATTTAAAAAAAATGTCAAAATGTTTTAAGTATTTTGTGGTTTTGTTTGTTGTGGAATTACTAACTCTATTTTTTATATTTTCAGGCAGTAAGTATAAATATGATTGAAATATAAAAAGAGTAAACAAGTTACACATTTTAATCTTCCTATTGAACGGTAATTTCGACTTTTCTTATCATTTTAGCCACCAGTAAGTATTTAATCAATATGACACACTATACAGGGTGGAATTTTGTAATGCCACCTGGAGGGAAAGTACTCTTAATACTGTAGATAGAAAATTTTACTCACAGCAAACATTCCTTTATTTTTCAATAGAAAGAGAACTGCATTCAAAGATTTCCAAAAATTCGCTTGCTACACCCGGGAATCGAACCGACTAAAATCTGCAAAAAGTACATCATGTACTTTTACTTCATCGATCGTTAGGATCAATTATAACGATGAAATCTCTCAAACATACTTGATAAATTAAATGATAGGAAACAATTAAATCTTAAATTATTTGCAAAAATGACAAACTAACTAATTAGTTGCTTGAAATGAGCTCCATTTTCTTGGATACGCAAATGTATTCATGTATCGAATTCATTTCTAGTAACCATTAATAACATGTTGTGGTGGTGAATATTATAAATCGTATTCTGAACTTCAACTCTCAACTCGTTTACTTTCGCATAATATTTAGGTAATAAAAATTTGGTTTTTCACATATTATCCACGTAAAAAAAAATTAAAGGATCTCACCGATCTAGTGATCTCGTAGGCCATCTGATTTTTGAACATTGAACCGTTTGTAGCAATCTTTTATCGTCTTATCCAAATAGCAACTCGTCATTTTAATGGATAAATCACGTCAATTATCATTATTAATTACTAACATAAGTAAACAGATCAATCTTTGACTTAAAGAGCTTTAACTTGACTCATTGAATTTATAAGTCCAGATTTCATGGTTATCCTTTCATTAAATTTACAAAGTTTCTTAGAAAGATTTCATCCTTATAATCGATCCTAACGATCAATGCAATAAAAGTAAATTTTTACAGATTTTAGTTGGTTCGATTCCCGGGTGTGGCAAACGAATTTTTGAAAATCTTTGAATGCAGTTTTCTTTCTATTCAAAAATAAAGGAAAGTTTTCTTTCAGTAAAATTTGCTATCTACAGTATTAAGAGTACTTTCCCTTCAGGTGGCATTACAAAATTCCACCCTGTATATTCACATATCTAAATAATAAACCCATATCGTTTTTACTTTTGGCGTCAATATATTAATCAGATTTATCTTTAAACTTTCAGGCAGTAAGTAATTTATTGCAAGATAAAATGGGCAATAATATTTAAGCTGATCATGATTTATTTATTTAAAAAACGTAATTGCACTTTCATCACAGGCTTACCTAATAGGATCGTGTGGTTATAGTTATAATAATATGTCGCTTACAAAATAGCATAATATGATACTTTGGTAGATACGGGATATAAAATGACGATTTTTAATTACATTGATAATAATAAAACACAATTTTTATTCGTTTTTAAAATGTTCGATTTTAAAGTACCTAAATATTAATGAGATTTCTCTTTTTATTTTCAGGAAGTAAGTAATTAAGTGCATAATAAAATGGGAAATAATCATTAAACATGATCACATTGGCTTTATATTTTCTATTCGTTTTTAATACGATTTCCCTTAATAATTTCAGGGCGTAAGTAAAAATTAATTATTTAATAACTACTTATTATTGTATATTCAGGAAGTAACTAATTAAGTGCATACTAAAATGGGGAAATAATCATTAAAGATGATCACATTGGCAAATATAGTATGTCATAATTATGACATAGGATGACGATTTCTAATAAAATTGACATTAATAAAAAATACATTTTCTATTCGTTTGTAATCCGATTTCCCTTAATACTTTCAGGGGGGTGTAAGAAACATGATTAAATAAATTAAAAAGAAAACCCAATAAAATAAATAATAAATAAATCGCTGTTACATAACAAAACGTACCTTACAAATCTAAGAAAATACAATTATTTCGACCTTTATTTTTGATGTTAAAATTTTAATCTGATTTCTTTTATATTTTTAGGATGTAAGTATCAATAAGCCTTGATGGCCCCTAGCGCTACTGCTAAGCTTGATGTCCTGGGTTCGAATCCTGGGTCGAGTAAAGTGTTATTGGGTTTGTAACACGTAGATAACTCTGCCGAACCCTTCAGGGAATAAAGGTGTAATAATATTAGGTGCGAAAATAGGGAATAACATTAAGAGGTGAACATAAAATACCACATTAAGAAGTGTGACAATCAGTCTTAATAAGGGGGGTATTTTAATAAATTAAAAAGAAAACATACTTAAATAAATAAAATAAAGAAGTCGCTGTTACATAATAAAACACAAGAAGTTAAGTGCAGGATAAAATGGGCAATAATATTTAAAGATGATCATATGACACATAGACAGATAGAGTGTGTCATGTGACATAAGATTTGACATTGACAATAATAAAATATTTTTTATATTTTTTTTAAGTATGTTTTTGAGATTTCCCTTAATATTTTCAAAGCGTTAATCAAATCAGTAAAACACAGCTCACAAATTATCTGAGTAGATACACTTTTTCATCATTTTATTTATGGTGTGCAATTTTAAATCTGATTTCGTTTAATATTTTCAGGATGTAAGTAACAATTAGTATATCCAGTAACCAGTTTTACCAAGGGGTAAAGTAACTGGGTTATGGGAGATAGTTCGTTAGAAATTGTAGAGCACTTTTTAGAAATAAAAACCTATTCTAAAATATACATAGTTCGTCGTTGTGTCTATTGTTGAAATACTAATCCTATTTATTTATTATTTTTAGGCAGTAAGTAATAATTAAAAATAATCTGATATAAATGGAATTTACTTAAACGTTCATAATCTTCATGTTGATATTTAATTTCGACTTTTCTTATCATTTTTAGCCAGCAGTAAGTTCAATTTTATTAATAAATATAACATGTAGGTACAAACAGAGTGGATACGACCGAGGGGCTTTCCTTGAAACTGCCTATACTAGGTACCATTATCAAGCTCTGTACCAAAAATCAATTAAATAGGAGCAGTAGTTTAGTCGCAAATCATTTTTTGATTTTTCACCCCGTTTGAATACGATGTATCTTTCTTAGCAGCTGATTATGTTTAAACGCATATTTACCTTAAAACGATAAATCTTAGTATAAACTACGATGTGTTGTTACAATGTCAGTTTTTATTTACAAAGGGTGGTTTCGTTTTACTCTGATTTGTAAACTATTTAGTTTGTTTGACAAAAAAAAACATTTTTGGTGCTTTATATTTTTATACCGCATCGAATTAATACCAAACACGTATAGTATACGTAGTGTAATTTAATGCCCCTCTGTCATATCAATTCTGTATAAGCGTATCACATTTTACACATCTGAAGATATCCACATCATTTGCACTTTCCTTTGGTTTTAAAATATTAGTCTGACAACACTGTCATAATTAATGCTACTTAATTATAAAGTTATTTTCTTTAAAATATTTGTATGCCAGTCACTGGCGGACATGTAGAACATAACCCTAGTATTAACACCATTCTTCTTCTTTTTAACGTGTCGATAGCAATCTAAATGGACCCAGATTCGGCCCAGAATTCGTAATTAATAATAATAATCATTTAAAATAAAATTTAATAGAATTAACACCATTATTGTACCATGTTTCAACGGAAATATTTTTTTTTATTCAATTCTGTTCTAATCAAATTTCTCTTTGAATTTTCAGGACGTAAGTAGTATGCACTTAATTAAGTGCAAGATAAAATTCTCTTATTTTCTTGTGAAGTGTCGTGACATGAAGATCTCAGTGCAGAAGCAGGATCCATTGGAGTGTCCAAAAAATCTATACACCGGCTTCTCTGAGGATTTCAAAAGAGGCTTATTATTAGGGCTCTATTTGGGTACGGAAACCTAAAAATGCTCTTCAACACCCGCAAGCACGTTTTAGAAAGAAATAAATTTGATTACTTACTTTAATATGATCAAAATAATTGCGGGTTATTATTGTTTTTTTTTTGTTTATTTATTAAACCGTTTCTTTTTTGTATTTTCAGGCAGTAAGTGGAAATAAGTTTAAAACGACATTGTATAATTTTATTTTCTGGTTACAATATTAATTCGATTTTTTTTACATTTCTCAGCCAGCCGAAGTAAGTAAATAAATAAATTAAAAATTTGACTTATCTCATTCAAGTGTTGATTTTATTGATTTTTTTTATTAATAAAAGAACATAAAACATTACCAATTTTAGACCCGTTATGTTTTACGTTTTCATTATGTAATAAATGTTATATTTCGACCGTTTTTTTATACCTACTAATTTTAGTTTTCACTTTTTAGGGCGTAAGTAACAATAAAATTAAAAAAAAAACTAAAGAATAGTTACGATATTGCATTTTGTTTTTTTTTATACTAATCTGACTTTTCTTTATATTTTTAGGGCGTAAGTAAATTACATTATTACTATGGAAGAATAGTTATGAAATGGCATTAATAAGTTTTATGCTGAAGGCTTTATTTAGACAGCCGCCTAATGGAGAAGTTCGTTAAAGTTAATTGTAGATGGCGCCATAGCTATGTCCCTACCACAGAACAGTTTATCTGTTCTGTGGTCCCTACGACCTACAATCAATTTGACATTTCGTTCATTCTTTCATTCATGTTCATTCATGACCTGAGCAGTGAATGAACTCGACATGTAGAGGTTGTCCTTGCTGCCTATTTTTGGTACGAAGTTCATGGTTTTCTAAGTAGGCCACGGTAACTTGTCCCCGGATGGGAAGGCTTTCTGATGCTTCAATAAATTAAAGTTGTGCTGGCAGCGTGGTCATGCTAAAGCTTCGCCTTCTCAATGCTGACTATAGTCCTGCGAATTTCGGAGATGTGTCGCCAATTATTGAATAAGTATTAGATATATGTGTTGAGCATTTTAAGCATAGAATGCCACTGACTTATATTTTGGTTTTATTTTCCAGGACGTAAGTAACATTAAGTCATTTAATAAGTGAAAGACGTATAGGAAATTTTATTGAAGGATATTGCTGCCTCGTTGGTCTAGTGATCGCAGTTGTAATTCCTAAACATCCGTCTTGGGTTTGAATCTCGGGTCGAGCAAAGTGTTATTCGGTTTTCTATTTGGATTTTTCAAGAGCAGTCTAGGGTTTGGATTTGTGTCCGATTGACGGCAATTGGCTCACCCCCTATTACATGAGTCTTAATGAGTTGAATGCCGTAATTATACAGAGTTGATATGACAGAGAGAGATAGAGAGTTGATATGGCATTAAATTACACTACGTATACTATACGTGTTTATAATTGATTCGATACGGATTAAAAATATAAAGCACCAAATATTTGTTTTTTTGTTCCAACAAACTAAAAAGCTTACAAATCAGAGTAAAACGCAAACATCCTTTGTAAATAAAAACTGACCTTGTAACAACGCGGTAACGACGCGCGCGCGCCGGATCGCTAGTAGGAAAGATACATCGTGTTCAAACGGGGAAAAAACTTAAAAAATCATTTGCAACTAAACTACTGCTCATAATTAATTGATTTTTAGTACAGAGCTTGAAAACGGTCCTTAATATAGGCAGTTTAAAGGAAAGCCCCTCTGTCGTATGAACTCTGCATAAACTACTCAATAGCCATTGTGTCTCGCGTGGATCCATGATCAAGGTTTAAACATACCGGGTCGCGTGGATGTTCCCACCTCTCCCTTCAGAATGTTGCGATATAGGCACTAATATTATGAAATGACGATAACTATAAGTTACGTATCATAAGACAAAGAAAAATATGTCTAGCTAGAAACAAACTCTTGGCATAATAACGTTGATTGTAATTATAAAAATTGGTTACTTTGGGATATACAATGTGGCGCTACAATGGTGAAAATAATGTAACACACATATACGTTTCACATTTTCGTTTCATAAAGACACTATACTCCATAAAACGTTATTATTTACGGATTTATTTAAAATGTTAGAAAATATCATCTCAGAGCAACGTGTACTTAAGGAACTGTCACCATTGTAGGGCCACGTTGTATATGCAATCAAATATCAGTCTGCTTCTTAAAAACTTCAGCTGATAAAAACATAATAAGGTTTTATTGTTTTATTATCAGGCTGGGGGCGATGGTGCAGAAGTAAGTAATATAATAATATTGTTATAATGTAATAGAAATAAATAAACGTAAAAGCTAGTAATAAATAAACGTTAATAACTGGTAGCTGTATGTTATGTATCATTGGAGCGAGGCTGGAAGTAGAGAATACAACCCCAAGCATGTTTTTTTGATCCTGGGATAACGGGATTCTTGATGCGTAATCTCGGGATCCCGTGGCAATCCCAGGATTAGTCTATGTGGTTTCAAATGTAAAAAAAGTGTAATTTATAGAATATTTTTTAAATTTTATTGCACAACTCAATTTATCTAGTACGTATCGTAAGCGTATCAAAGGATTGTTCTTTTGGCGATATGTAATAAATATTATTAATATAATCTAGCCAAGGTCAAGGCAACGGACTACAGACCTGTTTGTGGCAATGCCGAAAATTCCTAGATTAACCAAGTGCAGTCCCGGGATTTTTGGGGTCAGACAACGGCCGGGATCTTATTCGGGATCCGGGATTGTATTCCCTAGCTGGGAGGAACAGAGTAGCTCCATTAGTAGAACCTTAGCAGTTCATCGTTAAAGAATGCTTGATGTTTATTTTCTTTATTTTGAATCTGCCTAGCCTTTTCCCAACTATATTGGGATCGGCTTCCAGTCTAACCGGATACAGCTGAAAACCAGTATTTTATATTGAGCGACTGCCTATCTGACCTGCACAACCCAGTCACTAACTGGATAATACGATACCCCTTGGTAAGACAGACTGTCAGACTTTCGAGCTCCTGACTACCCGTAACGACTGTCAAAGATCCACGAACGACAGCCGGGACCAACGGCTTAACGTGCTTTCCGAGGCACGGAGGAGTCTCGATATCTAAAGATAACCACAGACCAACCCCGACAAGCGTGGCTTAACCTGATGGATCGCCACGAGCTCCTCCTGTATTTAATTATGATAAATTTAATCCGATCTCTTATAATTTTAGCCTTCTGGAGTAAGTACTTAAATAAATAATTTTTAATTGACAATAGTTTGTTATGTTTCACTAATATTGTAGTGTGTTGGCTAAAGTGAACTAAACTATTTAATTTAGTGTAGTGTATAGATAGTGAGTCTTTATCTTAGCGTGTCGATGGCAATCTAAATGTACTCGACACAGAATTCGGCTACGTGTTCCATCGTTTGTGGAACAGCACCACATTTACACTCCAAGGCGGAGTTCTCCACTTCCACCTATGTAGGTTTTACTTGCTTCGGCCAACCTGGGTCTGGAGTTTGTTTAAAGACTTCCGATTCTTTATAGTATGTATTAGTACCGCCTTAGAGCATTTAACCTATCTGACAGCATTCGAACTTTTAAATTATGAATAGAATAGTTGATAGGTTTTTGTAAAAGGTGAGACTGTCTTTAGCCGCAGATGTATTCGGTGAAAAGTAATTATAATTGGTTACCCGCTAACTGTGCGTTTGCTTTAATAGCGTAGCAAATCCCATCACACACACAGAACACATTTCTACCACTGAGCCCTTTCATGTGAAGGTCTACCAATGCTGTGCTATACATGGAACACGTGACATGTGTGTTTTTATCCAGTTTATCAGACCTTAAGAAAGTGCTATGAATTTGTGTATAAATGCTTATTGACGCAGTTCTTAGTTATAACAAAATCTATCACGTAAAATAATAATATCAATGACACAAAAAAAACTAATCGAAAATCGGTTCATCCGTTTTGGAGCTACGATACCACAAACAGCTGATACACAGACAGTCACGTTACACTTATAACACCCCTCTCATTTTGCGTCGGGGGTCAAAAACAATATATTGCACGCGGACGAAGTCATACGCAGAAACTAGTGTTTGTTTCAATACTAATATGATTTCTTGTATTATTTTCAGGACGTAAGTAATGCATTAATAAATTAATGTGGACGTATGATCATTTAATTCAAGTCTAGGTACAGACGCCAAACAATCCCAAACTGTCAAATATTGCCAATTGAACATGAACCTTATACTATTGTCATAAAATTTAAAATCCAACAAAGAAATTTAACAAATTGGGGTAAATTGATGTGCTGGCCGCTGCACATTTTCAATAATGTTATTAGATTTATCTATCAATCCATATCTAACTAGGTAAGGTATGTTGTGATGAATACACACCAAACTGATCGGAAAATCATCTCTATTCGAAGAGACATAAGGCACTTTTTACCCTGATCCTCAAATCGCTATAGAGTTATTAAACCATCTTTTTGCAATCTTAGTAAAGTACCATGGTTGAAATAGCTCTATATTATATCCGATCATCGCGCGTTCGTATTTCCGAAGATAGACGATGATGCCCGAAGCTCATACTTTTCTTGCGATGTAATTGTATGGTTGTTTCATACAATATAATCCTACTACTATTATAAAGGCGAAAGTTTGTAAGTATGGATGTATGGATGTTTGTTACTCTTTCACGTAAAAACTACTGTATAGATTTGGATGAAATTTGACACAGAGATGGTTTATATCCTGGATTAACACATAGGATATTTTTTATCCCGGTAGAACATTCCTGTGGGATAATTTCCGACCTCCACGCGAGCGAAGCCGCGGGCAGAAGCTAGTTACTTATAAGTTAACCATCAACATAAAATACTTGGTATTTCATCTAATGCGATTGCTTTGTTTTTTTCAGGGAGTAAGTAATCAATTGATAATTAATGTCGATCTATGATAATTTAATATTAAACTGACAGTGGCTAATTGCAACCATGTTATGGCGCCATCTACAACGCATGCGTACTAAGCATTACAACTGACACAAAAATCTAATACTTACAACGCAACCATTGTCATCAGCGGAATTTTAATCAGATCCAGGCTGGCCCTTGGTGTCCAAGCGATACCCTAAGCCGAGGTTTGTACCCCACAGAGAGCAGGCTGCAGGCCTTTATTTATTGAGGTGTAAAAAGACAAGCCTCCTGGGCTGACCAGCTAGATGACATTTTCAAAAAACAACATATCTGCTGCCGGTGGCTTCGCCCGCGTGGATGTCGAAAATTATCGCGAGGGAACGTATTATCGGGATAAAAAGTATCCTATGTGTTAATCCAGGACATAAATTACCTCTGTGCCAAGTTTCATCCAGATCTGTTCAACCGTTTGAGCGTGAAGGACAAACAAACATACAAACTCACACACACACACCCCCTCACACTCACTCACATACTTTCACCTTTATAATATTAGTGTGACTAGCTTCTGCCCGCGACTTCGTACGCGGACCCTGTTGCTTATGCCAGCGACAACGGGGTCCCCATTTATGTTATTTTTCATAATTTTTCCCATTTAAATCTTTCATCACACTGAGCTTTAGTTTTATTTAATTCCAACAACCACCAAAACACACAGTCCATTTGTCATCGTTTGGTAACCGCATTATTATATTCCCGACTTGTCTCTAGAGACCTAGAAGTCGATGCGTAGATACGCTTGGAACTCAAGCGTAATTGTCTTTCCGTGAACGTCTCTGACTCGCGAAACAATACATGACGTTCACGATCAGCGGTCAGTCGTACATCACGTGCCCCACTTATCTCTAGAGACCTAGAAGTCGATGCGTAGATACGCTTGGAACTCAAGCGTAATTGTCTTTCCGTGAACGTCTCTGACTCGCGAAACAATAGGTACATGACGTTCACGATCAGCGGTCAGTCGCGCATCATATTCTTCACTGGTCTCTAGAGATCTAATGAATACGCTGAGAACGCAGGCGTGCTTCGCGACCCGAGAGAGGTTTCCACGGAGCGAGTTGCAGCCTAATGTTCTCGAACAGCATCAAGTCTCTCCTGACGCTCTTCGGTAGATTCTTGGGATCTTATGATCCTCAATCTTTTAGCTCTCTTGGAACATTGGGAAACATTTGACCTCTTTCTAGGCAAGGTCATAGTTTTATTGCGAAGATACCCGATCAATAATTATTTGTTTGATCAAATTAAAATGACTGCTCCCCTGCGTTACCGGGTAGGCTACCGTGTCACGAAGATAAATGGAAAAGGAAATTATACACTCAAACAACATAAGCCCGAAGGCATATTCATACGATAAAATAAATAGGAGTTTTGGCCAGTAGAGTCAAATGTTCAATGATATACCATCGTCATCGAAAATCAGTCCTAAACTGTTACCGCCTTCACCGCGTGCAGGTACTTCCAGTTTATGTTATTTTATAATTACACAGTAAAATTAGTGAAAGCTTTGATTTCCACATCAGATGTTTCTGATCTTCGATTTTTATAAGTCAACAGGAAATGCCCATCAGATTGAACAAATTTTGCTTAGACATCATTCCTATATGTGTTATGTTGTAGCTAGGCTCTTGGAGTTCCACAACAGGTGTTCCAGATCTTCGATTTTTATAAGCCAACAGAGAGTGCTCATCAGATTGAACAACTTTTGCTAAGACGTCGTTCCTATATGTGTTATGGTGTAGCTAGGCTCTTGGAGTTCCACAACAGGTGTTCCAGATCTTCGATTTTTATAAGTCAACAGGAAATGCCCATCAGACCGAACAACTTTTGCTAAGACGTCATTCCTATATGTGTTATGGTGTAGCTAGGTTCTTGGAGTTCCACAACAGGTGTTTCAGATCTTCGATTTTTATAAGTCAACAGGAAATGCCCATCAGACCGAACAACTTTTGCTAAGACGTCATTCCTTTATGTGTTATGGTGTAGCTGGGCTCTTGGAGTTCCACATCAGGTGTTCCAGATCTTCAAATTTATTCTCTCAGCAGAAAATGCTCATCACGTGGAACAATTTTTGCTATGGTATCATTTTTGTATCTCTTATAGTTTAGCTGGTCTGTTGCGGTTGTGCATCAGGTGTTCAAGTTTCCAAGATAAATTATAGCCTATATGTTGCCCAGACTTAATACTTATACAACAAAAAAAAAAACATTCCAATCCGTCCAGTAGTTCCGAAGATTAGCGTGTACAAACAAACAGACATACAGACAAACAGACAATTTTTTTTTTTGGTTTCGTCCTCTATTACTGTTTCTAAACCCCCCTCAATTATTTTTTTTTTAATATATTCAATGTACAGACACAGTTTTTTTACTGTTTTATTATAATTATGTATATACACACATCAAAAGTGTCTAGGGATCAAGCATTTTTATGCGGATTTCTTGAGATTGAGATGTGGCTTTGTAATAAATTTATGATTTTATAAATTTATATGGATCCTTTTTGGTGCATTTCATAATTTGAAACAGGAACTGTCAATCAAATTCGAGTAAAAGATGAAAATCAGCTGTCAATATTTTCCCTATAAAAACATACAACGCATTGAAGACCTTATTAGTGCTACTGTTTCCCTACTACTGATTAAAACCAACGTTATTATGGAGCGGCGACGTCATTTAAGCAGGGAAGAAATGCTCAGAGCCGTGGGAATGATAGAAGCTGGTTCCCGGCAACGTACTGTGGCTTTAGCTCTGAATACAAGTCAGAGTGTTATCAGTCGACTTTGGACACGTTACCGAAGCACTGGTACCGTGGCTGAGCGCCATGAAGGACGGTATCACTGCACCACACGGAGACAAGACCGATACATTCAAATCTTAACTCGAAGAGCTCCAACAATAACCGCCATGATGTTAGCCGTGAGGCTTCATCACTCTTCAGGGAACTTAATTAGCGACCAAACAGTCAGAAACCGCTTGCATGAAGTGAACCTTCATTCCCGAAGATCGCTACGGGTACCACCTATAGCAATGCACAATCGTAGGATTCGATATCAATGGGCTCTTGAACACAGAAATTGGGCAGAAGAACAATGGCGTTTCGTGTGCTTTTCTGATGAGTCTCGTTTTGGTATGAGACCGGATACAAGACGTATACGACACTGGAGAATCCCTGGACGCCAACAGCGATTAAAATCCTGCCAGGAAGTCCATCCTTATAGTGGTGGAACCATCATGGTATGGGCGGGTATTTGGATCGGCGGAAGAACTGAGTTGATTTGGATCAGAGGCAACCTCAACGCTCAAATTTATGCTGAGACGATTGTATCTGACGTCATCGTTCCTCTACAAGTGCAAATCGGTCCCTTATTTCAGTTAATGCATGATAATGCACGACCGCACACCGCAAGAGTTGTAAGACAGACTCTCGCCGCAGCTAACATCAATGTCCTGCCCTGGCCTGCTCAGTCGCCAGACTTGAACCCGATTGAGCATGCATGGGATATGCTACAGAGAAGAGCTCTGCCGAATATGGAGGGTATCCAGTTGCAAGAAGACCTTTTTTTGTTGTTGTAACGAACATGGGCGGCCATTCCACAGCGTGATTTGGATGAACTCATTTTGAGTATGCCAAACCGATGTTCTTGTGTTGTTAGTGTTCGCGGTAGAAACACGGATTATTAATTGTTTAAGTTACCCAATAAAATTTTAAAGAAAACTGTTATTTCAGTCTTTTTTTCGAACTTTAATGTTAGGGGTTCAAATGTCAAAAATCCCTTTATTAGGAAAATGGCAAATTTCTTTATTAATGCAAAGGTGACTTGGTTTATCGTTACTGTGACAAACGAAAACACTTTATTTGATGAATCCTTAAAGAAAATTTAAATTAATATCAATCAAGAGAAAAGTTATTGCAAAAATATATGTTGATCCCTAGACACTTTTGATGTGTGTAGATATAGAATATATAGAATATAGATAATTATAGATAATACAAAAACCTGACAGTTACCATCTAATAGTTTATGTGAAGGTCGCGTTCGGTTTTATTGATGAAATTGGCCTAACCCTTCGATCAAATTGATCGAAGCCTAAACCCATTAAATGTTCGCCTATTAGAAGCCGCTTGGCCCTACGCTCCGCTCAACTATTTATACGGGTACATTTATTGTCGTTTCGAGAGATTTTTTTCTTTAGAACCTATGGGGTTCATAGACATTTGAGGGGTTAATGGCTCACGGATAGACAATGACCTGGCTTAAGTCAAAGGATACTTTACTAGAAGTACGATCCTAGGGATAATCCAACCTCCACGTGTGTTTAGCTGACGAAGCTAATTGGTTTAAAAATAAATTCTCTCCAATTTTGATAGTAACAATGTTAATTCCGACTTTTTTTATTATTTACAGCCAGTAAGTAATGACTGCAGAACAGTCTAAAATCTAGAGATTCTGACAATGGGTGTGTTGTGTTCCATAGGTGAAAGGCTACTGAAAAACTAGGTATAGCTTGCAACACAACGTTGAAAAACATAAGGAACCTTTGCTTGCTGCCATTCGTAGATTTTTGGCAGTCATTACGAGTAATCAGAATTTAAGCCCAAAAGTCTGGCATCCAATATTACTAAGGAAGAATGAAAATATTTTATTCGGGACACGCATAGGAAATACAACTGAAAAAAAAAATTAAAAAACAAAAAGTAATCAGGAGGTTGGGGGTAAGGGGGTTACGGGTTGTGGAGACCAGATAGGCTGTCACTCCAAATGAAAACACTGGTATTCAGCTGCAACCGGTTAGACTGGAAGCTGACTGAGAATAATATATAAAAACGTTGCATGTTACGATGTCTATTTGATTTAATGTATTACTTTCAGCCTGTAAGTATTGAAATAAATTACTAATTTTAATCATTGTAGAATACATTAAAGGTCCCATAACATTAATGAGGATTTTTCTATAAGCAGACATTTTGCCCAATAGGATAGACGTCCGCGACTTACGAGTTGTAAGTCCCAGGTTCGAACCCTGCCAGGTGTTTTAATTCGTGTAAATTATTTATCACCCCTGCTCTCAAAACGGTGAAGGAAAACATCGTGAGGAAACCGTCATGCCCTACAACCAAATATTGGAAGACATGACGTGCCGTCTACTAATTAACACTGGAGCCGCGTGATGGATTATGAGCTATTCCTTCCCAATGAGAGGAGCCCTGTGATCCAGCATTGGAACATTATAGGCTGATTGTGCTCATGGTTACGTTATAAGGAATTGTCTAAAAAGGTAGGGACAGCTGGAATAGTTACGTTAACTAAAATCTGTTAAATTTTGCCTGTAGCAATGTTAATCCGTTTGTTTTTAATAATTTCAGGCGGTAAGTAATTAGTGAATGAAAGGAAAATTGTTCCTTCAGTTACTTGACAAAATAAACAAAAAAATACACACACCTAAAGTCAATAATGATGAGTTTAAATTGCTCACAGTGTGTTATGTTTTTTTACATAATAGGGGAAAGAGAGGCGTGGCTCACTAATAATAGCGCCACGTGTTAATCGAAGGTTAAAATATGCTTTCTACGAAATGGATGGGTGACTATTCATTACATATCGAGAATTTTCCGTGGCTTGGAAAGCACGTTAATCCATGCTGATGCCGCACTATGACCATGGCTCCCGGCCACCGTAGGCGCGGGCCTGCGGACGGTGAGTAATGGGCAGCTCACCTCGTCTGATCAGGACCAGGCTCGTGCCAGACGGCGGCGCATACGTGTTCCACGCGCGCCTCAAAGAGATGTTAGCATAAGAAGCCTGCCAGGTCAGCGGGATTGTCCGAAAGGGTTACCGCTATCCCGGAACATAAAGGGCTAAGGAAGCAACATGGATGGGTTTTAGCCAGTAGATTCTGACACTCCTTCCACTGCACCCAGAGCGGGCGCTGACATTTGATGATTTCCCACTCTCAAAAAGGGGGTGATGCTATGATTATGTTCTGTCACTGAACGACGTATTTAGAATTATAAATGTAATAAATATTTGTTTTTTTCTTTCAGGAAGTAAGTAACAATAGACTAACAGTAAGAGTAAGATAATTATACTTGTAATAATGTTGAAGAATGATGACAACTTGACTCTATATGAACTTGAATGGGGCCCAGCTTGAGATAGAAGATGTGAAGACCCTGAGAAAACGAACATCTAACATTTAATACTGGTATTGTGGTGATAGTAGTGATGCGAGGAAACACATGTGACTAAAAGAGTATAAATATAAATATTGGTAGGTGGAGTGGGAGAGGAATTATATGAAATAGAAGTGTGCGTTGTTTATGTTTGACGCAAATAACCATTTTTTTATTTTCTCTCTTTCTTAAGTGTGCGAATGATAGCGTACCCAGAGCGGGAGCAGTCAATAGATGATTTCCCAGCCTTAAAAAAAAAAAAAAAAAAAGTGGGAGAGTGGAAAAAATAAAACGTGTTGCGCCCGCAGAATGGCACTAGGGCAGGAAAAGGATGTTTAAACCAGTCCGGGGCAGTGGTCCAACTGCTAGTTGGACCATGGGTCTTTACTAGGAGCAGTTTTCCAAACACATTTCAACCAATTACCCGAATTCAATTATTAATCCGATTTCTCTTAAAATTTCAGGCTGTAAGTAAAAATAACAAACTTATTTAAAATATGTGAATAATATCACTATTTTGAACAAGGATAATCATAATAATGTGTTTCACATTAGCAGTAGATAATCACGTTTACGTTACGAAATATAAAGTGTTAAAAAATTAACTCTAAAAATTTCGTGGGAACATTGTACTCATCGTTGCGAACAACTTTTATGGGATGAACCCTGAAATCGCGATAAAATATAAGCTGTTCCATACTTTTATGCACACGTAACTCAATAAAATGTATGGTAAATGTTCATAAAAATCATCAGTAAAAGTTGTTCGTAACGATGAGTACAATGGTCCCACGAAATTCGAGTTAACTTTTAAACACCTTATCTTATTTCAATTGGATGTAATTTCTTACAATATATGTGAGATGTATTTGAAATTATAAGTATAATAACTTATCTTTGTTTTTTCAGGACGTAAGTACCAATAAGTTTTTAAATAAAAATAATTATCTCGTGGTGCACGTGATAGGAGCGATGGGAGACATGTCTCCCATCGCTCCTATCACGTGCTATCCAGTCACATGTGACTGAAAGAGAATTTATTTATTTATTTAAACTTATCGCTCACAATAAAGGTACATAGGCGGACTTAATGCCTTAGACATTCTCTACCAGTCAACCAAGGGTGGTGAAGAGATTAGATGGCAGGTGTTTTATAGAGTTGGAGTAATGTGATACAAATAATTATTGATAGATGGAATTGGAGGGGGAGAGGAAGGCTAAAGATAATTATGGATCGATTGTTATTTAGCTTGGATTTTATTCCAACAATTGATCTGTCTGCAGATGAATGGCCGAAGATTTTACTGGCATGACATAAGTTATACGAGTATGAGAGGGATTCATGAGAAAATTGCATTTCTTTTATATGTGCCTTTAATTATTGTATTTGATTAACCATTTTAATTAAAGTTAAATAAATAAAAGAGACAGGGGAGAATGGTAGACGGAAAAGTCTTGTGCCGACCCCAAGGAATATGGGACAGAGTCAGGACGACGACGATGACGTCATGAGGTCATTTCATCCGATTTTCCTTTGTTTAAATGTTAATCCGATTTCTCTTATAATTTTCAGGCTGTAAGTAATTCTATGTTTAAGCAGGATTGTTCGAAAGGGTTACAACTACCCCGGAACATAAAATAAGGAACATGGATGGGTTTTAGTCAGTAAGAGTCTGACACTCCCTTCCGCTCCGCCCAGAGCGGGAGAAGTCCAACCCGCAAATAAAAATAATAATAATTCTATGTTAAGTTAAAATGATCATTATTGACTACCACGTTGGTCTAGTAGTCGCAAGCTCTACTTCTGAGTATGAAGTGCTGGGTTCGATTCCCATGTCGGGCAAAGTGTTATTGGGTTTTTTATCTGAAATTGCTCAGTACCATCCCGGAGTCTGGATTTGTACCCGGAAATAGGCTCGCCCCTTATTACATAGGACATAACATAACTGGCGAAGTGTGGGTGTACTACAGGGTACACCTCTGCCTAAACCCTTTGGGAGTTACTGTCGTGATGTTTAGTGTCCAATCTGATTGAATAGGTATTACTATACGAAAGTTAACATTTGTAATTAGTTTAGCACTACTATTAAACAACAGATGGCGTTGTACCGTGATGTCACTTCTCCTGCAAAACAGGACTACCGCAGTTTGTTATGAAACCAATTGTCATACTCTGGATGCACTTGTTTTATTTACTGGCGAGATATTTTTGGGACGTTGTACAAGTGGTCCTTCGAGCTGGATTTGAACCAGCGACTTATTTTGTTATTATAAAAAAGTTGGTTTGTATTAACTTTACGTGTTAAAATATTAATCCTATTTCTCTTATTACTTTCAGCCTGAAGTAAGAAATGAAATAAATGTGACGAAATTGCTATAATTTTGATGAATTAAAGTAAACACTATTGGGGACCTAGCTCCGTGGCGATGCGCTTTCGAAAATTTCTGATCGAACAATTCATTATCTCAAGAACGTTGTATGGAAGTAATGATCGTGTTTTGTTACGCAATTAAACATTGTCTAGTACTTAGCGATCGAAAAATATGGATCACGTGACATTTCGAGAGCTTAGCCAATTCCAGGCATTTCGGTTTTATCTAATTTTGTTATCGTTAATGAAAATGTGGCTTTGTCTAGGCCCCTGATTAGGGAAATTCTTATTTATAAACGCTATTTAGAGCTTAGAGTTTGCTTGCATTTAATAAAACGCTGTCTTTAAACACCACCGCGACCGGTGCACTATTTGAGCGTGGCGTAGAGGCAAAATGGCAGAATTTATTTGAACAGCTGATTGACTTAATCGGATTATTGTTAGATTCTACGTTAATCGTTGCTAATTACTTATATTTCTTTCTTTTTTAAGGTATTGGACTTATTTTCTGTAAAAATATTATGTAAATTTGTTTTTTCTTTTCAGGAGGCTGTGAGTAGCAGTAATTTAATAGATTAGACCATAGATACGACATTTTCTATGAAAGGCTTCTCGCGAGTTAGAGAAAACTGGCATAATTAAGTTGATAATAATCACACGAGTACCTAGCACGTGAGTGGCTCGTGGCTAAGTAATAAAAGCCACACGGGTCCATCAAAGGAGAAGCTTGCCAATGTCGGTCCGTGGATGGATAAACAATGTGAACATCCGATAGATATCGAGACCCCTTCATGCCTCGAAAAGCATGTTAAACCATTAGTCCCGGCTGTCATTTGTGCATTTTTGACAGTCGTTACGGGTCGTCAGAAGCCCGAAAGTCTGACAGCCAGTCTTACCAAGGGGCATCGTATTATCCAGTTACTGACTGGGTTTTGATTTATAGCAGATAGGCAGCTTCATGTAAAATACTGGTATTCAGCTGCATCCGGTTAGACTGGAAGCCGACCCCAACATAATTGGGAAAAGGAAAGGCAGATTGATTGATCGTTGCTAAATTTTAAATGCGTTTTCTCTTCTTACTTTCAGAATGTAAGTAATGCCGACACGGTTGGCGCAGTGGTTGAGCAATTGACTGCTGCGCTGCATGTCGCGGGTTCGATTCCCGCACGGAACAAATATTTGTACGACCTGCCAAGTATTTGTTTCGAGTCTGGGTGTTTTTATGTGCATGTATTTACAAAAACAAATGTATTTAAGTTGTTTATCAGCCATCTCGTTACCATAACACAAGCATTAGGTTGCTTAGCTTGGGACTATAAATTATGGCGTTGTGTGAAATGTCCAAGGATATTATTATTTTATTTATTTAATGAAGGAATGATACATGACAATCGTTGTTGATACATGATGTACGGAGGTCGACAGTTGTATCAGATCAGTAAGAAATTGCTGTTCAAGGAAAACAGCGGCCAAGTGCGAGTCGGCCTCGCACGGGTTCCATGCCACCGTAAACTATACTTCTATTATAAAGAGGAAAGATTTGTATTTTTGTGCCGATTTCAAAAATTCTTTCACCATTAGAATGCTTAGTTTCAGGGAGTAACATAGGCTTCTTTTTATCCCGGTAAAAATAACGGGTCCCGCGGGAAAGGTCACGGGAGCGAAGCCGCGGGCAAAGTGCTAGTATACAACTACATAAATAATACTACATATTTATTATTAAACAACCTCGTTGTTCTAGTGGTAGCAAGCGCTACAGCTGAGCGTGAGGTCCTTGGTTCGATTTCCGGGACGCGCAAAGTGTCATCAGGTTTTTCCATCTGGAATTTTTGAGTAGCATGGCCTGGTGATAGGATCTTCCCTATTACATTGGACTCAAAGATAACTGGTGAAATGTGGGTGTATTATAATTTATACCTCTGCTTAACCCTTCGGGGTTTATAGGCGTGATGTTACAAAATAGAATTTACAATACTACGTGAAAGATGTTCTAAATTGTTTGATACCTGTTATAAAAATTATAAACGTAAAATAGAACAGGCTGTGACTAAAAATGCTAAAGTTTTCTGGCAATATATTAAAGAAAAACGCAACAATAACTCCTCATATCCTGAACGTATGCATCTTAACGGAACTTTTGGTGATAATGGTACCAATATCGCCAATCTATTTGCTTCTCACTTTTCTTCTGTATACCAAGACGATTCACAAGTATTAATCAACACAACCGCAGCAATTAACGAATCCTTATCTTGCAATATAAAGTTTACTCAAAGGGAAATATTTGTAAAGCTGACTAAACTTGATACTAACAAAGGTGCAGGTCCTGATTCAATACATCCCTATTTTTTGAAACGGTGTGCCAATGTACTGTCTGCACCTTTAGCCAAAATTTACAACCGCTCTCTTGCCGAAGGAATTTTTCCAGAAGAATGGAAAAAATCTAGAATTGTTCCCGTTTATAAGAAAGGCGACCAGGACAGTATTAAAAACTATAGACCCATTGCTATTCTTTCAACCTTGGGCAAAATTTTTGAATCTCTCATTTATCCTGTTATTTATCGACATGTTAGTAAATTTATCTCAACTCATCAACACGGTTTTAGGAGTGGTCGTTCCATTGAGACTAATTTATCTTGTTTCATCTCTGATTTATCAAAAGACATTGATGGAGGATATCAAGTTGATGCAATATATACTGACTTTTCCAGTGCTTTTGACAAAGTAAATCATCTACTATTATTACAGAAGCTGGAATCTTATGGTATCCACGGCTCCCTTCTTGCCTGGTTTAAATCATATTTAAGCGGAAGGAAACAGGTAGTTTCAGTAGGAGGTCATGAGTCCCTTATGTATTATGCCAAATCTGGAGTACCACAAGGCTCCCACGTAGGTCCCCTTCTTTTCATCATATTTGTCAACGATCTTGCGTCTCGAATTAGCTGCGATTTTTATTTTTATGCGGATGATCTTAAAATCTATAAAAGAGTAGAGTCACCTTTAGATGCCAGTCTTCTCCAACAAGATCTTGATCAAATCAGTCTCTGGTGTAAATCTAACGGGATGACCTTGAATGTGGACAAATGTTTTTGTATCCGTTATAGCCGAAAATTACAGCCCTTGCTTTCTCCTTACAAATTAGACAACATTACCTTACAGGAGGTTTCTGAAATCCGTGACCTTGGCGTTATTTTAGACCAAAAATTAAAATTCACCTCTCATATCTCTGAAATTGTAAAAAAATCGGCTCAAATGCTGGGTTTCATCAAAAGAAATTCTAAATCGTTTGAAGCCAAAACTAAAGTCATCCTTTACAATGCTTTGGTGCGATCTCATCTGGAATTTGCCAGTATAGCATGGAATCCCATGTACGCTGTACATTCGCAGCGTCTCGAAAACATTCAGCGTGCGTTTACAAGGCATATTGCTTACATCTCTCCGGGAATATCCCACAGATCGCCATACGAACAACGTTTGGCTTTCTTTCGCATTGAGTCGCTTCGCAACCGGCGTACAGTCCATGACTTAGTTTTTCTTTTCAAAATTGTCAATGGTCAATTAGACTGCGACCATTTGCTTGAACATGTCATGCTATCAGTCCCATATAATCTTCCTAGACAGCCAATAACCAGACTTTTTGAACCGCCCACCTGTAGAAATAATGTAGGGAGACACTCGCCAACATCTAGAATGTGTATTCAGTAGAACGAAGTCAATTCAAAACTTCCTGATTTGGATGTGTTCTTTGGTTCCCTGCCGAAATTCAAAAACCTCTTGCGTAATCATTTAAATAAACATTTAAATGGCCAATGTACAGACGCCAGCACATCAAGCTATCCCTAACTGTCAAATTTTCTCAATTAAAAATGAGCCTTATGTCTTTGCAATAAAGTTGAAATACTATCAAAGAAATTTGACAGATTGTGGTAACTTGATGTGCTGGCCTCTGTACATCACCTAAAACATTTCAAGTGTTTACCTGATAATGGTTAACCTTTTGAACGCCAGAGCATAACTCCACGTGCGTGCCCTCCACGCCAAGCTACAAATTTATTTCTTCTTGTCATCATGAATTTCCCAATATCCATGGTGTCTTTTAATTTGTTTGATGTCATTAAATACGTACGAGAGCTTCAATTTTTAAGATAGCTATGTAAACATACACAAATGATTTAAAAGTTTATTTCGTGTCCCATATTTTTGTCGTTGGCGTACAGGGCATGCGCTTGCTTGTCAGGTAGGTATATTTGACAAAGGCGTTATTAAAAAGCTTTAAAAAATACAGCCCTATGATAGACAGACAGACGGACAGCGGGACCTTAGTAATAGGGTTCCGTTGGTACCCTCAGAAAGGGTCAGTGTGGGAATCATAACTATTTGTAAATCTAATACTAATTTCGTTCATGTTCGTGTATATTAAATTGTAAATCCTTTTCTGTTTTCAGGATGTAAGTAACTATCTAACAAAAATCAAGAAAAAAATAGTTTTTTTTCTGTGTGGTTATGTTATAATAGCCTCACTGGTCGATCACTCAGGTTAAGATACGCTTGCCGCGTTTGATTCGTGGATGGGTGACCTTTTTTAGATATCCAGACTCCTCAGTGTCTCGGAAAGCACGTTAAGCCGTTGGTCCCGGCTGTCATTCGTGCATCTTTGACAGTCGTTACCGGTCGTCAGAAGCCCGAAAGTCTGACAGCCAGTCTTACCAAGGAGTACCTATCGTGTTACCCAGTAATTGGTTTGTGGAAGTCAGATTAAAAGTGTATATTAGGCAGTTTGCTTTAATGAAACATGTTTCAAAGATATTACAAAATAGAAACCAATATCATTAATTTCTCCGATAGTAAATGTTAATGTTTTTTCACTTATTATTTTCAGGATGTGAGTATGAATGAAATGCCGTAATAAAAAAATAAAGACGGATGCACATATTTGTAAAATATGTTAATAATACATGGTCAACATGATCATAAATCTGCATTCTTTCTTTCTTCGTGTGGTTAGTGACTAACCTGGTGTCAGAGTTTTGATGCTGCCCATGGGCCTCTGACTTGGCTTCACATGCTGTTGAGAAATACGTATCTCTCAGGCAGAAGCTTTTTGCCAAAAAGCCGTTGTTAGCTAGGCTTCACGGCCAGGCTCATCCGTGTCGTGTTGCTTGCCTGTCGGTCTTCTACAGACTGTACTTCGGAGAGTATACGCAGGAACTCCACGATCTTCGCCTTTTTTTACTATCAGAATTCCAGACGTACTGCAGGGTACCATCTATCTCCAGGGTACTGCTGGGTGCATTGTGATTGTACGAAAGGGTTACCGCTACCTACCCCGGAACATAAAGGGCTAAGGAAGGAACATGGATGGGTTTTAGTCAGTAAGAGTTTAACACTCCCTTCCGCTCCTCCCAGAGCGGGAGGGTACCATTCGCACTTGGTTGATATCCCAACCAGTCATACACAGCGCTTATCGTTCATATTTATTTTGCGCGCAGGCATAGTGTAAAACTTTCTGCCAGCGTCTATGTTCCTTTCCACCTAAAACCCGTATTTTTTACTGTATATTATTTTTATTATGTGTTTTTATACCAGTCTTAGTCACACTCTATGAAAATTTAAAGTCTCTACCTATTACTTACTGTTTAAAAGATATAGCCCTGTGACAAACGGGCAGACAGCTGCCTTAGTAATAGAGTCCGTTTTGTACTGAACCCTAAAAAGTATTGGGCTCTAGAACTCGAAGAATTCTTTTTATAAATTCGAGTCCACTCATGTCATTTATTGTTTTATTGTTGAAATGCTAATCGGTTATTGTATTTTTTTTTTCAGGCAAAAAAAATGGTAAGCATAATATCTTTAATTATTTGTAAAAATATAGAAAAGCCTTTATTTTAATAATTGAAATATTAAAAATTACATTTTTACACAATATAAAACATTTTAAAATTTTAAAATATAGTAGCCTACCGGTATCGGGAATACCGTCCAAGGTACGAGAGAGGAATCTCCTAACAATGCGAGTCGTGTGTCCTAGGTTCGATTCTTAGGTTAGACAAAGTGATGTCGGGTTTTGCCATCTGGAATTTTTCAGTATCAAATAATAATATAATTCATTTATTTTCTCTGATCATCATAAACAGTGATGATGAAAGTCCAGGAATCTGAATTAGTGCCCTGTCGATAGCAGTGGGCCTTCATGTCACAATATTAATCCGATTTTTTTAATTATTTTCAGAAAGTAAGTTTATATTATTATAATTTTTTGTAGCTTTGTAGATTTCTTCGATCTATAAGTAATTTAAAATATTACCCCATGTAGGGGCTTAAACATAACCAGCGAATTGTAGGTGTGGACTGTAGTTACACTTCTACCTAACCCTCAGAGGAAATTCAACCGGGTAAGCGGGATTGTCCGAAAGGGTTACCGCTACCCCGGAACATAAAGGGCTACGGAAGGAACATGGATGGGTTTTAGTCAGTAACCGTCTGACACTCCTTTCCGCTCCACCCAGAGTGGGAGAAGTCATTGAATGATTTCCCACCATCAAAAAAAAGCCGGCCAAGAAAAGCAAGTCAGAGGTGGCGAACAAGATGTCTCCCGGGGGGTAGGCTCCGTTGGGTCGCTACTGCCCACCAGCTCGCCTCATGCTGCCCTGCGGGGTCTTGTATCTCTCTGGTCTGGCTCCTCGCCCTAGACTTGCTTCTGCAAAGCAAACTCCTCCGTCAGAGACGGGTGTGTAACGTTTGATATAATAACAGAAGTTCTAATGATCATAAGACCTAATTTCATTTTATACTATATATTTTTTTTTTAATATAACGATTAAATGATATAACGAATTATTGATATAATTTTATTTTACCTAATTGCATATGGTATAATGAACAGTTGATATAATGCACATTTGAAATATTATTCAATCAATATAATATTCAGTTGCTATAATATTCAAAATCCATAAGTAACTTTTAATAATAATTTAGAAAATCTACTAAAGATCCTTCCACCTGCCACCCTCAACTAATGTTACCGGGAGAAACTAGATACAATCCGGAATTTAGGGCACACAGACTCGGACAGGTTAGGTTAGAAGGGGATGGCGCCATCCCCTTCGTGGTTACTTTTTTATAAACCACCAAGAAGAAGGAGCCCCGCGAAGCGGGGCTCCTTCGACCAAGCCCACCCTCAACGTTGCATGGAATATTTTAAGGTTTGTTTAGGTGCCATTTCAGTTAGGTTAGAACTGTTACCATTAAACAAGTACATTAGGTCAAATGAACGTTATAAAAAATGAATATCATACATAATGAAAATTATATAAAATGAACGTTATACTAAATGAAATTAGAGTAAATGAAAATTATATCAAATATAACATTAGATCATATGAAATTAGGTTAAATGTTTTTATAGCATATGAAAATTATATCATATTATGTAAGTTATGTCATATGAAATTAGACTATCTGTTATTATAGCAAACATTACACACCCGACCATTAAACATGAAAATTAGGTCAAAAGAACATAAGTTCAAATGAACGTTATATAAAATGAATATTATACATATTGAAAATTATATAAAATTAACGTTATACTAAATGCAATTAGAGTAAATGAAAATTATATCAAATAGGTATAACATTAGATCATATAAAATTAGGTTAAATGTGTTTATAGCATATGAAAATTATATCATATGTAAGCTATGTCAAATGAAATAAGACTATCTGTTATTATAGCAAACACAGACGGGTGTGTACCGTCAGAGACCAAGAGTTAATGAGCGCGCAATCCCCGCTGATCACATGTTATTTACTTAATGAAGTATTTATTTTAAAGTTTGTGTAAAATGTGTGATTATACGAGTAATAAGAATAAATATGCAGATATAATTATTTGTTACGAAGTTAATCCAATTGATCTTATTATTTTCAGGACGTAAGTAATATATTATATTATTAAATATAACAAATATTTAAAAAATAACTAAATTGTATATATTTATTATTAAGGAAGGATGACAGAGAGAATTTCATTGGATTTCATTAATATTCTTGACATTAGATAAACGATAAACCATACAGATTGTTAAATAATATTTTAAGATAAAAAAACTGAGCAAATGCAGTCGAAACATGCATACGTAATGACATATTATTATGAATATTGAGCTTTTATAGTACTTATGTAAATGTTATGTAAAGTACAAATATCGAATTAAATTTAAATCACATTGTTACTAAATTTTAGTCATATCATTAATGTTAAATAAGAAAGATCTCCTTTAATTCAATTTCACTAATGACTTTCAGGAAATTGTAAGTAACAATAATCCAATATTTTTTTATTCTATGCAACACGAAGTAATGAATTAATTGTGACGAAATTGCTAGCATGTTGGTGGATTAAAATAAACTAGTGATTAAGGATATTCGTATTTAAAAGTGCTAAGAGATTAAACGCTTCTTCTTCTTTGCGTGTGGTTAGTGCCCATGGCCTCTGACTTAGCTTCACAAGCTGTTGAGAAATATATCTCAGACATGCTGGTTTCCTCACGATGTTTTCCTTCACCAATTTTAAACAAGTGATTTTTATTAATTCGCATATGAATGCGTAAAATAAGAGGTGCGTCCCTTGGGTTCGAACTCGAGACCTATGAATTGGCAGTCCGACGGTCACACCGCTAGGCTATCACTGCTGTCAGATTAAACGCTGTCAAAACACTGTTTGAGCCTTGCGTAGAGACAAAATGGCGGATTTTATTTTAATCAGCTGATCGACTCTATAAGTAGTCTAGTAAAATGCGAGAGTACAATAGCTTACACACCACTGCAGACGTGAGTGGAATGCAGACGTGATGTTGATCCTCGATCAGCACACAAATCTCCATCAAAAATGCTGTTGGTGTTAACCCGATTAAACATTGGATCGTTTGGGTTTTTAAACACAATTGAGAAAGAAGAAATGTTTTTACTGCACACACAAAACGCACATTTCTAAAAAATAAACTTAGTAACTAAATACACCCGTGCAAAGCAGCTAAAAAACCATGTTATTCAGAGCCATTAAAATTATTGAAAATCTGTAACTCGACCATGGACAATGGATGGAGCACAGACAAAACACTGACACTTATTGTTTATAAACATGAACACTGGAGAAATGTGAGGGTCTGCCGAACCCATTGGGGACAAAAGTCGTGATGTAATCCGATCAATGTTTACCTTTCAGCTTGTAAGTAACAAATAGGTTTTAAATAATAAATATATTATGTGGAGGAGATGCAAGTTTCTTCCAGATAAAAAAAAAATAGACTTGATTTTAATTACCTCTAACAAAAGTTAGTTTCGTATAAAGAAGAATCGGAAAGAGACTCCACCGTTACTCTTTTAAAATTGAACAATATTTTGTGTATATTTTATATATACACACCACAATACATAGGTATACACCGTGTAATTTTAGTTGTCTTACAAATGTGGTCCACTTGATGTATCCGACATAAATAACCCCTAGGCGTGATTAAAAAGTTGTTAACATTAATTAAGATAAAAGGTACAACGAAAAATATATGATGTATTACAATAAGTAACATTCCTGTTAATAATGTTAACGTATCGAACATCATTCCATCCCCTTTTTCTATGAGACAAAATTTCTTAATCCAATCTAAAACAGTCCACGTCCAATAGGCTGTTTCATAGAACGTCGAGCGTTTTTTTTACGAATAATTAGTAGTCAATGGATACATGAATTGGCCTGCCATGCTGTTAAAAAAATTAACTCTACGAATTTCGGATGAGTATTGTACGCATCGTTACGAACAACTTTTATTAAGGATTGAACCCTGAAATCGCGAAAAAAATATGAGCAATTCCATACATTTTATTGAGTTACGTGTGCATAATACGTATGGAACAGCAGCTACTTCTGCCTTCACAAGCACACACTTACCTATGTATGTTTACATGAGGAATACAATCGATTTAATTTCAGAATTACAAAATCGATGTTATCTATGAATTTTTGTTCGTTGTTCATTTGTTAATCCGAATATTTCTAATATTTTCAGCTTGTAAGTAACAAAAAATTGTTCAAATTAGTGTGAAATGCATACTCTAAAATGTTGATGAATAATCTTTATTCTAATATTTTAATCCGTTTTCGTCTTTTCAGATTGTGAGTACCCATAATTTTGTAATTAAATAAATGCGAGATGTATTAGCATTAATATTGATGTGTCATCATTATTAAAATAGCACTATGAAATGTAGAGGGGCTCGTGGCTAAATACCAACAGCTACACGGGTACATCTCAGGTTAAGCTATGCTTGCCGCGGTCGGGTCTTGGATGGATGACCATCCATAACATATCGCGAAGAGACGTTTAGCCGTTGGTTGTCATTCGTAGATCTTTGACAGTCGTTTCGGGTGGACAGAAGCCCAAGAGTCTAAGAACCAGTCTTAATATGGGTATCGTATTACCCAGGAACTGGGTTGTGGAGGTCAGATAAGCAGCCGCTCCATGTAAAATACTAGTATTCAGCTTCAATCGGTTAGACTGGAAGTGGACCCCGAAACAGTTGGAATCAGGCAGGCAGATTGACATCAGTTGTAGGTTATGTTACCTCTTTTCAGAAATTAATATAATTTTTTTTTTCATATTTTCAGTGCGTAAGTTAACAGTAATTTATTATGAGTGAGATTTATTTTGTTATAACGCTGAAGGATCAAACTAGATGGCGCCTATGTAGCCTCATGTGAAGGTGCTCTCATTTTTAAATTGGAATGTTTAGTCATTGCGATTTCGAAATGTTTTAAATACACGAATGTAAATTACACACGTGATGATGTTTATTTAGCGCTTTGCGTTTCCTGTAGCGCAATGGCCCGACTTGGCAGATTTACAGAAGTGACGCGTTTTTACGAACAAGCTACTTCTTCTGCCTATAAAGTAAACTTCGTTGTAGTGGCAAATCTATCGCTTGAAGTACTAAGAAAAGTCATGCGAAATGCGCCTCATCAATAGGGATGTTGACAGGGTAAAAAAAATATATATTTATGCCGTCAGTCAGATAATAAAAAAATATTACACACGAAATTTTTGCTCTATCATTATTAATAAAAAATGACTTAGATAAAACGCATTTTTGAGTGGGGGCGCGCTACGTCACTACTCAATATAAAACCTGCAAAAGAGTGACGTCACGCCACATTTCAACACAAGGCATAGACGTAATCTTTCGATTACGTGAAAAAAGACAAAAATACGTATCTAATATTTGTTTCATAATCTAGCTGACGGTCTAAAAATAAATCTATTCTGGTGGCTGCCATTTCACGAATATTATTCCAGAATTAAATTATAAGTCCTTATAAAAGTATGACTGCCTCCTTGGTTTAGAGGTCGCAAGCGCGACTAGTGAGCAACCTGTATTAGTCAGATTGGCAATGCAAAGATTCTCACTAGCGCCTCAAGTGTCAAAATTGTGAAGCTGTCTAAGAACGACACTTTCATAGTTTTCGACCTACCTGCCCAGAGCGGGAGGAGTCATTTGATGATAGACCTTCAAAAAAAAAAAACCCCCTCAAATTTAATGCAGTGTCGTTCTTAGACAACTTCTAAATTTCACCGCCAGAGGCGCGCAAATAATCTTTGCATCGCCAAATAGCAGACCGGTATCCGGATTTGTGTCCGCTTTATGGCAATAAGCTCGCCACAATATATTACTTTCCTCTATGGCTCGCCCCTAGTACTGTACAATTCTCTGTCTAACCCTTCTGGGAACATGAGCGTGAGGTTATGTGTTGTTGTTGAAGTGTTAATCCGATTTTGTTTAACAATTACAGCCAGTAAGTGACGATTTGTTAATAAAACTATAAATTATGTGTGATTAAACGAGGGACATACTTTCAGGGGTTCCAATACTCGTGAAAATGAACAACTTTGACTGTGGAACTATACCTGAAATCATGAAAAAAAAAATCAGCTGTTCAGTACATTTATGTTCGCATAATTCGTCAAAATGTATGGAACAGCTGATATTTATTTTTTCAAATTTCAGAGTTGGTCCCATGGACAAAATTGTTGATTTCCATGAGTACTACACAACCTGAAATTATCTCCCTCGTTTAACCTAACACACTTTATTTAGGGAGGCTGATCTTGTACCTTATGTTCTTAAGTAGATATAAGGCTTCTGCTATGCGAGGGAAACCAAGCATTCTGATAACAAGTCATGAAAAATGGGGCTCATCTTATGGCTACATAACAACAGTCGCAAGGAACGATCATCAAGGTTAAGCAACGCTTGCTGAGGTGAACCCATGGATGGGTGACCGGACCATCCATGCTTGGATACCATGGTAAGGCGTTATGGGTACTCGAAAGCCCGAGAGTCTGACAACCAGTTTTACAAAGGAGTATCGTGTTACCTAGTAAATGTGGAGGTCAGAAAGGCAGTCGCTTCATGTAAAATACTGTATTTAGCTACATTCGGTTAGACTGGAAGCTGACTTCAACATAGTTGGGAAGAAAGACAGTTGATGACGGAAAGCAAAAAAGTTATTACAATAGAAAAATGGTCAGCTTGATTGAGATCATAGAAAATGACAAAATACATCAGTTTTGAATTATTCATTGTTGAAATAATAATCTAATTTATATTTTTTTCAGACGGTATGTAGAGTGGAATCCTTTAAAAACCATTATATTCTTCTTCATAAATTACAATATTAAAATCAGTTAAACATAACACGAAACATAATGAAGTAACTAATTCTTAGCAGGATTTTTGTTAAGGCAAATGGAACTATGTACATACAATATTGCCAAGTTTTCGTTGGCCTATAGTTCTTATAACTACATACAGAGTTGATATGACAGAGGAGCATTAAATTACACTACGTGTTTAGTATACTAGTAGGAAAAAGCAGCGTAATACTGAGTTTAATTTAGAGACTGCACATGGCCGCATCAACTCGGATATAGAAATAGCTCAGGAATTTGAAAACTTTTTTGCTAATATTCCTCTCAAAACTACTTCATCATTAAATTCCTCAGCCGCGCTTTCTGCTGCCTTACTTAGAAAAAATGTAAAGGCATGCCCTTTAGAATTTACATTTCAGCATACAAACCCCCAGGCTGTTATAAAAGCTTTTAAAGATCTTAAAATCAAATCAACAGAAGATCTCTGGGGAATGTCTGTAAAAGTCTGTAGTTCTATTATCGATACCATTGCGCCCTATTTAGCTTTCATATTTAATTCTAGTGTGGACCAAGGCGTCTTTCCGGATCTAATGAAACACAGTAAAGTAGTGCCATTGTTCAAATCCGGTGATAGTAAAGAACCCAACAATTATAGGCCCGTGTCAATTCTGCCAGTTCTCAGTAAAGTGTTTGAAAAGTTGATGCTCAATCAAATGTTACGTCACTTTAATAAAAATTCCATCTTGCATGACCAACAGTTCGGTTTCACCAAAGGGCGTTGTACTACTGACGCTGGTGTCACCCTAATAAAGAACATTTTTAGCGCCTGGGAGGAAGCACAAGATGCCATTGGAATCTTTTGCGATCTCTCTAAGGCGTTCGATTGCGTAGAACATGAGACGCTTCTGCTGAAACTAGAGCACTATGGAATTAGAAATACAGCCCTTGATTTACTTAGATCATACCTGAAAGATAGAAAGGTTAAAGTTCAAGTAAATGGTGTGAACTCGCTGGGGTCGGAAATGACAATGGGCGTTCCTCAAGGTTCGATATTGGGTCCATTTCTCTTTTTAGTTTATATTAACGATTTACCCCAATTACTTCAAAATCAACCGAAGATGGTGTTCTTTGCAGATGACACTTCATTAATCTTTAAAATTAATCGACGCTCACAAAATCTTGACGACGTGAATAACTCTATTCTTCAGGTCCAAGATTGGTTTACGGTAAATAATTTGGTACTAAATGAAAAAAAAACCAAATGCATTAGATTTACATTACCTAATGTTAAAAGTAGCGATTGTGACATCATATTGAACGGAGAAAAGCTGGAATTTATTAAGCAGACGGTTTTCCTGGGAATCACGCTAGACGACAAGTTGCAATGGGGTCCCCACATAACAACTCTTGCGGGACGGCTAAGCTCGGCCG
The DNA here is from genome assembly GCA_951799385.1 of Hyppa rectilinea. Classification (NCBI taxonomy): domain Eukaryota; kingdom Metazoa; phylum Arthropoda; class Insecta; order Lepidoptera; family Noctuidae; genus Hyppa; species Hyppa rectilinea. The sequence continues at coordinate 9,840,026 of OX637329.1, read as the reverse complement.
CTTATGCTATTAGAAAGATAAGGCAGTTAACAGACGTAGAAACCGCGCGTTTGGTCTATTTTAGTTACTTCCATAGCATTATGTCGTATGGCATTTTACTGTGGGGTCGGGCTGCTGACATTGAATCCATTTTTATTTTGCAAAAGCGAGCGATCAGGGCTATTTACAATCTTTGTCGTCGCGAATCGCTTAGGGAACTATTTAAAAGGATTAATATTATGACAGTACCTTGCCAATTCATTTATGAAAATATTATGTATGTAAGAAAAAATAGACATCTTTTTAACAAAATAAGTGATAGGCATAATTTTAATACTAGAAATAAAGATAAAATAATTCAACCATTTTTTCGATTGTCAAAAGTACATACATCTTTTATGGGGTTCTGTGTTAAATGTTACAACAAAATACCTTGTGACATACTGCAATTAAATGAAAGAAAATTTAAAACTCATATTAAAAGTACACTTTGTAAACAAGCTTATTACAAATTAGAAGATTATATCAAAGATAAGGATGCTTGGAAACATGCTGGTCCTGCTCCACAGGACAATCTAGTGTCTAGACAAAATCAAACTGGTTGCTAAGTAAATTAGGTAATTTGTACCATATTATTTTATTATATTGGAATAACTTCTCACACATTGATTAATTTATTATTATTAACTTTTAGAATGTTTGTAAATATGTGAGCACCATGCACTTATGACATAATTAAGTTTACTTGCCACTGCTAAATGTGTTTCTCTTTTCACCTTTTGATGATGTATTGTTTTTATTCTGGGTACATCGTCTTCACATATAATGTTATAATACATGTATACAAAACATTGTGAAACATTTTAAAAGAGTAACGGTGGAGTTTCTTGCCCATTCTTCTCCACACGAAACTACTTTTTGGAAGGGGCGACTAGAATCAGTTCTATTTCTTGTTCATTTTGACGTTCAAAAGTGCCATTCTTGTGCCTATTTGAAATAAATGTTTTGACTTTGACTTTGACTTTGTATTAATTGGATACTATATAAAAATAATAGCAAAAAAAAAATTTTTTTTTCAAACAAACAAAATAGCTTACAAATCAGAGTAAACGCAATCATCCTTTGTAAATAAAAACTGACTATTATCGCGCGCGCGCGCGCGGGAGCTCTGTTAGCAAAGATATAGCGTGTTCAAACGCGGCAAAAACTTAAAAAATCATTTGTGACTAAACTACTGCTCCTATTTAATTGATTTTTGTTACAGAGCTTGAAAATGGTACCTAGTATAGGCAGTTTAAAGGAAGGCCCCTCTGTCGTGTCAACTCTGTATACAGGGTGTATGGTCTAGTAGTCAAAAAATATCTAAATAAAGAAAGAACAAGTGACTCTCGACTTTTTTAAGGGTATTTTTACACGCGTTATATTTTTTTCTAGTAGGTAAGCACCGTTTACAGGAAAATAAACCGTTGAAAGATTGATGTATATTATTTGACAAATATTAAAAAAAAACGGTGAAAGAATTCTTAGAACATTTTTTTATACGAATTCAATTAAGTACTTCAATTTACAAGAGTGTTTGCTTCAAAAGTAAATCCAATTTCTCTCATTATTTTCAGGAAGTGAGTATTTTTTTTTAATAATTGTGGATTTGGTATTGGTATTTGGTGGTTGGTATTTATTTTAGTTATTGTTATTATTGGGTTACTCTGTACACAGCTTCAGTTTGTTAATCTGTTCGTACTTCTAATTACTAATTTTATTTCTTCTTACATTTTCAGAGCGTAAGTAGCATGGAGTAATTGTAATATTTTTTTTTTAAATTTTCTTCACGATTTTCATTTATAAATGTACACAAACATATAACAGTGTGTTAGGTTAAATGAGGGACAACTTTGTCTATGAATATAACAGGACCAACTCCGAAATATGAAAAAAAAAAATCAGCTGTTTCATACATTTAATAATAATAATTTAATAATAATTTATTTCAAATAAAACGTTTACAAAAAGTGTACATGTAGCCAACAGTAATAAGTTTTCCATACAATTAAAGTGCCTAAAACTAAAACTAAGATTTTATTATAGGTGCAAGTACTGGTTGTTCGGAATTGCAATTTTATGTAGCGACCAGCCCGATCTAGGTTAATTTAAACCTGTGTTTCAGGCCATCACTTTACAATCCAACTACTTTGGTCTAGTACAATTTAAAGTTAAGCTGTATTTAAATAAAGAATATTATAAGAACTAGGAGAAAAAGCTTAATGGTACCTTAATATCTAAAACTACCCCTATGTAATTTTACAAAAATAAACACTTACGCGGGGATCAAAATCATCATGCCAAAATTTCTAGAAGTTTTTCTGTGTCTGTGTAATTTAGTGTCTCTAAATATTCGGATAACATTTTACTACATTTTTTATACCTTACACTATAGAAACTTAGTACCTTGTTGAGCTCATTATATAGAAGAGGTCCCAAGAACAGATAGAAACGATTAGCAAACGCATGTCTAGTATGAGGCTTAATGCAAACTAAGTCCTTCCTTCTCTTGTCAGAAGGAAGCAACACTGCACTTCCTTTTGACCCTATCAAAAGGAAGTGCAGTGTGCTGGAGTAGTACTATATTTAAAATAAATAATTGCCGTACTGTAAGCACCTTACATGCTGTGTAGAGTTGATGCGTAGGAAATCTAAAAGGGCGAAAGGTAGCAACCTTTAGAATAGCTCTTTGAGCACGCTCTAATGGTAGTAAAATTGTTTTAGCCGCACCACCCCAAGAAGTTACGCAATAAGTAAGAATGGATTGACACAAAGCTAAATAGACCTGTTTTGTCAATTTAAAGTCGGCTACGTTCCGTAAATTCTTAAAAACATATATTAATTTGCGCACTCTCGTACACAGTAAATCGATATGTTTACGGAAATTTAGATTTGTGTCAATGGTGACACCTAGATATTTTAAATGGTCAGCTTTAGCTAAAGCGGGGCAAGAACATGCGATGTCAGCATACGTGCAACAATTATGTGCGCGAATGTTTAGATTAGTAAGCGGTATGTTAGTATTTCTCATTGTAAATAAAATGTAATTGGTTTTATCTGCGTTTAATGTAAGGAGATTATTACGGAGCCAATTAGACACAATGTTAAAACCATTTTGAGCATATTCATAGACCTCAACTCTAGATTTAGCTGAAAATAATAGAGCGGTGTCATCTGCATAAGACATTATAACACCATTCTGGAGTGACAGGCTACATAGCTCATTAATATAGAATAAAAATAAAGTAGGGCCCAAAATGCTACCTTGTGGAATGCCAAAATTACTATTTTTTAGTTCAGAGCTTGTATACTGACCAATTTTAACACATTGATGACGATTGCTAAGATAATCAGAAAATAGTAGAAGTTGTTCTCCTCTTATCCCAAGTGTTTCAAGCTTGTGCAAAAGTAAAGTACAAGAAATAGTGTCGAAAGCTTTGGCAAGGTCTAGAAAGATCCCAATTGTGTGCATACCATTATCTAGGTTGGTAGTAACATAGTTAGTCAATTCGTGGACTGCTTGGCTAGTTGATCTTTTGGCCCTAAAACCAAATTGACTGTCTGAAAGTAGTCTGTTATCTTCTAGATATTTTATCAATCTACTGTTTATAATTTTTTCTAAAATTTTTGAGATCCCTGTTAACACTGAAATGGGTCTGTAGTTATTCACACAGTTTTTGTCTCCAGATTTAAATACAGGTGTGACCACAGCCTTTTTAAGCAATTTTGGGAATATTCCTTTAGATAAGCATAGTTGAAAAATGTGGGTTAGAGGAGGTGCAAGTACACACATCAAAAGTGTCTAGGGATCAACATATATTTTTGCAATAACTTTTCTCTTGATTGATATTAATTTAAATTTTCTTTAAGGATTCATCAAATAAAGTGTTTTCGTTTGTCACAGTAACGATAAACCAAGTCACCTTTGCATTAATAAAGAAATTTGCCATTTTCCTAATAAAGGGATTTTTGACATTTGAACCACTAACATTAAAGTTCGAAAAAAAGACTGAAATAACAGTTTTCTTTAAAATTTTATTGGGTAACTTAAACAATTAATAATCCGTGTTTCTACCGCGAACACTAACAACACAAGAACATCGGTTTGGCATACTCAAAATGAGTTCATCCAAATCACGCTGTGGAATGGCCGCCCATGTTCGTTGCAACAACAAAAAAAGGTCTTCTTGCAACTGGATACCCTCCATATTCGGCAGAGCTCTTCTCTGTAGCATATCCCATGCATGCTCAATCGGGTTCAAGTCTGGCGACTGAGCAGGCCAGGGCAGGACATTGATGTTAGCTGCGGCGAGAGTCTGTCTTACAACTCTTGCGGTGTGCGGTCGTGCATTATCATGCATTAACTGAAATAAGGGACCGATTTGCACTTGTAGAGGAACGATGACGTCAGATACAATCGTCTCAGCATAAATTTGAGCGTTGAGGTTGCCTCTGATCCAAATCAACTCAGTTCTTCCGCCGATCCAAATACCCGCCCATACCATGATGGTTCCACCACTATAAGGATGGACTTCCTGGCAGGATTTTAATCGCTGTTGGCGTCCAGGGGTTCTCCAGTGTCGTATACGTCTTGTATCCGGTCTCATACCAAAACGAGACTCATCAGAAAAGCACACGAAACGCCATTGTTCTTCTGCCCAATTTCTGTGTTCAAGAGCCCATTGATATCGAATCCTACGATTGTGCATTGCTATAGGTGGTACCCGTAGCGGTCTTCGGGAATGAAGGTTCACTTCATGCAAGCGGTTTCTGACTGTTTGGTCGCTAATTAAGTTCCCTGAAGAGTGATGAAGCCTCACGGCTAACATCATGGCGGTTATTGTTGGAGCTCTTCGAGTTAAGATTTGAATGTATCGGTCTTGTCTCCGTGTGGTGCAGCGATACCGTCCTTCATGGCGCTCAGCCACGGTACCAGTGCTTCGGTAACGTGTCCAAAGTCGACTGATAACACCTTTTTTTGTTGTTGCAACGAACATGGGCGGCCATTCCACAGCGTGATTTGGATGAACTCATTTTGAGTATGCCAAACCGATGTTCTTGTGTTGTTAGTGTTCGCGGTAGAAACACGGATTATTAATTGTTTAAGTTACCCAATAAAATTTTAAAGAAAACTGTTATTTCAGTCTTTTTTTCGAACTTTAATGTTAGTGGTTCAAATGTCAAAAATCCCTTTATTAGGAAAATGGCAAATTTCTTTATTAATGCAAAGGTGACTTGGTTTATCGTTACTGTGACAAATGAAAACACTTTATTTGATGAATCCTTAAAGAAAATTTAAATTAATATCAATCAAGAGAAAAGTTATTGCAAAAATATATGTTGATCCCTAGACACTTTTGATGTGTGTAGGTATTTAAATCGTTTAAGAATATTATTAGGTATCTCATCCCACCCGGTGGCGCAAACATCCTTTAACCCGTTTATCGTTCCGACTACTTCGTTAACGTCCGTATCTAATAAAACAAAAGAATTTAGTGTAGAAGATGTCATGGTCGGGTGTTGTTGGGAAATAATACTTGAGTTTACTGATCCTTCGGCCAAGTTTTTACCAACGTTAACAAAATAGTGGTTTACTTTATTGATTGCTTCGAATGGGTTTATCTCTGTTGACAGTATATCAAGCGAAGGTTCGGAATTTCTTGATCTAAATGTATGAGTTTTAACAAATTTCCATACAAGTTTGCTATTTTTCCCTGCCTTCTGCAATTCATTTTTATCATATTGATTTTTTAGTTTTTTCAAAAGATTATTACAGAAGTTCCGATATCTTTTATAAGTAACAGAAAGTACTTCGTCATCAGGAGCAAGTCTTAATTTTAGGTGAAGTTTGTCTCTATGCCTTATACAGCGAACGAGACCGGGTGTGATCCAGGGTTTGATACAACTATACTTTCTAGGCATTGTTTTAGTGAACGTATTTTGCTTTAGTGCAGATTGTAGCGAGTTTATAAAATACTTTAAAGAACTATTTGCATCGTCTGAATTATAAACAGGGTCAAAATTAATACCGCGTATGTCTTTTTCAAGATTTGTCATATTGATTTTAGTGTAGCTACGCATGCAGTTTTTTCTAGGTGAATTTATTTGTAATGTTAGTAAAACAGCTTGATGATCGGTAAGCGTAGAATTTGTAACCAATGTTTTCGATGGGTTTTTTGATTTTAGAATGATATGGTCTAAGCATGAGCCGCTCTGATGCGTGGGGTAATAGTGAGCTGGTAGAAGTCCATGAAATGAGCAAATATTTAGATAATTATGTACATGGGTATCTGTTTTCCCGGAAGCAATGTTAATGTTAATATCGCCCAAAAGTATTATGTTTTTAAAAGATGTTATGTTTTTTAAGTTAGTATCTAGTGAGTCTAAAAATCTGTCCATATTTTGAGATGGAGGCCTATAAATCGCCACGACTACCGTGTCAGGTATAATTTTAATTATTAAACAATTACTGTCGAGGAACACAGGTTCTTGTTTCTCTGTTCTTAAATTATTTTTGATATAAACTACTACTCCATCGTTCTGGTTTATGTTTTTGTCAGTTTTGTACGAATAATAACCGTCAAGAGATGGTAAGTTGGCCGTCTGTTTTGACAACCAACATTCTGTTAAGACCATAATATCACAGTTTATGTCTAGATTCTGTAATAACACTTCAAAACCATTAATGTTTCGGTTTATGCTGCGAATATTTTGTGTGAGCAAGGTTAAAGTTTTGTTACCAGAAGGAAGAAGGTGTTTACAATCCTCAACATTACAGATTTTAGACTCTGACACAGAAAAACTATCTAGATCGCAAATTAGATGATTTGTCATGACAATTACAAAAGAAGCGGAAATAAGTACAAGCTACCTGTTTATCTGCTAACTAAATAAAGAGTTAAGTGGCGCTCTTAGGCACCTTCATAATCTATTGAGTTGATATAGTTCATTTCTGCATGTTTGCGGGCCGGGCAACCTACATCACCAGTTGGATGGTCACATTTCCTCTTAAAGCGCTTGCACGTCGCGCATTGAGGGGGAGACGCTTTGCTGCTGCAATCCTTGAAGGAGTGACCACTCTCTCCACAGTGGTTGCAAGTAGGACTTGTTTCCCGGCAAAACTTGGCTGCGTGTCCGAACTGCTGGCAATTGAAACACCTGGTGACTATCGTGAAATCTCTCACAGGGCATGATGTCCAATTTATAAAAATTCGGCTCTGATTGATTATCACTTTTCTTAAGCTAGCAGGTAGTTCCAAGATGTAGTTACACGTAGGAAGATCTTTCTTACCCGATTTATGGCTTAATTTGATGCACTCAAGGAAGGACTCACGAGTTATATGCGGCAATTTGTCTGATAGGTTCTGCTCGTAAATACAGTCAAATACCTCTTTTTCAGTAAGGGTTACGGGGACACCAATGACAGCGATCCTAGGGCGGCGTTTGGAAGGTTCTTCTATTGTAAGGCCCAATGAAACCAGTTTTTCTGAGTTCTTGAGTTTATCAATATCGCCTTTATTTTCCGTGCTTATCAGAACGCCCCCATTTTTCACTCTTTTCAGGCCACGGACATGAAGCTTAAGTGGTTCTGGGGAGATGATCTTTTAGACAAGCGACTTGGTGTCGTCACTTGTTTGGGTCTTATCGCTGGGATAGATGGCAACTGATCTCAAGTTAGCAGGACGGACAAAGTTATCGGTGCCTTTCTTCACCATGCTAGCATAAAAACTATTTTCGGCTGGACTTAACTTAGCCTCTACGACCTCGCGGAATTGCTGGAGAGAGTTCACGACGTTCTGGTGAGCCTGAAGGTGCTGGATTGTGGTATAGGCCTGGATCGTTTTTGACTTCAAAGATTGGTATAAAACGACCATCTGAGATGTCCCACTGCAGACCTTCCGGCAGAGAGTCAATTCACTCGGTTTAAAAGTAAAAATGGGTGTGCCACAAGGTTCAATATTGGGTCCTTTCCTCTTTTTAGTATATATTAATGATCTTCTCCATTTATTAAAAAAACAACCGCAAATGGTGTTATTTGCTGACGACACTTCTTTAATTTTTAAGATAGATAGACGTGCTAAAAATGTTGACGACGTAAATAACGCCCTACTGCAGGTCCAGAATTGGTTCACTGTAAATAATTTAGTATTAAATGGAAAAAAAACTAAGTGCATTAGATTTTCTTTACCAAATGTAAAAAGTAGTGATTGTGAGATAGTATTGAATCAAGAGAAACTAGAATTTGTCGATAAAACTGTTTTCCTAGGGATCACGCTCGACTCAAGGCTACAATGGGGTCCTCATTTAACATCTCTTGCAGGACGGCTAAGTTCTGCAGCATATGCTGTCAGAAAGATCCGTCAATATACTGATGTAGATACCGCGAGACTGGTCTATTTTAGCTATTTTCATAGTATTATGTCTTACGGTATTTTACTTTGGGGACGTGCTGCAGACATCGAGTCTATTTTTATTCTGCAGAAAAGAGCTATCAGAGCCATTTATAATCTTCGTAGGCGCGATTCTCTAAGGGAACGGTTTAAGCTTATTAACATCATGACTGTACCTTGTCAATATATCTATGAAAACATCATGTACGTAAGGAAAAATCTGCATCTTTTTAGTAAAAGAGGTGAAAGACACAATTATTTCACTAGAAATAGGGACCAATTAGTTCAACCAGGTTTCAGGCTGGCTAAAGTAGATTCATCTTTCATGGGGTACTGTTTAAAATGTTACAATAAAATACCTCCCAACATTCTTGAACTTAATGAAACAAAATTTAAATCCTGTATAAAACGCACACTATGCAGCCAAGCATATTATACATTGGGAGATTACATCGCTGATAAAAACGCTTGGGTCAATGCTATTCCTGCTCCACAAGGGCGTATCACCTAATTCATTAGACTTCTTAAAAAACTGTTGGAGCTGCGGAAGATCAACAACAATAAAAACTATATTTGCATTGTATAAATTCAATTTCTTAATATTGTATAATTGCTTAGCACATATGTGAGTACTATGTACCTAATATAAAGTGACCATTTACTGGGTACGTCTTTCATTGACTTGAATGTGCTTTGGCGGCTGAGAGTATGTCATGCTCACTTTAATGTCTCGCTGATGGTGGCGTGTGTGTTGGATCATTTAGCTCCCTTCAAAATGGTTGAGCTGAATGGTGCTAATCCATGCGTCATGTTCGTGAACGGGCGCTGTCGGTAGAGACTGGTCATCTCTTAGCGGCCATGGCTTGTTTTAATTTAACTTTTGAACTTTTTTTTTTTACATTATTTTATATCAGATGCTTTCACCGTTCTGCATCGTTCTCACATGTATAATAATAATAATATGATCTATGTAACCAACATTTTGTAACCATATTTTGTTTAAAAGAGTGTCCATGGAGTTTCTTGCCCGTTCTTCTCCATAGGTACCTACTGCTTTGGAATGGGCAACTAGCTTCATCTCTCTGACTGACCGACACCTTGACAATTCAAAAGTGCCTGTAATTGGTTTATTTGAAATAAATACTTTGAGTTTGAGTTTGAGTTTGAGTTTGAGAGTGCTGACACGAAATACATAAATGTACTGAACGGCTGTTTTTTTTTTCATGATTTCGGAGTTGGTCCTGTTATATTCATAGTCAAAGTTGTTCATTTTCATGAGTATAGCACCCCCTGAAAGTATGTCCCTCGTTTAACCTAACACACTGTATAGTGCGTAGTTGGTCTAGTCATCGGACGGGTTTCGACTCCCAGGTCGGGCAGTGTTATTAGGATCATTTCTTCGTAGAAGTCTGGAGTCAGGATTCGTGCCCAATTGTCCGCGCGAGGATAATGACACCGAATGACACGCGGCAGAGGTGTACAGTCACGACCACTAATATGTATACACTGAGCAACTTTAAAAAGTGATTTTCTCCTTCTGCATTTATTGTAATTTTATGTTGTATGGAAATCGGTTATCATGTTATGGTCTTGTTATGCGGAGGAATGAGGAAAATATTGTCAGGAAAGTTGTGAGTATGAATGTGGATGGCTATACAAGTAGAGGGAGACCAAAGAAACGATGGATGGATTGTGTGTGAGATGATATGGGAGTGAGATGATACGATGATAATGGAGTGACTACCGAGATGACGACTAATAGAGACGTATGGGAGAAAAAGACATAATGTGCCGACCCCAAATAAATTGGGATAAGGGCAGGAGAATGATGACGGATATAGCATTTGGGAACCCATGCTAATATGGAATAAAAATATATATATATTAAAAATATCGTTATTCCACAAGAAAATTGGTTTTGAATGTTTCTAAGTGTTTACATATTAGTGCTCGTGGCTGTACGTACTATAGGTACACCTGTGACTAACGCTTCAGGGAAAGATGGCGTGATGTTATGTTAAATAATTAGCATTCTCATAACTTTCCCAAAACTAAGCACATATTCAGTACCAGGCCCGGTTTTAAATTACTAAAATTTTAATATTTTTTTTCCATTGAATTTCAGCCAGTAAGTTTATCTGTTATTTCTGAAGAAAATGATTTTGAGTTTCTTATTAAATAATTATTTGACTTCAGCACCGTTTAACCATTATTTAATTTTCTTTTTTACAGTTACTTAATGCTTCGGTAATATATATTTTTTATTTTTAGTTTAAAGCTTTTATAAAATTGTTTTTGATAGAACGTAACAAATTGTTTGACATCGAATGTTTGTCTAGCGTTTTATGGTTTCTTCTCTTTTTTCATAATTACAATATGGGTTTTGGTGGGAATCGAGGGAATAGGGTGGAAAGTCTCTCCATTGAAAAGGGAGGATCCTCCAACCAGTCAGGTTGCGTCTGGCGGGCTACTGCCCGAAAACTCTTAGTCGGGGTTGCTTATGTATGCCAGATCACGCGGTAAACTCTGCTTGCGCGATGTAGGATTTGTGTGACGTATAGTGTCGTCACATGTCAGTTTTTTGACACTTCGCTCGCTATCAGTGTAGTTCCTATGTGGCTGGATAGATGTCGCCACATGGGTCATTTAATTAAAATTACAGATTTAAGTACCGCCAAACGGTAATAGGGATGCAGGGATGAATCGGGACGAAACTTTCATGAATTTCCCAATATCCATGGTGTCTTTTAATTTTTTTCATGCATTAAATACGTACGAGGGCTTCAATTTTTAAGATATCTATATAAACACACACAAAAGAAATGATTTAATTGTTTATTTCGTGTTATAGTGTTGTTGCTATTATCACATATTTGTATCGTTGGCGTACAGGGCATACGCTTGCTTGTCACGTATAAGTGACAATGGCGTTCAAAAGGTTAAATAGTACTGCTATTAGAGTTGTTGGTTGAGGCACATAGACTAGGCAAAGACATTTATTTTTTTTCACATTTCTTATAGTAGGACAAAACATTGATTTTAAACTTCAGAATATTCTATTAATACTAACATATGAATATTTCAGCTGACGGTAAGCAACACTAACTCTAACACATGGCAACATTTAATGAATGCCAAAATAAAAGCGCGCTCTTGGATTTTCGATGCTTGGCCAAGCGTTTGAATGTTCAAAATCCAACAGCGTGGTTTTACTAGTACAGTCTAACAAGCTATTCGGTATACAAGCAAAAATATTTATCAATAGTTCACATTAAAATTACCTACTTGTTTTAGGTTGATGTAAGTATTGCACGTCTTTCGTAACATAAAAGAAAAAAAGAAAAATTATAAATACGGTATCGAATATAACCGAAAGGGTATATACATACAAAGCATATGCTACAGACCACCAAACTAAACAACTTTTACTATGAGACCAACCCAAAAATCAGCTGTTCCCTACATTTCGACGAGTCACGTGACCAAAAATATATAGAACAGCTGATTTTTTTTCACGATTTCGGAGTTGGTCCCATAGTAAAAGTTGTTCAGTTTGGTTTGATCAATAAAATCGCATTAATAAAAACTTCGACTTTGACTCTATTAACTAGGCTGACTGTTAGTCTAGTAAGTTGCTTGTCTTTTGTTTCTAATTCAAAATCGATTGAGAAATTACAGTTTATGGGAACTTGAAGTTAAAAAGAAAATAAATCAACATTATTTTATGTATAATTATTATTATACACACTGTACATTGTACAGTCAATTTAACAGCAGCTGTTTTCTGTATTCATATTACGTCTATCAAAGTGCGACTGACTGTACCTAATAAGTTTCGTAATAAACTAATAATACACATTTTTTTTTAGCGTAATGTAAGTTTTTTTTCACAAGTGCAAAGACATGCTTTCTAAATTGAATATTATGTTTTCTAAGTTTATTAATTACCTATTTTAATTATTTGAGTGTAATGAAGGGATTCTTGTTTTCAGGACCCTGTGAGTATCTTATATTGTATTAAATATAATTTATTGACTTTTTCTGTTGAAAAAAAAATTCTTTTTTCTTTTAAAACGTCCCGCGGTATCGCATGTCACAGTGTCTGGGGCTCTGGTGGCCAACCAGAACCTTACTTCAGTGTGAGAAAGAGATGGAGCTATACAGAGGGTATAGCTGCATCTCTTTCCAGCGTGAGGTTATATTAAAATTATACTCCTTTAAGAGGTGGTGGTTGGCCCCCGTATGTAAAGGTGTTTTACATTACGAATCGTGACTTTATCGAATTACTTTGTATGAAAAATACAAACAAATAAAAAAATTAAATTTAAAAATAATTGATATGCCAGTTGATTCGTTTATATGGTCTCATTAAAACTTTTTAATGATGGGATATAAAAAAACGACTTTTAAAAATGTTATTAGAACTGCTTATTAATATTATTTCTGTGATTTTTAGCCACCGGTAATGTTTTTGTACTAATTTACTAAAATATTAATTTATAAAAGCAGTTTAATTAGAGTTTTACTAATACACAATAATTTTCTTATTCAGAATGCGGTAAGATATTGTTTTTTTTTTTTCTTATTAAATGTAAAGAGTTTAGATTTATGCCCGGATGATGGTGATAAACTCGCCCCATTACGTGTGACTTGTACTGTACAAGTCACACGTAATGGGGGCGAGTTTATCACCATACAAACAGCCGGTCGATTCTGTAAAAATCTCACCGTGAATACTTGCGTGGAGTGAGCTGTCAGTGTCATTCAACTGATGCTAGGGATTGACCAAGCATTAACATTACAATCAAAATCGAGATTTTAATGATATTTTTATGCTAATTTTAATAAGTAATTATTTTATTTTATTTCAAAGCTAGCTAGTACCTACTTTGGTACTTACTTACTTACAACATAATTAGTAATAAACTCAATTTCGTTTTTATTTCTTTTTTTCCTAGACTAGCCTTTGTATTTTAACTAAAGGCGCGAGCGGGTCACGCATGTTCGCCAGCATATCAAGTTACCCCAATCTGTCAATTTTCAAAGTGCACACTTCGCGCAAGCACGTTTTTCGGTTGACTAAACGTCTAGTCGTAGATATTTATTCGAGTTTACAGACAATAATTTGATTTTAAACCTTAAAACTTGTACAGTAAGGTTCAGAATCGATTGAGAGATTGGTCTGAATCCCGCGCGGCGTTCACTTCACCGCGCTGCCTGCAGGGAATTTTGGCAGAATCCCGTGCTCGTGAAGTGGTCACTTCACGCAAGCACGTTATGCGTTGTCATAGTTACTAATATGAATACCTATATCGTTGACGGGTGTACATCCGGTTGACAGGGTGTAAGTTACAAAACGGTGATTCTTTACAAATTGCTGCAATGTTCTAGCAATGTGAGGAATGTGTGTAAAACTTAAAGCAATGTGCTTTTAGATGTTTTTATGACTAAATCCAAACGTTTTTGTACAGTCAAATTTCTCCAAATGATTTTAAACCTTAAAAATTTTACCGGTAAGGCTCTAAATCGATTGAGAAAATTTGTCTCCTTGCAGTCATTAATATGATGTGACTGCAACTACAATTTACCAATAATTCGTCACGTGCGCATACCTACGTGGACACACCAAGAACATTGCGAAAATACAATACCAACGTCCAATAAGTACAAAATATATTTTATTGTTCCAACTACCTATTCGTTCTTCGGCTTTGGCTCATCGCCGCCCGCCTTTTGAAAGTGCGTGGAGCGATCACTTCGCGGAAACATCATTATTAAGATGCGGTACTTTGTGTATTTATTATATAACATTAGGTATAAATATGTGCGGCTTTTTGGGACATACCTTTAGTTACCTACCTATAAAGGCGATTTTAACACACTGCACACCGCGCGCCGACGGGTAACGCGGGGCAGCGCCCATATCGTTTGCTATGGCCGCCTCGCGCTACGAGACAGAGCGCGGTGCAGTGCGATATTCGCTTTACCTACTTCAGTAAACATTGCCAATAAGATGATGATAATACCTAATATTCATCATCATCAACATACCTACTGCCAAACTCGACCTAGCTCACGGCATCTCATTATCTCTATGTAGGTAACTCTCGGTCTCCGCGACGCGACTTACAGCGCAAGCGTACCTACTGAGAACTCGACTGTTAGGAGGTTGCCATGGCAATCACGCCACGGTGTTTGTTAGGGTCGTTGCCATGCCAATCACGGGAATACCGTGATTGGCATGCCAACGGCTCAAACAAACACCGTTGGCGTGATTTGTAGGCGCTGTCAGTCACGTGCTACTTTCTGTCAAGTGGGCCATGTCTATTCGTTCCTAAAAAGCCCGTCACAGACGTAGCTATAATATAGATTAATATGAATCATAGCAAGGCATATTACGACATATTTTCCATATAGATTTTCGAGTGACCGCACACGCAGCTATAATATATAATTCTATGACATCACAAAAATATCTCAATGTTAATCGAAAAAATTGTGTCAAAAAGTAATACAGTCTATAATATAGGTTGCTGTAGTCGAATTTAAGTTGTGAGTGTCGTATGTGTCTTATTATACTCTCCTGTCGCAGGTCTGCTGGTAGGAAATGATGTGTAATGATGATGTAAGTAGTTCCTTTGCGTTCTTCATCAATATGTATTTTACTTTATTATGTAGTCAGTGTGTAAGAATAGATAGATAAATAAATAAATAAAATTTATTCATTAGTATCACAATCAAAACAATTTGCTAATACATTTCTTCTACTGAGTCTGCTGCCTCCCAGGGTTCAGCTTCGCACTGCTGAGAACGAAGGGGCATCAGGTGTGTGTGCGCTGCACAGCGATCAACTGGAAAAATTGGTATGCATGTATTAATCATTTATTTATTACATTTTCAACTTGCAATTATTCACATAATATAAAAGTGACAGACTTTAGTGCCCAAATGGTTGGCAGAATTGCCGCATTGTATCGTGGTGCTGTAAAAATAGGCCAGCCTTGTGGCCACTTAAAGAGTCGACCAACTGTTTGGTGATGATTGTCTCAAAAAACCAAGGGGCATTAGGACCCCACAGCCCTAGTGTTCAATTTCAAGGCATTATGGTAATTCTGTCAGGCCTCTTCCTATTGCTGCGTGCCAAGCCGTTGAGCTCTAAAACAGCTGTCACCCCTGCGGTGACAAGAGCGCTACAAATGACGTCTTTAATGGCGGCGTGCCGTGCTATCCGGCCTGGGCTCTTACTGCAAGGTAGGCCCCTATGGAGTCCCTCGCCCACCATACTGGCGCCAATGTGTAGTCCCGTGATAAAAATAAATGATTATACCATGGTATGGTACCTGAAGCTGCTAATACCACTGTGGCTGGGACCTGGGATTTATTGGCCAATCTGCATCCGGGCAAGCATAGCACTTCAGGTCCAATCAGGTGCAGGCTAAAATCTTCCCTGTCAACTTTTCAGTGCTGTGGACAGAAGACAGAAACATTAAGCTAAATAATATTTGATTTATTTTTATATTACTCATTTTATTAAATTAAATCAGAACTATCGCTGTTCAGTTGCGGAATTCACTCCCGCCTGACGACATTAGAGACTGCCAAACAGTTGCAATTTATGTATTATGTTTTTTCTTTTTAAGCTTACAGACATCGTCTACATCTCCTTTATCGAGTTTCCTATTGTAGTTGTGCTGGAACAGATTTCTTTAGAAACAAGCATCACCTATAAAATTATGTATTTTCTGTTCCTTTCTTCTTGTCTGTTTTTATGTGTGTACATAAATGGTTAAACAAAATAAATTATTAAATTTTAACATTATCTAATACACACATCATCAAATTAATTTTTAAATACTGACAACATTATCATTTCTATTTCAAGTGAGCAGAGAAAATGTCTATTTTTGTTCTCCTACATAAATCACACAAATATTTACTTACAAGAATGAGATGTATAAGTTGAGTTTAGCTGCAACCTGACTTTTCTTTTCATAAAACTAGAGCACAATTTTCTAATATGACAGACACTTCTATTGAGGTATCTGAAAACAAAAATAAGTTAAATCAACAAAAGTTCAGGTAATCCCAATAATCAGCGGGTAATACCATTCTCCTGCCCTTATCCGAATTTATTTGGGGTCGGCGCAACATGTCTTCTTCTTCCATACTTCTCTATTAGTCGTCATCTCGATAGTCACTCCCTTTCTAGCCATATCATCTTTCACACAATCCATCCATCGTTTCTTTGGCCTCCCTCTACTTGTATAGCCATCCACATTCATACTCACAACTCTCCGGACAACATTTTCCTCATTCCTCCGCATAACATGCCCATACCATGACAACCGATTTCCACACAACTTTTCGGTCACCGGTGTCACTTTCAGACTTCCTCTTATATACTCATTACGTATTCTATCCATTCGCGTAACACCACACATCCCACATAACATTCTCATCTCAGCTGCATGCAATTGTCTTTCATGAATATTTATAGCTTTTTAAGTAGTTCATTAAATTATCAGTCTTACAAGACAGAAAACATAAAAAAAATGATAATAATGTTTCATAAATTTTTTGAAAACAATCATTTGTACTTACAAATAATTAATAATACACATGATGTAAAATAGGTACTGGTATCCAGCAGCATCCGGTTAGACTGAAAGCCCAGTAAGCCCACCCCAACAAACAGTTGGAAAAAGGCTTGGCAGATTGATTGAATTCTGATACACATCTGAAAAAACAAATGTTGTTTATCATATTTAAAGGGTGATACGAGGGGTGATCAATAATGTTTGACATTCATTTTAAAGGTTGCAGACAGCCTATTTAGGTTAATCAATAACATTAATAAAACGAGGTGGGTAACCCATACCCATTGAGCAATAAATTGAGGGCTGACACTGGGCAGTGTCCAAAGTATGTCTTTGTGACGGCAGGTAGTTGAATTTCAATCACACAACTCGAAGCATTTGTTTCAATTAAAACATTTGCAGGCACTTTACATTATTATCGTTTACCTACCTCTTTTACCAGGCGGTCGTTTAGTTTGAGTTTATAGTGAAGCTAGCCGCCCCATCACAAGACGAAGCAAGTCTTAATATGGAGAAGAAACTTTATGGACAGTCTTTTAAATCGAAATTTATGTTACAGAGGTTAACTTGTTTGATAATTACTTCTTCTTCTTCTTCTTTTTCTTTTAGCACAACTTCCATTAATTACATCACACGCCATCTTTTCTTCAAAGTGATCAATCCTCAAAGTCTGAACCGGGCGGATATGCCGCGTATTCAAATACAGAATCTTATTACTTATTTAGCTAGCTCAATAAAACATACAATGCCAAAATTTTATCTGGTTAATTCTTTTATAAATAAACATGCCAATTAAAAAAAACAAAGACGTTTTTAGAATTAAACTTAAAATTGAAGTATAATTATTTTTCTAAACTCAATATTTATTAGTACTGGGTCACATTTCCGGTTGTTCAAGGAATTTACTCAAACAACAAGTTTTCATAACTAAATGTATGTGCAAAATATTCTTCTTATTTTATAGTTTGTCAATTATTTTCGTAACTAATTTAGCTCTCCTATTCAATAATAACATTGAAGTATTGACCTTTAAACACCGCGCCATTTTCTGTGACGCCAGATCACAATAAACAGAACTTCTAATGTCAAGTTTAGTGTGGGTTGTCTATGTTTTTCTTACCACAGAATACGCGGTCGAATAAACTAATATTGCGAAATCGTATTCGAGATAAATTTGCACGACTAAAACTGACATACGTATTATATTTCTTATTTTTTTAATAAAAATATCGTTCTATTCATGCAGAATAAAAACAATCTTAGAAATATTTGTTTGAATCATCATTCGATTATGAATTTGTTGGTTGAATTAGTATTGCAATTTTATTCTTGCTATCGTAAATAACTTGTTTATGCGACATTTTTAATTTGAAAAGCGGAGGCAATTAAATATTATTCAGTGCAAAACTTTCGAACACCATTATGACAAAGCTGTGGGACAGAGCGCAATGGATAGTTGTCAATGCCAATAACTAAGCTTAATTTTCTTATTATTTTGAGTACCGGTCGTTTTCGTGAGAATTGGCATAACATTTGATATTTTTTTCTTATTTTCTGCAACATTAATATCTAAAGCAAAACACAATATTATGTACTTAGATATATAAAAATATATGTATATAAATTAATTATAAATAATAAAAATACAAATATTATTATATAACTAGTAATATAAATTATAATTACAATCTGCACTTAGTTTTTTTTAATAAATGGCAATATTAAATTATTACAACGATTTAGTGAAACAAGTATTCATTATATATTAGGTTTTACCCGGTTAAAACCTAAAAATATGATATTTTAAAAGCTAATTACAGAATAAACAATTGAAAAATTAGCCTTTTTCGTGTAAAAGTAATTTTAGTCGATTATCTCAAATAATCGTTATTTCAAACGCGTACTGTGGTTGGAAAAAACATAGACAACTTAGAATATTGGCGGTTTTCGTGTAAGTTTTCGATTCAACTTTTCAGACTTATTTTGCACTTTGCAGTTTGCCGCCATGTTTAATAATTAAGCATGGCGGCAAACTATGATTATAAAAGAATTAACCAGTTAGAATTTTGGCATTGTATGTTTTATTGAGCTAGCTAAATAAGTAATAAGATTCTGTATTTGAATACGCGGCATATCCGCCCGGTTCAGACTTTGAGGATTGATCACTTTGAAGAAAAGATGGCGTGTGATGTAATTAATGGAAGTTGTGCTAAAAGAAAAAGAAGAAGAAGAAGAAGTAATTATCAAACAAGTTAACCTCTGTAACATAAATTTCGATTTAAAAGACTGTCCATAAAGTTTCTTCTCCATATTAAGACTTGCTTCGTCTTGTGATGGGGCGGCTAGCTTCACTATAAACTCAAACTAAACGACCGCCTGGTAAAAGAGGTAGGTAAACGATAATAATGTAAAGTGCCTGCAAATGTTTTAATTGAAACAAATGCTTCGAGTTGTGTGATTGAAATTCAACTACCTGCCGTCACAAAGACATACTTTGGACACTGCCCAGTGTCAGCCCTCAATTTATTGCTCAATGGGTATGGGTTACCCACCTCGTTTTATTAATGTTATTGATTAACCTAAATAGGCTGTCTGCAACCTTTAAAATGAATGTCAAACATTATTGATCACCCCTCGTATCACCCTTTAAATATGATAAACAACATTTGTTTTTTCAGATGTGTATCAGAATTCAATCAATCTGCCAAGCCTTTTTCCAACTGTTTGTTGGGGTGGGCTTACTGGGCTTTCAGTCTAACCGGATGCTGCTGGATACCAGTACCTATTTTACATCATGTGTATTATTAATTATTTGTAAGTACAAATGATTGTTTTCAAAAAATTTATGAAACATTATTATCATTTTTTTTATGTTTTCTGTCTTGTAAGACTGATAATTTAATGAACTACTTAAAAAGCTATAAATATTCATGAAAGACAATTGCATGCAGCTGAGATGAGAATGTTATGTGGGATGTGTGGTGTTACGCGAATGGATAGAATACGTAATGAGTATATAAGAGGAAGTCTGAAAGTGACACCGGTGACCGAAAAGTTGTGTGGAAATCGGTTGTCATGGTATGGGCATGTTATGCGGAGGAATGAGGAAAATGTTGTCCGGAGAGTTGTGAGTATGAATGTGGATGGCTATACAAGTAGAGGGAGGCCAAAGAAACGATGGATGGATTGTGTGAAAGATGATATGGCTAGAAAGGGAGTGACTATCGAGATGACGACTAATAGAGAAGTATGGAAGAAGAAGACATGTTGCGCCGACCCCAAATAAATTCGGATAAGGGCAGGAGAATGGTATTACCCGCTGATTATTGGGATTACCTGAACTTTTGTTGATTTAACTTATTTTTGTTTTCAGATACCTCAATAGAAGTGTCTGTCATATTAGAAAATTGTGCTCTAGTTTTATGAAAAGAAAAGTCAGGTTGCAGCTAAACTCAACTTATACATCTCATTCTTGTAAGTAAATATTTGTGTGATTTATGTAGGAGAACAAAAATAGACATTTTCTCTGCTCACTTGAAATAGAAATGATAATGTTGTCAGTATTTAAAAATTAATTTGATGATGTGTGTATTAGATAATGTTAAAATTTAATAATTTATTTTGTTTAACCATTTATGTACACACATAAAAACAGACAAGAAGAAAGGAACAGAAAATACATAATTTTATAGGTGATGCTTGTTTCTAAAGAAATCTGTTCCAGCACAACTACAATAGGAAACTCGATAAAGGAGATGTAGACGATGTCTGTAAGCTTAAAAAGAAAAAACATAATACATAAATTGCAACTGTTTGGCAGTCTCTAATGTCGTCAGGCGGGAGTGAATTCCGCAACTGAACAGCGATAGTTCTGATTTAATTTAATAAAATGAGTAATATAAAAATAAATCAAATATTATTTAGCTTAATGTTTCTGTCTTCTGTCCACAGCACTGAAAAGTTGACAGGGAAGATTTTAGCCTGCACCTGATTGGACCTGAAGTGCTATGCTTGCCCGGATGCAGATTGGCCAATAAATCCCAGGTCCCAGCCACAGTGGTATTAGCAGCTTCAGGTACCATACCATGGTATAATCATTTATTTTTATCACGGGACTACACATTGGCGCCAGTATGGTGGGCGAGGGACTCCATAGGGGCCTACCTTGCAGTAAGAGCCCAGGCCGGATAGCACGGCACGCCGCCATTAAAGACGTCATTTGTAGCGCTCTTGTCACCGCAGGGGTGACAGCTGTTTTAGAGCTCAACGGCTTGGCACGCAGCAATAGGAAGAGGCCTGACAGAATTACCATAATGCCTTGAAATTGAACACTAGGGCTGTGGGGTCCTAATGCCCCTTGGTTTTTTGAGACAATCATCACCAAACAGTTGGTCGACTCTTTAAGTGGCCACAAGGCTGGCCTATTTTTACAGCACCACGATACAATGCGGCAATTCTGCCAACCATTTGGGCACTAAAGTCTGTCACTTTTATATTATGTGAATAATTGCAAGTTGAAAATGTAATAAATAAATGATTAATACATGCATACCAATTTTTCCAGTTGATCGCTGTGCAGCGCACACACACCTGATGCCCCTTCGTTCTCAGCAGTGCGAAGCTGAACCCTGGGAGGCAGCAGACTCAGTAGAAGAAATGTATTAGCAAATTGTTTTGATTGTGATACTAATGAATAAATTTTATTTATTTATTTATCTATCTATTCTTACACACTGACTACATAATAAAGTAAAATACATATTGATGAAGAACGCAAAGGAACTACTTACATCATCATTACACATCATTTCCTACCAGCAGACCTGCGACAGGAGAGTATAATAAGACACATACGACACTCACAACTTAAATTCGACTACAGCAACCTATATTATAGACTGTATTACTTTTTGACACAATTTTTTCGATTAACATTGAGATATTTTTGTGATGTCATAGAATTATATATTATAGCTGCGTGTGCGGTCACTCGAAAATCTATATGGAAAATATGTCGTAATATGCCTTGCTATGATTCATATTAATCTATATTATAGCTACGTCTGTGACGGGCTTTTTAGGAACGAATAGACATGGCCCACTTGACAGAAAGTAGCACGTGACTGACAGCGCCTACAAATCACGCCAACGGTGTTTGTTTGAGCCGTTGGCATGCCAATCACGGTATTCCCGTGATTGGCATGGCAACGACCCTAACAAACACCGTGGCGTGATTGCCATGGCAACCTCCTAACAGTCGAGTTCTCAGTAGGTACGCTTGCGCTGTAAGTCGCGTCGCGGAGACCGAGAGTTACCTACATAGAGATAATGAGATGCCGTGAGCTAGGTCGAGTTTGGCAGTAGGTATGTTGATGATGATGAATATTAGGTATTATCATCATCTTATTGGCAATGTTTACTGAAGTAGGTAAAGCGAATATCGCACTGCACCGCGCTCTGTCTCGTAGCGCGAGGCGGCCATAGCAAACGATATGGGCGCTGCCCCGCGTTACCCGTCGGCGCGCGGTGTGCAGTGTGTTAAAATCGCCTTTATAGGTAGGTAACTAAAGGTATGTCCCAAAAAGCCGCACATATTTATACCTAATGTTATATAATAAATACACAAAGTACCGCATCTTAATAATGATGTTTCCGCGAAGTGATCGCTCCACGCACTTTCAAAAGGCGGGCGGCGATGAGCCAAAGCCGAAGAACGAATAGGTAGTTGGAACAATAAAATATATTTTGTACTTATTGGACGTTGGTATTGTATTTTCGCAATGTTCTTGGTGTGTCCACGTAGGTATGCGCACGTGACGAATTATTGGTAAATTGTAGTTGCAGTCACATCATATTAATGACTGCAAGGAGACAAATTTTCTCAATCGATTTAGAGCCTTACCGGTAAAATTTTTAAGGTTTAAAATCATTTGGAGAAATTTGACTGTACAAAAACGTTTGGATTTAGTCATAAAAACATCTAAAAGCACATTGCTTTAAGTTTTACACACATTCCTCACATTGCTAGAACATTGCAGCAATTTGTAAAGAATCACCGTTTTGTAACTTACACCCTGTCAACCGGATGTACACCCGTCAACGATATAGGTATTCATATTAGTAACTATGACAACGCATAACGTGCTTGCGTGAAGTGACCACTTCACGAGCACGGGATTCTGCCAAAATTCCCTGCAGGCAGCGCGGTGAAGTGAACGCCGCGCGGGATTCAGACCAATCTCTCAATCGATTCTGAACCTTACTGTACAAGTTTTAAGATTTAAAATCAATTATTGTCTGTAAACTCGAATAGGTATCTACGACTAGACGTTTAGTCAACCGAAAAACGTGCTTGCGCGAAGTGTGCACTTTGAAATTTGACAGATTGGGGTAACTTGATATGCTGGCGAACATGCGTGACCCGCTCGCGCCTTTAGTTAAAATACAAAGGCTAGTCTAGGAAAAAAAGAAATAAAAACGAAATTGAGTTTATGACTAATTATGTTGTAAGTAAGTAAGTACCAAAGTAGGTACTAGCTAGCTTTGAAATAAAATAAAATAATTACTTATTAAAATTAGCATAAAAATATCATTAAAATCTCGATTTTGATTGTAAGTGGTACATCCCTAAAATCAAGTGGGATGACACTGACAGCCCACTCCACGCTCACTTCACGTAAGTTTTCACGGTGAGATGGTAACAGAATCGCACTGCAGTATTTAAACAGTACAGTGTTTAAACAGTATTATACTGTTTTCACTGTTATACATTTTACTGTTGTGCAAAAAAAATTGTATGGGTATACTATTTTTTTGCTGAAAAATGCGAATAAATATAGCCAGCACAAATTTGTTAAGAAAATTAACTTCTCATTTAATTATAATTTTATTATTTTAATTGTAATCGTGCTTATGAATCCTTAAAAAAATTGTAGTAAGTACATCGATTAGTTATGCAAAAATCTCGAAAAATATGTATTTACAACGTAAAAAGAAATGCAGTTAATTTCTCTAAAATACTGTCTCTTTTTATTTCCCAGACCTCATTATACTTTATTTCTTGTAAAAAAAGTTGGGAACCCTACTTGAACATAATTAACGAGATGTTGGATTGCCATAATTATGTACTTCTCTGACTACCCCTCCGTGGCGTACACACGTACTGTTACGTTATGTTTATGTCCAAATAATCACTTTCTGAGTTCACTAAAATACTAAATAATTATTTTTGTGTTTTGATATTTTATTAAATATTAATAAAATACTTTTTTTACAGGTCACAGTAAGTTTTTTTTATAAACATTATACAGGGTGAAATTGAATTCATGGGCAATATTTTAAGGGGTCGTTGTAATTACCATTATCAACAATTATTATTGAACAACGATGGAAACAAATCTGAAATGGCAATGTTTGAGCATAATGTATGGCACAGCTGATTTTTTTCGCGATTTCAGATTTGTTTCCATAGTAAAAGTTGTTCACAATGACCACTTAAATTATTGCCCATGAATTCAATTTCACCTTGTATATTTTTTTTAAATGACTTTTTGCTGCATCTAAGTTTGTTAATTAAATTATTTACTTTCTGAATTCTAGAATAAATGGGTAAGAAAATAAAATACCTATCAGAAATGTTTGTTTATGGAAATGACTTCTAAGTAATGAAATAATATTTTATTAATTTTTTTTTTTCATGGCGTAACACTTTTTCATTCAACGGACCGGTGAGATTTATAAATTATTTTATTAGAATTACCGAAAATCGAGATGAAAGGCGTGCATGTTGAGAATCTTATGTCCAGCAGTGGACTCAGCTTCTGTAGGCTGCCCTGCCTTTTCCCTACTAGATCGGGGCCGGCTTCCAGTCTAAATGGATGCAGCTGAATACCAGCATTTTCATGAAGTAACTGCATAGCTGACCTCTATAATCCAGTTACTGGGTAACATGATACCCCTTGATAAGACTGGTTGATAGACTATCTGAATAATTATACGAATTTTAAAGATCTACAAAATATTGAGACAGGTTAGCGTGCTTTCCGAGGCACGTAGAGATCTTGATCACCCATCCAAGGACCGATCTCGACGAGTGTTGCTTAACCTTGAAGATCGGTCCGTGCGACTTTTATTATTTAGCCGAATAAAACTAAATAAAATATATTTCTTTTTCCAGATATAGATGGTAAGTTTAGTTTAGTAACATCATGTACTTTCGTACAAAAATATTGTTTTCAGCTATCAGCGAAATTGAATTCATGGGCATTATTTTCCATACATTAAGCTTGCATAACTCGTCAAAATGTAGGAAACAGCAGATTTTCTTTTCGCGATTTCAGATTTATTCCCATAGTGAAAGTTGTACATAATGATGAATACAATGACCCCTTAAAATAATTCCTACGAATTTAATTTCACCTTGTAGAATATAATATTATTACTAGCTTCCACCCGCGGCTTCGCCCGCAAAATATGTCGACAAATTATACACATAAATCTTCCTCTTGAATCACTCTACCTATTACAAAAAACCGCATCAAAATCCGTTGCGTAATTTTAAAGATTTAAGCATACAGACAAACAAACAGACAATAATAGCGACTTTGTTTTATACTATGTAGTGATAAAGAACAAAAACACACATCAAAAATATCAGACGCCCACAATATGTTTTGTTTTAAACGTAATTTTATTTAAACATGGGTCCTTAGATCTTTAAGAAATTAATAAATCCATTAACAATAAAATTTTGAAAATTGCAGGAACCAGTAAGTACCTCAACTTCTATTTAATGAGATGTTTATTCATCATTCTCCTGCCCTTATCCCAATTTATTTGCGGTCGGCGCAACATGTCTTTTTCTTCCATACTTCTCTATTAGTCGTCATCTCGGTAGTCACTCCCTTTCTAGCCATATCATCATTCACACAGGGGAAGACCTAAGAAACAAAAGATGGACTCTTTTGTTTCTTAGGTCTTCCTCTGCTGATATTAATTATATTAAAAGATATTTTTGGAACGAAGTTCCATATCGCGCGTTGCGAAAGGGGGCTAGACGGAAAAAATTAGGACCAAAAGTTGTAACGACACAAAAAATTAAGACATTTTTTTTAAAGTAAAATATGATGTCTTTTTAATGAATATTTTTTGATTGGTTAATATTAGACCAGATTTCTTTGATTATTATAACCTAAAAGAAATAAAATTTTATTACAATTCCTTCACTAATTAATCGAAAGGAACTTCGTTCCATCCGGGTGTCCCTTGACACCTCTCAAGTTTTTTAATAATTTAATTTTTAGTTTTATAACAACCGTTCTTAAAATGATGAAGGAAAGCATTGTGAGGAAACCTGCATGTCCCAGAAGCAAAAATTGGAAGACATGTGACATCCGCCAACTCGCACTGGGCTACGTGGTGGATTATGGCCCACGCCCACTCTTAGTGAGGAGGCCTGTGGCCCAGCAGTGGGAACATGATAAGCTGATTATGTCATTATGTATATTTTTTAAATAACACTGACGTTTTCACATTTCAGATTGTAGTAAGTATAGCGCTAATAACGACGCCATTTTGTTTTTTCTATCATTATAAGTGACATTAACTGAATTACTGGCACAAAATGTTTGTCAACCAAGTCAACGTCATTCGAGCGCTTGAAGAGCTGTGCGCAGTATTTTTAACTCACAAAGTGACGCGATTTTATCTTCTATCTTGTAGTAGGTAGTATTATTGCCAGTTAATTGTACATTACTATTTCCTAAATTTCATGGACCTTTACAAATGACTGCCATAGGTACTAGAAGTTCAGTAGAATGAATCCTATATAGTTCCGTAGAAATCCCTTCAAAATGGTGGAGCTGAATGGTGGTACTTAATCGAATTTTGTCTGTAGAGTTTCGTGCGCGTTCTTCTGCATAGGCACCTACTGATTTGGAATGGGCATGGCATCTAGCTTCATTTTTCTGACTGACAGACAGACTCAATTGATGAAATTCTGAATTGTCTTAGGGTCGGTAATAAACCAATTGGTTTATTTGAAATAAATGCTTTGAGTTATAGTTTATGCAAATATATGCTAAGCCAGACAGAAATACTGCTTACTTGCTTATTAAAAAACTGCCTCTTTTGTTTTAGGATATGGTAAGTTTAGTAATGTACTATGTTAACGCCATGATATTTGCAACATCAGCTCTTTATACTAATTAATTTTGTAGTAAAGGTTCGATAGATGGCGTTGACCGATTTCAATTCGCGCTATGGTTGCGTTCGGTAATCACAAATCCGAACTGTCCCGAACCGTAGACCCGAATGAACAACTGATCTGCAGTGCAGTAATTGCTTCGTGTCAGCTTTGTTGTTCGACAAATACTGCCGAACCGACAATCAATGTCCGCTTGTGTGTAGCAAGTAGCAACCCTAAGAATTAATGACTTCATAATTTGACAGTTAATTAATCGGGTCTAGAGTTTACTTCAAACTACTTTCGGAGGGGTCCGTTTCTACGGTGACGGACATTGAGAGTTGGTCCCTCTGAAGTTATGCGCTCAACGCAGTTTCGGCGCCATGAATTTTACTAGTAATGGGGCGTGTCTCGTTGTTACTGTCACCGCGTGTCTTATTGAAAAACTGTTTTTTTTTTTCGTTTAATTAATTGTTTTTATTTTTTAGGCAACGGTATGTATGGATTTGTTTCTACAATTTGTTTAGATATAAGAAAATAAATACTTAAGGCGCCTGTCCCTCTGTTGGCGATTAAACGACATAAATTAAAATTCATTCATTAATTAAATATTGTGGGGCCCGATTTTTGTAAATGAGATAGATAATGATAAGTAACTGCCCCTAGTACCTAATACATGTAATTAAAGAAAGAGAAAAAACATACAGGGTGAAATTCAATTCACGGGCAATATTTCAGAGGGTCAATGACCTAAAAAAAAATCTGCTGTCCCACATATTATGCTCGCATAACTCGACAAAATGTAGGGAAAAGCTGATTTTTTTTTTTCGCGATTTCAGATTTGTTCCCATAGTGGAAGTAGTTCGTAATGATAAGTACAATGAACCCTTAAAATATTGCCCATGAATTCAATTTCACCCTGTAGTGTAAGTAAAGTGTCCGTAACTTGACGTCCATGCGCAAGCGCAAGCTATTTTGTGTTCGTTGAACAGGTCATTTTTTAACTAGATAAAAAAATCTTACTAACAATACAATTTGTATTTTAACAGACTGAAGTAAGTAATTTTAAAATATTTCTTTTAAATCTTGCTTTTTGTCGAAGACGCATCCTTAACTTGTTTGTAAAAACAACCACAGCTGACTAAACGACTCAATTTTTTTTTAAAGTATATCGTAAGTTTTTTTAAATATATTTTCTGTATTATAAATATGGTCGATACGTGTAGTCCGGTCAATCTAGACCAAGAAATTGGAGTGAAAGCACAATAATTCGCACCTAGCTGCAAGTTGGTAGGATTGTTCAAAACACCATCATAAATGAAATCTAATAAGTCCTCGTCGATTTCATATTATGATAGTGTTTTGAACAACTCTACCCACTTTCTGCTGGGTACGAACTATTGTACCCACCGATGTCTAAATTAACCGGACTATGGAATGGAAGTTTTGTACGGGAAGGCTTGGTGTAATGCTTGCTCGGTATGATGATACTGTAGAGCCTGAGTGAAACCTTATGTTGAACATGACTGGTAATAATGTGACGGCATTCGAATCTTTAAATTATATTTAAAGTAGGGTTTTTGTACAAGTGACTCCGTCATGAGCCGCGGGGCTTGACAGATATATTCGGTGCGTTATAATAAATATGTGGTGTTTCTCGTCCTGTGTCATCATCATCTTTACATACCGACACTCCTCCGTGCCTCGGAAAGCACGTGGATTTTTGACAGTCGTTACGGGTTGTTAGGCGTTAGCGCCTGATTCTAATTAGAGTATAAAATTAGTTATTAGTATTTTCGCGTATTTTTTATGAATTACTTAATTTCTTACAATGTTACTTTTGCAGTTGGTAAGTGTTATAATTTTTAATTGATGTTCTTCTTTTTTTCGAGTGGTTAGTAACTAACCTGGTGTCAGAGTTTTTATGCTGCCCATGGGCCTCTGACTTAGCTTCACAAGCTGTTGAGAAATATCTCACAGACATGCTGTTTCCTCACGATGTTTTCCTTCACCGATTCTTAAGCAAGTGATAATTCATACAATACGCACACAAATCCGTAAATTCAGAGGTGCGTGCGTGGCTTGGGTTCGAACTCGAGATCTATGACTTGGCAATCCGAAGATCACAGCAATAGGCTATCACTGCTATTGATGTTGGTTTGTCAGCAAACGTGTAAATGAAAATTCTACAAGTGTAGATGAGCGCGTGTAAAGTAAACGTCAAACTTTATGACCACTCTGAAGTGAGCTACTCACTGCGCCGTACCCCACCCCCCCACCCCCGCTGACACGTGAATTAGTTACTGCGCAGCGACTCGCCTCACGTTCCGACCCGCCATTAAGTTTAAATATGTAGGTATAGGATAAATATGCCTACACAAGAAAATAAAATTAATTATTTATTTTTCTTTTTTAACCAGCCAAGAGTAAGTGATTTTCATAATTAAAATGATTGTGTTAAAACATAAAATAACAGTTTTCTTTTGTTGCAATAGGTTGGTCTTGTTGAAAGAATGAATGAAAGATGACAAACAAAAGGTACAAGGCAGATGTAAGTGGAAACGCTAGGAGGATTTCAGAACCTCAAAAAAATGTTTTTTTTTTGAGGTTCTGAAATCATCAAATGACTCCTCCCGCTGAGTGTGGAGCGAGACTCTTACTGACTAAAACCCAACCATGTTCCTTCTTAAACAGGCACTTTTTGTGGCGGGGCAGCGGGAACCCTTTCAGGCAATCCCATTGACCCGGCAGGGGGGGACGACGGCCTGGGAGGACATTATTTTATAGTGACCTTACGCTCAGCTTCATCATCAGGTTAACCTATGCTTACCGGGGTTGGTCCGTGTATGGGTGGCCACCCATTTTACATATCAAGACTCCTCCGTGCCTCGGAAAGCAAGTTAAGCCCTTGGTCTCGGCTGTCATTTGTGGATCTTTGACAGTCGTTACGGGTCGTCAGAAACCTGAAAGTCTGAGAACCGTTCTTACCAAGGGGTATCATATTACCCAGGTACCTAGTGTGGAGGTCAGATAGGCAGTCGCTTCATGTAAAATACTGGTATTCAGCTGCATCCGGTTAGACTGGAAGCCGACCCCAACATAGTTGGGAAAAGGCTAGCCAGGTGATATTTAAGCGGGATTGTCCGAAAGGTTTACCGCTACCCCGGCACATAAAGGGCTACGGAAGGAACATGGATGGGTTTTAGTCAGTACGAGTCTGACACTCCCGCTCCACCCAGAGCGGGAGAAGTCATTGGACGAATCCTCAGCCTTAAAAAAAAAGGCAGGTGATTTTGGTGATGTTCTTCAGAAAGATCAGCTGCATAGTACACTCGTTACCGGGGTGCGTGTATGTGATGTATGAGCATAAACGAAGTAAGCTACGATCCTAGTATATTCTTTAAGCAAGAACCGTAGCCGAAACATAAAGCAGAAAGGTTTTTTTTTATTCTGTATTAGCTCAAGTAGTTAGTAATTAAATATTGAACCTATTTAAACCATTAATTTATGATTTGCAGAAAACAATTGTAAGTAGATTTTACGAATAGTTTTATAAGAGTTAAAGCTAAAACACTAGGAATTGTTAAAGGGTGGACGTTTTTGGAGGACTGTCTTATATGAAACTTTGACCTTCAAAAAGTGATGATTTTCAACCTAGTTTGAGTAAATGACTTTTGATTTTTGTTTTTTTGAGAGGTTTGTTTGTACTAACAGTCGCGCAGGTCGATCCAGTTAAGCTACGCTTGCCGGGGTTGGCCGTGGATGGGTGACCATCTTTATATACCGAGACTCCTTCGTTCCTTTGAAAGCACGTTAAACCGTTGGTCCCAGCTGTCATTTGAGTATCTTTAACAGTCGACGTTTCGACGTTCGTCGACAGTCTGACGAAAATCTGACAGCCAGTACCAAGGGTATCGTATTACCCAGTTACTGGGTTGTATCGCTCCATGTAAAATACTGGTATTCAGCTGCATCCGGTTAGACTGGAAGCCGACCCCAACATAGTTGGGAAAAGGCAGATGATGATTTGTTCACACAAAATCGATTTTTTAAGGACTCTGCAAGGTACTAAACTTGCGTTATTCCGCTGGATGCAAGAAGCAGAATTCTGGTGGAAGTGGTTGGAAGCGTGGGCTTGGGAGGGGTATATATGTCCAGCAGTGCACATCTTTTATTTCAAAATGATGAAGAGTTTTCCCAAGACTTACAAAAAAGAAGGCGGTTCCATCTAAAAAAAATATAGTGCAATAAGAGCCAACACACAACATTAAAATATTTTATTTTTATTGTGAATAAATATTTTTCTTATTAATTTTCAGCGACTTTTTGTAAGTATTATTCTTACTTTTCTAAGCGTCTTCTGTTAATGCAACAATTTTATCTAATTCACTTTTTTTACTTTTCAGACTGAGGTATGATTTATTATAATAATAAATATATACAGAGTGAAATTAAATACATGGGCAATATTTTAAGGGTCCCTGTACTCATCATTATGAACAACTTTCACTATGGGAACACACCTGATATCACGAAAAAAATACCAGCTTTTCCATATAACAGCAAATTTTTTCGCGATTTCAAATTTGTTGATTCGACTTCAGATTCGATTTCGATTCGAGACTCGTTAATTTTATTTTTACAACGTATGTATAACGTTACTCTCAATTAGGAAATTAAAATATATGTACAGACGCCAGCACATCAAGCTATCCCTAACTGTCAAATGTTCTCAATTAAAAATGAACCTTATCTCTTTGCAATAAAGTTGAAATACTATCAAAGAAATTTGACAGACTGTGGTAACTTGATGTGCTGGCCCCTGTAGTCCCACTAGTCTGCTCCGGCGGATCTTTGTTAAACTTTACAAGAAACAGGTTAATTTAGATAGCCTAGACTAGAACTTCTTCGTAGCATTGCATAGGTCACCATGGCTACTCTTATTGTTTTAACATTTAAATCTAAATTAATAATTCTTGTTTTTACAGTTTTGGGTAATGTATCGTATAATTTTACATAATATTATTTTTTTGTTTAATTTACTTTTCAACCGTATTTTGATTATGTTTTTTCCTTTTTTCTCCGAACAGAGGACGGTTAGTTATTTTTCCATAATATTTAAAAAAAAATAACATCGTATCTCAGTTATCTTGATTTAATAAATCCTAAACTCTTTTTACAATTTGCAGTATCGCGTAAGTAAACACTATATTTATTATTTTTGAAATAATAAAAGGGCCGCGTCGAAAGTGACTGTCTAAGCGGGATTGTCCGAAAGGGTGACCGCTACCCCTAAACATAAAGGGATAAGGAAGGAACATGGATGGATATTAGTCAGTAAGAGTCTGACACTCCCTTCCGCTCCACCCAGAACGGGAGGAGTCATTTGATGACCCACCCTCAAAAAAAAGTCAAATACGCAAAAAAATCACTCGTTTAAATTATGTACAGAGGTCAGCACATCAAGTTACCACAGTCTGTCAAATTTTTTTGATAGTATTTCAACTTTATTGCAAAGAAATAAGGTTCATTTTTAATTGAGAAAATTTGACATTTAGGGATAGCTTGATGTGCTGGCGTCTGTACCTACCTACCTAAATAATACCATTTTTACACGTATTCCGTTTCTCATTTTTGTTTTTTTCATAATATTACAGACAGTTGTAAGTAATTGTACTCATCGATTTTATTTTATTTTTTATTACTATTATCCGTGAAAAGGTTGCAAAATAGTATTATGTCATAATTTTCTGATGCAAATACATGTGGGTATTTCTTTGATTTATTCATACTTAATTATTTGTTTTTTTTTATTGTGTATTACAGCCTCCAACTGTAAGAATTCCTTTTACATTTATATCAATTTACTGAAATGTGTTTGTGTTTATTTAACTATGAATTATATTAATTCCTTTATCTTTGTATTTCTAGAAAGTAAGTAACTAGTTACTCAGTAAAAATATGAACAACGCAAAACAGTTTCTTTCTGTAGCAAAAATGGACACAGATAAAGGATAGTAAGATAGTAGTAAGATATATAAGGTGACTGGTAATTAGTGACCGATATTTAAACACGTTATTATACTCATGATTACAATCAACTTTCCCAAAGAAACTTATTTTGTATACTCAATAGTTTTATTTTTATCACAATAACAATACAACTGGCGCGCGCAAAGTTCAATGACCTTCGCGCCGATCAGCTGTTAGCAGCTATTGAGTATACAAAAAAAATTTCTTTGGGAAAGTTGATTGTAATCATGAGTACAAGTCCTAGTGGTACGTTAGTTTACCCGGTAAGTTTTTTAAAGAGTAGGTCGACAATGGGTTTACAACATGGACGTGTTGAGTAAAGGCAACATAAATTTGCCTCTTTTAAAACTGATATTACTCATTTCGCACGTCCGCGTCATATTTATTTAGTTTTATGACTATATTTATACAAATGGACACCACATATATGCAATAAATGAAACTACATACTTCTCAACGCCTCTTTTGACGATATACATAAAAAAAACCAAGTCTACTGGACCGACTTCATTTTTTTAAGTCAAAAATTAGAGTTTGAGTTTTCACCAATGTCAAATGTCCTAGTGGTCATTTGTGGTTTCATTTATTGCATATAATGTGGTGTCCATTTGTATAAATATAGTCATAAAAATAAATAAATATGACGCGGACGTGCGAAATGAGTAATATCAGTTTTAAAAGAGGCAAATTTTTGTTGCCTTTACTCAACACGTTCATGTTGTAGACCCATTGTCGACCTACTCTTTAAAGATCTTACCGGGTAAACTTACGTGATTTGATCTTGAAGTGAGCTGTCAATAGTATCAATCACTAGTATCTAGTAGAATGACAGCTCACTTCTTGTAAGTTTCACAGTAATATTTTGACAGAACAGACTGGCTGGTATCTTTATATGAGTGATCTTTTAAAAACACATCTATTTTTTAATGTAGGCTAACGTAAGTATTGTTTTATTAGAATTCAATAAATTTCAAAAACCGGGGGATTTGTCTCTAGCTTTTTATAAACAATTTTATTTTATTTGTGGTTTATATCTGAATCACAAATAGGTATGATGACTAAAATTATTTTTTAGTCCGTCTCAGCTAGATTATTAAAAAAATATTGGACACGTAAATTTTCTTTTATCACGTAATCAAAAAATAACGTCAATACATTGTGTTAAAATGTAGCATGACGTCACTTCTATCTAGATTTATACTGAGTTGTGACGTAGCGAGCCCACTCCTCATCTTTAATGCGTTTTAGCGAAGTCATTTTTTTTATTATTATGATAAAGCAAAAGGCAGTCGCTCCATGTAAAATACTGGTATTTAGCTGCATCCGGTTAGACTGGAAACCGACCCCAACATAGCTGGGAAAAGGTTAGGCAGGTGATGATGATAAAGCAAAAATACGTGTCTAATATTCTTTTATCATCTGACTGACGGAGTAAATATAATTTTATTTTTCCTTTGTCCTTGTCTATGACTAACTGTAAGTATGCAACTGTAATCACAGATGATTACGTAGCTAGTGTGTAACGTATCTTCCCCTTTAACCTTTTGAGCGCCACGGTCGGATATAGGCGACAAATGAAAACGTGCCCAACACGCCACTGTCGGCTGTATCCGACAAGAAAGCGACAGCTTTTTGTCGCTTGGCGTATGACGCTTAGGCCGGGACTCCACCAAAGCGGAGACGACACGAGCGGAGAGGGGATGTTTTTTAAACAACCAATAGAATTGTGTTATTGACACATCTCTCTGCTCAGCTTCAGTGGAGATCACTGTGCGGAGATGTGTAATATTTGTATGCCGCGATGGAAGCGGAGATGTCAACTGTGCGCGGACGACGCGCAGTGGAGACGAGAGATGTGAGCGGCGTGCAGTGAGTGCGCGTACTGAGCGCTCAACGCCTCGCACCCGAGCTGAGAAACATCTCTTCTCGCACAGCACACAGCACATCTCACACATCTCGTCGTGGAGTCCCGGCCCAATGCGTTTGCGGTCTGGCGTTCAAAGTTCAAAAGCTTTATAGCGTGTTTTGTATGTCATTTCAGTGTTTGTGTCTAACTCGGGGCCCGCTGTCACGCTTCAAGCTCATTGGAAATCTTCACTTCAAGAATATCAAGGTAATTTTAGAAACTTAATAATAAATAATATATAATTAGTTGGATAGTCTTTTAATTTAAGTATGTATAAGTTTTAATTGTATTAGATTGTAGAAATTTAAAGGTCAATAGCAAATAATATCAATATAACAAACTATAAAAATAAAAGAGACTGAAACCCATAATAAATAATAGTTATATACATATTTATGTATCTTGACCTGGCTCGCGAGGTTTTCGACATGGGATGTGGATACCGCAATCTTTGTGCCGATAGTCGTGACGGCCAATAGCATAATAGCCAAGAGCTTCGACCAGCATCTGAAGAGGCTCTCGTTAGGCAGTTGGATCAAGGGCTTGATCCAGAAAGCGGTACTTTTGGACACGACACGAATAGTTAGGAGGTTCCTCTCTCAGGAGCCCTGACCTCCGATAGCTTGGACCATGGATACCGATACCGGTGGCCTACTACAATTTTTTTATATTTTAAAATGTTTTTTTTTTAAGTTTTTAAAGAATGTTTAAAAATGTCCATAAACATGTATTAAAATGAAATAAAAAATGTGAATATAATATACGAGTATTTTAAAAGTGTATTTTTAAATTTTATTTTAAACGTGAGGTTGGTTAAGAAAGTGTTTCTTTGGTTAATGCCGCTGAAAATGGAAAATATACTGATACAGCCTTATTAAAATACATGGTTTATCTTTAGGTTCAAACCATCAAACCATTATTTTAATTTCGAACTGTATTTCGACTGCGGTAAAGTTCAAATTACAAAAACTGTCGCCAAACCTAAGTTTTAATGGTCAATTTTGTATTAATAATTAATTTTTACTTTGATCAGGTGCTTTACTTTGTTTAAATTTCATCACAACTGCTCTCAAAACGGTGAAGAAAAACATCGTGAAGAAACCAGCATGTCCTAAAACCAAATATTCGAAGACAAGTGACATCTAACAAACCCGCACTTAATCGGGATTGTCCGAAAGGGTTACCGCTACCCCGGAACATAAAGGGCTACGGAAGGAACATGGATGGGTTTTAGTCAGTAAGAGTCTGACACTCCCTTCCGATCCACCCAGAGCGGGAGCAGTCATTGGATGACTTCCCAGCCTTAAAAAAAAAAAAACCTTCGAGTCTAATCCCTCTTACAGAGAAAACGCCTATGCCCCACCAGTGGGAACATTATAAGCTGATTAAATATAAATATGTCATAATATCTAACAAACAAAAATTAATTATTAATATTTTTTCAGATACCTGTAAGTATCTTAAATAATAAGATTATACATGAAAAAACGTTTTTAATACTTACAATTTTAGTATCACGCATGACGCACGCACTTTGCAGTCGCTCCATGTAAAATACTGGTATTCAGCTGCATCTGGTTAGACTGGAAGCCGACCCCAATATAGTTGGGAAAACGCTAGACAGATTGACAAAGGAGAAAAAGATTTCGGTAGCTTGATGTGCTGGGGTCTGTACTTTCCGAGACACGGAGGGGAATGTATAATGGATGATCACGTGACCAGGCCGTGTCCAGCGCAGCTGATCTTTCGACCCCTGCGGCTATTATCAATCAGCCAGGAGCCAGAATGATTCAAAGTCAAATCATTTATTTCAAATAGGCACAAGTAAGGCACTTTTGAACGTCAATATGAACAAGAAATAGAATTGATTCTAGTCGCCCCTTCCAAAAGGTAGTTTCGTGTGGAGAAGAATGGGCAAGAAACTCCACCGTTAATCTTTTAAAATGTTTAAGTACAATGTTTTGAATACATAAAATTATAACATTATATGTGAAGGTCAATAATAATACACTTCTTCTTCTTCTAAAGAGAAGAGAAGAATAACACACTAATATTATAATTGAATGCCCAGCAGATAAACAGGCGTCAGTACACGTCGACGGAATCCGCCATCACCGAGTGTCCTCCGTGCAACTGCGATGATTGCTTCACCACTCAATCTGTCATCCTGAAGCGCGAAAAAGTGTGTTAAACTATAAGTAATATGTTCTTGAGAGGGTATTTCATGTTACATGTCGTGGAAGTATTGCACGACTTGACACAAATTGTATTCTAAGAAAGAAAGATAATATGTTCTTTTGCGGCAAACATAACGCAGTAAAAAACAAGCAATAAAACGAAGTTCCTTTCGATTTTAGTGAATAAATTGTAATAAAATTTTATTTCTTTGAAGTTTACACTATACTATACATTAATAATCGTCGCGACACCACACTGTTCAGCGAAATAGAAAGACGAAACGAAAATAACTGGCTTGCTTTCTATGACAGAGAGAGAGAGAGAGAGAGACAGAAACACGCGCACGCCGCACGGCTTACAACTATAGCGAATAGTGTCGTTACAACTTTTGGTCTTAATGTTTTCCGTCTAGCCCCCTTTCGCAACGCGCGATAAGGAACTTCGTTCCAAAAACAAGTTGTGAGGAACTATGCGTCATATCCGTTATGTCATGTTGGTTTTAGAACTACAAGATTTGTGCAAAAAAAATGTTGATGATTAATTTTTATAAGGTGGGCCCTCATTGCGATCATTTGCTTGTAATGTAACGTTATAGATCCGAGCATTACATCAGTAGTAGCACAGTCTATAAATCATACAGTCGTCCAACGAAGAAGTCTAGTAGAGACACTCTAGACAGTCACAATCGCGGGAGGTGTGGGGCGAGACGGGGGAAGGGCGCTCCCGAACTGCGTAAGCTATCTTGTTAGTAGTTCGGGAGACAACTTTCAGGGCTATCGTATATCAATTTATTATTGTTTTAATTTATGTATAGTAATAAACCAATTAAATTGTATAGTAATAAAACTGGTGCATACGACGTTTGTTGTGCAAGATTGCAAGTCGTCGATCAATTACCGCAAACGGATGAAAGATAAACAAATAAATATTGTTAATTTGCTAGAAAGAAAATACAATAAAATGCGACAATGCCTACACGTTGTCGGCATTTGACGACACGGTTGGCGCAGTGGTTGAGCGATTGACTAGTGCGCAGCATGTCGCGAGTTTGATTCCCACACGGAACAAATATTTGTACGATCTACAAGTATTTGTTCCGGGTCTGGGCGTTTGTCTATCTATAATATGTATTTATTAATTAAAAAGAAAAATTATACAAGTAGTTTATCAGCCATCTCGTTACCATAACACAAGCATTAGGTTGCTTAGCTTGGGACTAAGTAGGTATATGGCGTTGTGTGAAATGTCCAAGGATATTATTATTTATTAAATTATTTACCACGAGATCAAAGGCGTCATCCTACTGTATCTTTTTTATAGTGTGGTAGTAGTCAGGGAAGCAGTATTGTAACGTAATACTTGAAATTAAATCTTAAATGTTACATTACAGGCGAATGGTTGCGGTGAAGAGACACCTACAGTAAGATTGTTTTTTTTTTATTATTTCGGTACAATCCATTATCATCCTCATTTTGAATAAAAATGTTCTTAAAGTTCATATTTAAAATGAAATCAGACATAATCGTGTGAGATTTCCACATTTAAGGGTAGGGCTCGCCTTTAGGTAGGTAAACAAAATAAGTATGAATTATTCCAACTAAAACTTTTGAATAGTCAAAATTGACCATTTAAAGGTGCCCGAGTTTGGTAGTTTAAATAATTCTATTAAATAAATCTGTATTAAAGACAATCTTGTTTCGATTCATCGTCTTCATCAGCCTATAGGAGTCCAGTGCTTGCTGGACATAGGCCTAGAGGCCATGAGAACCATAGTGGCCAAACTCAATAGACAAGCATTTTGAATAATTTTGAGTAATCAACTAGCACTCTTCAGAATACATACTTTTTATTACTTTTTTATTTTAAATAACCGACTAATGTTCAAATTCTGAAATGATTTTATTTATATAACACATTTAAAACCTAAATATTCATCAGAGAGCATCAAAAAATTCGTCCACATCGCTGTCAACAGGAAAAGTTCCCAAAAGGCTGGCAGCATTGCCGCGTTGTATGGACGATGTCACTAGGGTTGTAAACAGTATTCAAATTCTTGGAACATTATTCGGTTAATTTGTATAATGTTTCAATTTTTGGAACATTATTAAGAAAAATATCATGGACTCAATACTGTAAAGAAATTAGTTAGGCCACTATGGTTCTCATGGCCTCTATTCAGTTTGATTCTCGACGACTCTCAACCAGCCGCCCTGCGAAGATCATCGCTCCACCATGAACTTTCATCTGTTTTGATTAATTGGCCCAAAACTAACTCTGCAAGTCAGGGAAGTCGCATCGAGTCTACGCTACAATATTTAATTTTAACACTACTTTTTTTAAATAGGTTTTGTATTTTATTTTCAGTAAATAAACACGTCTCTTGTATGGAGACACGTCACTTTAATTTGTTACTTTTATTTTTCCCTCACCCAGTGGATAAGATAATAATTATCGTGGTTGCATCGCTTGATGGCCATATCTGCGTTTGTAAACCATAGTAAGCAGATGCGTATGGCTATCCATACGCATCTGCATTTCGTATTCTATAATACGAAATGAGTATATAAGAAGAAGTCTGAAAGTGACACCGGTGACTGAGAAGTTGTGTGGCAATCGGTTGTCATGGTAAAGGCATGTTATGCGGAGGAATGTGGAAAATGATGTCAAGAAAGTTCTGAGTAGTACTCTAAGTAGAGGGAGACCAAAGAAACGATGGATGGGTTGGTTGAAAGATGATATATTGCTAGAAAGGGAGTCACCACTGAGATGACGACTAATAGAGAAATATGGAAGAAAGAGACATGTTGCGCCGACCACTATTAGATTGGGGTAAGGGCAGGAGAATTATGAGTAAGCAGATGCGTACAGTACTCGTAATAATTATATTAAAATAAATTATACCAAAGTATTATACGCAGGACGTAAAAACCCCGTTTAATGGCAATGGCAATATACAGACGCCAGCACATCAAGCTATACCAAACTGTCAAATTCTCCCAATTGAAAATGAACCTTAAACTTTTGACATAAAGTTTAAAAATTATCAAAGAAATTTGATAGATTGGGGTTACTTGATGTGCTGGCCTTTGTACTATGGGTACACCTCTGCCTATATATATTGGTTACTTTAACAGTAATCCTTTTATTAAAAATCGAATTATTTCAATTCGGTGTAGTTTCAATCAGCGTGCTATTTGTGGTTTACCAGTTTGCGTAACTCAAACTCAAAGCATTTATTTCAAATAAACTACAAAAACAATTACAGACAATTTTGAATTGTCAAAGCAGTAGGTACCTCTATGGAGAAGAACGGGCAAGAAACTTCACAGACACTCTTTTAAACAAATTATGTGTGAAAGCGACATTGTCTCGTTACGACCTGTTAGTACTTACGTTGTCAGACTGTTGTTTTAATCAAACAAAAATAAATACAATAATATCAACGATTAAACCACAAATTAAAGTAAACACGCCTACTTTTGTTGAATTAACGCCATCTATCGTGATCGTGTGGAACTAAAGAGAACACGATCAATCTGTTGTATTTTGTCCACTACACGCTAGATGTCGTTAGGAGATTGTGACTAGAAACATGGATGACTAAAAAAAAATAACATCCAAAGAAAAGATGGATGGATTGTGTGAATATAATGTACATTCAGCCCGCAAACTTGTCAGCGTGAAAATTCTTGTTTTAAAATAATATGTATCCTATAACACGTGGCAATTGTACCTTCCCATTAGCGAGAGGATTTTTGAAATCTGATCTGAAGAATCCGAAAACTACCTCCTACATACAAACTCACAATACCTGTTTATAATAATTATTATAAGTAAATTTATGTAAGGAAAAGTTAAAGTTAATAAAAAGTTAGGTAAAGTTGGAAAGTTAATTCTGATCAATCAATCAATCTTCATAGCCTTTTCCCAACTATGTTCAGGTCGGCTTCCAGTCTAAACGAATGCAGCTGAATACCAGTATTTTACATGGAGCGACTGCCTATCTGACCTCCACAACCCAGTAACTGGGCAATACGATATCCACAAGTACAAGTACACAAGTTAATTCTGATATGGCGGTTAAAACTATTCTCCCGACCTTTTGGCCACGGCGCGGCGGCAAATATCAACGAAAATTAGCAAAGTACCCAGTAGATAGTATAGTGCACAAATTATATGCCAAGGCACAGGTGCATTCTCTCTTCCCTTACTGTCATAGTCCGATGGGACATCCGACAC
Source organism: Hyppa rectilinea (assembly GCA_951799385.1). NCBI lineage: Eukaryota > Metazoa > Arthropoda > Insecta > Lepidoptera > Noctuidae > Hyppa > Hyppa rectilinea. Next base: position 9,798,482 of record OX637329.1, on the reverse strand, counting down.
GACCGAACCGGACGGACCGGAGAGATCAGGCGGGGGGACCAACGAGAGCTTGGTATTTGGAAGCTACATCACCAACTTCCAAAATATAGGCTCCAGGCTACTGCTGATAAATGGGATTGTCCGAAAGGGTTACCACTACCCCGGAACAACATGATATACAGGGTGTAACCGAAAGGGTATATACATACAAAAGCATAATATGCTACAGAGTACAGACCACCAAACTGAACAAATGCTTTCTCTCTTTTTCGTGTGGTTAGTGACTAACCTGGTGTCAGAGTTTTTATGCAGCCCATGGGCCTCTGACTTAGCATCACATGCTGTTGGGAAATATTTCTCAGGCATGCCCGTTTCCTCACAATGTTTTCCTTCACCGTTTTATAAGCAAGTGATAATTATACAATACGCACATGAATCCGAAAAATCAGAGGCGCGCGCACCTTAGGTTCGAACTTGAGAATTCAACAACTTTTACTATGGGACCAACTCCAAAATCGCAAAAAAAATAATCAGCTGTTCTATACATTTTTAGTCACGTGACTCGTCGAAATGTAGGGAACAGCTGATTTTTTTTTCATGAATTCGGAGTTGGTCCCATAGTAAAAGTTGTTCAGTTTGGTGGTCTGTAGCATATGCTTTTGTATGTAAATACCCTCTCTGTTACATCCAGTATTATTATTATTTCAATCACAAAACTAACGAAATCTTCCCAACAATTACAACGTAAAAGTGAACCGTTTAAAAATTAAATAGGTATATTTAGTTAATTTATTTCTGAAAGTTTTGGACTCTGGCGGTAAAAAACGCATGTTTGACATCGTACCGTCTCGACCAATGAGAGGCGAGCGCGCCAAAAAACACAGTAATTAACCATTCAGGAATCAAGATGGAGGATGGGTGACGGTATCTTGGAGTTTACTGGTGGGCTTTTAGGTCCTGTTTAAGATATTTGTAATTGGAGCAGTGGTGACCCAGCGGAAATGGCCACGACTTTTAGTTGTAGATCAAACCCCTTTGTACCCTACAAAGGCGGAATAAAAAAAAAACATGCCTTATGGATTGTCGCCTTTACCGGTGAACTGCGAACTAAAAAAAAAGAAGTCAAAAATTGAATCAGGCCTGATGATTAAATTGCGGGCTTATATTGCAGTAGGCTTTAATTGGAGTTATAGAAATTTCTCCAAATCTGATAATTTTATTGGAAGTCAGCCCCGCATGTACCCTCGTCGGGGCTGGATAACTATTGCACTCTAATTTCGGACTTTAGCCTCTATATTGGTTACCGAGTCCCTGTCAGTTGGATACAATTGGGTATTAGAAAGGGTAGTCAATAACGTTACTTTTAATGAACTGTCAAAACGCGGAATTAGTACGTGATTTGTTTGAAATATAACAATGGGACGTCACAGATTTTTGAGAATAAAATAATAATAATAATAAATTAGCATTAAATGCAATTTTACAATTATATCTTCGCATAATATTAAATTGTACGGTGATGGAAGTTTTTAAGGGGAGCGGTTTTTTTTATATGTAATTTCATATTTTATTTTTGACCATTTCAAATAAGAACTAATAAGGTTTAAATTCGTAAAACACGTACTCTTTTATACTCAAATGACAGGTATCACTTACATATTCTCTCATGGACCGGAGCGTAATGTCCACTTAGCCCGCCAGTAACAGCGTTTCTACTAATTATTATGTACAGTGCCCCCTGCTGCCGGTTTTTGTGACTACAATTTGTGAGACGATTTGATATGTTGCTACTAAACGATATTGACAGTTGGAGGATGTTGCAATCATACTTATTGCGGATCACGGTGGCACTCGATTGTTAACATAATCATAATAATCAACGCTTCTCTCAAAACGGCGAAGGGAAACATTGTGAGGAAACCGGAATGTCTTAATCCAAAGATTCGAAGACATGTGGCGTCTATCAGCTCGCAGTGGGCCCGCGTGGTACACTCCCTAGGCTCTCACTGAGAGAAGGCCTGATTCCAATGGGAACAATATATCAGCCTACCACAGACTATTATAATACACAAGAGCCTCATTACGCTTGCTCCTCTCCAGAAGAGCTCTTTAAAAAAGTAGCTTAACCTGGTGGATCGACCTGTGCGGCTGTTATTACTTAGCCACGAGCTACTGCTGCTAATGTAACAGCATTCTACAATTTGCAAGTCAGTGTCATGATTTCTGGTATGATTTTGAGACTAATTCAAAATTGCTAAGGTTATGATTTTGTGCATATACACGGTTAAATTTAAGTCGTTTAAACCTCTTAAGGGGTTATTCTATAACGAGTAAATTTTACTATGGGACCAACCCTGAAATCGCAATAAAAAATCTACTGTTCAATACATTTCGACGAGTTAGGCGAACAAAATGTACTGAACAGCTGATTGTTGCAAAGTTGCAGCAAAGTTGCTCGTTGTAATGAATACCCCTTATGAGGTTTTAAATGACTTATATTACAGTCGTGAATCATATTTTGATCAAGATACAACCTAACACTGTCATTTGTGCATCTTTGACAGTCGTTACGGGTCGTCAGAAGCCCGAAAATCTGGTAGCCAGTCTTACCAAGGGGTATCGTATTGCCCAGTTACTGGGTTGACGAGGTCAGACAGGCAGTCGCTCTATGTAAAATACTGGTATTCACTTGCATCCGGTTAGACTGGAAGCCGACCCCAAAATAGTTGGGAAAAGGCTAGGCAGATGATGACAACCTAACACTGGCTTGCTTTAAAGCAGTACGTCTGAGCAACCTTAAAAAAAAATTGTCGGCACTCTTCACACCAAATCTTTTATTTTCATCAGCAAGGATAATCAATCAATATCCATTCTTCTATTGGACCATTTCTACTTCACAGGTAAACCTTTTAATAGTTATTCATTGAATAGGGACTGAATTTAACAAAAGATGGAGGTGACAAAAAAAATTTCCATTTCCTGAGCTAGGGACATTCTTTTCTTTATGCGTTAAGAATGGAATATACAGTATGCTACGCTATACGTAGTCTCTTTTCTTTTCGTGTGGTTAGTGACTAACCTGGTGTCAGAGTTTTTATGCTGCCCATGGACCTCTGACTTAGCTTCACATGCTGTTGAGAAATATCTCTCAGACATGCTGGTTTCCTCACGATGTATTCCTTCACTGATTTTGTAACAAGTAATAATTATACAATTTTATGCGGAGGAGTGAGGAAAATGTTGTCAGGAAAGTTGCGGGCATGAATGTGGATGGCTATACAAGTAGAGGGAGACCAAAGAAACGATGGATGGATTGTGTGAAAGATGATATGGCTAGGAAGGGAGTGACTACCTACCGAGATAACGACTAATAGAAGACGTACGGAGGAAAAAGACGTTGCGCCGACCTCAAATAAATTGGGATAAGGACAGGAGAATGATGATGATTATCATACAATACGCACATGAATCCGTAAAATCTGAGGTGCGTGCCTTGGGGACCTTGCCTTGCCGAACTCGAGACCTATGACTTGGCTTTATGTAGTATAATCAGCCTATAATGTTCTCACAGCTGGGACACAGTCCTGATCTCGTTAGACTGGGCCGTAAACCATCACTCGAACCCAGTGCGGGTTGGATTTTTGGTTCTAGGACAAGCTGGTTTCCTCACGATGTTTTTCTCCACAATTTTTGAGAGCAGTGGTGATAAAAAAAAATGTACATATACAGTATAGTGCCTGTTTGGGTTCGAACTTAAACCTAGAAACCACTGGACCAATGGACCACCACTTCTCATACTGTAATAACACATTCCTGGCTCGGACACCAAGCCCAGGACCTCGTTACTAAGCAACCGTGCTTGTTGACAAACGAGCCAATCTTTTACAGGGTGAAATTGAATTCATGGCCAATCTTTTAAGGGGTCATTATAAAAATCTTTTACTAAAGAAACACATATGCAATCAATCAAAAAAAAATAAGCTGTTCCCTACATTTTGACGAGTTATACGAGCTTAATGTATGGAACAGCTGAATTTTTTGCGATTACAGATTTGTTCCCATAGTAAAAGTTGTTCATAATGAAGAGTACAATGACCCCATAAAATATTACCCATGGATTTAATTTCACCCTGTATAGCTTCCAATATTATCGCTTTCGCTACAAAACAGTCCTAAATGGTGACTAATACGTAGATTTATAGCACCACGTTGTGACCCGGATACGCTTTTATTGCATTGCCACGTAAATTTTCAATCAATGGACCTTTTTTCATAAAGAATTTCGTACAAAAATGTGAATGCAGCACAAAAAAAAATCAAAGAGCATCAAAAAATTCGTCCACATCGCTGTCAAATGAAAAAAGTCCCCAAAGGCAAATCACTACATAGTATAAAACAAAGTCGCTTTCTCTGTCCCTATATCCCTATGTATGCTTAAATCTTACAAACTACGCAACGGATTTTGATGCGGTTTTTTTAAATAGATATAGTGATTCAAGAGGAAGGTTTATGTGTATAATCTGTCGACATATTTTGCGGGCGAAGCCGCGGGCGGAAGCTAGTTAATTATAAGTTAAATTACATACTAATAAATATAATTGATCAACAAGTTTCACGCTAAAAACCTATTTTATATACTTTTAATTTTTTTTTGTATAATAATTTGGGGTCGTTTGTAGCTGAACACCATTATTTTTCATGAAGCGACTGCCCATCTAACCTCCACAACCCAGTTACTGGGCAACACGATAACTTTGTTAGACTTTTAGATAGACGACAATCAAAGATCTGAGAATGATAGCCGAGACCAACGGCTTAGATTTTGTTATGAAATCTTAATAAATTTTCGACTACCACGCGGTCAATATACAAGAGAAACATATTTCTTCTCAAACCTAGTGATTCAGTTATAATAATATTGAATGATCGCAGGAGGGACATACAAAATAGACGTGTTCACTTTTATTTTGTTTTCCAACATGGCGTCTCATTTAGTGTGTATTGTTGAGTCGGCCATGTTTTAGGTGCTCACTGGCAGGTTGTGTGGACTTTATATTACTAAATGCAAATAATGTTTGAATGTCTTTAGATTGTACTAATTATGGGCTTCATTTTTGTATTCATATAAATAAAAGATATAGTAGAGTAGTAAATATGTTTGTTATCTATAACAGTATAAACAGTTACTATAAGGTTTTAACCTATTTATGTACCTATTTTATTCATAAGTCTCAATGTTTTGTATGTTCCTACTATTTAAACCACCTACCATCTAATCTCTTCACCACCCTTGGTTGACTAGTAGAAAATACCTTAAGCATTAAGTCCGCCTTTGTACCTTTATTGTGTGCGAAAAAATTAAATAAATAAAATAAAAATCAGCAGGTTAATTGCGTTATACGCGAGTCTTACAATTGCGATACCATACATTTTGACAATTCGACAATGTTCATTGCGTTATTTACTTTGTTAAGCAGACGATTTTTTCTAACTTATGAAGCAATGGATAGGAAATTTCTTTTAAAATTCTTCTAAATGTGAATGAAAGTTTAGTACGCAATTGGGGTGCTGCTCGGCTTCTCCCAGATCTAGGGCCAACGACATAACAGGTTATTCAAGGCACCTAAAATGTTATGGATGTGATACAGATTGTATTCCTACCACTATAACAACAATTAAAACAATAATGACTTCTCATGTATAACATGTTTTTATTTGTACTGTTTTTTTAATATACATCATTAGTAGTGTTACATATTGTACCCTTCGTATGCGAATCCTTCTCACACTTTGCCGGTTTTTTATAATGTCACCAAAAATAGAAAATAAATTGCTATCGTCTTTTATGGCTTAGTTTAAGAAAAAAATTACAAATAATCAGTCGAATTTTCCTAATTGTAAATGAACCTTATGCGTTCGTAATAAAGTCAAAAAACGACCAAAGAAATTTGACAGATTGGGGTAACTTGATGTGCTGGCCTCTGTACATAGCATTGTTTTATTAACTTTTCTCCTTGTTTTTTTAAACGTCTCCTCATTACAAATTACAGTTTTGTAAACATCTTTTGATTTAAAAGAGTGTCCATGGAGTTTCTTGCCTGTTCTTCTTCATACTACCTACTGCTTTGGAATAATCAAAAAGCTTCATCTTTCAGACTGACCGACCCCTTGACAATTCAAAAGTGCCTGTAATTGGTTTATTTTAATTTCAATTTCAATTTATTTATTTTGTGAACATAGGTGATTACAGGTGTTTTTCACTATAAATATCTATTGTACGAACCATGTCCCGCCGATAGGCATACAAAATTAGATTAATAAAGTTAAAAATAATTAATGTCAAAGAATATGCAAGCATGTCAAAATTTAAAAAAAAATGTATATATATATAAAACGGTCATAATTAAATAGGGAAAATGTCATGAAAATAGGTAAAATTATATATAAATTAGCAATTGCTCAAAACTTGTCATCCAGATATTCCTTGACTGAATAATATACCTTGACATTTAGTAACTTAAGGAGATTACGTTTAAATGTATTATTATTCTTACTATTTCTAATATGACAAGGTAATTTGTTATACAATTTTGGTGGTAAAAAAATGCTTTGTATTTAGGTTTGAAAAACGTCCAACTTAAAAATTTCTCTCTAGTCCACATTGCTCGCCTGCCGCAGCCCGGTGTATATTTATCCAGTCGCTACAATATCCTGACAGGAACAGGCGACAGGCTGCCATGACGCTTAAGATGGCTTCATACACCTTGTAGGAGGCTCTAAATAACATACCATCACGCTTGTATTACCCGAAGGCAGGCAGAGGTGTACACTTAGTGCTTTTTTATGGACTAGCTTTTGCTCGCGTCTTTTTCCGAGAATGAGAAAGAAAAAGTCATTTAGAAAAGAAAAATTCACGGAAAAGTATCTTACTTACTACCGGTGTAGTAATTGACTATTTGAAACAGTCCGTCAAAAATAAAATATGAAATCACTTAGAAAAAAATCTTTTATTAGCTCGGGTTGTATCTATGTATGTATGTATGTAACGGAATCTTTGAGCTTAATTTTCACCGGTATCTAAAAGTCTGATCAACTTGAAACTTTGCACACGTCTCAAGGACCGATGACAATGCAATAATTTGATAATAGTTTTTTTTACACGCTTTATATTAGCTTCACTTGTATGTATGTATGTTTGTAACCGACTCCTTTAGACGCGATTTTCACCCACTTTAAACGGCCAGATTTCATTCAAACTTTGTAGATTTATCGAGGACCGGTGACAATACATTAATTTGAACAAAAAAGTAGGAAATAAAAAATAGTTTAAAAAAACTAAAAAACACGCTTTTTATAGAAAACCGAAATAAAAAATAGAAAATTTTTTTTTTTTAAAAAGCGGGGGGTGCATGGTGATGGTGAATATTACCTTAAAAAGCACCCCACGCTTTTCGCGCACAAAGTTTGAATGAAATCTGGCCGTTTTGACAGTTCATAAAATGTAACGTTATTGACTACCGTTTCAAATACCCAATTATTCTAAAAAGCAGTGATAGCCTGGTAGAGTGACCGTCGGACTGCCAAGTCATAGGTCTCGAGTTCGAACCCAAGGCACGCACCTCTGATTTTTTGGATTCATGTGCGTATTAATTATCACATGGTTAATAAATCGGTGAAGGAAAACATTGTTAGACCAACATGTCTGAGAGATATTTCTCAACAGCATGTGAAGCTAAGTCAGAGGCCCATGGGCAGCATAAAAACTCTGACACCAGGTTAGTCACCAATCACACGATAAGAAGAAGAGCAATTATTCTATGTACATATGCCTTTTTAAACAGGCATCCATTACATGTCAAGACCCCGGTACCTCGTAGAGCACGTTAAACCGTTGGTCCCGGCTGTCATTTGTGTATCTTTGACAGTCGTTATGGGTCGTCAGAAGCCCGAAAAGCTGACAGCCAGTCTTTCTAAGGGGTATCGGTGGTACAGTCAATTTAGAAAATACTTATTAACTGGGTGTTTTTTTATGTATAATAAGTATGTATTTAAGTAGTTTATGATTATATAAAAAAAGTATATTACTAATATAAAGGAGAAACCCAAACTCCATAGAAACTTGGGCCTGGCGTTACAGAGCTGGAATTTTGCCATAAAGTAGAGCACCTAGGAAGATTTCACGAGCCCAATTTTCACGTCTCTCAGCAATGGCCAAATTGGTAAAATCAGAAAATGTTTACATGTTAGGTTATTTTTTTTAAACAAAAGCGGTGAATTCAGAAATAATATTACTGAAAACCTCAGCTAAAAATTATGTTTGCTATATAAGGTCCACTTACATCACTAATGGGTTGTAAGTGGGCCTTATATAGCATTTTTAAACATTGTATTTACTACCAGGGGATTAGATGCTTTTTCAAACCACAGTAAACTGAGATTGCAACAATAGGTTTATTTAAATATAAACCGTATTATTGAGATAGGGTTTTATTTATCACCTTCTTCGTTAGGATTATCATAATAATATATAATAAAACAGTATCTAGGAATTGTGCAGGAGGTAACTCATTACACTGGTGCCGAACGAACGAAGAGAACATCCACAGTGAATACACACTCGCCGGTATCCTATAGGTGTCTGTTCACTCTTTTCTGGTCTATTTCCATCAAGAGATACACAGCATGATTCAAGCAAACTTGACAGATAAAGTCATTTTCGTTTACCTAAAGCAAACATTTATCATTTGACTATTAGTTCTAGCACTAGCATTTAGCAATAAGCATCTGACAAGGCAACAGGACAAGGACACAGGACTCCTTTCTGCGAGAAGGAATAGGCCGTGATTAACTATGCAGGTTCCGTGCAGATTGGTGATTTTACATGCTTACAAAAATGTTACGTTATAGAATTATCGCATACTAATCACTTCATCTTCCAATCTTCGCCTTCCTATTGTGTTGCAGCGGTCCGTTGCCATTACACAATTAATGCACAAGCTCATGATACCGTATTAACCAGCAATATCCAGATCCGGTTTTCCAGCAAGGGTCAGCAGGAATGGCAGGCTACAGTGTCCAATATTCAAGCGAGGGTCAGTCAGAAGGCAATCAATTTCAGAGTCCAGTATTCGAGCAGTCAGCAGAGGTTTAATATTGTAATAAATCTCGACAATTCGAAAAACACATTCACTTGCGCAAAGATACGAAAAGCGAATGACAGTAATGACACTACTAATCATAACAATGACAATAATTGACAGACGTTGACATTGACATTTGCCGTCTACTAGTGCAATCCATGCGCAATCCGCGTTGTAATCGATTTTTTGATTATTTATTTCCTTTAATGTTTTTTTAATCGTGCTTACGTTTCAAAATAATTATATTCTAGATTTTTTTATTTTACAATGATTTCAATATCTAAAAAGCAATTATATCTACTAAAATAATGGAGTATTATTAAATAACTTATAATTTGTAATTATCGATATCCGCTAAATCGATTACATTCTTAGGGTACGCTCTATTTAAGCGGGATTGTCCGAAAGGGTTACCGCTACCCCGGAACATAAAGGGCTACGGAAGGAACATGGATGGGTTTTAGTCAGTAAGAGTCTGACACTCCCTTCCGCTCCACCCAGAGCGGGAGCAGTCATTGGATGATTTCCCAGCCTTAAAAAAAAAGAAAAAAAAGGGTACGCTCTATTGTTTAATGCCAGTGTTTGCAAAGTAAGTGACGTAGAATGAAATAAGTGCTGTGACGGTTTACAAAGGTTGTTTAAAACAAAAAAATAAAAATATACTTTTTTTTTACACTTGGCCATTGTAATTGAGGCTAAGATTTATATGGGTTAATTAGGCAGAACAGTAGATTTTTTTGGTACATATTTGATTCGTGTAACGGCTAGACCCAAAAATGGGTTTCTCCTTTTTTTTTATCTACTAATTATACAGTTTATCATCAGCCATCTCGTTACCATAACACAAGCAGTAGGTTGCTTAGCTTGAAACCATATGGCGTTGTGTAAAATGTCCAAGGATATGATATTATTGTTAATTAGATTTAAAAAAAAATCTTCCTAGGTTTTGAACCTGCAACCAGTTCCTCAAGCAGCAAGTTCTTCAACCGGTAGGCCACAGAGGCCCTAAAAATAAATGATAGCCACTTACGTACTCACAGAAATTGAAAAAAAAAAGCTTAAATGACAAAAATTGATCCCAAGAAAATACAATTAGCCGGTGAAAAATGAAAAGATCTGTGTAATTTTCCAAAATGGCCGCCAAAAAACTATGCTTTGCCGAGACGACAAACATTTTTTTTACAAGAACAACTCAAAAACTACCTTATATCGTTAACACCAAAGTATATTTTCGATTGCAATGTCAGACTACATGTAAGAATATTTCGCAGTACATTCACAATTAAAATTAAGCTCTACGCGGAGTGGACACGGTTGATTTTTAATTACCAAGGCTTGGTATGGACAAAATTTTTGGGCCAGCCGGTCAATTAAAAAAATCCTTGGACTAAAAAGCCTGGATTCAGTTGAAACTACAACGTTCGCTCCCGGGTTTGTCTTTTGACGTTCAAAATTAAATAGACACACGACAACACAGCATTTGCCTTTAAAAGCGACTTAATTTCTTAGCAATTAGTAGTTAGAGGGGCTCGTGGCTAAATTATAACAGCCACACTAGTCGATCGAAGGTAAAGCTACCCTTGCCGTAGTCGGTTCGTGGATGGGTGACCATCCATAACATATCAAGACCCCCGTGCCTTGGAAAGCACGTTAATCCCGACTGTCATTTGTAGATCTTTGACAGTTGTTACGGGTCGTCAGAAGCTCGAAAATCTGACAGCCAGTCTTACCAAGGTACTAACTGGGTTGTAGAAGTACGATAGGCAGTTACCCACGTGACGGTGGACGGTGGATAGGTGACAGGCAGTCGCTCCATGTAAAATACTGGTATTCAGCAGCATCCGGTTAGACTGGAAGCCGACCCCAACATGGTTGCGACAAAGCAGGCATAATGATAATAGGCTTAACACAAATTTCAAGTCGTTCGTGGTTCGCTTTCTGACACATGAGTTGGTTGGTTCCTCAAGGAATAGCTTTGGCCGAAAGGTGTGCTGAATCGGTGTTTCCGCGACTGGCTACGCGACACCTCGCAGCGTAAAGGTACCGCCTCGTCGCACGGCGTCCACTCGTTGTCGATACGTGGTCCACGGGTGGATGCCGCGTTATCACCTATAAACGTCGCGCGGTCAACCAGTGACTTCGCAACTCGCTGTGGAGTGAACGCAAGGCAAGTATGCGAGCAGCGAATTATCACCGAGTGGTCCACCCGCTGTCCGCTCGTCGAGGGCTTACGACCGAAGCGATCCGGTGACGCCACGGAGTTGAAGTAGTGAGCGCATACCCACACAAGTCTATTTAAAAAATACTAGCCGCAGGAGGCGAGGCGGTGCGGAGTGGGTGCCGGGTGGCTCTAATGAGCAGTGACCTTAACTCAATGCCGTCACAACGAGTGCAGTAGTTTTTAAGTTTGTTTGTTTAGAATATGTATTAGTTTATAGTTATTATTTTTATACTATACATTTATATGCATGTACTGTGTTTTATGGGCCTTCGTTGACTGAAATCATCATCACCTACCTAAACTTTTCCCCACTATGTTGGGGTCGGCTTCCAGTCTAACCGGACGCAGCTGAATACCAGTATTTTACATGGAGCGACTGCCTATCTGTCCTCCACAACCCAGTAACTAGGCAATAACATACCCCTTGGTAAGGCTGGCTGTAAGATTTACGGGCTTCTAACTACCCGTAGCGACTGTCAAAGATGCACTAATGACTGCCGGGACTAATGGCTTAACGTGCTTTTCCGAGGCGCGGAGGAATCTCTTTATGTAAAGATGGTCACCCATCCACGGCCAACCCAGGCAAGCGTAGCTTAATCTGATGGTAAGTAAATATAATGGTAAGTAAACCAGTAGCTATATAACGATCAGTTCAATACAGGAACCGGACGAAACCATTTTGCTACAGACAGACATAACAACAATTCTTACTGCTCCATCATTTAGGACGAACTGAAGGCTTCGGATTCCTTAGGCTTGTATTAAAACATTGTTGAAATATATGAACGGACGGACTCCCTGGCAAATTATAATTATAGCGATACTTTTGAAGGGAGATACCATAGAGTAGGATGCAGAAAGAGCACAATATTTATTTTATCAACGTGTGTTGGAGTAGTGGAGCTCGCGGCTAAGTATTAACAGCCGAACAGGTCCATCCATCAGGTTAAGCTTCACTTGCCGGGGTTGGCCGTGCAGGGGTGAAAATCTTTACATAACGAGACTCCTCCGTGCATCGGAAAGCACGTTAAGCCGTTGATCCCGGCTGTCATTTGTGCATCTTTGACAGTCTTTACGGGTTGTCAGAAGCCCGAAAATCTGACAGCCAGTCTTACCAAGGGGTATCGTATTGCCCTGTTACTGGGTTGTGGAGGTCAGATAGGCAGTCGCTCCATGTAAAATACTGGTATTCAGCTGCATCCGGTTAGACTGGAAGCCGACCCCAACATGGTTGGGAAAAGACAGGCAGATGATGATGTGTTGGAGCAGTGGTCTTCTTTTTTTCCTGTGGTTAGTGACTTTCCTGGTGTCAGGGTTTTTATGCTGCCCATGAGCCTCTTAAATTTATTTTTTTAGTTCGTCAGCCAGATTACTTATCAAAAAATATTGGACACGTATTTTTTCTTTACATAATCAAAAGATTACGTCGATAGATTGTGTTAAAATATGACATGACGTCACTATTTTGTAGGTTTTATACTGAGGTGTGACGTAGCGCGCCCCCGCTCTAAAAATTTAATGCATTTTATCTCAGTCATTTTTAATTAATATGATAAAGCAAAAAATACGAGTCTGATATTTTTTCATTATCTTACTTCCAAGGCACGCACCTCTGATTTTACGGATTCATGTGCATATTGTATAATTATCACTTACTTAAAATCGGTGAAGGAAAACATCGTGAGACCAGCACGTCTGAGAGATATTTCTCAACAGCATGTGAAGCTAAGTCAGAGGCCCATGGGCAGCATAAAAACTCTAACACCAGGTTAGTCACTAACCACACGAAAAAAAGAAGATTATCTGACTGACGGAATGAATTTAAAATCTTTTTTTTTACCCAGCAACATCCCCATTATGTATCAAGCGGAAACTCAGCATCTGCCTAGCCTTTGCCCAAATATGTTGGGGTCGGCTTCCAGTCTAACCGGATGCAGCTGAATACCAGTAATTTAAATGGAGCGACTGCCTATCTGACCTCCACAACCCAGTAACTGGGCAATACGATATCCCTTGGAAATACTGGCTGTCAGATTTTCAGACTTCTGACGACCCGTAACGACTGTCAAAGATGCACAAATGACAGCCGGGACCAACGGCTTAACGTGATTTCCGAGACACGGAGGAGTCTCGGTATGTAAAGATGGTCACCCATCCACGGCCAACCCTGGCCAGCGTAGCTTAAGCTGATGGATCGACGTGTGCGGCTGTTAGTACTTAGCCACGAGCTCCTCTATCAAGCGGAAACTATTCTGCCTAAAGCTACATCTGTCATTGCTTTATACTCTGTGGTATAAAGACAGAAGTTTGACATAGTACGCGTTCCCTGCTCAGCTGCCATTAGCGAGAGGCAAACGAAACGAATGCGATGCCTGATTCACGATACGCCTTATGCGATGTAAAAGAAACCTTGTACATTATTGTACTCTAATTAAGGGAATATAACTATTGAAGTTCCAGCCAGTATAAGAAAAGCCCTACTATCCTATCCCAATTTAGACTTTTATACAAAAAATAGTGACATTGACAGACAGCCATTAAACAGGGTTTAAATGCGCGTCTAGAGTCATTGGCGCAATTTGCCCTTAGACGGCGAAGTCCCGACTCCCGGCCATCGTAGGCGCGGGCCCGCGGGCGGTGAGTAATGGGTAGCTCACCGCCCGATCAGGACCAGGCCCGTGCTGGACGGCCGCCTCAAAGAGATGTCAGCAATAAGAAAGGAGCCTGTTAGGGCCGAGCCTGCCGGGTAAGCGGGATTATTCGAAAGGGTTACCGCTACCCCGGAACATTAAGGGCTAAGGAAAGAACATGGATGAGTTTTAGTCAGTAAGAGTCTGACACTCCCTTCCGCTTCACCCAGAGCGGGAGAGGACTTGTTGACTTTTCACCCTCTAAAAAAAAGGGCGGAGTCCGCTTTTATCCAGAATGTCCCTAGGCAACATTGCCACAATGAATGGCAATGCTAATTCAGTCTGCGAATTGTCGACCAATGGGCAAGAAATTATGAAATAATCAGATTCAGAACGTTGATCGTTGATTGTTTGTATTTATGACGAACGTTGATTGGGTTGCACTCTATAATGACAGTGCAACACAATTCAATTTATCTTGATTCTATATAATGCAGTTTACCAATTGAACATACGGCTGTGCTGCTGGGCAGTTTGTTACGCCACTTCTTCTTCCCAGCTAAAGTACTAGGAAGTGGTGAAGACTGGGCTTTTTAATGGACTGTCTTATGTAACTTTGACCTTCAAAAAGTGCTGATTTCCAGCCTAGTTTGAATAAATGACTTTAGATTTTGATTATCAGGCACTAGACTACCAAATGATAGTAAAGATTGACATAGATTTAAGAGCTTTTAGCACCTCGCTAGGTAGGCTACGCTTATCCCTTATCTCTTATCACTAACCGTGTGTGATGATAAAGTGGGATTGTAGTGTGATTAAATGATTATTTAGTATTTGAATACGCAGCGTCTCCTGGAGTTGTACAAACAAGTAAAATGTATGTGAAAAAGTGAGAGAAAAGTGAAAAAGTGTTTATTCACAGAAATTTTTATTAAAAGACATATTAGGACCTCTGCCAAACTGCAAAGCGACGTTATAAATAAATTATTGAGAATAAAGAGAAAGAATATTATCCTTCTACTTCGTCATAGTTGCTTGTTTTTATTATACCAGTACTGTACCTTAATCAATCTCCCGAGCCTTTTCCCAATCATGTTGGGATCGGCTTCCAGTCTAACCGGATGCAGCTGAATACCAATATTTTACATGGAGTGACTGCCTATCGGACCTCCACAACCCACTGGGTAATACGATACCCACGGTAAGACTGGCTGTCATTATCGGGCTTCTGATTATCCGTAACGACTGTCAAATATTCACCAATGACAGCCGGGACCAGCGGCTATCATTCGTGATCGCCACTCGGATCGTGGATGGATCCGAGCGGCTATTATTACTATTCCTTTCTTCTTATTTGTATACGTGTGTGAATTAATGGTTAAATATGTGTGGATTGCCATCGCTGTGGTGCTGTTCCGCAAACGATGGGACACTTAATCTCGTGTCCTGTGTGTCCTGCCGTATGCACGTTACAGGAACTGATGGACGCTAGTGATGACGACGTAGCCGAATTCTGGGCCGAGTACATTTAGATTGCCAACGACACGCTAAGAAGAAGAATGGTTAAATAAATAAATATTTCTCAGTATTCTTTATTCAATCATTCAACTCAGTCTATCGCAGTCCCCTGCTGGACATAGACCTCTCCCAGGCTGCGCCACAACACCCTGTCCTCCGCCTTCCGCATCCAGGCTGCCACCTTCTTAACCTTTTGAACGCCAGAGCAAAACGCACGCGCGTGCCCTCCACGCCAAGCTACGAATTTATTACTTCTTGTTATCATGAAGTTTCCAATATCCATGTTGTCTTTTAATTTGTTTCACGTCATTAAATACGTACGAGAGCTTCAATTTTTAACATATCTATATAACCACTCACAAAAGTAATGATTTAATTGTTTATTTCGTGTGTCGTTGGCGTTCAGGGCATTCGCTTGCTTGTCACGTATATGTGACAATGGCGTTCAAAAGGTTAAGGCCATCTATCCATCTAGCTCCAGTCCCACACTCCTCGCGCGGCTGGCCTGTAGGATTTATTTCGAAGAAAACACTAAAACAATCAGTAAATTAAACAAACACATGGATCTTCTACGTCTACCTGTAATGCGTGCCACAGATTATAAAGCGGAATGCACAAAGACAACAGCATGTAGATTATGATTGTAAAACAAAAAACCGACCACCAACACTCAGGTGATAGGTTATACAGGGTGCGACGCGTTTGATAAGTTAACTTAAAGTAAACGTTTATTGGGTCTTCCACAGTCGGGTAAAAATCGGAAAATTATTAGTCAATTGCTATCTTAGCACGTGTTCTGACTACCCCTACAGGAGTATGGCATGCACATGCTTATAATAATAGGTTTGTTACTATGTGTAATGAAAAGTAATAGCGACAAGCGGAAGAAACGAATAAAATCTAGAATATTTTTCAACTTAAATACAAAACTTATAATCAAGGGTCGATACTTTTGGCTATTATGTCCTTGGCCATCAGACATTGATGTAACGGCTATCGGTACAACGATTGCTGCATTCAATATTCAGATCCCACACGTCGACAACCTCGAAGCCTGGGGGCATCGACAAAGTCAAATTTTCATTAGCGATAACGAAATTAGATAATGCCAAAATGTATTGAATTGGCATAAGCTTTAGAAATGTCACGTGATCAATCATTTTCAATCGCTAAGTTCTAAACAATGTCAAATTGTGTAACGAAACTCGATCAATATTCCCATACAAATGCGTTGACAAGTGGCGTTCTTGACAATCCGAATCGCTGTGATAACGAATTGCTCTATCTACAATTTTCGACACGGAGCGATTTACACTTGTTAGGCCCCCTTTACTAGTTAATTTACCTATCTCAGCTTTTCCCTTACTTTTCTAAAATATGATTATTATATTAAGTTTAAAACAAAAAAAAAACATAAATTAAACTAAACGTACCTACAAAAAAAACTTACTTAATAACTGTACCATACTGTACATAAAACCAGGCCCTGTTTACACAGTCAACAGACGACGTGCGACATTTAGTCATCAAACAACGCGCCTAGCTGGAACCGCCCTTACTAATTGGTACCAAAAACAAGGTACCAATCTGACACTATAGTGTCATAGTGTCACTGTTAGTTCTCAATGAATAACTTTGAGTGCCCTTACGAATTAAAAATGCTTCGCATTAAATACCTTCATTGTTTTTAGAGGAGCTTGTGGCTAAGTAAGAACAGCCGCACGGACCGATCTATCAGGTTAAGCTACGCTTGGATGGGTGACCATCTTCATATATCGAGACTCCTCCGTGCCTCGGGAAGCACGTTAAGCCGCTGGTCCCGGCTGTCATTCATGGATCTTTGACAGTCCTTACGTAGTCAGAAACCCAAAATTCTGACAGCCAGTCTTACCAAGGGGTATCGTGTTACCCAGTAACTGGATTGTGGAGGTCAGATAGGCAGCCGCGCCATGTAACCCAGTGGTATTCAGCTGTATTAAGTTCATGTAGAATCATTGTAGTTGGGAATCTAGTAATCCAGGTTATAAACTATCTCTCTGCCAAATTTGACACAAATCCGTTCCGCCGTGTTTGAGGGAATCTAGAATATACATACATCCAGACAAACGGACATAAATTCTTAACTACTGTTGTATATTATTATTTACTAGCTTCCGCTCGCGGCTTCGCCCGCATAATATGTCGACAAATTGGGTATTTGAAAGGGTAGTCAATAACGTTACTTTTTATGAACTGTCAAAACGCGGAATTTGTACGTGGTTTATATGAAATATAACAATGTGACGTCACAGATTTTTCGGATCAAATGGAATACTTATTTACATTAAATCTAATACAATAAAAACTTATACATACTTAAATTAAAAGACTATCTAACTAACTATATATACAAATAAAAATGCAATTTTATAATTATATCTTCGCATTATATTTAATTTTTATACGGTGATGGAAGTTTTTAAGACGAGCGGACTTTTATCTATGTGATTTCATATTTTATTTTTGACTGATTTAAATAGTCAATTATACACATACATTCCTCTTCAATCACTCTATCTATTAAAAAAAACTGCATTAAAGTCGTGCGTAGTTTTAAAGATTTAAGCATACATAGGGATATAGGGACAGAGAAAGCGACTTTGTTTTATACTATGTAGTGATGTAGATTATAAACCTGTGTTGTCCCACTGCAGGACAAAGGACTTTCTTCCCTCTTTCAACTTTTTCCGCTTTTCTGCGATTTTAGGTCAATGAGCTCGTGGCTCAGTAATAACAGTCACACGGATTGATTCCTCAGGTTAAGCTACGCTGGCCGAGGTTGGTCCGTGGATGGATGACCATCTTTACATATCAAGAGGAGTCTTGCCTCGGAAAGCACGTTAAGCCGTTGGTCCCGGCTGTCAATCGTGGATCTTTGACAGTCGTTACGGGTAGTCAGAAGCCCGAAAATCTGAGTCGTATTGCCCAGTTACTGGGTTCTGCATCCGGTTAGACTGGAAACCGACCCCAACATAGTTGGGAAAAGGCTAGGGCAGATCGACATTATTTCATCCCGCCATCTCTTTTGAGCCTGCCTGTCGTTGCCTGCTATTTGGGGTCCACTGAGTGTTAGTGGACATCAGGAAAGACAAATAAGTATAAGATTCAGAAGCCATTTTGTATTATTTTTCTTTCTAAGCAACCAAAGGTGCGAAAAGATTACTTTGCCAAAAACATCTGTTGTTTTTTTCTCTAACCTAATTCCAAATTCGAATTCCAAAAGTATAGAGTTACCATAAAGCCGAATTACAAAAGACCTTTTTTTGAAAAAGGAATCATTCTCTGGGGATTAAAATTGACGAGACTGTCCGAACAAAGTTTTAAATGCGGCTGTCGAAATCATTTTTAAGTGAATAGACACCTTATTTTCAAACTCTTAAGAACTGAATTTTATTTATTGGGCTGTTGAATTAAAATGGTTAAAAGCTGTTCCATAGAATTTTGTAATACTAAGAACATAATCTTTTTTTCAGTTCCTAAAATGAGTATGTGTTCGATTTTATACTTTATTTTCATCACAATAAGAATGACAGAAAATTATCACTAGACTAAAAAAATGTTTGTAAAAATTTGCGAAATGCAACAGATGTATTGTCGATATTCTAAATCCAAATTGGATTCTACGTAAAATAAGAAAATACAAATAAATATCTACGTAGAATTTTGAAATTGGAACCTTTGGCGTCCATCTTAGGTTTTGAACTTGAGTCTATTGTAATAATGGACGTTTATCTGGGCCTTAAGGTACAGTTTCCTAGAAGTGACCGTCTTAGAGTCTGCAATTTACTGGCAAATGACGTCACAGAAACGATATTTATGAAAATAAGTTGGTGTGTTTCCCTAGAAAGCAGTTTTTGACACCATAAAGTCAAACCCCCATCATTTCCATGACAACCGTCACTGCGGCTGTAATGTGCCGGCCAGCGCTCTTAGAAACCGTAGCTTTAGGCCATTAGGTCTCTATTACACGATAGGAAGTCGAACTTTAAGGTGAATGCGCCAGTGTGGCCCACAAAATTCAAATTTTCTTGCGTTTTTTGGAATTTGCAGGTCAGTATTAAGTTTTATGTTGATATAAATATGAATCGCGACCGTAGTACGTAAGTATGTATTTTCGTGTGGTTAGTGACTAACCTGGTGTCAGAGTTTTAATGCTGGCCTCGAGAGAAATATCTCTCGGGCATGCCGGTTTCCTCACGATGTTTTCCTTCACCGATTTTTAAGCAAGTGATAATTATACAATACGCACATGAATCCGTAAAATCAGAGTTGCGTGCCGTGGGTTCGAATTTGAGACCAATGACTTGGCAATCCGACGGTCACACCCACAGAACAGACTCTTTATCTGTTCTGTGGTCACACCACTAAGCTATCTCTGCAGGTGAAATTCGAAGGAAATGTTTGACACGACTGATGAACCTGCCTACCTTTTTTTTTTGAGGGTGGGAAATCATCCAATGACTTCTCCCGCTCTGGGTGGAGCGGAAGGGAGTGTCAGACTCTTACTGACTAAAACCCATCCATGTTCCTTCCTTAGCCCTTTATGTTCCGGGGTAGCGGTAACCCTTTCGGACAATCACGCTTAGAGCCTGCCTACTGCTAAGTCCTGCGTTCAATTCCAAGGGGAACGGACTTGAACACTAATACTAACAAAATTAGCAAAACGACAATTTTCCGTCACCCTGTCGTCAGAAAAATATTAAATACACTTTGTATTTAATATTTTTTTTATTGTGTCAATGTTTTTTTTTTGTGATGCATCATATATGCCGCAAATATAAACATAACTAACCCTTCAGGGACTATAACCGTGATGTTATGTTCAGCTACATTCTAAAAAAAAAAAACTGATGTTCCTCATACAATTGGGTATTTGAAAGGGTAGTCAATAACGTTACTTTTTATGAACTGTCAAAACACGGAATTTGTAAGTGATTTTTATAAAATATAACAATGTGACGTCACAATTTTTTAGAGTCAAATGGAATACATATTAGCCTTAAATGTAATTTTACAATTATATCTTCGCGTAATTTTTAATTTCTATACGGTGATGGATGTTTTTAAGACGAGCGGTCTTTTATCTATGTAATATCATATTTTATTTTTGACCGTTTCAAATAGTCAATTGGTTTTACAGCACAAAATTGAGGCACATTCTGAAAAGCTTGTTAGCCCTTCTTTTATTTCGGACTACTTAGTAACACCACTGCCTACCCAATTTTATTTAAATAGCGGAAATCGAGACCTCATGCGACGCGTATTGATCATTACCTTAATCGATCTTTTTTATAAATCTATTATGAACGCATACCTAAAATATCAAGACCTCTATTTAAAACAATTTTATATCAAAACCAAGGTCTGATTATACTGGCTGATAACAAAGTTATGAAATACACGACCAAATTAAAAACGCTTTAAATCCATTCAATTTTATAAGCAAGCAGAGCTCTTTTTAGAGTGGTCGCCTTTCATATGACATGACCATTATAAAATGACGTATTCCGTTTTCAAATTTCCGTCAAGTGAGAGACTTTCTTAAATTGGTTACACTGACCAATTTAAAAGGGTATTTTTGAGAGTGGAATTGTAAGGAATGGGAGGTCTTTTTAAATTGGTCGGATAACGTGGTATTTGGTCTTAACAAGCCAGTTTTTGTGTACAATTTTGACAAAGGCGTTTTGAATTCGGTTAGTTAGGGCAGTCACACACAGTTATTTTTTTTGGTTTTTTATTGAACTCTCAGTTCTCCAGGGAATGTTGTTAAATGCAGTTGAACTTGATATGGATAAAGGTTATGTTTTTATATATATAATGTGTGTTTCCAAGTTTATTTAAGACGTTACTGACGAAGGAAATATTTAACTGCGTATAAATAAAAAAACTTTCTGAACTTTTAAAGTTGGGCGCGGGAAAATTCATCTTGTGGTCTTTATTTAATACGCGGTGTTAATATCTATAATCTATCTTTCTGATTTTAGATTAATAATGGCTGTCATTCGTGGTTCTTTGACAGTCGTCAGAAGCTCGAAAGTCTGACTGCCAAATACCTCTCCGGCTCTGGGAGGAGCTTAAACTCAAAGCATTTATTTCAAACTAGCTGTGCCTGCGACTTCGTCATAGATAAACCAATTACAGGCACTTTTGTCAAGGGCTCGGTCAGTCAGAAAGATGAAGCTAGTTGCCCATTCCAAAGCAGTAGGTACTTATGGAGAAGAACGGGCAAGAAACTCCATGGACACTCTTTTAAACAAATTATGGTTGGAGCGGAAGGGAGTGTCAGACTCTCATTGACTTAAACCCATCCATGTTTCCTTCCCTTTATGTTCCGGGGTAGCGGTAAAAGAATACATCTACTGGTGTGTGCAAATAACAAAAATAAAATCGACTGTCTCTGCTAATTGGACGTGCGAGAGGTTAATAGGCCTAAATAGATTTGATAATAAACAACTTTAATGTTGTAGTAAATAAAAAAAAATCTTGATGTCAAGTCCTAAAAACCACGAGAAACACAGGTTGTCGCTAAAACATTAAAAAAATATGATATTTCTATTATTTTACGCAAAAACCTGTACCTAATTTGCTAAATATTCAAACCTAAATCATACCAATAAAAATAAAATGTAATATTAATACAATAATATAATTCGACATTATTATTCAAGTAAATATCATAACATTATCAATTTATGTAAAAAATAATAAAATTTGATTTTGAATAGCTAGATTATACATTGCTGTCATATTATTTTATTGAAATGATTGTTGAAAAATATTATAATAAAATAGAATTATGAATAATTAATACCTACTTAGTGTGGTCCCGGCTACTTTTCTAAGATCAGTGGCAGTCGTTACGGGTCATCAGAAGCCCGAAAGTCTGACAACCAGTCTTATCAAGGAGTATCGTGTTACCCAGTTTCTGGGTTGCGGAGGTCAGATAGACAGTCTCTGCCTGCAAAATAATAGTATTTTACTGCATCCGGTTACGAAGTTTGGATTGACTATTTAAAACGGACAAAAATAAAATATGAAATCACATAGTTATAAGACTGCTCGTCTTAAAAACTTCCATCACCGTACAGAAATTTAATATGATGAGATGTAATTGTAAAATTGCGTTTAATGCTAATAAGTATTCAATTTGATTTTAAAAATCTGTGACGTCACATTGTTATATTTCATACAAATCACGTACAAATTCCGAATTTTGACAGATTATAAAAAGTAACGTTTTTGGCTACCCTTTCAAATACCCAATTTGTGCCCTGTTGATGACCATAGCCCCCTATTACATGGTAAGCGGGATTGTCCGAAAGGGTTACCGCTGCCCCGGCACATAAAGGGCTAAGGAAGGAACATGGATGGGTTTTAGTCAGTAAGAGACTGACACTCCCTTCCGGTCCACCCAGAGCGGGAGAAGTCATTGGATGATTTCCCACCCTAAAAAAAAAAATTACATGGGACTTAAACATATCATGAAATATGGGTGTTTTAACCTTTCGGGTATTTCAGGCGTGACATTATAATAAAATACAAATATTTGCTTCAAACCGGGGTCGAACCCGCGACTCCCTTCAGGTTAAATAAGGCCAAATGGCTGTTACTTTCTTTACAGCATCATTTTATTACAAGCAGTGCTCACAGTTTGAGTGTAAAAGTTTTTTTTTTGCAATAAAAAGTACATAGGTACTGTCATTGGTATAGCACGTGGAGTTTTAAATACAGTTCGTCTGTACCTCACGTGTTCCTCCCTGTCACTCATACCTTCTTCTTTTCGTGTGGTTAGTGACTAACCTGGTGTCAGAGTTTTTATGCTGCCCATGGGCCTCTGACTTAGCTTCACATGCTGTTGAGAAATATCTCTCAGACATGCTGGTTTCTTCACGATGTTTACCTTTACCGATTTTTAAGCAAGTGATGATTATACACTCACTCACTCACTCATAGCTACGTGGCAGACTCATTTTTTTTTTGGAATGGGCAAGGGCATTTCTGAGTTCAACCTAGGAGGTTGTCTACTGCTTAACCGGGCTTACCTGGGAAGCTCTAATATATCAAGGTCTCCAGCCAGAGGGCCCTAGACAGGGTGTCAATCGCTCCTTGTCGATTCGATTTCGAAACTTGTTGATCGAACAATTCGTTATCTCAGCGATTCGTATTGTCAAGAACGCCACTTGTCAACGCATTTGTATGGGAATATTGATCGAGTTTCGTAACACAATTTGACATTGTCTAGCACTGAGCGATCGAAAACGATTGATCACGTGACATTTCGAAAGCTTATGCCAATTCCATACATTTCGAATTCATTATTAATGAAAATGTAACTTTGTCTTTGTACCCAGGGCTTAATAGCTTACAAACGAAGCGACTACACGCTAAGCGACTACTCCCTGTGGGGTAAGGAAGTTTTGTGTGTTTGTATGTTTGTCCGTCCTTCACGCTCAAACGGCTGAATGGATCTGGATGAAACTTGGCACAGAGGTAGTTTATGAACTGGATTAATACAAAGGATATTTTTATCTCGTATGTTTGCTTGGGATAATTTCCGACTACTACGCGGGCGAAGCCGCTGGCAGCAGATAGTAAAAAAATTGCTTAAAAATCTTCCTTGTTTTCCCCGAAGGCTAAGTAGAGTCGTATCTAAAGTACGCCCAGGATACAAATTTTGACTTCGGTCTTCTACTGGGAAATTGTGGATAAATAACACTTTACTCGACCTGGGAATCGAATCCAGTACCTCATACTCTGCATTAGCGCATGCGACCACTGGACCAATGGGGCATTCAATGACCAGAGAATTATAATAATACTAACTATAATTATTATTTGAATTAAAAAATAAAACTTACCATCACGGAATCAATAAAACGATTTCACAAATTATTATGAAATAAAAATTGAATATATTTTGCATAATAAATGCATAAAGATATACAAATGTTTGCTTAGGTGAGAATGTATTGATATATTTAATAAAATATTTGTTTGTTTGTTTCTATCAATCAGTTGTTTTGCTATTTAATTATCTTATTGCGGTCCTAATAATATTATTTTAATGTAATTAATGATAATTGTAAATTCATCTAATTCATCATTTGCCTGTCTTTTTCCAGCTATGTTGGGGTCGGATTCCAGTCTAACCGGATGCAGCTGAATACCAGTATTTTACATGGAGCGACTGCCTATCTGACCTCCACAACCCAGCAACTGGTCAATACGATACCCGGCCCTTGGTAAGACTGGCTGTCAGATTTTCGGGCTTCTAACGACCCGTAACGACTGTCAAAGATGCTCAAATGACAGCCGGGACCAACGGCTTAACGGGCTTTCCGAGGCACGGAGGACTCTCGGTCACCCATCCACGGCCAACCCCGGCAAGCGTAGCTTAACCTGGTGGATCGTCCTGTGCAGCTGTTAGTACAGCCACGTGTTAGTTAGTGAAAATGTAACTTTGTCTATGCAGGGGGCATAGACAAAGTTACATTATCACTAGCAATAACGAAATTAGATAAATCCGAAATGTATGGAATTGGCAGCTTTCAAAATGTCACGTGATCTATCGTTTTCGATCGCTAAGTGCAAGACAATGTCAAATTGTGTAACGAAACTCGATCAATATTCCCATACAAATGCGTTGACAAGTGGCGTTCTTGACAATCCGAAACGCTGAGATAAAGAATTGTTCGATCAACAATTTTCGAAATCGAATCGACACGGAGGAATTGACACTTGTCAAGGCCCCTAAACACAGAACCGGTAAGCAAAGTCAGGTGACAATGCTAGTGCTAAAAATACGAGCAAATTTTTACAACAGTCGTTTTTTTATGGCGTGTCATAAAGAAGCTCTAGACGTTTTTATGTTCCTGAGGTCACAGGGGACAGACAGACATACATCTTTTGAATACTACATATTTATAGATTTTTGGCATATTGGAGGATGGTATTTTCCAGTTTTATCTTATTGTTTGGCGTACAAAATGGGTAAATAGCCTTATAATTCTAAGCGGGATTGTCCGAAAGAGTTACCACTACCCCGGAACATACTAGACAAAATCAAACTGGTTGCTAAGTAAATTAGGTAATAATTTATTATTCGTAAAATATTATATTAACATGTTGAAATAACTTCTCACACATTGATTGATTTTTTATTATTATTAACTTTTAGAATGTTTGTAAATATGTGAGCACCATGTACTTTTGACATACTATTACTTAAGTTTACCTGCCATTACTATATGTGTTTTTCTTTTCACCTTTTGCGGTGTTGTGTTTTTATTATGGGTGCATCGTCTTCACATATAATCTTATAATTCATGTATACAAAATATTGTAAAACATTTTAAAAGAATAACGGTGGAGTTTCTTGCCCATTCTTCTCCACACAAAACTACTTTTTGGAAGGGGCGACTAGAATCAATTCTATTTCTTGTTCATTTTGACGTTCAAAAGTGCCTTACTTGTGCCCATTTGAAATAAATGATTTGACTTTGACTTTTGACATAAAGGGCTAAGGAATTACCATAGATAGGTTTAAGTCAGTAAGAGTTTGACACTCCCTTCCGCGTAATGTTAATTACTTTTCATACGATACTTCCAACTAAACAGACAGCTGTGCTGCTGGGGAGTTTGTTGCGCCACTTCTTCTTCCCAGCTAAAGCACTAGGAAGTGGTGAAGGGTGGGCGTTTTAGGTGACTGTCTTATGTAACTTTGGCCTTCAAAAAGTGCTGATTTCCAGTATAGTTTGAATAAATGACTTTTGATGTTTAGTCATTTGATAATTTCCCACCCTCAAAAAAAAAGCCTTTAGATTCGTTCTGTGTGGTTAAAATGTACGCCAGCGCAGCAAGCTACCCCAAATCTGTCAAACTGCTTTGATAGATTTTCAACTTTATAGAGAAAGAATAAGGTTCAAGTGTATTTGGGAATGTCTGTACCTTTTTGACCTTTTGGATCTGATGGTAGATTTGACAATCTACCAACAGATCCGAGATCATCAGCTACCTAGCATTTTTCTAGCTATGTTGGGGTTAGCTTTCAGTCTAACTGTGCAGTCTAACTATGCAGCTGAATACCAGTAGTTTACATGGAGCGACTGACTATCTGACCTTCACATCCCAGTTAAAATGCCATGCATAAGTGCATAATATTTTTAATTTTTTTGAATTGCCTAGGTACGCACGGCTACACATCAAGCTATACATTTCCAGTTTAAGCTGATCTCGCATTGTATAGGATTTCCGTACGATGCGAGACCAGCGTAAACTGGTTTTGTATAGCTTGATGTGTAGCCGTGTGTACATAGTTTTTTTTTGGGGGTGGGAAATCATCAAATGATTTTCCCGCTCTGGGTGGAGCGGAAGGGAGTGTCAGACTCTTACTGACTAAAACCCATCCTTGTACTTTCCTTAGCTGTTTATGTTCCGGGGTAGCGGTAAGCCTTTCGGACAACCCCGCTGACCTTTACATAGATTTATTGATCTCTTCTAATTATCGTTATACTTATTAAGAAAGTTATATTAAGAAGTTAGCTGCTCCCGCGCGCTTTTATCCGCTGCTCGGCTCCTATTGGTCGTAGCGTGATGTTACATAGCCTATAGCCTTCCTCGATAAATGGACTATCCAACACAAAAAGTTCAATTCGGACCAGTAGTTCCAGAGATTAGCGCGTTCAAACAAAGAAACTCTTCAGCTTTATAATCTATATATATAAAAGAAAGACGGGTTTGTTCCCTTCGTTATAACTCGAGATCTGCTGGACCAATTTTCATGGTTTTTGTTTCGTTGGATTTGTCTCCGCCCTGAATCGCAGAATACATTTTATTTTTTTTATTTTTTTCGATCAGCTGCTGATTTTCCTCCTATATGGTAGGTAGGGTAGGGTAGGTAGGTAGGTAGGGTAGGTAGGTAGGGTAGGTAGGTAGGGTAGGTAGGTAGGGTAGGTAGGTAGGGTAGGTAGGTAGGGTAGGTAGGTAGGGTAGGTAGGTAGGGTAGGTAGGTAGGGTAGGTAGGTAGGGTAGGTAGGTAGGGTAGGTAGGTAGGGTAGGTAGGTAGGGTAGGTAGGTAGGGTAGGTAGGTAGGTAGGTAGGGTAGGTAGGGTAGGTAGGGTAGGTAGGGTAGGTAGGGTAGGTAGGGTAGGTAGGGTAGGTAGGGTAGGTAGGGTAGGTAGGTAGGTAGGGTAGGTAGGGTAGGTAGGTAGGGTAGGTAGGTAGGGTAGGTAGGTAGGGTAGGTAGGTAGGGTAGGTAGGTAGGGTAGGTAGGTAGGGTAGGTAGGTAGGGTAGGTAGGTAGGGTAGGTAGGTAGGGTAGGTAGGTAGGGTAGGTAGGTAGGGTAGGTAGGTAGGGTAGGTAGGTAGGGTAGGTAGGTAGGGTAGGTAGGTAGGGTAGGTAGGTAGGGTAGGTAGGTAGGGTAGGTAGGTAGGTAGGTAGGTAGGGTAGGTAGGGTAGGTAGGTAGGGTAGGTGGGTAGGGTAGGTAGGTAGGTAGGGTAGGTAGCTGGTGTAGGTAGGGTGGGTAGGTAGGGTAGGTAGGGTAGCTAGGGTAGGTAGGGTAGGTAGGGTAGGTAGCTAGGTAGGTAGGGTAGGTAGCTAGGTAGGTAGGCAGGTAGGTAGGTAGGTAGGGTAGGTATCACAGTTAAGACAGGACAACGTCTGTCGGGTCAGCTAGTATTAGTATAAGTAAGAATTATCTAATTACCAAACCAATACAATTTCTGAGTGTCATTAACTCGCAAAACCGCGTTTAATAGTCTAACGCCATTACGCCACTTTAATTGCCCAATTCGTATCTATAATGCGCTCCCTTTTTAATGTACAGAGGGCAGCACATCAAGCTGTCCCTAACTGTCAAATTTTCTCAATTGAAAATGAACCTTATGTCTTTGCTATAAAGTTGAAATACTATCAAAGGATTTTTTAAAAAAGTAACGGTGGAGTTTCTTGCCCATTCTTCTCCACACGAAACTACTTTTTGGAAGGGGCGACTAGAATCAGTTCTATTTCTTGTTCATTTTGACGTTCAAAGGTGCCATTCTTGTGCCTATTTGAAATAAATGTTTTGACTTTGACTTTGACTTTTGACAGATTGTGGTAACTTGATGTGCTGGCCTCTGTACCTACATAATCTGCCTGAAACGTTCCCACTGCTGGGACACAGGGCTGCTTTCTGTGAGAGAGATTGGGTCGCAATCCACCACCTGGCAACAGTGCGGGGTGGAAGATGGTCACCTGTCTTCGAATTTTTGGTTCTAGGACATACCGGTTTCTTCACGATGTTTTCCTTCACCGTTTTGAGAGCAGTGGTGATGATAAAAAATGGCGAAGAGCGGCTAATGTCTAGAATCACCGTAACACCTACTTAGTGTGGTCCAGGCTACCTGTCGAGGATATGGAACTGTTATTACTGGTTGTCTGAAGTCCGAAAGTCTGACCGTATCAAAGTCAAAGTCAAATCATTTATTTCAAATAGGCACAAGTGACACCGATGACTGAAAAATTGTGTGGAAATCGGTTGTCATGGTATGGGCATGTTATGCGGAGGAATGAGGAAAATGTTGTCAGGAAAGTTGTGAGCATGAATGTGGATGGCTATACAAGTAGAGGGAGACCAAAGAAACGATGGACGGATTGTGTGAAAGATGATATGGCTAGGAAGGGAGTGACTACCGAGATGACGACTAATAGAGAAGTATGGAAGAAAGTGACATGTTGCGCCGACCCCAAATAAATTGGGATAAGGGCAGGAGAATGTTGATGATGGTGAGGCACAAGTAAGGCACTTTTGAACGTCAAAATGAACAAGAAATAGAATTGATTCTAATCGCCCCTTCCAAAAGGTAGTTTCGTGTGCAGAAGTACACTGCTGATAAAAATGCTTGGGTCAATGCTAGTCCAGCTCCACAAGGGCGCATCAACTAATTTATTAGACTACTGAAAACTGTTGGAGCTGCGGAAGATCAACAACAACAAAAAAACATCTTTGCATTGTATAAATTCAATCTCTTAATATTGTATAACTGCTTAGCACATATGTGAGTACTATGTACCTACTATAAAGCGACCAGTCTCTGGGTGCGTCTTTCATTGACTTGAATATGCCCTGGCGGCTGAGAGTATGCCATGCTCACTTTAATGTCTCGCTGATGGTGGCGTGTGTGTTGGATCATTTAGCTCCCTTCAAAATGGTTGAGCTGAATGGTGCTAATATATGCGTCATGTTCGTGAACGGGCGCTGTCAGTAGAGACTGGTCATCTCTTAGCGGCTAAGGCTTGTTTTAATTTAATTATTGAATAGTTTTTACATATTTTATATCTGATGCTTTTAACGTTCTGCATCGTTCTCACATGTATAATATTAATATGAACTATGTAACCAATATTTTGTAACCATATTTTGTTTAAAAGAGTGTCCATGGAGTTTCTTGCCCGTTCTTCTCCATAGGTACCTACTCCTTTGGAATGGGCAACTAGCTTCATTTCTCGGACTGACCGACACCTTGACAATTCAAAAGTGCCTGTAATTGGTTTATTTGAAATAAATACTTTGAGTTTGAGTTTGAGTTTGAGTTTGAAGAATGGGCAAGAAACTCCACCGTTACTCTTTCTAATCGTATCGCCAGTTTTACCCAGTTACTGGGTATCGCTTAGTAACTGGGTTGTGGAGCTTAGATAGGCAATCGCTCCATGTAAAATACTGGTATTCAGCTGCATCCGGTTATACTGGAAGCTGACCCCAACATAGTTACGAAAACGTTGGCAGATGACGATCAACTTGCTATAACAGTCTGTGGTGACTGTGTGTATATTTATGTGACGCACACATCTACAAAACTAGTTTGTCTATTGATTTGTATGACAAATAATTATCTTATTTAAATAATTCGGCAGTTACGGAATCACTCTACTAATAAATGAATACTCTTTACATGGAGTAACTTTAATTTTGGAGGAGTAACATTAATTTAGTAAAATTGGGAATTTGAAAGGGTAGTCAATAACGCTACTTTTTATGAATTGTCATAACGCGGAATTTGTACGTGATTTGTATGAAATGTAACAATGTGACGTCACAGATTTTTAGAATCAAATTGAATACTTATTAGCGTTAAATGCAATTTTACAATTATATCTTCGCATCATATTTAATTTCTGTACGTTGCTGGAAGTTTTTAAGACGAACGGCCTTTTATATAAATGTGATTTCATATATTGTTTTTGACTGTTTCAAATAGTCAATTGGGATAATGATTAAACATTTTTCCATCCGTCAGCTAGATTATCAAAAAATACATAACACAGGCGTGATAATTATTATGTAGATGAGATTTTATTAAATAAAAAACCCTTCATTCATTAATTCATTCATTCACTCACTGACAGAATAAGCACAGCCTAAAGCGATGGGTATAGAAGCATGAAGGTTCATTCGCCAGCACATCAGGTCACCACAAACTGTCAAATAATCTCAATCCATATTGAACTTAAAAATCGACAGTATAAGGTTTAAAATTTTTTTGGAGAAATCTGACAGATTGGTAAAACTAAATGCGTTGGAGACCGTTCAAGAATTAGGTTTGTATAAAAGGAGATTGTTCTACGCCCATACATTGTTCGCCCTGGAGCCAACAGCATAGAAAAAATCATTTTCTATTTGTAAACTGCCCTTAGTAGCCCATAAGAACAAAGTTTCTAGACGGACACTTTAGAGAAAAGATTTATTTAAAGAAAAGGAACCGATTTTGAGGTTATTTTTAATAAAAGAAAACGTAAGTAATTCCTTCTAAAATCGCTATTTCTGGTTTCTACAAAGCATTAAACTTCAAATACAGTAAAATATTACCGTAAATACAGTTGTATTATGCCTTTTAGGTACAGTTATTATTTATTGGTTGAAGTTTACTTTAAGCGAAGACCGTTATCCGTTGTCAAAATGCTAAGGTGTCGTTTAAGCAGATCACAGAATCAGTTATTCGAAGCCAGGTTACGTTGAAAGCAATCCAAATTGTAGTCCGTTAAACAGAAACGAAATCAAAAACGCCAAAAGAAATCGCCAAATAGGTACGTAGTCACAACAACACAACACAGCCACAGGTTCGTCTCGGTGAGACGCTCCGACTGACGTAGTGACGTAGAGATGCTCTCTCGAAGATGAATCATTGTATATCGATTATCAATAACCACCTATTTAATCTGTGGTTTTAATTTAGTAGACCAAAATGACAGATCAATATGACAAAAGTAAATTAATTTGTTCCGTTTCAAACATAAACACGTTGTTGCTATGATTCTACTTCAATTAAAATAATGCTTAAATAAAATATTTTGTTCCCAACGAACGATGTGTAACGTTTTAGTTTGCGACATTTAAAAATAGAGTTTTAGTACTTAAAAAGTAAAAATATGGCTATTGAACTCGTGAAATGGTTATGAGAACAATTCACTAGAGTTGCGTCGTAAATAACATTTCAATCGTTAAATGATAGATTTTCTGACAAGTGAAAAAACATAGTTCAATAGATGGCATGGGTAAAAAATACGTCTTTGTTTTACTGGCTACTGATAACAAAAACAAGATCCGTAAATAAGAAAGCTTATTTGATGTCAAAAACCTGAGACAGTGACGCATTTTTTACCAATGCCTCTTTTGAACTAATATTTCTCACTTGTGAGAAAATCCCTCATTCGACTAGTAAGTACACTTTGTGAGTTTGTTTTGTTCATTATAATATTTTCATCATAATCGTGCTAGGCCATATTCATCATAAGTTCCATTAAAATGTTCACGGAACTAATTCCATGAAAAAAATATGCATGAAAAACTTTTATGTTGCACATTTTCAATGTTTTGGAAGTGATAAATATCGAACATCCATTATTTATCACTAGATATTATGGACATCGTCGTCGATATCGATATTTATGTAATATGAGCGAGAGCGACACTGTCAAATCTTTTGTGACATTCACATTGTCAATTCCTTGAAAGATGGCGAGTTCAGTTGGTAATAAAATCAATGAGGTCACTTTTAAAAACCTATTAAGAATTAAACAGTGTCCGCTTGAATTTATTATTTTTCAAAAGCATATTAAAATATAATTAAAATTAACGTACACGTCAAATGTTTGTTGGTTATAGGGCGGTCTAGAACAATCTCCTTTGAGAATAAATGGTTGATATTTGAAAATGAATTCGCGTAATGGCTTTCGTTGGTCACATTTTTGGAAAAGTTCATTGCCTTATGGGGCATACGGCATGTCCATTTATAAAACGAAATATTTTCTTCTTAACTCCGTGACAAGCAATTTGTCAAAATAGTACCATGTCCGCCATTTTGGATTGAGTAATGTAGCAATCGCAACCGTTTGACAGAATCATTTGTTATAACGCTTTTATAGCGTAAACCGTATAAGCAGGACTGCTCTAGTGGGAGTTCGAAGTGTTTTGTAATTGATATTCAAACTAAAACTCAAAGCATTTATTTCAAATAAACCAATTACAGGCACTTTTGAATTGTCAAGGGGTCGGTGAGTCAGAAAGATGAAGTTAGTTTATTAACGTAATAATTTACTCTTCTTTATTGTTACTGAGGAGCTCGTGGCTAAGTGCTAACAGCCGCACAGGTCGATTCACCAGGTTAAGCTGCGCTTGCCGGGGTTGGCCGTGGATGGGTGACCATCTTTACATACCAAGACTCCTCCGTGTCTCGGAAAGTACGTTACCATGTGTCTGGGAGGAGCTCGTGGCTATGTAATAACAGCCGCACGGGTCGATCCATCAGGTTAAGCTACGCTTGGCACGGTTGGTCCGTGGAAGGGTGACCATCTTTACATACCGAGTCTCTTCCGTGCCTCGGAAAGCGCGTTAACACAGTCACTGCGTTACGGGAAGTATTTGGTTGTAATTGAGTTCTGCTCTGTGCGGCAACTAGTTGTCCTTGTTTTGCACTCCGTGCGGAGGTGATTTTTTCAAGTATTTGTACAAGTAAAAAAGAGATGCCTGTATTTGTAATTTGCTGCGGAAACAGAGTTTCTCCCCGGCTTAGTACCTCCGCGCGCCACTCGAACAGGCGCGCGAGGACTATCGCCTCCAGATCCCACGGCGGCAGTCCGGCAAGGAGGCTTGCCGCCTCGCCCGAGATCGTGCGGTACCCCCGGATAAGCCGTATGGCTACCACCTTTTGGGGCGCGTTCAGATAGTGGGCGGCTCGCCGCCGCAGTGAACGCGCCCACACCGGGGCCCTGTATAGGGCCATGGACCGCACGACTCCCGCGTAAAGCCTCCGGCAGGAGGCGTTTGGCCCCCTCAAATTGGGCAAGAGCCGCTTGAAGGCGGCCCCAGTCCGTTCCAGCTTGGGGGCCAAACGTCGGAAGTGCTCCACGAAATTCCATCGGCTGTCGAGGACCAGACCTAGGTGGTCGTGGTCTCGACGCCGATGTGAATCCCTCCTACCGTAAGTTGGAATCCCGATGGTGGCCTATTCCGAGGCCCATGAAAGGACATGGCCTCGGATTTGTGCAATGCCACCTCGAGACCCAACTGCCGGATCCTCTCAATGTCTGTCGCAACCCCGCGTGCCATCGCGTCGGCCGCCCCCTGATGCGACCTCCCCTGCGCCAGGACCAGCGTGTCGTCAGCGTAGCAAACTACGCTGACGCCGTCAGGGAGGTCGGCCCGCAGCACCCAGTCGTAACCGATGTCCCACAGGAGCGGCCCCAGAACCGATCCCTGTGGGACAACGCACGACATCTCTCGCCGGTTCCATTCCCCATCGCGACCGGGGTAGATGACGGCTCTGTCCGTCAAGTACGCGAGATGCCTGTATTGCCGGTGTCCTTGCTTGAAGTATATTAAAATTTACGAATAAAAATGTACGGGAATCATTTTTCCGTAACGCGCAGAAAGGTAATTATTTTACAATAGTGCGATACGGGAACTATTTAGCCGTATACTAAACCCCGTACCGCACTGAACGTGCGCGCGCGGACTTTCAGTTAGTCGTAGTGCTGTGCAAAGTTACTACGTTTTTACAGAACGCAATATTTTATTCGCCACGCCACGCCACAATGAAACGTTCACGTAAAAAACTTATTATGGGGAAAGGTGAAAAGACAGAAGGTAAAGAGGCTAGAAACATTATTGTGCAGAGTACTGGCTCCAGTTTACCGAATCCCAAACCATCTAGTACAAAAAAACCCAGTTCTATTTTTTTATGTTTTCATTGTGATAGATAAATTGGGGACTTTTTTTGTAATTTAGCTTTTATAAGTACTGTAGAAGATTGAAGATCTTCTACTGAGGGGGCTCAGTGGTAGAGCGTGTAATGTTTGTATAGGGATCTTCTATTCTATAGAAGTAAACTCGTTAGAAGTTTAACACATTATATATTTTCACTTTGTTATAAAGAATACATCTGTCTAGCTCCGCCGCCTGTGGCGAACTCTCGAATGTACAAAAGCCTTCACTAATTTAAATTATTTAAAAGGTTCGAATGCCGTCCGATTATTACCAGCCATGTTCAACATAAGGTTTTACTCTAAGGCTCTACAGTACCTAAAATAAATAATAATATAAAATAAGACTTTACTGCTTTTGTTAAAAAGTTACCATTAACATAGTTAATTACTTATTATTCTTGTTAATAATAGTTTTCGTTAATTGTGTACCAGCTGAATAAACAATAATAAATCTGAAACAAAAAAATATTTTACTTATTACACCCCATCCCTAGCAATATGACTGTTGTATGCGCCACGACAAGTAAAATCAACCATTTCCAAAAATACCTCTAACTTTTAAGATACTACTTAGAACCCCGTGCGACTGCAGCTGTGTATACACAAGGATGTATCCTATTGATTGGTACCACAAAAGAAATCAGCTGTGGTCTTTCCATGTCTCTGTGGAGGTTTGAAGTCAGGACTACGTACGGGAAAATAGACGTCGTAACGCATATCAGGCATTCTTGATACGGGAAGTATGTGACTTGTACAGCACTGGAAGTAAGTTTTAATATAGCGCAGCCGCAGTGAATGTGTTAAGCCGTTGGTCCCGGCTGTCATTTGCGCATCTTCGGCAGTCGTTACGGGACGTCAGAAGCCCGAAAATCTGACAACCAGTCTTTAGGGTATCGTATTGCCCAGTTACTGGGTTGTAGGGGCAGATAAACAGTCGCTCCATGTAAAATACTGGTATTCAGCTGCATTCGGTTAGACTGGAAACCGACCCCAACATAGTTGGGAAAAAGCTCGACATATACATATTTACAAAAATAGTAACAATGACTAATCCCTAGTCTTCATTATAAAGGGTGATTGAATTTGAAGGGTACAATGACTCCTTCAAATATTGCCCATGAATTCAATTTCAAATTTGCGAAACAAAAAAGCGGTTCCCTATATTTTGACGAGTTATGCGAGCATAATGTATGGAACAGCTGATTTTTCTTTTACGATTTCAGATTTGTTTCCATAGTGAAAGTTGTTCATAATGATAAGTACAGACGCCAGCACATCAAGCTATCCCTTACTGTCAAATTTTCTCAATTAAAAATGAACCTTATGTCTTTGCAATAAAGTTTAAATACTATCAAAGAAATTGACAGATTGTGGTAACTTGATGTGCTGGCCTCTGTACAATGACCCCTTAAAATAATGCCCATGAATTCAATTTCACTCTGTATAATCTGTGTAAATACATTACCTACATGTAGGCACCGCACCATCCTATGAAAGTAAACAATTATAATTTTTCTTTAGTTTATACGTATGTGGTGTGGTGGTGGAGTTGTC
The DNA here is from genome assembly GCA_951799385.1 of Hyppa rectilinea. Classification (NCBI taxonomy): domain Eukaryota; kingdom Metazoa; phylum Arthropoda; class Insecta; order Lepidoptera; family Noctuidae; genus Hyppa; species Hyppa rectilinea. The sequence goes on along the minus strand of OX637329.1, from coordinate 9,762,161 downwards.
GTATAGGAAACATCGATATGGTCGAGTTTTTGACATACATCATCAGCCTGTAGCGGCCTCTCCAATCGCACACCATTCAGCTTGATTCTCCGCAACTCTCATACAGCTGGTAACAGCTGGGTGATAGTTGCGGAGACATTTTACGGACGATGGGGAGTGGAACCGGCGAGAGATGTCGTGCGGTGTCCCACAGGGATTGGTTCTGGGGCCGCTCCTGTGGGACATCGGTTACGACTAAACGAAAAAAGAAACCCATCTCACGGAGTTCGTCGCTCTACCTGCCTGAGGGCATCCTACCTTATGTTTTCCGATCCGAGGTCTCCACTCAAGAACACGTCTACCCCAACGGTCATCAGTTCTACGGCTAATATGGCCGGCCTACAGCCACTTCTGCTTGCTCATTCTGTAAGCCTATGTCGACAAGTTTCAAATATTATTGACGGGTGTGTAAGTGTTTGTATAAAAAAACTTTCTTTTTTTTTGAGGGTGGGAAATTATCAAATGACCGCTCTGGGTGGAGCGGAAGGGAGTGTCAGACTCTTACTGACTTAAACCCATCCACATTCCTTCCTTAGCCCTTTATGTTCTAGGGTAGCGGTAACCCTTTCGGACAATCCCGCTGTCTAAACATACTTAAGGAAGTGAACATCTTTTATCATGTAAGTATTTGATGGAATGTGTGCCATACAGTGAGTCGGTACTTTTAGTGTCACTGCGGCGGGTGGCACTAAGCTATAGTGGCAAGTGAGACAGACGTGTCACTTTGAGACCTCCCGGAGCAAGTGGGCTTTTGGCATAGACTATAAAAATCCGATAGGCGAGTTGGTTTATAGGTTATTGATAATCAGTTTGTTGCCTACTTAGTATCTTATTTAACCTTTTGAACATCATTGTCACATATACGTGACGACCAAGCGCATGCCTTGTACACTAACGACACAAATATGTGACACTGGCAATAACCCTATAACACGAAATAAACAGTTAAATCATTACTTGAATGTGTGTTTATATAGATATCTTAAAAATTGAAGCTTTCGAACGTGTTTAATGACATGAAACGAATTAAAAGACAACATGGATATTGGGAAATTCATCATAACAAGAAGAAATAAATTTGTAGCTTGGCGTGGAGGGCACGCGCGTGCCTTTATGCTCTGGCGTTCAAAAGGTTAACATACGTAACTTGTCATCGTTCCCAAAGGATTAGGAAGAGTGGTTCTTGACAATCCGAATCGCTGAGATAACGAATTGTTCGATCAACAATTTTCGAAATCGAATCGACACGGAGCAATTATGCATGTAGGCACAAACTCAATGTCTTGAAACCAAGTTTCGGTTCTACATCATACCTCTGTGAGACGCCATTATCAAAAGTTTTAAGATGCAGATAGCGGATGATTCATAAGGAATCGTTTTTTATTTAATGTACTCGCCATTAGGCCGTGTCCTAGCGGCGAGCGTTTAGGGGTCAGTGGCGGAATTGAAAAACCCAGCAACTTTTTTAATATCGTGAAAAAAATAATCTCTTAGTAAAACAAAAAACTAGACATACATTTACCATGCGAGCTAGAAAAATGGTAGAGATAAACTACTATAATATATTTGTAAAAGTAGTTACAAAGCGCCACCAAGACTCACAACGCATGTTGCTGCCGGCCTGCTACTGACGACGAATACTTACAACTACATACAAATTCTTTCGTAAGTAAGTGACTACGAACATTAAAACATTAATTTGGAGGGCCGCTCCATGTTATCGTAGTTTTTGTACACTCATAACACCATGCCTGTTATCACCGAGAGTAGGCAGTTTTAGCTATTTGAATTACACCTTGAATTTATAGCACGAACACATTTCACCGGCTGAGGTAATAAAGAGACATTTGCCATCAACCGGGCACAGATTTAGACTCTAGGCTGCTTAGAAATTGCTAATGAAAAAACCAATTATACAGACCTGGGGATGGAACATGGGGTCCTTTGCAGCACCGTCAAGGAGACCAATTTTTTTTTTGTTAGCCTGCCCTCTCTCTTGGTTTTGCCCACTCTTTCCAGTTTTGAATCTGTCCAGTATTTCTAATGAGGCCAGCCACGACCCCGCCTCATTGTCTCAGGGCTCCAGTTCTGTGTCCTGCCCAGTTATCTGTGCTAAATGGGGTATTTGAAAGGGTAGTCGATAACGTTACTTTTTATGAACTGTCAAAACGCGGCATTTGTACGTGATTTCTATGAAATATAACATTTTGACGTCACAGATTTTTAGAATCAAATAGAATACTTATTAGCATTAAATGCAATTTATAATTATATCTTCGCATTATATTTAATGTCTGTACGGTGATGGATGTTTTTATGACGAGCGGTCTTTTTTCCATTAATTTCATATTTTATTTTTGACCGATTCAAATAGTCAATTCGCTCCTAAATAATCTTCAGTCATCTAATCTAGTCTGTCCTTTGGTGTTCTCCCCCAGCAACGCCCTAAGCCGAGGTCCGTAACTCACAGAGGGTGCCCTTGTGTGCTTAGTTTGTAAGTTTTTCATGCCCTGGCTGGAGGCCTTAATTTCATAGAGGCATCCAAAGCTAAGCCCGGTTAAGCAGAAAACAATGTCCTAGGTTTATCTGCCAGATGTCATTCCCAAAAAAAAACAAAACACGACTAAACAGCTCGTGGCTAATTAACAACAGCCGCACAGGTCGATCCATTAGGTTAAGCTACGCTTGCTAGGGTAGGCCGTGGATGGGTGACCATCTTTACATACCAACACTCCTCCTTGCCTCGGAAAGCACGTTAAGCCGTTGGTCTCGGCTGTCATTTGTGGATCTTCGACAGTCGTTCCTGGTCGGTCAGAAGCCCGAAATTTGACAGCCAGTCTTACCAGGGGTATCGTATTACAAAGTTAGTGACTAGGTTGTTGAGGTCAGGTATTCAGCTGCATCCGGTTAGACTGGAAGCCAACCCTAACATAGTTGGGAAAAGGCAGGTAGATTAATTGACAGCTATCTTTGTTTAAGAACGCAATAAGTAATGTATTTCAAACACGAAACACTAAATTAAAACCTATTTTATTGCGCTGCATGTTACTCGTTGACAGACCTTGACTCAAGAAAACCCTACAGAACCCACTTAAAAAAATCCCACCGCTCTTGTCACAAATACAGCGATAATCGGTCATTCACCCGCTTAAGTGCAAGTAGTAAAGTATATTACGCTTCGTCTGAAGGGACATAACTATATGTTATCACAACGTCTGGCAAAATGTGGATGTACTATACAGCTCTGTCCAACCTTTATCATACAATTCATACCTCGGAAAGCACGTGATTCTGTCAGTCCCAGCTGTATTTTATACAGTACTAGCTTCTGCCCGCGGCTTCGCCCGCGTGGATGACGAAAATTGCATGTTATCTATCTATCTATACATATAATAAAATGGTAGAAAAGTGGTGTCTGTACAATGGAAATATATAAAAAAAAAGTAGCAGGGGTTGTTATTTGTCGAACCCGAAATTGTAATTATTTTTTTTTGTCTGTTTGTCGGTTTGTCTGTTTGTCTGTGTGTTTGTGCACGCTAATATCAGAAACGGCTAATCCGATTTCGATGCGGTTTTCACTAATATTTTGTAGTAAGCTTCACTTAACATTTAGTGTTTATTTCATGTCAACCGGTTCAGAAATACAAAAGTTATGTCAATTTAAAGAATCACGGCGAACATTTGTTAAGATATTATATCAGAGTATGTCATACGTCAAATATCGTATACAGAGAAGCATTACTGTAAAATAAATTTTTAGCTACCTAAACGGCGGTATTTGTTATTCAAAATATGCTGCCCGAAAACTCACTATTCCACGCGGACGAAGTCGCAGGCACAGCTATTATACATATAAACCTTCCTCTTGAATCACTCTATCTATTAAAAAAACCGCATCAAAATCCGTTGCGTAGTTTTAAAGATTTAAGCATACATAGGGATATAGGGACAGAGAAAGCGATTTTGTTTTATACTATGTAGTGATGTTAGGTTAAACGAGGGACATACTTTCAGGGGGTACTATACTCATGAAAATGAACAACTTTGATAATGGAACTATACCTGAAATCACGAAAAAAAAACTGCTGTTCAGTACATTTCTGTTCGCATAATTCGTCAAAATGTATGGAACAGCTGATATTTTTTTTATATTTCACAGTTTGTCCCATGGACAAAGTTGTTGATTTCCATGAGTACTACATTCAGTCAAAAAAGTATCGGGAATGGATGATTTGTTTATGGTTCCAAATTCAAATTTTTGTTTTTTTGTAGTTGTTAGATTGGCACAACTGTTTTCCATTTTGGCGCGGAGTTTGAGTTGCATCTGTTATTTATATTAAATACAGTGCTGGTTTTAGTAATATCATATATAGTGTGTATTGCGAATTTCATAATGGACAAAAATATCGAACAAAGAGTTTGTCTTAAATTTTGCATCGCCAATGGAATTTCGTGTTCGGAGTCACTGAAAATGTTACAGAAGGCTTACGGTGAATCGACTTTATCAAAAACTCGTGCTTATGAGTGGTTCAAAGCGTTCAAAAGCGGTCGAGGTGTGATGGAAGATTTGCCTCGCTCTGGTAGGCCGTCAACGTCTGCAACTGAAGTTAACATCGCAAAAGTGAAGAAAATAGTGACTGAAAATCCCCATTCAACTCTGAGAGAGATAGCCGCCGAACTTTCTGTATCTCACGAGTCGATCCGTACCATTTTAACTAATCATTTGGGTATGTAACATGTTGCTGCTCGGCTAGTCCCAAAAGATCTGAATTTTCTCCAAAAACTCAATCGCATGAAAGTCGCTGAGGACATGCTAGAACGAGTCAGTTCGGACCCAACATTCATGAAACGCATTGTTACTGGTGACGAGACGTGGGTTTACGAGTTTGACATGCAAACTAGTCAACAAGCTTCGGAGTGGCGCCTTCCAACTGAACCGAAACCGAAAAAACCACGCCAAAGTCGATCAAAAGTCAAAGTCATGTTGACTGTTTTCTTTGACTATCGCGGTGTTGTGCACTCTTAATTCTTACCGGAAGGTCTAACGGTAAATAAAGAATATTATTTGAGCGTTATGCGGCGTTTAAGAGAGCAAATTCGACGAAAAAAGCCAGATTTGTGGAAAGAAAATTCATGGATTTTGCACCACGACAATGCGCCTTCGCACAAGGCTATCATTGTGAACGAATTTTTGACCAAACACTCAAAAAATACCATCCAGCAACCACCATATTCACCAGATATGGCTCCTGCTGACTTTTCTCTTTTTCCTAAACTCAAATTACCACTTCGTGGCACCCGTTTTCAATCGATAGAAGACATAAAGGAGAATTCGCGGCGAGAACTGAACTCAATTCCGGAAGCAGCGTTTAAAAAATGTTTTGATGAATGGATTATTCGTTGGCGCAAGTGTATCGTTTCTAAAGGAGCATACTTTGAAGGTGATAAAATAAATTTGGATGAATAACAGACATTTTGTGTATTATTGATCTTTTCCCGGTACTTTCTTGACAGAGTAGTATACAACCTGAAAGTATGTCCCTCGTTTAACCTAACACACTGTAAATCTTTGTCAATCCCAAAAGTCTAATAACCAATCTTACCAAAGGATATCGTGTTACCCTAGTCTATAATAACTGTTGTTCGTTTGTTTGTTTGAACGTGCTAATCTCAGGAAACACTTCCTCTTTAAAAGTTCTGAATACAAATCTGTGACAGCATAATGTCTATCTTTTAAGATTGACTCACTGTAAACTTTTTTATGGTATTCAAATTTCTTCAAAATAAATGCATTTTTTGCGGAGGAGTTTTATCAACATATTATTAATGTTTATCCAAATGTATATGTTATTAATCACAAGTTTTTAAATGTAAATAAAATTGTCCTTGACATCACTTAATTTCAATTAACATCTTAGGAGATATCTAAACCACTCTCTCTTGGGTGACGCAGACGAAGTTGCGCGGCTCAGCTAGTCTATACTCTATACTAATATTATAAGGATGAAAGATTTGTATTTTTGTGTGTGTTTGTAATGAATAAACTCAAAAACTACTGTGCAGATTTCAAAAATTCTTTCACCATTAGAAAGCTTAGTTTTTAGGGAGTAACATAGGCTACTGCATACTTTTAATCCCGGGAAGAATAACGGGTCCCGCGGGAAAGACTACGGGGGCGAAGCCGCGGGCAAAGTGCTATGTTAAATATTTGTATTCAGCTGCATCCGAGGCGTGACGTCATGTATATGTATGTGTGTTATCGGAAACTGTTTGTTTGTATGTCACCTTTATATTACAAAAAGGCTGAGCAGATTTAATATGTTTTAGTTTTATCTCTGGAATGTGGGGCGAGCATTTTAATTTGGCAGAACTTATGTGTTGTGGCCGCTCGTAAATACGACACGTCAAGTTTCAGATATAGTCCGGTTTTGTAGAGCGCTGTCTCTTTCACTCACACCTAGGGTTGCCAACCTTACTGTATTATTCTGTTTTTCACTCTAAAAATACTGTTTACTATACAACAGCGGGTACTTTACATTTTTCCGGCATAAAGAATAGCCTATGTGCAATAGCTAGAAGACTAGACTATAATCTATTTGTATCAAACATCGAGATCCGTTTAGTACTTTTTGCATGAAGAGTAACCAACATCCATAGTTTCATACAACCTAACAAATCACGTTTATAATTTATAGCACTTAATTTTCCATTTTGAGAATAATAAACTTGACTTTTTGTTCAAATAGTTGGAAACACTACTTAAACCTGTGTGACGTAACCTTCTAAAGCTCCATGTGTCAAATTTGTGTCACATCAAGCTATCCCAAACTGTCAAATATTCCCAATTGAACATGAACCTTCCAGTGTTGTAATAAAGTTGAAAATCAATCAAAGAACTTTAGCAGATTGTTTTGTTTGTATAAGTCTGATGTAATAGGGGGCGTGCCTTTTGTTATCCTGGCAGCTACTGAGAAACTCCTGATGAAAAAACCCAATAACACTATATGAATAGGATTTCAAGGTCCGTAGGCCAGAACACCCAATGAAACACACCAACTGTTTCACATATTTCAATTTACCCACTACCAATCGCCTACGGACCTTGAAATCCTATTCATGGTCCTTCGAGCCGGATTGGCGTGAAGGTGTTTTTTTGGTTGCCCGACTTGGGAAACGAACCCATGACCTCATGTTTAGCAGTAACGCTTGTGACTATTAGATCAACCAGGGAGTCAGAAACAGTTTTTTTGTAACGAATAAGGGACTTACCATCCAATAAATTGTATAGTAGCCAGCACATCAATCTATCCTAATCTGTCAAATTTCCCAATTGCAAATGAATCTTAAGCTTTTGTATTAAAGTTGAAAATCAATCAAAAAAAATTTACAGATTGGGGTAACTTGATGTGCTGGCCTCTGTACATCGATAGTAAGTATTCAATATCCCATGCGACGTTGGAGCGTATACACGATCGCCAACGCATCAAGTTATACCAAACTGTCAAATTTCCTGAAATGATTTTAAACCTTACATCGTTGATAGTTAAGTTCAATATCGATTAAGAAAATTTGACAGTTTGTGGTAACTGGATGTGCTGGCGACTGTAACCTTCAGGGAGCATTCTGCAAAAATCTCACAGTATAAACTTAGCTGAAGTGAGCGACATTCCACCTAATGCTGAAGCATTATGCTGAGCGATGGCCGTTTTGCCCGGAACGCATTTTCCTACAACTTTTTTTTTTACTGCGTCATTTTTGCCGCAAATAAACATATTGTCTTTCAAGCTAAGCAGGATTTCAGGATTGAAACTATTGACAGCTCATTTCAGGTAAGATTTTCACAGAATAGACCAGTTGCGTTAGACCTGAATTATTACCTATTATATCAGTAATATTACCAGTCTTTTCAAGTGGTATCGTGTTACCTAATGACTGGGTTGTGGAGATCAGATAGGCAGTCGCTCCTTGTAATACAGCTGCATCCGGTTAGACTAGAAGCCGACCCCAATATAGTTGGGAAAAGGATAGGCAGATTGATTGATATCAGTATTATTACAATATTACTTAAGTGTGAGAATTAGACGGAGCTATATAGGACGTATAGCTCGATCTAGTTCCCTCTGTAAATAAAAATAAAAATAATACTGCTTGAAGAGAAGGTGGTCCAAGATTCTTCATCAGAACAAAAGAAAAACCAAAAAAGTTAATTTGAATTATATTTATTTTTATTATTATCATACATTTTTTACATTTTATTTACAACATTGTTCTTTTAAAGCTTGTGATAAACAATCGAATCACTTTTATTATGAGACAAGACAATTGGCAATTAGGCATATAGTTAACTTCAGTTGGTGCTGAAAGGTTATTTACAAGAAAATAAATACAAAGTGTTATTAAATATGAGACATAATTCAAGAAGATATTATGAAAGTGGACAACATTTTCTATGTGATGACTAAATTTATTTTTAGTCCGCCAGCTTAATTATTAAAAAATATTGGACACGTATTTTTTCTTTTGCACGTAATCCAAAGATTACGTCGATACAACGTGTTAAAATGTGACATGACGTCACTCCATTGTAGATTGTATACTGAGTTTTGACGTAGGTAGCGCGCCCCCACTCCCCAACTTTAATGCTTTTTATGGCTAAGTAATAACAGCCGCACGGATTGATCCTTCAGGTTAAGCTATACTTGCCGGGGTTGGTCTGTGGATGGACCATCTTAAGATATCGAGACTCGTCCGTGCCTCGGAAAGCACGTTAAGCCGTTGGTCCCGGCTGTCATTCGTGGATCTTTGACAGTCGTTACGGGTATTCAGAAGCCCGAATGTCTGACAGCCAGTCTTACCAAGGGGTATCGTGTTACCCGGTTACTGGGTTGTGGAGGTCAGATAGGCAGTCGCTCCACGTAAAATACTGGTATTCAACTGCATCCGGTTAGACTGGAAGCCGACCCCAACATATTTGGGAAAAGGCTCGGCAGATTGATCTAAGTCACTTTTTATGAATATGATAAAGTAAAAAATACGTGTCTAATATTTTTTTATTATCTGACTGAAAGACTAAACATAATTTATTTATTTATTACCCTGTCATCATTCCTAATCTGACATTAGGAACTGTCAAACAGTTGCAGTATTTAAACACAAACATAAAATCAAAGTATTGATTTCAAATAAACCAATTACAGGCACTTTTGAATTGTCAAGGGGTCGGTCAGTCAGAAAGATGAAGCTAGTTGCCCATTCCAAAGCAGTAGGTACCTATGGAGAAGAACAGGCAAGAAACTCCATGGAGAAATAAAAGAATCTGAAGTGAAATTATTCATCAAAGAGATTGGATTTCAGTAGTCGCCTTCCATTTGCCTACCGAAAGATCTATTAAAAATTATATAAAATAGGAAGAATGTTCATTTGTTATTTCTGTGTCTTGGATAACGTGATAAACAAAAATGAGTATGTACACTGAAATGCCTTTTTTTTGAGTTAGGGAAATCATCAAATGATTCCTCCAGCTCTGGGTGGAGCGGTAGGTAGTGTCAGACTCTTACTGACTAAAACCCATCCATGTTCCTTCCTAAGCCCTTTATGTTCCGGGGTAGTGGTTACCCTTTCGGACAATCCCACTGAGAGTGAAGCGCCCATCAGCTTTATGAACAACTAGTTTCTGCCTACGTCTTGGTTCGTAGAATAGTGGATACCTACGTCCTAATAAATATCTGTATGTCAAGTTTCAGCCCAATCCATTCAGTGGTTTGAGTTCTGTGTTGATAGATCAGTGATCAGTCTATCAGTCAGTGAGATAGGGTTTCCCTTTACAATCTTCAACGTGGCGCTACAATGGTGACATTAATTTAACACACATATACGTTTTCCATTGTAGAGCCACGTTGAATACAGAAGAATAAATATTCTTTTCAAAATACTTGCTGGATATTATTCAATAAATTATTATTAACATTTACAGAGTTTTTTTTACAAAATTTATAAAATTACCTATCTAAGAAATATCACTTCTTTAATTGGGAGATCGAAAAAATAATATTATTTCAACATTTTTCTAGCAGGTTCCTGTTAGAAAATAGGGAAAAAACATTTTAAAAGAACTCTAATTCTGTAACCGAATCAGTGTCACATTTTTTGTTGTAAAAAGGGTAGTTTTGACAGTGAACCCTCGATACATAGGTAACACAAGTTGTGTTATTGCAAGGCACGTTAAACCTTTTGGTAAGATGGAGTTATGGCAAATGTGTGGTATAAGGTGCAGACGCCAGCACATCAAGTTATCCCAAACTGTCAGATTTTCCCAATTGAAAATGAACCTTACCCATTTGTACTAAAGTCGAAAATCTATCAAAGAAATTCGACACATTGGGGTAGCTGGTTCTGGCCTCTGTTCTTAATTTAAAATACCACAGATTTGTTTTTAAACACATTTTTTCGACCTCACAATAACACTGGCACATTTATTTATTTATTATCACTAATCGTATAGTTTTTTACAATAAATAACAATTATTATTTGGCATCAAACACTAATACAATATCACTTTTTAATTTCGCACTGTTTTAAAAGAAAATATTAAATTAAACAATATTTTTGGAACGGAATATTGAGTATTTAATTTTCAATATATTTTTTTTCAATATTTTACTGTCAACAAAATGAAAGCTATAATTGCAGGCAATATAACACAGAGTGTCGTCTCTCTCACTCATGTTGAGCGACAGTCTCTTTCTAAGTGCCAATTTCACCAATAAAACTGATCGCGTTTAGTACAACTAAACCGCGTTCAAGACCTGTCAGTGTCAATATTCCACAGAAATGCATGTCACTCACAGCCCTTAAACTTATGGAAAATCTGACCTTAAAAACTTAGGTGAAGTGAACATGAAGTGAGTCGTAGTTCCACCTAATGTTAAGGATTGACACTAATGACAGCACACTTCACTTATGGTATCACGGTGAATTTTTTACAGAATAGCAATACTGGCCGCCTATAAAAAAGATTTAAAAAAATGCCTGAATATCGTATAGCTTGTTAAACTAAACTATAATAAAAGAGCCAAAAAAACAATTACAGTGCGAAATTTAACAAAAGCCGTTACTACCTAAAACTCTGTTCACATTTCTCCACTTGATTCAAAACTTTCCCTATCCTTTCAATCAGGATCTTCGCATTCTTCTCCGGCAAAGAAGGCAATATATCCCTGATAACAATCGAATTCTTTTTATGAAACATGTCACCGAGCAACGAGCCCACGGACTTAAAACTATAAAGTCTTTTCAAGGAGTCTATAGTCCTCTTTCTAAACACGCACAGATTATCCAACATTAAACTATGATACACATTATATTTTTTTAGAAGTCTGTAGCCATGCAATAGTCCTGACTCGTTGTCTAGAAAAATTAGAAGACCACTGTCCATTTTCTTCGCCAAATTATGCGCTGGGCCATCCATAATATTGATGTTCCACTGGTAATTGAATAAGTTGTTCACTATCCTGTCAAGATTTGCTGTCAAGTAATCAAATATGATTAGATCAGACCATTGAGCTAGCTCCAAAAACCTGTCAATCGTCTTTTTGTTAAGTTTCACATCAATATGTGTGAAATTTTGCAATTCTTGCTTCAATTTCAGTTCTTTGACTCTCAATTTATCTATTAAGATTTGCTTATTGATCTCTGTATCGTTTTCTTTTAGAGACATTTTGAGGATGTCCAATTTATTCAAGTGTCTATTCGTTGGTCGGAACACATCAGGTATTGAGGCTGATTCTAAGCTGGGAATGTATTGTGTTAGTACTACAGCTCTGTTACTGCTCCATTGGGCAGTAACGATATCATTAGCCACATTTCTCCAAAGCCTGTCCTTTAAATCAACAATTCTGACAACAGAAGGAGCTAAATTTGTTAAATTCAGCAGCCTCCCGACGTAAAAACTAAATATTTCTCCCTGAATTTGGTCAGTATTTTGTCTGTACCTCACACAGGCTTGCAGACCATCCTTGAATGTGACTAGACGATTCTGCATCCTCCCACATCCTGCCTCCATCTTTATGACTTCAGTTTCATCAATATAATCCTCCCATATCTGAGCTGAACTTTCCCCATACCCTTGCGGCATAGCATCTTCAATCTGAGGTCCCCAGAATATATTATCATATAGAACCGTCGATGCATCCGGTACAAAAGTCTTGTTTAGAACAAAGGGATGTTTATCATTCTTTGTATCTTTCAAGATATCTTTCATGACTTCTGTAAGTCCCTTTGGGTAGATATCTTTGTTGAATTTGTTTTCTTTTCCAGTAAAAGATACGGCGGAAAATCTATTGCTTTCCGTTTTTGTCTCTGGTTTTATTGTGTTCATATTTCTTAGTGTTGTTTCTCTATGATTTACTATTACTTTATCTTCGTATTGGCCACTCATTAGAACTATTCCTATTGCTAGGCCAAATACAAAACTAATTATAACGCTTATGAAGCAGTAGGTGACGCCTTCCTTTCTTGTTTTCATCTTATTGTTGCTAAAATCGTTGTATATTACGTACGGTCTATGTCTAAAATCTATGGTCAAATTCATTTTGTCTATATTCTTTTCTTTTACATTTATATCTTTTATACTTGGGATTCTGTCGGTAAAAGATTGAGTGGGAAGATTTTCTTTTCTTGTGTTATCCATTTTTGTGATTCTTTCTTTGATTTCGTATTATTCTTCAACTGCAGTCATTGTGGGGAATTTCTGTAACAAATAAAAATATAACAATTAATGAAAAAGCATAATTCTTATTTAGTTTCAGTGAGTGACAGGATCTTTGACAGTCGTTACTGTTACTGAAAGCCTGAAAGTTTGACAGCCGGTTTTACCATGGGCTATCGTATTGCCCGGTTACCGACTGGGTTGTGGAGGTCAGATAGGCAGTTGCTTGATGTAAAATACTGGTATTCAGCTGCATAAGGTTAGTCTGGAAGACCGACCCCAACATAGTTGGGAAAAGGCTAAGCAGGCAGATTGGTTGAGTGACAGGAATGCTCGCAATATTAATCAGCGTAGCCTTTTCCCAACTAAGTTGTGGTCAGCTTCCAGTCTTATCGCATGCAGCTGAAATTTAGTTTTTTACTTGGAGCGACGGCCCATCTGACCTCCATATCTTAGTTGCTGGGTATCACGATACCCCTTGGTAAGATTGGTAAGGTTTGTTGCCCGTGGAACTACCAGTATTACTACCAGTAGTAACACGGGTAAAAAAAATCCCGTAGTACTACCAAGCGATCTAGTAGTACCACGGGAAGTTTTTTTTTACCCGTGTTACTACTGGTAGTACCACGGGCAACAGACTACCCGTAAACACTGTCGAAGATTTATTAAAGATAGTCGGAACAAACGGCTTAGTTACCAATTTCACTAATGCAACTGAACGCGATCACCACATCTAAAATGCGTTCAAGAGCTGTCAGCGTCATTAATGCACAAAAAATAATGACACTGACATAAACGGAGTTTAGGTATGAGCTGATCGCGTTCAATTTCATTGGTGGTCACGATATGTAGGTAGGTAATGGATGGTAACCCATCCACAAACTGACCTCGGCAAGCGTAGCTTAACCTTAAATCGAAGAAACCGACTATTGTTATTTAGACACGACTGTCTCAGAAACGCCAACCATTTTAACATTCATATTTAAAAAGTTTTTGTAAATATTTTGACCATTTTAGAAAAGAGAGATTGACATGTAACATACAAAAAATAACAGCAAAGCTAAAAAAAAAATTGAGTGAACAAAGAATCGAATCCACTGCTCAAATCCGAGCTTCCAGTAAGCTCAAACATAATTGTAGGTTTACGTTCAAAACCCGCCCACAGGACATTTTAACCGCCCCCAATCACTCGCATAACAATCATTCAATTATACAGTTTTTTTTTTTGTATTTTAAGGAGCTGTTAAAACCACCATTTGTTTAAATGTGCTGTTAATACCGCCACGGGATATCTTTGTTATTAATAAAAATCTATATTCATTGAGTTTTTGTTGTATGAAATGTATTGTTTTGCAGTTTGGAATTCGTTTCGTAGTGTAATATCAAGCCGTTTAATAATACTATTAAAGAATGACAGAAGCACGGATCGATCATCAGGTTAAGCTACGGTTGGTCCGTGGATGGGTGACCATCTTTACATAATCAAGACTCCTCCGTGTCTCGGAAAGCACGTTAAGCTATTAGTCGCGGCTGTCATTTGTGAATCTTTGACTATCGTTACGGGTAGTCAGAAGCCCGACAGTCAGACAGCCTGTCTTACCAAGGGGTATCGTATTACCCAGGTGTGGAGGTCTGATAGGCAGTCGCTCCATGTATAATACTGGTATTCAGCTGCAGCTGGTCAGACTGGAAGCTGAACCTCACATAGTTGGGAAAAGCCTAGGCAGATGATGATGATGACGCCTGTAATCTCTGATAATTATAAACTACTAAAACTGAAACTACAAATTACTGTTTCAATGTCTGTAGTCACATCCTTACGAAAGTGTCTGTATGTAGTTGTAAGTATTCGTATTCAGTAGCAGGCCGGCAGCGACATGCGTTGTGAGACTTGGTGGCGCTTTGTAATTTTACTGTCACAAATACTTTCAAACGGTTTGAATTTTGGAGGGGTGGGTCGTGTTATCATAGTTTATCTTTACCTACTTCCAAATTTCACAAGTTATGGCGTCTTATATAAGGGAACCATCAACCAGACAAAAATCCAGACTTCGAGCTACAACTGACAAACAAATGGAAATACCATATTATAATAACCAAAAAAAATCTGATCTAAAATTAACCAATCAAAAAATATTGATTAAAAAGGCCAAAAAAGTGTCGTTACAACTTTTGGTCTTAATCTCCGTCTAGCCCCCTTTCAGAACGCGCGATAAGGAACTTCGTTACAAAAAAAAAAACAGAATCAACGACCATTTCTCATATCAAACTATTACGAACAATATTTCGAACCAAGAATAGACTACTAGATAGAGACTGCATTCCAAAATCAGCAGGAACCGATACCAATACACTTAATATACATACATAGCCTTAACAAGACCTTTTTTGTGACCAACGACCAACCTCGGCGACCATTTTTTTATCTTACTTTTTCGGTCGTTCGGAATTAGGGGTCGGTCGTACAGTGGCTTGATCGAATTTGTTACACCTTGTTTAAATGGTAGGTTTATTTTTTTTAATATTTGATTGTAATAAGGGGTGGGTCGAGCGAGATCTTATTTGATTTTTCGTATATACAAAAAAAAACCGTTTTCGTAAAAGGTTTTTTTTTGTATTTCTACAAATGTTTTTTTGTGAATTCGGTGTGAGTCGAATGGGAAAGGTTTGTCAATGATCGGTTTTTTTTCTTCTCTTTAGCGGGGGAAAAGTAATTAGGATTTTTTAAGTTATTATAGATAGGATTTAAAAAAGACTTGGGTTGTGCATGATTAGGATCATTGAAGGCTTACTTAATTAGTTGAAATTAAATCTAGATATTGCAATGTTTTACTAAGGTGGTAGTTTTGTTTTAGTTAAAACAACAATTACAAATAATCAAGTTTCTCAAAGTCAAAGTCAAAATTTATATTTATGTGATTTTTAGTGAAACCACAAGTTTTTCAAAATATTGCATGTATTGTTTCTAAAACAATATAAAACAAAAAGTGTAACAAATATCCAAATCAATCTTAAAGAAAACAGTACAGAACCCTTTGCCTCAATACCGACCACGCTTGATTGACAGACTGTGTACCTTTTTTTCCTTTGCCAGTTTGTAAGAATTTTGTTAAACACATGCTTGGGACAACACACCGACTTTTTTTAAAAAAAACTTTTAAATAATTTGTAACTATACCGATTTCGAACTAAACAACTGTGTTTTGGCACTTAATTTCATTTATAAGTTTGACAATGTTATGCATGAACGTATTTGCAGCCGCATGGGTCGATTTTCAAGGTTAAGCAACTCTTGCCGAGGTTGATCCTTGGATGGGTGTCCGTCTGAAATATACCGAGACCATATCTCGGAAAATAAGTTAAGCAATTAGTCGCGGTTATCATTCGTACATTACGGGTAGTTAGGAATTCTAGAGTCAACCAGTCTTACCAAGGGGTATACAAGCAGTGATAGCCTCGTGGTGTGACCGTCTGACTGCACAGTCATAAGTCTCGAGTTCGAACCCAAGGCCTCTGATTTGATTCATGTGCGTATTGTTTAATTATCACTTGCTTAAAAATCGGTGAAGGAAAACATCGTGAGGAAACCAGCATGTCTGAGAGATATTTCTCAACAGCATGTGAAGCTAAGTCAGAGGCCCATGGGCAACATAAAAACTTTGACACCAGGTTAGTCACTAACCACACGAAAAGAGAAGAGAGAGACCAAGGGGTATCGTGTTACTCAGTAAATGGGTTGTGGAGGTCCGATAGGCAGCCGCTTCATGTAAAATACTGGTATTCACCTGCAGCCAGTTAGACTGGAAGGCGACCCCTACATAGTATAGTTGGGAAAAGTTTAGGCTGATTAATTATTAAGAATGACCAAGCTCTGCTGTCCCCAGTAAAAGTCCCGTCAAAATTGATCCAGTCGTTTCGGAGATTAGCCCGAACAAACAGACAGAAAGACAAAATTTTCAAAATTGCTGTGTGACACCACCTTCCGGGTCGCTACCTGTCTACGTCTAGGCGCTCCTTGCGTGGCTCCGCATCGCTGCCAATGCGGTGAAGATGTCGACTGCCTCGGACACCATGGCCTATCCTGCAGTAAGAGTGCAGGCCGGTTAGCACGGCACGCCAGCATAAATGACATCATCCGTCGTGCTCTTGTCACCGCCGAGGTGCCAGCTGTTTTAGAACCTAAGGGCTTGGCACGCGACGATGGGAAGAGACCAGACGGAATGACACTGATGCCTTGGAAGGTGGGTAGGCCTTTGGTGTGGGACGCAACGTGTGTCGACACCCTTGCGCCATCCCACCTTTCTAGTACGGCGGGCTGTGCTGGTGCAGCCGCTGCAGGTGCAGAAAACCTCAAACGGCGCAAATACTCCAACCTTATTGGGACTTACATGTTCGAGCCGTTTGGGGTTGAAACACTAGGGCCATGGGGTCCGAGTGCACACTACGTATTCCGAGACATCGCCAAGCGGTTGATCGACTCTTCACGCGACCAGAGGGCTGGCCTATTTTTTGGTCAAAGAATCAGCATTGCCATACAACGCGGCAATGCTGCCAGCCTTTTGGGAACTTTTCCTGTTGACAGCGATGTGGAAGAATTTTTTGATGCTCTTTGATTATATACTTATTATTTCTGTATATATTACTATGAATATTTAGCTTTTAAATGTAAATACAAAGAGTTGTATTATTTTCAAAATTGTTTTTTGTTATAAGTAAGTACCGTATATACGTTCATATGCATTAATAAAATTAATTATGTTATGGTGTCATTACAAATGGACACAGAGAGTGTTGGCTTAGTGGTAACGGATCCGACTCACGAGTTGCAGGTCCTGAGTTCGAACCCAAACAAGAACTTTACTTTGTTTCATCACCACTGCTCTCAAAACGGTGAAGGATGGACATGCTGATTTTATCACGATGTTTCGTGATAAAATCAGCATGTCCTAGTAGTAGCCTGTCCTGCATTTAATACTGATAAGTATTCCATTTGATTCTAAAAATCTGTGACGTCACATTGTTATATTTTATACAAATCACGTATGTACAAATGCCGCGTTTTGACAGTTCATAAAAAGTAACGATAATGACCACTTTTTGAAATGACCAATTCAATTTGATTTATTTGTATATAGTAGTTAATATGAAGTATTTTTCCCTTCGAATACTAGAATAACCGCAAAGCTAACATATTAATCATAATTATTATTAATAATTATGTCCGCTTCGCCTTTCGCTGTACACCTTTTTAAAAATCCAACTTTGACAACCGGTAGCCGGACTCAATAAGCTGATTTTAATAATTCTTAATGTCATAAAAATATTGATCGGCCGCCATTTTGTATGCAAAAAGAGACACAGGCTACCTGTCGCTGTCACTCACTCTTATCGACCATATCAGCTAATGAACGGGTTTCTTCATAAAATAAGGGCATCAACACACGTACCATACCGAGATGATGAGTAATAGAGAATTCAAAAATCAATCCCAGCCTTTTCCCAACTATTTTGGGGTCGGCTTCCAGTCTAACCGGATGCAGCTGAATACCAGTATTTTACATGGGACAACTGCTTGTCTGACCTCCCGAAGCCCGAAAGTCTGACAGCCAGTCTCACCAAGGGGTTGGGTGAGACTGGCTGTCAGATTTTCGGGCTTCTGACGCCCCGTAACGACTGTCTAAGATCCACGAATTACAGCTGAGACCAAAATGGTCACCCATCCAGAGACCAACCCCGGCAAGCGTAGCTTAACCTATTAGATCGATCCGTGCGGCTGTTATTACTTAGCCACGTGCTCCTCTCACGCTCACGAGTAATAGAGAAGTATGGAAGAGAAAGACATGTTGCGCCGACCGCAATCAAATTGGGATAAGGACGGGGCTTTAATTAATTGAGGTATCCACAGGCAAGAACGGTTAAGCAGAGACAAACTCCTAGGTTGAACTGCGAGATGTCCACTCAAAAAAAAGGGGTATGATAATGATGGTAGGGACGTAAGTAGGTAATAGTAGTGATTTTTTTTTTGGGGCTGGAAAATCATCCAATGCCTTCTTCCGCTCTGGGTGGAGCGTCAGGGAGTGTCAGACCCTTACTGACTAAAACCCATCCATGTTCCTTCCTTAGCCCTTTATGTTCCAGGGTATCATCAAGCCCAGCTTAACCCTACGAGGAAAACTCAAACTCAAAGTATTTATTAGAAACTAGCTTTTGGCAGCGGCTTCGCCCGGGTGTATGTAGGAAACTATCCCACAGGAACCATACATTTTTCCGGGACAAAAAGCTTATATTATGCTATTCTACACTATAATCTATCTTTGTGCCAAGTTTCATCCAGATCCGTTAAGCATTTTTTGAGTTTATTCGTTACAAACATACATACAAATCTTTTCTCTTTATAATATTAGTATGGATAGATAAACCAACAGGCACTTTTGAATTGTCAAGGGGTCGGTCAGTCAAAAAGATGAAGCTAGTACAGTAAGCCACGCTGTTACTATTTATAGAAGAAATATAGAATGCAGTATCATCAAAATCTGAGTCGTTTCATCAAACAGAGATCAGGGTAGCAGACAAACTCGCTCGACACAGCGGATCACAATACTGATCAATTGATTACAACGACTCGATACATCTCGAGTAGATCCACAATCGATTCTAAGTGCACGGTGTAGGGGAACGCAGAAAACCCAACTCTACGCGCAATACGCGGCCATGGCCATACTACAGTCACGTTAAGTTACCACAAACTGTCAAATTTTCTCAATCGATTTTGAACCTAACATACAACGTTTTAAGGTGTTAAATGATTTGGTGTAATATGACGGTTTGGTATAACTTGATTCGATGGCGACCGTTTATCGTCAAGATTTATAGATTGCACTGTGATTTAAGTTTGCCAAGTAAAGTAGGCATGTCATACGAATGTGAAATTTGACCATATACAATTCATCATCTGCCTAGCCTTTTCCCAACTATGTTGGGGTCGACTTCCAGTCTAACCGGATGCAGCTGAATACCAGTATTTCACATGTAGCGACTGCCTATCCGACCTCCACAACCCAGTAACTGGGCAATACGATACCCCTTGGTAAGATTGGCTGTCAGATTTTCAGGCTTCTGACGACCCGTAACGACTGTCAAAGATGCACAAATGACAGCCGGGACCAACGGCTTAACGTGCTTTCCGAGGCACGGAGGAGTCTCGGTATGTAAAGATGGTCACCAATTCACGGCCAACCTCGGCAAGCGTAGCTTAATCTGGTGGATCGACCTGTGCGGCTGTTAGTACTTAGCCACGAAACGTAATGTACTTATGATAATTAGTAAAAAACAGAAGAATAAGATTTCAAAAATCGTGTATAATTTTGATTTCAGATTTCGATAGCATTTGTATGTGAACCTTCTATCATCTTACTAAAAGTGACTCTATGAATAAGATAGGTACTCCACGATCGGTAAGAACGTGCGCTCAAAATCGTATTGTTTGCTTTAAAACTAATATCCGGGTACCAAAGGTCAGCCAGGTTAAGCGACAGTCGGCAAGGCTTTGATATTGATTGGTAAGCGATTTCCGAAACTGTTTCAATGACATTTTGATATTTATTTTCAAGGTAATGGTGTAATAAGTCAGTTTAGAAATGGCAGCCTGTAAGGTCTTCGCGGCGCAAGCGCAACTTCTGAGTATGAGGTCGGGAGTTTGATTTCCAAGTCTCATCATCATTCTCCTGCCCTTATCCCAATTTATTTGGGGTCGGCGCAACATGTCTCTTTCTTCCATACTTCTCTATTAGTCGTCATCTCGGTAGTTACTCCCTTCCTAGCCATATCATCTTTCACACAATCCATCCATCGTTTCTTTGGTCTCCCTCTACTTGTATAGCCATCCACATTCATACTCACAACTTTCCTGACAACATTTTCCTCATTCCTCCGCATCACATGCCCATACATACCATGACAACTGATTTCCACACAACTTTTCAGTCACCGGTGTCACTTTCAGACTTCCCCTTATATACTCATTCCGTATTCTATCCATTCGGGTAACACCACACATCCCTCTTAGCATTCTCATCTCAGCTGCATGCAATTGTCTTTCATTCATTCCTTTTGTGGCCCAACACTCTGATCCATACAGGACGGCAGGTCTAACCATGCTTTTATAAATCTTCCCCTTGAGTTTAAGGGGAATGCGGGAGTCACAAATTCCCAAGTCTAGCAAAATGAATTTCTCAGTAGCACCCCGGAGTCTGGATTTGTGGCCGGTTGATGGCAATAGGCTCGTCCCTTATTACATGGGACTTAAACATATCTGGCGAAATGTGGAGGTGATATACACCTCTGTCTACCCCTTTGGATAAAACGGGCGAGATGTCATACATAATCAGCCTGGTGTCCTGCCTTTTCGCAGGAAATTGTTTGCCAAATTTTCACTTGCCAACCAACGCTTCGCCGATGTTTCACTTTGACAACTAACGATTAGCAAATTTTTGTATGACAACGTTTCATTTGGTAGAATTATTGTTAAGCCGATTATTATAATGAAACAAAACGTTTGGGACATTTATCATTTGTCAACCATTTCACTAGGCCACACAACTATTACAATAGAAGTCTAAGGTTGTTAGGTTAGGTTAGGTTAGAGTATGACAAACAACGCACGAGCCGAGCGAGCGAAGCGAGCGTGCCGCGGCAGCGGCCGGCGATGTGCCAGAAGCGAATCGCTTTTGTAAAAAGAAACAGTTAAGTTAGGTTAGGTTAGAGTATGACAAACAACGCACGAGCCGAGCGAGCGAAGCGAGCGTGCCGCGGCAGCGGCCGGCGATGTGCCAGAAGCGAATCGCTTTTGTAAAAGGAAACAGTTAAGTTAGGTTAGGTTAGAGTATGACAAACAACACACGAGCCGAGCGAGCGAAGCGAGCGTGCCGCGGCAGCGGCCGGCGATGTGCCAGAAGCGAATCGCTTTTGTAAAAGGAAACAGTTAGGTTAGGGCATATTAAAGATAAAGTAAAAAAAAATATAATTACAATAACTAATTGCAAAAAATTCTGCTAAATGAAAGTTGGCATTTTAAAAAGTGTCATTATGAAAAGCAGACCAAACGTACAGTTGGTAACTGTGAGGTTGGGAAATAAAACAAAATTATATGATAAGTTGGCAAATGATTATTCGGCGGAATAAAATTCTGCGAAACGTTGGTTGGCAAGTGAAAATTTGGCAAACAATTTTCGGCGAACAGGCAGAGAACCAATCAGCCTATAATGATCCCACTGCTGGGACAGAAGCCTTCTCTCTAAGAGAGGGAGTGGGCCGTAGGTACCCCACGACGCGGGTCCTGTGCGGGATGGCGGATGTCAGTCTTCGAAGTTTTGGTTCCAGGACATGCCGGTTTCCTTACGATGTTTCCCTTCTCCGTTTTCAGAGCAGTGGTGATGAAATTAAAATTCTTAATTGATTGTCATACAACGCGGCAATGCTGCCAGCCTTTTGGGAACTTTTCCTGTTGACAGCGATGTGGACGAATTTTTTTATGCTCTTTGATTATTATTATATGCAAATTATTTCTGTACAGAGGCCAGCACATCAAGTTACCACAATCTGTCAAATTTCTTTGATAGTATTTCAACTTTATTGCAAAGTCATAAGGTTCATTTTTAATTGAGAAAATTTGACAGTTAGGGATTGCTTGATGTGCTGGCGTCTGTACATATTATTATGAATATTGAGCTTTTAATTGTAAATATGATTTTTTTAGTGTTTGACTATATACATAAATACAGGAAAAGATATCATTGATTCGTGATGTCATGTTAGTTAAAAATTCGTCGACATTGGACATTCCTCGACCTCTGTGTGCACTGACCCTTATTCCAAAATTCATGTTAAGTACTTCACATTTAACCATCTCCGTCAAAACGAAGTGTTACGTGTTTATCAATGAAATCGACTCGTCATTGCAATTAATAAGGTGAAAGTATCAGTCAAAACATTATATTCTTTCATTAATTTTTATATAAATATCTTTACATTGATAAAAAACGTTAATAATAAATTATTAATTAATTTAATTACTGTACTTGTGTGCTTCCGGGGAAAGGATTTCAAGTGAGTTTCGAAAGCGCAACAAGGGTTCCGTAGGTAGATTTTATTCATGACAGGTAAAGGTGACATCGTAATATAAGTTGAATGAAATTCACACATAATAAAACGACAAGTTCCATTGTTAACCGACTTCAAAAAAGAAGGAGGTTGTACGTTCGTTTGTATGTTTTTTTTATGTACTGTCATGTGTGTTTTTTTTTTGAGAGTGGGAAATAATCAAGTAACCCCGCTGACTCCCGCTCTGGGTGGAGCGGAAGGGAGTATCAGACTCTTACTGACTAAATTCTATCCATGTTCCTTCCTTAGCCCTTTATGTTCCGGGGTAGCGATAACCTTTTCGGACAGTCCCGCTTACATGTGTCTCATGTCTAAAGTATAATATCTCATTTAGCTAAAAACAACATAAAATAACATCATATCTTGTTTTCCCCGATGACGTAGGCAGAGGTGTACTTATAGTATAGAATCTGAAGAAGCACCCCAATCTGTCGAATTTCTTTGATCTCAATAGGTTTTAGACTTTATTGCAAGAGAATAAGGTTTATTTTCAAATAGCACTTGGCCCGATACGGGAACTGAACCCAGGACCGCATGTTCAGCAGTAGCGCTGGCGACTACTACACCAACGAGTCAGTCCAGTTTAACTCTAAGTAAGGTACATAGGCCAGCACATCAAGCTACCCCAATCTGTCAAATTTCTTTGATCGATTTTCAACTTTATAACAAGAACATAAGGTTCATTTTCAATTGGGAATATTTGATCGTTAGGGATAGCTTGATGTGCTGGCGTCTGTACATTAATACTAAGTGCCAATTTCATCAATATAATTAAACGCGACCAGCACATCTAAACAGAGTTCAACAGCTGTCAATATTTCCTAAGAATTATTAAAGTGACAGCTCTTGAAGCCTGTTTCAATAAACTATACATATACCAAAACTATACATAATTCCAAACATAAATCCACACCATTGTACTGCCTGTTCTGCCTATACTTTTCCCAACTATGTCGGGGTCGGCTTCCAGTCTAACCGTCTGCAGCTGAATACCAGTATTTTACATGGAGCGACTGCCTATCTGTCCACCACAACCCAGTTACCAATAATACGATAGACTTGTATATTAATTTTGTTTAAGAGACTGTCCATAGAGTTTCTTGCCCGTTCGTCTCCATAGGTACCTACTGCTTTGGAATGGGCAACTAGCTTCATCTTTCTGACTGACCGACCCCTTTTTTTTTTTTTTTTTTTAAGGCTGGGAAATCATCCAATGACTGCTCCCGCTCTGGGTGGAGCGGAAGGGAGTGTCAGACTCTTACTGACTAAAACCCATCCATGTTCCTTCCGTAGCCCTTTATGTTCCGGGGTAGCGGTAACCCTTTCGGACAATCCCGCTTACTGACCGACCCCTTGACAATTCAAAAATGTAATTGTTTATCTATACT
This sequence comes from Hyppa rectilinea, assembly GCA_951799385.1. Lineage (NCBI taxonomy): Eukaryota > Metazoa > Arthropoda > Insecta > Lepidoptera > Noctuidae > Hyppa > Hyppa rectilinea. Next base: position 9,737,869 of record OX637329.1, on the reverse strand, counting down.
AATATTATAAAGCTGAAGAGTTTGTTTGTTTGAACGCGCTAATTTCTGGAAGTACTGGTCCGAATTGAAAAATTATTTTTGTGTTGGATAGTCCATTTATCGAGGAAGGCTATAGGCTATGTAACATCACGCTACGACCAATAGGAGTCAAGCAGCGGGTGAAACGCGGGAACAGCTAGTTAGAAATAAATACTTTGAGTTTGACTGGTTGTCAGACTTTCGGGATTCTGTCGCCCCATAACAACAAAAAAATCTACACCATTGTCATTCAAAATATCAATCATACACCAATATAGCATAACAAACAATGAAATTTCGTAAAGGCGGAAGCTCACTCGATACCTCCCATATATTTACGACTAAGCAGGGAGTGGGTGGACAGTGTAGTTACCTGGACACAATATTATATTGAGTAAGGAGTCGTTTTGTCTAAATTATTACTTGGCTTTGCGTTAAGACTGGTTAAGATAACTTATTATTGTTTAAAGTTTCGGGGTGGGCTTGTTTCTGAGGGGCTCGTGGCTAATGTTAGCCCCACACGTAATTATATACTTGTGCAAGTTTAGATTTGCACATTACATTAACGTGTGTGGAAATAATTGATATTTGAAACAGTCAAAAATAAAATATGAAATCACATAGATCAAAGACATCTCTTCTTAGAAAATTCCATCACCGTACAGAAATTAAATATTATGCGAAGATGTAATTGTAAAATTGCATTTGATGTTAATAAGTAATCCATTTGATTCTAAAAATATGTGACGTCACACGTATTTCATAGAAATCACGTACAAATTCCGCGATTTGACAGTTCATAAAAAGTAACGTTATTGACTACCCTTTCAAATAGCCAGTAGCTCAAGTTTCAGAACGATTTGGTGCCACACAGACTTGTGCAAGTCTAAACTTGCGCAAGTATATCGTAACGTGTACTACAAGAAAAATATGGACAGATAAATCCATCAAGTAGGCCTTAATTATAAAAATAGCTGTTTTATAAAAAAGTGTTTTTTTTTAAGAACTGACGAAAAATTTCAAGGCAAGAAGGTTCTTATGTGGGATTGTCCGAAAGGGTTACAGCTACCCCGGAACATAAAGGGCTAAGGAAGGAACATGGATGGGTTTTAGTCAGTAAGAGTCTGATACTCCCTTCCGCTCCACCCAAAGCGGGAGAAGTCATTGGATGATTATCCACCCTAAAAAAAAAGGGAGGTTCAGAATCATGTATTGAATTCATGGTAACCGCTTTCCCCTGTATGCTACTGAAAAATTAAGCTTGTCAATCCTGTTAAAAGCGATGGCTAGGCTAGGTATGTATCTTACTTAGACCCTTCTTCTCCTTCTCGTGTGGTTAGTGACTAACCTAGTTTTTTATGCTGCCCATGGGCCTCTGACTTAGCATCACAAGCTGTTGCGAAAAATCTCTTAGCATGCTGGTTTCCTCACGATGTTTTCCTTCACCGATTTTGATACTTTTACAATATAAAACCGTAAAATCAGAGGCGTGCCTTGGGTTCGAACTCGAAACCTGTGACTTGGCACTCCGAAGGTCGCATCACTAGGCTATCACTACTTCCAACTTAGACCCTAAAACTAAGCAATGCCTGCCAACATTGATCCGTGGATACACATATGTAAATCTTTGACAGTCGTTACGGGTAGTCAAAAGCCCGAAATGCTATAAACAAACTTAAATATCGATCATTCATTCAAACACACATAAAGTCAGTAAGGGAGTGCACAAAAAAAAAGATGGATTCCAACAAAAAGGTAGAACGAACAATGATATTATCTATGGTACAGCGATCCCCGATCGTTGACATTGTTGCCAGTGATTAATGGTAACAGATGTGGCATTTGGTAGGATCGTATTCTTTATTAAAAAAAACTAGCTTTTGTCAGCAGCTTGGCCCGCGTTAATTTAGAATTTGACACTCTTTGGGGAAATCATCCAATACTTCTCCTGCTCCGGGTGGAGCAGAAGGGAGTGTCAGACTCTTACTGACTAAAACTCATCCATGTTGCTTCCGTAGCCCTTTATGTGCCGGGGTAGCGGTAACCCTTTCGGACAAACCCGCTTAGGTTGTACAGAGGCCAGCACATCAAGAAACCACAATCTGTCAAATTTCTTTGATAGTATTTCAATTTTATTGCAAAGACATAAGGTTCATTTTTAATTGAGAAAATTTGACAGTTAGGGATAGCTTGATGTGCTGGCTGGCGACGGTACTCTGCTAGGAATAATGTAATTCAATCATGATTCGAACGACACGTGGCGCCATCTATTATCATAATAACGTTATTTTTGTTTTCCTCGGGAACTGTTCGTTATAGGTCGGTTATACTATGCTTATGCTAGCATTTAGAAAAGATTTTTGAAAACTCGTGCCCAAAATACGAGTAGGATGTAAGTTTGTATCGAAATTCACAATTTTGTCGATGGGAAATCCTATCCTATAGGTACGGCTTGTTTTCCATAAATTCGCAATCTCCTCTAGAGTTATCTTAAACTCTTACAGCAGGCATCAATCATTCATAATCAGTCCCTCGAAAGAAAACATCGTGGAGAAACCAGCATGTCTGAGAGATATTTCTCAACAGCACGTGAAGCTAAGTCAGAGGCCCATGGGCAGCATAAAAACTCTGACACCAGGTTAGTCACTAACCACACGAAGAAGAAGAAGGAAATACTAACTTCACAGTACAGAGGCCAGGACATCAAGGTATTCCAAACTGTCACATTTTTCCCAATTGAATATGAACTTTATTATTTTGTGATAAAGTTAAAAATCTATCAAAGAAATTTGACAGATTTAGCTTGATGTGCTGGCCTCTGTACAAGAGCTTGCTAGTCTATGACCTAGCGATCGCTATCATTAATTAAAGTCATCGACTCTTGTCCTATCATCGTGATATAACAAAAACACTATTTTGAAAATCATTCCGAAAATCTTTAGCACCTGTGGGTTCGACTTCTAGGAGCATAAAGTCTGTAACAATCCTAGTATTCAATTGATTTCCACTTAAGCAAATATCAACTGCATGACAGTTCTTTCGTGTGGTTAGTAACTAACCTGGTGTAAAGAGTTTCTATGCTGCCCATGGGCCTCTGACTTAGCTTCACATGCTGTTGAGAAATATCTCTCAGACATGCTGGGTTCCTCACGATGTTTTCCTTCACCGGTATTTAAGCAAGTGATCATTATACAATACGCACATAAAAATGAAAAATCAGAAATGCGTGCCTTGGGTTCGAACTCGAGACCATGACTTGGCAGTCCGACGGTCACACCATTATGCTATCACTGCTTTTTATGCCAGTGTATAATACGTTGATTTCAGCATGACAATTGAAAATTATATATTTGTTGAAGTTACAGCGCTAACTGACGCATATGTTCGTTTAAAACAATATCATTTGCCGAGCTATTTCCTATGTTGGGGTCAGCTTCCAGTCTAACCGGATGCAGCTGAATACCAGTATTTCACATGGAGCGACTACCTATCTGACTTTCACAACCCAGTAACTGGGTAACACGATACCCGTGTTGCGAGATGTCAGCATGTAAAGGGGCCATTAGGGCCGAAGCCTGCCGGGTCAGCGGGATTGTCCGAAAGGGTTACCGCTTCCCCGGAACATAAAGGGCTAAGGAAGGAACGAGGATCGGTTTTAGTCAGTAAGAGTCTGACACTCTCTTCCGCTCCACCCAGAGCGGGAGGAGTCATTTGATGATTTCCCACCCTCAAAAAACTACAAACATTGAAACAGTAATTTAGAGGGGCGTGCCATGTTATAGTAGTTTATCTCAACATCAAGTGCCCCACTAATTATTATGGTAACTTGCTTTTTTAACAAAAATCAAAATAAATTGAATATTTTTTCGGTCGGTCACAGTCTGTAGTATAGAGACGTCTAACAGACCGGTCGGGAATCGAACCTGGTACGGTATGTGCTGATAACATCGCGCCGGGCGAGTTATTCGAAAAATTTCTGACTGAGATACCGAGTACGGTCAGCGTAGCAGGCAGGATATATTTTTTTGGTTTTTTGTTGTTTTTGTCATAAGATCACGAGTGTATTTTTTCGACGGTTTAGGTTGGTGTATAGTACATATAAATTTTTAATTGCAATCAACCGGGCACAAATCGGAAGAAATTTCTAACGGGATCAGTTGCAGGCCTGGGAAGTGATCCCAGGCCTTGGATGCTTTTTAGTCGTGCTTATGACCAGACTACGACATGACCATTAGATATCTCTTTCTAGCAAGTCCAAGTTATAAAGACCCTTAACATAACATAATTATAAACAATTTTTTTTGGTGGAATTGGATTTTTTACATCATATTAGTATTAAAGTGCCTCGGAAAGCACGTTAACACGTTGGTCCCGGCTGTGATTCGTGGATCTTTGACAGTCGTTACGGGTAGTCAGAAACCCGAAAGTCTGACTGCCAGTTTTACCAAGGGGTATGGTATTGCCCAGTTACTGGGTTGTGGAGGTCAGATAGGCAGTCGGTCCGTGTAAGATACTGGTATTTAGCTGCATCGGGTAAGACTGTACCCCAACATAGTTGGGAAAAGGCAAGGCATATGCTAATGATGATGATAAAATAAATAATTGTAGTTACAAAGATATCAATTATTTATGATTCTGCTTGCGACTTCTTTCGCCTACGGCATAACATCCATCTGTGTTCCAAATTTCAGGCCGTTCCGTTAAGTGGTTTGAGCTGTGTGTTGATAGATCAATCAGTCAGTCACAGGTACCTTTTATACTGATCGACACAAATGTATGAATAATATACTAATATATACAGATGAACAATTTATTAAACGGCATCCGCTTTTATGCTATCCATACCAAAAAAACGTCAAGCAAGCCATATCATTGATGCGTACCTTTATACCTGTGTTCTACTTTTTTATTTTCCTGTCGACTGCCTGAAGGTACAGGCGCTAATATAGGTACATCCATATAGCATGTTGTAGCATGCAATGTATGGGTAGCAGCATGCATGCCGTAAGGCGAGACAATTTTTAAATAGGTCGCTGTTCTTATTTTGTGTGGATTAGCGCATCTTTAAGGTTAAGCAACGCTTGCCGAGGTCGATTTTTGGATGGGTGACCATACTTAACGAGCACCTTCCGTGTCTCTGTTCTTATTTTGTGGTCGTGGCTAAATAATAACAACACAGTTTAACACATCTTTATTGTTAAGCAACGCTTGCCGAGGTCGGTCTATGGTTGGGTGACCATACTCAACGAGAACCCTCCGTGCCTCGTATTACTCGTGGCTTTAGAATAACAACACGGTTTAGCACATCTTTAAGGTTAAGCAACGCTTGCCGAGGTCGGTTTATGGATGGGTGACCATACTTTACTAGCACTCTCCGTGTCTCGTATTACTCGTGGCTATATAATAACAATACGGTTTAGCACACGTTTAAGGTTAAGCAACTCTTATCGAGGTCGGTTTTTGGATGGGTGACCATACTTTACGAGACCCCTCCGTGTCTTGTAAAGCAGTTAATAATGTCAACGTATGTTATCCAGCTGTCCCTAGTATTAAAAAAAAATCCTCATAACATATATTATAGGCATAAGCACAAACAGCCTATAATAATAATATAATATAATATAATATCCTTGGGCATAAAAATAGTATATGGCCCAGTGCGGATTGGTAGATGGTCACATGTCTTCAAATTATTGGTTCTAAGACATGCCAGTTTTTTCACGATGTTATCCTATACCGTTTTGAAAGCACATGTATTACCTATGTAATTTTGCTAAATTACGCTAGATGGCGTCATAGAGACAAGGGATCACAGATTTTCTATGACATATCTTCTGATAGTGTCTTTATCTTTTGTGACCAAGGTAGGTCAAGGCGATAGGTACAACATCGCATGACACTTCAGGTTTTATGTAATACTAGCACTTTGCCCGCGTTCTTCGTTCCCGTGGGACCCATTATTTTTCCCGGGATAAAAAGTAGCCTATGTTACTCCTAGAAAACTAAGCTTTCCAACGGTGAAAGAATTTTTTAAATCGGTCCTGTAGTTTCGGAGCCTATTCATTTCAAACAAACAAACAAACAAAAAATCAAATCTTTCCTCTTTATAATATTAGTATATCTGCTGCGCGGATGCGCTCGCGTCAATATTGAAAATCATCCAAAGAACACTCTCCCTAGATGAAAAATATCCTCAGAATAAAATGTTTCATACAAACTTCCATCCCTAATTTTACTCCTTTGCGGCTAGCTGCTGCCCGCAGCTCCGCCCGTGTCAATATTGAAAATTTTTCATACAAAATTGTACCCCATTACATCCCTTTACAGGGAAAGTTTCCTTTAATCCTTCCTTAACTGACGTTTCCTACTCATAATCTACCACTGAGCCAAATTTCATAGTCATAGATCCAGTAGTTTTTTGATAACCTGGTTTAACGTACGGTAACTCGCCAGTAGCTTTAAACAAATGTATAAAACCCATAAAACATAAAAATATAAAATTAACATATTGCTTAAAGTCGTAAAAAAAACTTATGTTTACAAGAGTACAAACATACTCGTAAATTATACTTTTTGTATAACTTTCCCACAGGGGGAACCCCGGTGACAAATGACATACATTGCTGTCAAATATTTTATGATCATCATCATGTGCCAAGCCTTCTCCCAACTATGTTGGGGTCGGCTTCCTGTCTAACCGGATGGAGATCAAAACCAATATTTTAGATGGAGCGATTCAGCAGTATAAAAGTACTATCATTTATGTGGTAAAATACAATATCCATTTATTGCGCTATCGTACACAAACATGACAATTTACATATATTACATGAAAAATTTAACACTTCAGAACGATTACAATTATTTAACATTAAAAAGTTTATCTCTCCCTCCGTCTTACGAATTTTCGACCAGATCACGTATCCTGACGAGAGTTAAATTTTTTTTACCCATGACAAAAAAAGTGCACAACGCCGCTAAAGAAGTTTTTACTTCAAAATAAGTTTTTAAATACCAAAAAAAGGCCTTGAATATTCCATCATAAGTACACCTAGCCTAAAACACAAGATCTCCGAACTATCTAGTCCGCCTCAGCGCTCGCATGCCAATATGTCCTCATCACAAAAACAACGGCTGTCCCTAATGACTCCGGAATCTCTTTGTGTCTCTTTGTGTCCTTCATTCTCGGAAACCGATCGGCAACAATTATGCGTTTTGTCCATCCTGACCACGGCCCTCGGACTGCGCAAAATTTTCATTGTTACTTTTTAATTGTTTGGAATTGTTCGTTTTTCGCGGCAAACGGTTTTTACCGATTCTCGGTACGGCTTTTGGGCGGTTATTGTTTCTATGATTCTACTTTTACCTTCACGTGACCAGAGCCCTGTTTAATAAAGCTGACAATTCGACATATCATTATTTATTTTACATGGAGCGACTGGCTATCTGACCTCCACAACCGAGTAACTGGGCAATACGATACCCCTTGGTGCCTGAGACTGCCTGTCAAATTTTCAGGCTTCCGACGACCCGTAACGACGGTCAAATATGCACAAATGGCAGCGGACCAACGCCTTAATGTGCTTTCCGAGGCACGGAGGAGTCTCGGTTTGTAAAAATGGTCACCCATCCACGGCCAACCCCAGCAAGCGTAGCTTAACCTAATGGATCGACCTGTGCGGCTGTTAGTACTTACCGACAATTCGACATTATCAAAGAAATACAAAATTGTTGAATGGTCGCGCTTAAGCTGTTTAATAAAAGTGACAAATATGTCAAAAGGTGAAACATATTTGTCATGTAAAAATGCGTTTACTAAAACTCGACATATATGTCAAAAAACCTCAGTGAAAATATGATTCCGCGACATAAGGTAATGCTCCGGTCAGAACTGTCGGACAATCCTGCAAATATGTCAATATGTCATGACAATTTTCCGTTTAATAAAGCAGATTTGACAAGTTTTTCACGACAAATTTTCACTTGCCACCTGTCGCTTAAAAAGTTTTATTAAACAAAAAATTGACGAATTGTCACATTTTGACATATGTCAGACAAGGGGTATGGTATTGCCCAGTTACTGGATTGTGGAGGTCAGATAGGCAGTCGCTCCATGTAAAATACTGGTATTCAGCTGCATCCGGTTAGACTGGAAGCCGACCCCAACACAGTTGGGAAAAGGTTAGGCAGGTGACATACAAGCACCATGTACCAGTCAAATAACAATTGTAGCTATGTCTTTGCTTTATTTTGAATTCCTCTTACCCATTGTGGTATAGTAATTTTATTATAGGTACATGGGACATGGCCTAATAGATCTTCACATAAAATCATAATTAATATTTATGCAAAATATTGTAAAGCATAGTAAGATGGGCTTTATTGCCCATTCTTCTCCATACGAAACTATATTTTGGAATGGGCGACTAGAATAAATTTTATTTTCTTGTAAATTCTGACGTTCAAAAGTGTCTTTCGTGTGCCTATCGTACTAATAAATGTAAAAGTTTGTAAATATGTTTACATGTTTGGTGTTTGTGTTGAACATTGTACAATAACGGACATATCTTTCATCATTTTTTTATAATTAATTCATTAAAATGGTATATCATCATCTTCCTAACCTTTCCCCAACAATGTCGGGCTGGCTTCCATTCTAACCGGATGCAGCTGAATACCAGTATTTTACATTGAGCGACTGCACATCTGACCTCCACAACCCAGTAACTTAATACCCCTTAGTAAGACTGGCTGTCAGATTTTCGGGCTTCTGACGACCCTTCTAAAATGGTATATAGAGTGACTCGTAATTAGTGACCGATATTTAAACACGTGATTGTACTCATGATTACAATCAACTCTCCCAAAGAAACTTTTTTTGTATACCGCTACCCCGGAACATAAAAGGCTAAGGAAGGAACATGGATGTGTTTTAGTCAGTAAAAGTCTGACACTCCCTTCCGCTCCACCCAGAGCGGGAGAAGTCATTGCATGATTTACCACCCTCAAAAAAAAGGCCTTTCGATCACGGGACGTGTTAGCAATTTCTTTAAACAAACTGCACTTTGACCCCACGAATAACATTTTACAATAGATTAGCAGAGACATAGTCATCACATAAGATCGCCCGCCATTTTGAAAACAAAGTTTTCTGAGATACAGAGCTATCAACCGTGCCTATTTGACATTGACTGTGCGTTAATTTTTGCCAAGCCTTGTTTTCATGGTTCAAGTGTTGACCATAAACATTTTAATGTTTAGCCTATTGTATGTAGATACACATGTCGATACATCAAACTAGGTTTGTCTGTTTCAAATGTATTTCATGAAAATGTTAACACATGAATTTGAAAACGAAGTCAAAGTCAAATAACTTATTTCAAATAGTAATGAAAGGAACTTTTAAACATCAACATTAAAAGAAATAGAATTGATTCTAGTCGCCCCTTCCAAACGGGAGTTTCATATGGAGAAGAATGGGCAAGACTCTATTTTGTACGTGCCTTTTTTTTGAAGTTGGGAAATCATCCAATGATTTCTCCCGCTTTGGGTGGAGCAGAAGGGAGTGTCAGACTTTTACTGACCAAAACCCATCCATGTTCCTTCCTTTGCCCTTTATGTTCCGGGGTAGCGGTAACCCTTTCGAACAATCCCGCTTACCTTTTGTACGTGCCTGTGGATGCCAATATTTGTAGTGTCAGTCATACAAATTAACATTCACAGATACGTTTCCCGATACATTTGTTTACTTTTTATTCCGGAACTTTTGGAATAGACTATAGTTGCATGTTACTATAGTAGCTATACAGGGTCGAATTGAATTCATGGGCATTATTTTAAGGGGCCATTGTACTTATCATTATGAACAACTTTTATTATGGAAACAAATCTGAAATCGCGAAAAAACATAGCTGCTCCATACATTTTGAAGAGTTATTCAAGCATAATGTATGGAACAGCCGATTCTTTTTCGCGATTTTCATTACTTCACATATTGAAAATTGTTCATAATGATGACTACAATAACCCGTTAAAATATTGCGCATGAATTCAATTTCACCCTGTATACAAAACTAGCTGCTCTCGCGCGGTTTCACCCACTTCTCGGCTTCTATTAGTCGTAGCGTGATGTTACATAGCCTGTCTCGATAAATGGACTATCCAACACAAAAATAATTTAGCATTCGGAACAGTCGTTCCAGAGATTAGCGCGTTCAAACAACTCTTCAGCTTTGTAATATTAGTATACATAGATTACTATTTTGACGTACGTGTCATTGAGCACCTAAAAGACTATAGTTTTTACGAGGCAGTACCTGTACCGATGAGGTTAAGGGCACTCGACATACCAGAGACAAACGATGAACATAGCCGTAAAAAAGACAGCATTTTGCCGTTAAAATAAGCAGTAACTTAAAGCTAGGGGCCATTTACATCGCACTTGCTTAAGCGTTACATACGAATATCAACCTTATTCCCAATACATGACATAACGTCACTCCTGTACCCCTTTTTTTGAGGGTGGGAAATCATCCAATGTCTCCCGCTCTGGGTGGAGCGGAAGGGAGTGTCAGACTCTTACTGACTAAAATCCATCCATGTTCCTTCCGTAGCCCTTTATGATCCGGGGTAGCGGTAACCCTTTCGGACAATCCCGCTTAGCTTGCGACAACTAGATCAACAAAACTATTAAGATTCTTAATTATATGCATATTACGTTTTAAATATTGAAACTCGTATGTGGCACTTACTTCGGAATTAAAACCCAAATAGGGTCAGTGAATCCTACCCTTTGAAGTCAGTTTTAGAAAAGAGTTCAGCCTTGTAAATATCAATATATCATTACTAATAAGATGAAACAAGACAATTATTATAAAACACAAAACAAATGAAACTTATTAAACCTGGGATAAGCCGAAATGTCTAGTACCTTGTATTGGAAATCGAACCCAGGATCTCATGCTCAACAGTAGCGCTTGCGGCTACTAGACCAAGGAGACAGTCATAGACAATGTAAGTCAAAATCAATCTGCCTGCCTTTTCCCAACCATGTTCAGTTCGGTTTCCAGGGTAACTGGATGCAGCTAAATACCAGTATTTCACATGAAGGGGGCTGTCTATCTGACCTCCGCAACCCAGTAAGTAACTGGGGAATACGATACCCCTTGGTACTGGACTGGCTGTCAGACTTTCGGGCTTCTGACTACCCGTAACGACTGCCAAAGATCCACGAATGACAGCTGGAACCATGGGCTTAACGTTTTTTCCGAGGCACGGAAGAGTCTCGATAATTATATAAAGATGGTCACCCATCCACGGACCTACCCCGGCAAGCGTAGCTTAACCTGATAGATCGATCCGTGCGGCTGTTATTACTTAGCCACGAGCTCCTCCCTAAGCTCCCGAAGTAAAGTAAGTCAGTAGTGTCAAATAAATTTGTAACTTAGATATTCACTTCAAAAATGTTTAACTCTATTAAACCCGTTCCTTAACTAAGGTATTATCCATGGTCAATAAAAAAAGATATATTACCGTACAGCGACGCCACAGAATGAGTATTAAATAAATAAGGCAAAAGCCACATAATGCGACTATTTATCGCGACAAACGCGTCGCAATTACAACCATCATTAATATTTATAGTCTTATTTAAATAATTGTTTATTTCTTATAAATATATAATAGTGGTGTGGTCATTTCATGTATGGTGTTACATGGTAATCTATGGTTTGAGGAATCTATTTGAGTTTTGGGTTTAAACTTGTTTTTAATTAGCTTGTGTTGTATAATTTAAAATGTTATGACGTTATTTTTGACATCGCTTGCTTAAACCGTAGTGCTATTTTAATTGATTACTATTTATACGTCTTTCTTTCTTTTCGTGTGGTTAGTGACTGACCTGGTGTCAAAGTTTTTATGCTGCCCATGGGCCTCTGACTTAGCTTCACATGCTGTTGAGAAATATCTCTCACCCAGAGCGGGAAATTTAAAAGCAGTGATATCCTAGTGGTGTGACCGTCGGACTGCCAAGTTATAGGTCTCGAGTTCAAACCCAAAGCACGCACCTCTGATTTTACGGATTAATCTGCATATTGTATAACTATCACTTGCTTAAAATCGGTGAAGGAAAACATCGTGAGGAAAACAGCATGTCTGAGAGATATCTCTCAACAGCATGTGAAGCTAAGACGCCCATGGGCAGCATAAAACTCTGACACCAGGTTAGCCACTAACCACACGAAAAGAAGAAGAAAGAAATACTAACTTCATAGAACAGAGGCCGGGACATCAAGCTGTCCCAAACTGTCAATTATTCCTAATCGAATATGAACTTTAACATTTCGTGATAAAGTCGAAAATCTATAAAATTAATTTGACAGATTGGGGTACCTTGATGTGCTGGCCTCTGTATATTAGCTTGCTAGTCTATGACCTAGCGATCCCTAGCCATCAATCACGGAAAAATAAAAAATAATGTCATGTATGGATAAGTCCTTATATTGTCAAAGTTTACTTAGCATATATTTTTATAATAATATGTTAATAAATACATTAAAAAAACGTGTCCATCCGTGTAATCGTATTATGAAAACCATTAGTTTTTTGTGCGAATCTTGATTTCTTAAATGGCGATATTTATTATATTTGAACGTAATTTTCAATAATTTGTACGTCAGTATTTTTATTGATGAAGTCTCTTGACGTTTTTATTTATTTGAAAACTTTTTTTTTTAATACACAGCAGCTTTTTTACATTTACAAAAAAAAATCAGCTGTTCCATACATTATGGTCGCATAAATCGTCAAAATATATGAAACAGCAAATTATTTTTCACCTCACAGGCTCGGAAAGAGTCTGTTTGTCATTCGAAATCTGAGCCGAAAATCGATTTTTGCTCTCTAGCGTGGAAAGAGTTTTTAAAATTCGAACCTTTCTATTTAATAATTTTCTATACTGCCAGTCCACTGAAAATGCATGACACGGTCTAAAATAAAATATTAAATAATACCGCTCTCCTTATTACCATCACAGTACAGAAATTAAATATTTTGCTAGGATATAATTGTAAAATTGGAATTAATGAATAAGTATTCCATTTGATTAAAAAAATCAGTTTTTTTTTTTTTTTTTCCTTATTATTAAGAAAAGATTTCTTAATAAATGATTACAATCTAGCCTTTTTTTTTTTTTTTTTTTTTTTAAGGCTGGGAAATCATCCAATGACTGCTCCCGCTCTGGGTGGAGCGGAAGGGAGTGTCAGACTCTTACTGACTAAAACCCATCCATGTTCCTTCCGTAGCCCTTTATGTTGCGGGGTAGCGGTAACTCTTTCGGACAATCCCGCTTACCCGGCAGGCTTGGCCCTGAGGGGCCCCTTCATATGCTGACATCTCTTTGAGGCGCGCGTGGAACATATACGCGCCGTACGGCACGGGTCTGGTGCTGATCGGACGGTGAGTCACCCATTACTCACCGTCCGCAGGCCCGCGCCTACGGTGGCCGGGAGTCGTCACGTGGCTCCCGACGCCCGGGGCGTCTCCTGCGGCGGCTGGGACGGGAGGACCTTTCTCTCTCCCATCCCGCCACCTCCTTCGCGAGCATTACTTTTTCGCAGAAGGAGGTGACTGCCTGCCACTCCCTCTCGCCCCGGACCATGGCTTGCACCAGGGCCGGGCGCGAGAGGTCGCCGCCGCCGATCGCCTCTACGAGGACACGGCGGTGCTCCGCCCAAGCGGGGCAGGTTTGCACCGTGTGCTCTACCGTGTCCTCTGGGCGATCCTCGCAGTGGTGACACCCGGGCGTTTCCTCCCGCCTGATGATGTGCAGGAACCTCCCGAAACATCCATGTCCGGTGAGGACCTGCGTCAGGCGGAAGGTGAGGGCGCCGTGACGCCTCTCTAGCCACTCCTCAAAGAGAGGCCTTACCGCCACTATCGTGGCGTGCCCTGCGCTGGGTTGCGACAGTCGCTGATTCATTACAATCTAGCCTAAAAGACTAATAAGCAATTTAACTCTAACTTATTATTATACAGTAAAGGTTTTGTTAAAACTAAGAATAGCGTCCTTTAGCACTTTTATACAAGTCCATAGCACTTTCTTAGAGTCTGGTATTGATAAAAACACTTTGTTCATGTGTTATATGCATAGCACAGCAATGATCACTATTATACACTAACTTTAAACACTACACTAACTCAAAAGGTTTAGTTCTCTTTAGTCTACGCACTAGGTCCGTGTTGTCTAACAGCTGAATTGCCTCAACATTCACATGTCGGTGAAGTCTGTGTTCGTTGGCTTCAGCAAATTTTTGAATGATGGTGGTGACGAGTTCTATTTTAAGGTCACGGTGGAGGTCGTCATTTCTGATGTACCAAGGTGCTTTTACAGCATCTCTGAGTACTTTATTCTGGAATTGTTGTATTTTTTTGAGGTTATTCTGTTTAGTACAGCCCCAGAGTTGGATACCATACGTCCAAATTGGCATCAGAATATGCTTATAGAGTATAATCTTATTATGTATTGATAAACAGGATTTCCTTCCGAGTAACCAATACATACTTTTATAGCGTATGTCGAGTTCCTGTCTTTTCTTTTTGACATGAGCTTTCCATCGCAACTTAGCGTCGAGGGTTATGCCAAGATATTTGGCTGTATTAGAATAAGGCACTTGCGTATCGTTTATGTAGATTGGGTGGTAGTCGCACTGTTTGTTTGTGAAGTCAACGTGAATTGATTTTGACTCATTCAGTTTGATCTTCCATTTTTGTGTCCAGTCATAAACTTTGTTCACAGCAAGTTGAACTTTTTCTACTGCTTCTTTGTGATTCGATCCAGTAGCCATAATAGCAGTATCATCAGCAAAAGTCGCAATGGTGTTGTTATCTAGCTCTGGGATGTCACATGTGTACAACAAGTATAAGATTGGGCCTAGCACACTTCCTTGAGGTACCCCAGCTTTTATCGCTTTTAGCTCGGAATATGCATCTTCTTGTCTTATTCTAAACATTCTATTAGTTAAATACGACTCCAGAATATCTGCAAATTCTGGAGGCAACATACATCTAAGTTTGAATATTAGGCCATCATGCCAAACTTTGTCAAAAGCTTGCGCGACATCTAAGAATACGGTGGCGCAGACTTCCTTGTTTTCGAGCGTTTTTTCAATGACGTTTGTTATTCTGTGTACCTGGTCTACTGTAGAGTGTTTTTCTCTGAAACCAAATTGATGATTTGGAATAAGATCTTTTTCTTCTATTATTGGTTTTAATCGTTTTAGCAATAGTTTTTCAAATAGTTTTGATAACACTGGCAACAAGGAAATAGGTCTATATGATGACGCTTCATGGGGCGGTTTCCCAGGCTTCGCAATCATAATTACTTCAGCTACCTTCCACAGCTCAGGTACATATCTCAGAGTAAACGCAGCATTGATAATTTTGGTCAGCTTTAGTATGGCTTTGCGCGGGAGGTGTTTAAGAATTTCACCTGTTATGAGGTCATAGCCCGGCGATTTTTTTGAACTAATATTATTTTGAATTCTCTCATAACTTCTTTAGGAGTCACAAGCTTAATTTCTTGATTTTGCACTAAGTTTTCACACTCAAGTATATCTGTACAGTTATCATTGGGTTGAAAAGTATTTTGTAAGTGTTGAGCAAACCTTAACGCTTTTTGGTCATTACTTATAGCCCATTTTCCGTCAGTATTTCTAATAGGCGGTATTTGTTTAGTTGGCCTTTTTAGGTTCCTTGTCACTTTCCAAAGAGAGTAATCCGTTGATTTGTCATTGGTTAACTGCAGAAGGTTGGTGTTTAGGGATTCATCCTCGAATTGTATTATTTTTCTCTTTAATCGCTTAGTCAGATTATTTAATAATGTTTTTTCCCGTGGACACCTTGTTTGCTGCCACTGCTTTCTTTGTTTTCTTTTCTCAGATAGTAAATCCACAATTTCCTTAGGATAGATATAACCCTTACATTTGCGTTTTATTTGTGGTGTATTGTTCCACGCACATTGTTGGATATCAATAACATATTTGTTTACTTCTGAGTCAAGCTGATCTTGCGTTTTTATCGGAGTTCTTAGGTCGATAATATTATCTAGATCAAGTTTAAAACTTTCCCAGTCTGTTGACTTATTAACCAGGGACATCTGGCTTTCTATTAGTAAAATTTTTTGACTAAGTCTTAGTACTATCGAGGAGTGGTCAGAGTTCATATGAAAACCTTCCTCCACAGCAACGTAATTAACGGATATGTTTTTGCATATAAAAAAGTCTATAAGATCTGGTATTTTCTGGAGGTCAGAGGGCCAGTATGTTGGTTTCCCTGTGCTCATAACTTCACAATGTGTTTCTTTAACTGCACTTAAAAGCTGCCTTCCTTTTGTTGTTGTAAGTCTCGATCCCCATTGCGTGTGCTTGGCATTAAAATCACCGCCTAGGATGAATCTTTGACCTAACATTTCAAAGAAATGTAAATACCGCTCTTTTCTTATCATGTGCCTTGGAGGACAGTATACAGCAGCTATAGACACATGACAAAATTTGGTTTTCACAGATATTACCACAGCTTGGATATCTGGCTCTTCATACTTGCACTGCTCGTAATGACTAATATTTTCTTTGATTATGATAGCGCTACCTCCTCTAGCGGAGTTGTCAGGGTGGAGCGAGTTATACACCATATATCCTCTAAATTTGATATATGATTGTTTAGTGAAGTGCGTTTCGGATATCAAACACACGTCTATATTTTCTGTATCTAGGACCGCCTGTAACTCATTCTGATGTTTGAGGAGCCCATTGGAGTTCCACGCCATTATTTTAAGAGTGTTATTCGTTTTTGATTATTTGAAACAGCTGTTTTGGTGCTGGATTCTAGCTTTTCTAATCTCTTATCAAATGTAGTGATGCACTTTAGTATCTGGTTGATTTTATCCTCCAGGTTCGAAGATCCTCGCTTTGCTGCTTGCGCATAAGAACAAATATTAGTTCCTTGTGTGGGTTTTAGAGTTGCTTGTATCTTTGCTTTCTGTGCTTGTTGCGGAAACTGGACAGAAAACTGTTGCGACGTTGTCACATCAGGTTTCTTCTTAATGTTTTTGTTTTTTATGAGTTGCATCTCTTTAGCTACTTCACACCCTCTGTAGTTTGCAGGGTGGGGTAGACCACAGTGGACGCATTTTGGCTTATCTTGCGAAGATTTGGTACAGTCGGCTGTGAGGTGCTTCCCAGTACATTTCACACACCTTGGCTCCCTTTTACAGTATTTATGGGTATGCCTGGCACCTCTTACATTGAGGAATAAGTTTTGGATTTTTTAGCTTGGATTTTTTGCAAAATTGAAATACACCCAGTATTTCAATTTTGCACCCTAATATGTATTTAATGCCATAGATTTTGTTGACATCTTCGTCGTTATGGAAAGATAATACGAACATATTGAGTGGTTCTTTACTCTTCCAGCTCAATTTGTTGTCAACCTTTTCTATTTTTAGCCCTTGCGTTGTAAGATCATCTTTAATGCGATCTGGCTGACAAGAAGAATGTAATTTTTTCACCACAACTCTTATTGGTCTAGCCTGTTTATTCTCATATGAGTGCCAGTGGTAGCTTTTTTCAGACAAAATCTTGGCAATTGCTCTATAAGAGTTTTCTGTTTTTGCGTTGACTTTCACGCAATCCCCATTCATCATTTTGGCGGTGCATGATTCAGCTGGTTGAGTTTCAGTAAGCAAGTCGTAGAACGTTTGATAGTTCTTGACTCCCTCTATAATGATTGGCGGCGGTGGAGGCACTTTTTTGACTGGCGGCTCTTTCGCATGTTTTTGTTGCTGGGCGCTTGTTCCAGGTTGTTGTTGAGGAGAAAGAGAGATGTTAAGCTTCCTTTTTTTCCTGCTTTTGGCCCTAATCCACTCAGTTTCTTTGGCGAGTTCATCCTCGTCAGTACAATACTCAACGTTATCATTTTCGGATTGAGCAAATTTAATGTTGCTCTTAGCCAAGTCCTTGGACTCACAACGTTCTTGACGCTTGGAGCATTGATTTTCTTGATCGCAGTTTTCAAGTTGTTGCTGGAGGCTTTGTACCTGAACCTTTAGGTCATTAACAAGGACTTCCAGCTTTTCTCTCGCTGATTTTTCTCGGAGATAATAGTCATATAACTGCCTCTCCACATCAGTTTTAATTTTAACCGTTGTTGCACACATTGTAAGGTAAGTTAAAACTTCATCTATAATATAATTACTTAATTGCACTTGTTTACACTATAATTAGTAACAAGGCCATCGCGGAGGCCTTGACAAACCGATTCGCTCTTCCGTGATGACGGCGTTTTCCATACGCCAGCAAATTACTCTAAAGTAGAGCACGCGCTCGCGAATTGCACACGTCCGTTCTCGATGGAAGCCAAGCACTGACATGAAAAAAATCTGTGACGTCACATTTGAATACCTATGCCATAAAAATACTACCCTGTCAAATACCCAATCGTGTAGTAATTTAAGTTTAATTTTTTTAATAAAATAAATACTAATATAATATGTTATTTAATCCTTTGCTTGGCAAAAATAAATATGTATTAAATTAAATTAGTTAGTTATTTGTATTAAATTAGTTTTTTCTTTCATTCTACTTAGAGGACAAGTAGGATATAGAACAAAATACAGGGTATTTAATTTTGGAGATATTCTATGTAACTCATAAGATACATTGCCAAGTATCTGTTATTTTCTTCACATGAATCAATGTATCTGAGACGCTCGAACAAAATAAAACTCAACAACACCTGTTTTCTTGCACCTAGCAGTTTCCTCGCTGTAGTGAGGTGAAAAATTGTGTGTTGCGCTCGGCAGCAAAGCTTTTCTGCGTCTCGTACCTTTGAAACCTTCGTTACGCTCAGGATTCTATATTTGAACCACTCGCTTCGCTCATGGTTCAACCCTAGAATCCTTCGCTTACTCAGGTTTCAATAGAAGTACTCGCGCCAAAAATCAACTTTCCAGCCTTGCATAACAAATAACTATTTTTTCGCGATTTCAGATTTGTTCCCATAGTGAAAGTTATTCATAATGATAAGTACAATGACCCCTTAAAATAATACCCATGAATTCAATTTCACCCTGTATAAGGAGAAGGAAGCGCCGAGAGAGGACGCCCTAGGACCCTAGGAGGATATACATTTTTGACTTTCGACTCGTTTTCAAGTGAGGAGCTCATGGCTTAGTACTAACAGCCGCACAGGTCAATCCATCAGGTTAAGCTACGCTTACCGGAGTTGGCGGTGGATGGGTGACCATCTTTACATAACGAGACTCCTCCGTGCCTAGGAAAGCACGTTAAGCCGCTGGTCCTTGTGCATCTTTGACAGTCGTTACGGGTCGTCAGAAGCCCGAAAATCTGACAGCCAGTCTTACCAAGGGGTATCGTAATGCCAAGTTACTGGGCTGTGGCGGTCATATAGGCAGTCGCTCCATGTAAAAGACTGGTATTCAGCTGCATCCGGTTAAACTGGAAGCCAACCCCAACATAGTTGGGAAAATGCTAGGAAGATGATGATTCAGTGAATTTTCTTCAAAACCCTTGGATTGTGTTTATCTGTTTTGCAATGATTGTGTTAGACCAAATGCCCAACTGCGTGACCACTAGACCACCGAGATCTTCTTCAAAATATTCTTAACTAGCTTCTACCCGTGGCTCCGCCCGCGTGGATGACGAAAATTGCATTGCATTACATTATAAACCTTCCTCTTGAATCACTTTATCTATTAAAAAAACTGCATCAAAATCCTTTAAATTTTGGGAATTTTTCAAGATCTAAGCATACATACAGACATTAGAATAGACGCGGGAAGCGACTTTGCTTTATACTATGTAGTGAAGTAAAATACCTATCAGCTTACTCTACATATACTTAAAGCAAAGGTATTATCATAAAAAGCAAACTTTATATTGAAACTAACTTAATTTATAATGATTTATATAAAACACTAAGGAAATGACAAAATGCTTACAAATGGGCAAATTCGTAGTTGTTGCTAGTGATGGGAAAGACGAAAAGTGATAGCCGAGGACGAACGCCAAGGAAGACGAAAATTATATTGCGTGGCATTTTTTTGTGAGTGAAGATCATGTCCTTGGAGACAATTATTAGGTATGTCATCTTTTTTTATCCGAACAAAAACAATTTCGAGAAAAATCAAACATCAATAAAATGCCAATCAGTTTTTGCATGTTCGATGAGAAAAGCTTCATAATTAACTGTTTTTTTTATTTAGAAACACGTAGGAAATGGTATAAGGAAGGACGCCCTTAGCTCAGATAGAGCAACGATTTTCGTAGGGTGGCTGGTAACAGCTGGATGAGAGAGCAGAGAATCTAGTTTAATGGCGCATGTCCAAAATTGGTCAATGATTATGATAAAAAAAACGAGTTTTTTAATGTCCAATATCTACCGACAACCAACAAACAACCAATCTCACCAAGGGATGTCGTCTTACCCAGTTTAGGGACGTCAGATAGACAGTCACGCCATGTAAAATACTGGACTACCAGTATTTTCCTGCAACCGTTAATCTGGAAGCCGAACTTATCTAAGTTGGGAAAAGGTAAGACAGATGATAATAATGGTAGATGTCCCAACACTATTTTCTCGAGGTCACAAACGAGTTACGAAAGTCGTGTATTTAATATTAAAATTCGATCATTCGTATGACTTTTTCACTTTAAGACCTAAAATGAATACAAATATTAATAAAAACTTGTATTTTTTTTGCTTAATCAGAAGATTATACGTCGAATATTGATTAAATGAGTTTTTGAAGAAAGAGTTGTAGTATTGATTTCATGATTCAAGTTAATGTGCCAATTGCCTTATACGTTTATCTGGAGTTGTTTATTCGCTCACAAAGAAATTAACTCCGTGCGAGTCGCCTTTAGAACAAATACTATTATTAACCTTTTGGACGCCAATGTCAAACAAGCGCATACCCTGTACGCCAACGACACAAATATTTAACAATGGCAACAACACTATAACATGAAATAAACAATTAAATCATTATTTTTGTCTGTGTTTATATAGATATAGATCTTAAATATTGAAGCTCGTACGTATTTAATGACAAGGCACCATGGATATTGGGAAATTCATGATAGCAAGAAGAAATAAATTCATAGCTTGGCGGGCACGCGCATGCGTTTATGCTCTGGCGTTATACAAAGTGTCGATTCACACATTTCGAGCGAGTAAATTCGTGTGGATCGACTTATAAGCCGCGCCTTCACTGAAAACTCTTTTGCTATCTACTTTCTAACTTCACTGAATTCAGCTTGCAGCAGAAAGGACTAACCAAACGGACCACTGACAGAAAAGCGATAAACGAAAACATTTCAACTATTTCTTGTCACATCAATTCATCCAAATTTCTCATTTTTCCTCGTAAACTATTCCAAATAAATCAATTAATGTGACACGGCCACCCTTTCTAAACCATTACAATGTCAAGTCGTGACTTTTGACCTCCAGACCTTAAAATTTGAGGTCACGAAATCCTTAAAATCGTGCCACATTGACTTTTGAACGAGTTTTTCTATCACATGACATTGACACGGTCGGGTGATAGAATTTTGAGTTAAAAAGCTGCTATCGAAAGCTTTGTTAATGTTATTTATAATCTGTTGACCCTCGACAACAACACTGGGGTTAAGGCCATGAAACAAGCTTAAGACTTTTCTAAAAACCTCAATGGTCTTGTCTATAGCCCGATCACTTAACTGAGACCGTTCCTTTCTTCTCTTTTCGTTAGGTTAGTGACTAACCTGGTGTCAGAGTTTTTATGCTGCCCATGGGCCTCTGACTTAGCATCACATGCTGTTGAGAAATATCTCTCAGAAAAAATCTTGATAGAAAAAGCCATTTATCCAGGGCAGGGCCTTATGCTTAGGAGTAGCCCTTGCAGTCACTATAGCCCGACCACGTCGCTGAAGCGCTGCGCGGTGCGGGGGGGGGGCGGCAGTTGTCACAAGTTGACGAATCAATGAACGGTCTGCAGTGACAGCAGTGATAGCCTAGTGGTGTGACCGTCGAACTGCCAAGTCATAGGTCTCGAGTTCGAACCCAAGCCACGCACCTCTGATTTTACGGATTCATGTGCGTATTGTATAATTATCGCTTGCTTAAAAATCGGTGTAGGAAAACATCGTGAGGAAACTAGCATGTCTGAATGATATTTCTCAACAGCATGTGAAGCTAAGTCAGAGGCCCATGGGCAGCTTAAAACTCTGACACCAGGTTAGTCACTAACCACAGGAAAAGAAGAACAAGTTATGGGGATGAATTTTTGACGCCCTATGAGCTCTTGTCCGTTTTTACCACTTGTGCATAATGAATATATTTTTTAGTTTTAGGTGTCATATATTGTAATGTATTTAGATTTGTGCAAAGAGCATTAATTGTGTAATATATAGTTAGATATGAATAATATAATTAAGTAATTGCTTTACATGGGACAAAAGAGGAACTTTACATTTTTGTTAGTACACACCTTAGATACGAGAACTTACACAGGATTAGAAAGACAAGTTAGTGAGTCGTGTATAATCATTGTCCGCATGAATTGCCTCGGAGGTTTACGAGGCAATGATTCTCAGTACAGGAGCTCTCATGTCCTTATCCACGACTTTCAGGATGCTATTGCTTATTGCGTTATGTTATACTGGGTGTAACTGAAAGGGTATATACATACAAAAGGATATGCTACAGTCCACCAAACTGAACAACTTTTACTATAGGACCAACTCCGAAATCGTGAAAAAAAAATCATGTTCCCTAAATTTCGACGACACACGTGACCAAAAATGTATTCAACAGCTGATTTTTTTGCGATTTCGGCGTTGGTCCCATAGTGAAAGTTGTTCAGTTTGGTGGTCTTTAGCATATGCTTTTGTATGTACCTACATACCCTTTCGGTTACACCCTATAGGTAAATGTACTTAAACTTAATCTCTCTTAAATCGAGGAGCTCGTAACTAAGTAATAACAGCCGCACGGATCGATCCATCAGGTTAAGCTACGCTTGCCGGGGTTGGTCCGTGGATGGGTGACCATCTTTACATATCGAGATTCCTCCGTGCCGCCGAAAGCACGTTAAGCCGTTGGTCCCAGCTGTCATTTGTGCATCTTTGACAGTCGTTACGTGTCGTCAGAAGCCCGAACGTCTGACAGCCAGTCTTACCAAGAAGTATCGTAATACCCAGTTACTGACTGGGTTGTGGAAGTCAGATAGGCAGTCGCTCCATGTAAAATACTACTTACCTAACAGGAGGCTCCAATCACCACCTAATGTAAAACTTTTCGTTCACAAATAAAGATTTGATTTGATATTCACCAGCATCCGGTCAGACTGGAAGCTGGCCCTAACATAGTTGGGAAAAGGCTAGTCAGATTTGATGTACTTAAACTTAATAAGTGTGAGACCAGAAGAAGCGTATAACACCCACATTTCAATAAAATAAAATGCCTACAAATTGACCCCAGCATCAGATGTCGAGATAATATGGCTGGCGGTCATTACTAAACTCGTAATTATCTTCATAACAACTTATTTTACAGCATTTTTGTTCAACAAAATTAAGATTTTAAGATGGAACTGATTATTGGTTTTACTGCAGGTACACATATAAGTGAAAAATACATACTTGAAACGAACGTCTAAGCATTTGAACATGATTTTATATTAATAACTCGCTGCTCCAGCGCGGTTTTACCCATTGCTCGGCTCCTATTGGTCATAGCGTGATGTTACATAGCCTATATAGCCTTCCTCGATAAATAGGCTATCCAACACAAAAACAATTTTTCAATTCGGACCAGTATTCCAGAGATTAGCGCGTTCAAACAAACAAACTCTTCCGCTATATAATATTAGTATAGATAATCATTAATGAAGTCGCTGAATTATGGGCCAAAATACTATATATTTGATATGTTTGTTGGTCTCAGCTGTCATTCGTAGATCTTTGACACCTGTCACGGGTCAAAATACTGGAATTCAGCTCAGATGCAGCTGAATTCCAGTATTTGAAATGGAGCGACTGCATATCTGACCTCCACAACCCAGGCAGTAACTAGATAATACGAAACCCTTGGTAAGACTGGCTGTCAGATTTTCGGGCTTCAGACTACCCGTGACAGCTGTCAAAGATCCACGAATGACAGCTGGGCTGACAGCCGACCCCAACATAGTTGGGAAAAGGCTAGGCAGATTGATTAATAATAACTATGTACATATAAAACGGGTGTGTATATTGTTCCCACTGTCGAGACACAAGCCTCCCCTTTGATCTCTAAGAGAAGGGCCACAAACCACCCCGCGGGCCCAGTGCGGGATGGCGGATGTCAGTCTTCGAATTGGTTCCAAGACATGCCGGTTTCCTCACGATGTTTTCCTTCACCGTTTTGAGAGCAGTGGTGATGGAATAAACATTGTTATTATCTAAAAAACATTATTAACGACCGATTAGCAAGCGAAGTCGCGGCCAAAAACTTGTATCCAATCCAAAAATATCCAAAAATATAAGAACCCAATATCAGATACGATTATAAATTGACTGGTTCCATGAGTCGCCTACGACAAAGCATAAGTCAGGCATATTTTGAAAGTCTAGACTGAGTTAGGTAACAGTGTGCCTAGATTCCAACGTGATTGCTCACAGAACAATGGTTACGTAATACTTTTGACTAATAACTAACGTCAGAGTTCAATTGAGAAATTAGATAAAGAGTTTTTGAGATAAGCTGAAGATATACATCTATTGTTATGTGCTAAACAGCCATCCATTTTTTTTTGAGGGTAGGTAATCGTCAAATGACTCCTTCCGCTCTGGGTGGAGCGGAAGGGAGTGTCAGACTCTTACTGACTAAAACCCATCCATGTTCCTTCCTTAGCCCTTTATGTTCCGGGGTAGCGGTAACCCTTTCGGACAATCCCGCTTACCAAACTGCCTTCCTTACTATTATAAATGGGAAAGTAGTTTGTTACCCTTTCTCGCCTAAACCACTGAATTGATCATCCTGAAATTTTGCATATACGTTGTCAGGTATACAGAAATGGACATAGAGTTTCATACCAAAAAAAATACTATTCCCGAGGAAAACGACAATAACGTTCTTAAGATAATAGATGGCGCTACTTGTCTTTCGAATCATGATTGAATTGTATTGTTACAAGCAGAGTATAATCCAAATTGATTGATAAATTCTAAATTAATATTTTTATAGCCTTAAAAATAACGATACCAATATTCGGTTTGACAACAAATAAGAAGTAGGTAGTTGTGTATAAATAAACAACGTTAATCGACTTTTTTTTGAGGATGTGTAACCATGTACCCAGTAACCAGTAACCATGTAACCAGTAACCATGGGTGGAGCGGAAGGGAGTGTCAGTCTCTTACTGACTAAAACCCATCCATGTTCCTTCCGTAGCCCTTTATATTGCGATAACCCTTTCAGACAATCCCACTTAACAATAATAGCTTGATATCTTAAGAAGAACATGTCACACTTTTATCTTAAGTATTAAAGTTATCTAACATGCGAGCGAAGCCGCGGGATGCAGCCAGTAAGCTGTAGATCAAGCGCAAGGCAAATCACGGGGGGCCTTACCTTTGATTCTAAACAATTCCTTGCTTATAAGGAATGTTATTATAGGACCATCTTTGTAAGGATTTGTAAAATATGGATCTTATACTGCATCTGTTTAATCCGGGAGCTAACCTCAATAAAATAGGATTTTAATACGCACTCCTTTGAGAGAATGAGTTCCTGTTAGAGATAAACTACGAAAACAGGCCCCCCCAAAATTCAAAACGTTTAAAAGTATTTGTGAAAGTAATTACAAAGCGCCATCAAGACTCACAACGCATGTCGCTGCCGGCCTGCTACTGAAGACGAATACTTACAACTACATACAAACTCTTTCAATGACATTGAAACACTAGTTCAACGGGATTGTCCGAAAAGATTACCGCTACGCCGAAGGAAGGAACATGGATGGGTTTCAGTCAGTAAGAGTCTGGCACATCCTCCGCTCCACCCAGAGCAGGAGGGGTCACTTAATGAAATCCCACCCTCAAAAAAACAGTAATTTGGAAGCGCGCCATAACCCAGTACTGAGTAATACGATCCCCCTTGGTAAGACTGGCCTTCAGATTTACGGTCGTTTCGGTTCGTCAGAAGCCCGAGCTTCTGACGAACCGTAACGACTGTCAAAGATGCAAAAAAGAGCCGAGACAAACGGCTTAACGTGCTTTCCGAGGCACCTAGGAGTCTTGGTATGTAAAGATGACCCATCCAAGGACCAACCCCGTCAAGCGTAGCTTAACCTAATAGATAAATCTGTGCAGCTGTTATTACTTTAGCTACGAGCTTCTCCACCTGACTTAAAATTTATATAAGTCTGAATAATAAATATATCGTGAAGAAACCAGCATGTCTGAGAGATATTTCTCAACAGCATGTGAAGCTAAGTCAGAGGCCCATGAGCAGCATAAAAACTCTGACACCAGGTTAGTCACTAACCACACGAAAATAAGAAGTCTGAAATCACTCACTCGTCTTAAACAAGCAGGGTCGTGCCTTCTCCATATGGGAACAGGCCTTTGCCCAGCAGTGGGACAGCGGGTACCATAAATAATGAACTAAAATTCTAACATATTTTACAATTCATAACCAGACATTCACACCACACATCCAGACATCTCATAGTTTTGTTAACTTTTTTTTGGCTTTCCAAACAAAATATGCTTCCGGGCCCTCGCCTATTGAAATGCTAATTCTTCATATTATGGATGTATCTTTACAATCTCTGGGAGAACAGTTATCTGACTGCAGTGTGTCGTTATTGTCATAAGTTATGGATGAAGAATAAGTTGGTGAAACAAAATAGGTCGCGGAATACTCAATACTTAATTTGCATTCCTTTTTTTTCTTTCTGTAAAATGAAAAATGGTTTATTTTATTTTAACCTATTAGATGTTCGCCTATTAGGAGACGTTTGCTTATAAGAGTTCAACGATTATACGGTTATATTTATTGTCGTTTCGAGAGAATTTTTCTTATGAGCCTTTTTTTTTTGAGGGTGGGAAATCATCAAATGACTTCTCCCGCTCTGGGTGGAGCGGAAGGGAGTGTCAGACTTTAACTGACTAAAACCCATCCATGTTCCTTCCTTAGCTCTTTATGCTGCGAGGTAGGACAATCCCGCTTCTATTATGCACCTATGGGGTTCATACGACATTTGAGAAGTTAAGTATATGGGACCTAAACCTAACTGAGGAAATAGGGCAGTACTATAGCTACACCTCTGCCTTACGGGTAATGAAACAGTAATGTTTTTTGTATTTTTAATTAGCCTACACATATAAAGAAAGAAAGAAAGAAGAAATTAGAAGGCTATATTGAAAATAATACCACGTATTAGCATCTGTAGCCCAACTAGGTGAAAAACCCGTATCTCGGCATACAGCGCGATACCTCTCTGACAAAAGACTGAACAATATATGTCATCTGTCCCTTTTGGTCCTATTATTTATTAACCGTTGTCAATGTTGAAAACTTTTCATACAAACTTCCATCCCCTAGTTCTCCCCTTAACGGGAGGATTTTCCTAAAACCCTCTCTTAGCTAACGACTCCTACTCATAGTCTACCTCTCAAATCTCATCTTCGTAGGTCCATTTGTTTTTGAGATTTCGTGATTAATCAATGAGTGGATAGTATGAATTTGTGACCTTTCGCTTTTATACATAACTAGCTTTTTCCCGCGGCTTCGCACGCGTTAAATTGGTAGTAAAACAATTCCTCTTTCCCAATTGTGAAGATTTCCTACTATCTTTGGAATATCTAAATTCATATACTACATTATACGACTTCGCATTAGAAATCTTGAAATGATCAGTGGTTCTCTAATCTATTAAGCATGTTATTATACATATAAACCTTCCTCTTTAATTACTCTATCTATTAAAAAACTGCATCAAAATCCGTTGTGTAGTTTTAAAGATCTAAGCATACATACAAACAGACATTAGGACAGACGCGAGAAGCGACTTTGCTTTACACTATGTAGTGAAGATTCAAGCATAAAAATGTAATTTATGACAGGTATTTCCTACAGGTCACCATTTGGTGATGCAGTGACACTCAGTGGAAGATGTAATGACGTCAACATCATTGACGTCATCTCAGGTGTCATTTGTTTTTTGACACTATTAAAGCGTGTTACTCATATTTATGTTTAGCATTGAGGATCACATCCCTCTAAAGCGTTCAAATAAAATCAGTATCAGTCAAAAAGAACTAATTAATACGACCATAGCCGAAATATGTCATATCAAAAGTCATATAATCAAACTAGGCTGAAAATCAGCAGTTTTTGAAGGTCAAAGTTACATGAGACAGTCCCCCAAAAACGCCCACCTTTCACCACTATTTATATAGAATCAAACTTCTAACTGAACAGACAGCTGTGCTGCTGGGGAGTTTGTTGCGCCACTTCTTCCCAGCTAAAGCACTAGGAAGTGGGTGAAGGGCGGGTGTTTTAGGCGACTGTTGCATGTAATTTTGACGTTCAAAATGTGCCGATTTTCAGGCCACTACTTTTTGTGCTATTCTGAGCTCAGTGCCTTCGACACATCTCAGAAAATTTTCACCCCAGAATCTAGGTTCGCCCCCTATTACATCGGACTTGAACATTACTGGCGAAATGAGACTGTACTGTACACTACTGCTTAACCCTTTGGGTAATAGAAGCGAGATGTTATGTTCTGTATACAAATTGATGTATTTATAAGTAACGGTGAATTGTTTAAGAAAGCAGTTGAGCTATTTCCGAGGTTAAAGAGGACATATAAGTGAACAGTTTATAGGTTATCACACTTTTGAGGAGCTCGTGGCTAAGTAATAACAGCCGCACGGATCGATCCATCAGGTTAAGCTACGCTTGCCGGGGTTGGTCCGTGGATGGGTGACCATCTTTACATACCGAGACTTCTCCGTGCCTCGGAAAGCACGTTAAGCCGTTGGTCCAGGCTGTCATGTGTGTATCTTTGACAGTTGTTACGGGTCGATACAAGCCCGAGAATCTGACAGCCAGTCTTACTAAGGGCTATCGTATTACACAGTTAGTGACTGGGTTGTGGAGGTCAGATAGGCAGTCGCTCCATGTAAAATACTGGTATTCAGCTGCATCCGGTTAGACTGGAAGCTGACCCGAACTTAGTTGGGAAAAGGCTAGGCAGATTGAGGTTTTCACACTTAAGTTCCTTTTAAGTAATGTGTCGATAATGAGTTACTTAACTGTGTTCATTAATTACATAACATTACGGCTTGTTGTCCCAAAGGGTTAGGCAGAGGTGTACCAATAGTAAAAGAAAAACATCGTGAGGAAACCAGCATGTCTGAGAGATATTTCCCAACAGCATGTGAAGCTAAGTCAGAGGCTCATGGGCAGCATAACAACTCTGACACCAGGTTAGTCACTAACCACACGAGAAGAGAAGACTAAATGCAGATTTTGACAGTTGTGTTTAAGTCCCATGTGATAGGGGGCGAGCCTATTGCCTTCAACCGGGCACAAATCCGGACTCCTAAACTTCCTAATAGAAAAACCTAATAACAATTTGCCCGACCTAAGTATTGAACCCAGGACCTTATGCTCAATTGTATCGCTTGTGACCACTAGAGCAACGAGGTAGTCAGCAGTTTGATTTGCGTAAGAATAACGTATAATATCCATAATGGACTTTTGGTAGAAGAATTTGAAGTTTATGACTCTTAACTAAGTCTTTGTGTATTTCACTGTCGCTATTATGTTTACTAGATAAATTGTAGGCTGTTTAAATTAAAACTTAGATTTTTCCCCAAAATTTGGCATCAATGCTTCCGTAAATTCATGTTAATGACTAAAAAGTGATCATAAAATATTAAAAAAATCAACCAACCTTTATGAAAATGAATTCCAAAATATCTCCCGAAAAGTCATTTATAATTGTAATGTCACTTCTCACAATCACAAACACATCAGTTTTCAATTCAACCACTAAAAAGTACCAAAAACTAAAATCCAAAATATCGTATCAGTATTTCAAACAAAAAATTCAAAATTCATAATTCGAACACATCTGCTCGCCACAGCAACTTGTTTCAAACTGAGAATGCTCGTACTTTACACCGTGGATAAAGACGTATACCTGTCCCTCTCTGACTATCGTGCAAGTGGAGGTTAGAGCGAGACAGCAACAACGGCATGCATTATATGGTATACTAAGTGGATGTTTTTTTTTAATTTCTTTGAAAAATCTATAGATCTTTATAGCAGCGGCCGTGAGTTATGCCTTCACGTTTGGATCCATTGAGTATAGACTATAATATCGGAAGACTAGCGACGCGTCCCTGCTTCGCATGGCGTTTATGACTTAATAAAACATCGAGATTTGTTAATATTTAAGATTATAATATTATTAATCTATACAAATAACTAATAAACTTGAATTGTCTGTTTGAATGACAAATTAACGGCTTTTTACTAAATGCACAGGAAAGTATTAAACATGGTTCTTATAACAATTTTTTTTTTTTTTTTAATATTTGTCTGTCTGTTTGATCCGGCTAATCTCATAAACGGCTGAACCGATTTTGACAGGACTTTCACTGACTGATAGCTTATGTTATAAGGAGTAACTTAGGAGTCTTTTATTTTAGAAAAATAATTATTCGATCCGCGATCTGCCGCTTGTGTATTAACCACATGAAGTTTCCAAAAAAAAATCTCTAAATGTTAGTGTAAACTACATCAAAATCCGTTACGTAGTTTAAAAGAACAATGCGGACTGACAGACAGGAAAAACGACTTTAATTTATAACATGTCATAGATTAATAATGTGTTTTTTTTATTTGATATTTGTTTTACGGGCGATGGATAGGCGTTTTTAAATCTATGGTTATAGAGCACAGTTGATTGGTTTGATCGATTAATTAATGCTGGTAGTAATATCAATTAGTCGCGGTTGTTAATTAATGGTTTTATGCCGATATTTCGTAATGGTGGTTCCGTTTAGTTGTAAGAGAAATATGTTTAGTTTATATGTTTTATTATAGTTATGTAACTACTTTGTTAGTCATTTTAACCATTTGAACGCTACTGTCACATATACGTGACAAGCAAGCGCATGCCCTGTACGACAACGACACAAATATGTGACAATCCGCGTACACTATAACACGAAATAAACAATTAAATCATTACTTTTGTATGTGTTTATAAAGATATTTTAAAAATTGAAGCTCTCGTAAGTATTTAAAGACATGAAACAATTTAAAAGACACCATGGATATTGGGAAATTCAGGATAACAAGAAGAAATAAATTTGTGAGTGTTGAATGTTCTGGAGTTCAAAAGGTAATGATATTAGTGAAAAGAAGTTTTTTTTTTTTTTGTGGATGAAATAGCTGCTAATAATCCATAACGACTGTCAAAGATCTACGAATAACAGCCGGGACCAACGGCCGTGGTTTCGAGGCACGGAGGAGTCTCGGTATGTAAAGATGATCACCCATCCACGGACCAACCTCGGCAAGCGTAGCGTAGAGCTACCGACAATATATTACAATATCTAAGTAGGAACGTCCACCTTTCGCGAGTTATTTGTAAGTCCCATGTAATAAGGGGCGAGGATATTGTTATGAACCGGGCATAAATCCTGACTCCAATTTCTCCAAACCAGAAAAACCCAATAAAACGTTGCCTGACCTGGGCATCGAACCCAGTATTTATGCTCAGCAGTAGCGCTTGCAACTAATAAACTAACACGCAGGTAAGAAAAGATAGTCGAAGTCGTAGTGTTACTAAAAAAAAACTTGGAAATCAGAAAAAAATCTAGTCTTTGTTTTGTGTCCTTTTAAATTGATTCATGCAATTCACAAAAATCAGGCATTAGCAGAATCAGAATGATTAATTTGTAAATTAAGGTAAAATTTCAATAGTGTGCGAGATGTTTCAGGTAGGTAGCTGAAAAAATCAGCTGTTCCATACACTATGCTCGCATAACTCGTCAAAGTGTAGGGAACAGCTGATTTTATTTCGCGATTTCAGATTTATTCCTATAGTGAAAGTTGTTCATAATGATGAATACATACAATGACCCCATAAACTATTGCCGATGAATTCGAATTCACCCTGTATTAAACCAAGTGACAAAAATCACCACTTCACAGGATAAAACAATCCATTCATTATTATAATTTCATCTAATATAAGTATTGTTAACCGCAATATAAGTTCGACTATGACAACGCCTTTATTGCGTAGCAGTAAGAGCTGTTTTCGTAATTCCACGGTACACTACTGACGTGTGCTTGTCTGTACATAAATATAACAACATTATGTTTGTTTAAATAATAGACTCGGCTCTCTGTTAGTGTTATTTCAATCGTAAAAATAAAAATGAGTTAGTATGCAGTACTGGTGAGAACAAAATTGTTACATTTTTATACTTATTTA
The DNA here is from genome assembly GCA_951799385.1 of Hyppa rectilinea. Classification (NCBI taxonomy): domain Eukaryota; kingdom Metazoa; phylum Arthropoda; class Insecta; order Lepidoptera; family Noctuidae; genus Hyppa; species Hyppa rectilinea. Next base: position 9,705,288 of record OX637329.1, on the reverse strand, counting down.
GCTTCTGCCCGTGGCTTCGCCCGCATAATATGTCGACAAATTATACATACAAACCTTCCTCTTCAATCACTCAATCTATTAAAAAAATCCGCATCAAAATCCGTTGCGTAGTTTTAAAGATTTAAGCATACATAGGGATTTAGGGACAGAGAAAGCGACTTTGTTTTATACTATGTAGTGATTTTTCACGTCGGAAGAGGAGCTCGTGGCTAAGTAATAACAGCCGCACGGATCGATCCATCAGGTTAAGCTACGCTTGCCGGGGTTGGTCCGTGGATTGGTGACCATCTTTACCTATCGAGAGTCCCGGCTGTCATTCGTGGATCTATGTTACGGGTAGTCAGACACCCGAAAATCTGACAGCCAGTCTTACCAAGGGGTATCGTATTACCCAGTTAGTGACTGGGTTGTGGAGGTCAGATAAGCAGTCGCTCCATGTAGAATACTGATATTCAGCTGCATCCGGTTAGGCTGGAAGCCGACCCCATTACAGTTGGGAAAACGCTAGTCAGATTGATTTTTCACGTCAGACATTGTAATTAAGTGCTTATCCACCAATCCGAAGACTACAATACTGCCACATTGATGGCAATAGTTGTGGCCATGATCTGTCTTTCGTGGTCCACTTGGAAGTCCCTGAACCGTCTCCTGGCACAAGTGAGAAGATGTAACTCCAACCTGGTAAAGTGGGGATACCTCAACGGTACGGCAGCAGGGTGTGGATGTGGAGTTATATCGCAGACTATGCTCCACCTCCAGTGGCGTAACTATACCATCTGAGGTCCTTGACAAATCCATTGCATGGGGCCCCAAATTTATATATTTTTACTAAATTTTGTTCAAAATGATGACCTCGCAGCCTCTCAAGCCACGGGCCCCGTCAGGCTGGGGGCCCGTGGCATTTTGCCAGTCCTGCCACCCTATAGTTACGCCAGTGTCCACCTCCTATCCTGCCCTCTGTGTCCCAAAACATGCAGCCTAAGTGATCTCTGCGCTGCCACCAACGACGCTGTGGAAGAGGCGAAGTTTTTTTTTCTGGAAATGGCATCTTGCAGTTCAACTGCTAAGCTGCAGGTTGATTACTGCTAAACCGGACTTGCTTGTGGATGCCACAATAAAATTGTAGCCTCCAGCCAGGACTTATAAAAACTTACTAATTCACCACCTGTGGGGCCACCGGCTTAGGGCGTCGCTGGGGGACAGCAAGGGACAGGGTGGATCGGACGTATATATATACGCGGAGTTTTGGGCCAACAAGATCTGGTAGCCAGTCGTGCTGGCGACACGAAAAAGAAATGGTAGCAGTCTCGCCTTCTAAAACCTAGGACTCCAACATGATTGGCGAAATGACGGCAAGTTACGGTAACCTCCACAGCCTACCCCTTCTTTTAAAAGCGGTATTGTCCGAAAGGGTTACCGCTACCCCGGAACATAAAAGGCTAAGGAAGGAACATTGATGGGTTTTAGGCAGTAAGTGTCTGACAATTTCTTCCGCTCCACCCAGAGCGGGAGGAATAATTTGATATTTTCCCACCCTCAAAAAAAGGCCCCTTTTGGGAAATACAGGCATAATATTATTTAAAATTATAGTGCATTTAAGGCAAGTGGCTGATTTATAAATACTACCAAAAAGGTTGAAGCTGTCTGGTGTCAAGAACACGTTCAAACATGTTCCATTTTTAAAGCAACCATAAACAAAACGCATCATAGAATAGGTCATTTCTTTTTTGCGTAAAAAGGGACCAAAAACAAATGACAAACGGACTAAAAACTCAACAAAAGAAAAGGTTTATGTCCGACTAATCAAGATAAACATCAGACTACCTTTTATGTTTTTTTTTAGTTTAAATACTCAGGGACATCGTTCTACAATGAAACATGGGTATGGAATGTCGGTATAGGCATGGGGCACATATTTTGAGGTTATGTAGCTCTGTTAGTTAGTTTTTAATTGTTTCTGTTATTTTAGCTTGCTTTTAAACTTTCGTGTATCAACAAGTGATGAAGCTACAAAAAAAGGGCAGCTCGTAGTAACAGCCGCACAGATCGCTCCTTCAGGTCAAGCTACGCTTGCCAGGGTTGGTCCTTGGATGGGTGACCATTTTTACCCTTTGTTCGCTTTAGGACAGATTACATACCGAGACTCTGAAAGCACGTTAAGCCGTTGGTCATTCGACGCACTTTAACAGCTCGTCTGAAGCCCAAAAGTCTGACAGCCAGTCTTATCAAGGGGTATCGTATTACCCAGTTGCTGACTGGGTTGTGGCGGTCAGATAGTCAGTCACTCCTCGTAAAATACTGGTATTCAGCTGCATCCGTTTAGACTGGGAACCGACCCGCTACGCAGACAGCTTAAAAAACGTTTTATGCTCACACGATAATCACAACTAGATGGACTGCTGACCTTAAGGTTGATGTTCCAGGGTAGCCCGCGAAATTCAATTCCGAGCTCATAAAGGTGTAAAAATGACTTTTTACAAGGTCAAAGTCATTCCGGAACCTTTATGAGCTCGGAGGGTTGTATTAATGATTTTGATGATTATAATTCTGTAACTACATACGTCTTACAGCCGCGAATCAAATGTTCATCAACATACAACCTATCACTGGCCTGCAAATTGCAAAAAACTTAAGAAAATTTGAATTTCGCGGGCTGGTTGGAGGATTCACCTTAAGAAGGTGGCTGGGACAGACTGGATGCGGAAGGCGGAGGACAGGGCGTTGTGGCGCAGCCTGGGAGAGGCATATGCCCAGCAGTGGACTGGGTGTGTAACGATTGACATAATAACAAAAGTTCTAATGATCATAAGACCTAATTTCATTTAATATAATTTTCTTTTAATATAACGATCAAATGATATAATGAATTATTGATATAATTTCGTTTTACCTAATTTCATATGGTATAATGAACAGTTTATATAATGCACCTTTGAAATAATATTCAATTAATATAATATTCAGTTGCTATAATATTCAAAATCCATAAGTAACTTTTAATATAATTTAGAAAATCTACTAAAGATCCTTCCACCTGCCACCCTCAACTAATGTTACCGGGAGAAACTAGATACAATCTGGAATTTAGGGCACACCGACTCGGACAGGTTAGGTTAGAAGGGGATGGCGGGGTCGGGTGAGCGAGCGAAGCGAGCAAATGGACCCCGCCATCCCCTTCGTGGTTATTTTTTATAAACCACCCAGAAGTAGGAGCCCCGCGAAGCGGGGCTACGTCGACCAAGCCCACACTCAACGTTGCATAGAATATTTTAAGGTTTGTTTAGGTGCCATTTCAGTTAGGTTAGAACTGTGACCATTAACCCATTGAAGGACAGTGAACGAGACACAATAGAAGTTTTATTGTTATTACGTCTATAGGCGTTCACTGTCCCTCAAAGTGTTAAACATGAAAATTAGGTCAAAAGAACATTAAATCAAATGAACGTTATAAAAAATGAATATTATACATAGTGAAAATTATATAAAATGAACGTTAAACTAAATGAAATTAGAGTAAGTGAAAATTATATCATATATAACATTAGATCATAAGAAATTAGACTATCTGTTATTATAGCAAACATTACACACCCACCCATTGGACTGCGTTAGGCTGAGTTGATTGAATTGTGCATAAAGCTTAATGGGCTTTCTGATTGATTTTGTGTTTTCCAATAGCTATAACCTTGACAGCAGTGATAGCCTAGTGGTGTGACCGTCGGACTGCCAAGTCATAAGTCTCGGGTTCGAACTCAAGACACGCACCTCTGATTGCACGGATTCATGTGCGTATTGTATAATTATCACTTGCTTAAAAATCGGTGAAGGAAAACATTGCGAGGAAACCAGCATGTCTGAGAGATATTTCTCAACAGCATGTGAAGCTAAGTCAAAGGATAGGCCTTTAGGGCAGCAAAAACCCTGACACCAGGTTAGTCACTAACCACACGAAAAGAAGAAGAAGCTATAACCTTGAGTCGCCAAGTCTTAGTCATTTATAGGTAACTTGTAGGCATTGGTGACCACAGCATTGCTTACCATCAGGTGAGAAAGTTACATATTTAAAAACCCACGGTAAGGCAATTCACTTACTCCGACAAGAACATTCATCATTTAGGCAATTCATTTTCGTCCAGGGCACCCAACACCGGTCTTTGCGGGCAAAAATTTAATCTAAAAGTAATGACTAATTAATATTAAATCATACTTCACTCCATTCTTCTTAATTAGCGTAAAGACACCCAATATTGTACTTAAGGTAATTAATCAAACACTTTTAAGACTGATTTTTATTAAAGTCCGTCAAAAATATCATTAATATTGCTCAAACAGTACAATGCGGCGGCCATCTTGGATTTTTTTATTTTTTTTATTTTTGCCAAATCTAATTATATCAATGAATCGGGGATTCTGGATAATGATTGATGAGCTAAGGCGTTTCCACAGTGGAGTTGACCAGGAATTTTGGGAGTCTGAATATTTTGTGGAGGGTCAGGACTCTTTATGATGGAGCTAATCCGGGGGCTACCATCAGCAACGCAGTTTGACGGGCGAAAAAGATATATTTTCTCACCACACAGAGGAATGAAAAAAAAAATTAAGCATTTATATGCAATTTTTTTTTCTGTTTTATAAACAGAACGGTCCGATCAGGACCAGGCCCGTACCAGACAGCGCGTTCGTGTTCCTCACACGCCTCAAACAGATTTCAGCATTAGGGAAGGGGCCGTTAGGGCCGAAGCCTGCCGGTTCAGCGGGATTGGCCGAAAGGGTTACCGTTACCCCGGAACATAAAGGGCTAAGGAAGGAACATGTATGGGTTTTGGTCACTAAGAAACTGATACTCCATTCCGCTCCGCTAGTCGGGTAATTTGATGATTTCCTACCCTCAAAAAAACCATAAACGTTACTTAATCTAGGCTTTTCAGAGGGAGACCAAAGAAACGATGGATGGATTAAGTGAAAGATGATATGGCTAGAAACGGAGTGACTACCGAGATGACGACTAATAAAGAAGTATGGAAGAAAAACGCAGGTTTCGCCGAGCACAAATAAATTGGGATAAGAGCAGGTGAATGATGATGAATCTAGGTATTTCAAAATAATTGATGTTTGTCATTTTCAGAAATAAAAGGTTTCTATCAGAAAGAATGACGAAAAATAATAAAATTCGTGGTCCATAACTCCTTAGTCCCAAGCTCAGGCACATTATGCGCGAAGCTCAAGTCCCACAGGTGTAAGATTCATCACGGCTGCTATGTTAATTTGACACCGACAGGGCCCGGGCTCCCCAAGATTGGGAGAATAATGAGCATTGAAGAGTTAATGACATTCCTTATAATAATGTTGTGTTAATTCTTTATTAACTGTGTTGTATTGGGAATATTCGTAATTCTGTATTTATTGTATTTTATTTAACATATAAGTATATAATATATTAAGTTAGATTATAGTAGTTTCGTAATGTTAATGACTTCTCATACGATAAATTTGTAGAATCAAGTACGTCTAACTAAACAGACAGCTGTGCTGCTGGGGAGTTTGTTGCGCCACTTCTTCTTCCCAGCTAAAGCACTAGGAAGTGGTGAAGGGTAGGCGTTTTTGGGGGCTGTCTTTTGACCTTCAAAATGTGCTGATTTTCAGCCTAATTTGAATAAATGACTTTTGATTTTTTTGAAATAATAAAATTGTGTTCAGCTATGTCCCACCCCTGGGGCATACAATAGTTACACATGAATTAAATATTATTATTACAAATTATTAAGATGTAACATAATATATAAAAAAAGATAAAAAATGAACATATCGAATTGAGTTATGAAGTAAACAAATTTAAACAGATAAGTATTTTTTATACAATAATTCTTTATGAAATCATCAAAAAACTTATACATACTTACATTAAAGGACTATCTAACTAACTATATACTTGTACAAATAAAATATGTATTAAATTGTAAAACTTGTGGCGCCGACTGCACTAAAATTACTTTTTATTTATTCAGTGTCGATGCCTCTTCGAATGCCAGTATGTACTTGTAAAAATAATAAGAGTTATAACTATGACGCTATTTCTCTTAGAGAGTAAGCAGAGATGTAGAATCGACATGTACTATGTGTAAATATATTTTTTTTAATTAGTTCTCAACATGCTGCATAACTTATAAACTCATTATCTGCCTTTCCTTTTCTCAACTATGTTAGGTCCGCTTTCAGTCTAACCGAATGCAGCTGAATACTACTATTTTATATGGAGCGACTGCCTATCTGACCTCCACAACTCAGTACTTGAGTAACACGATACCCCTTGGTAAGACTGGCTGTCAGACTTTCAGGCTTCTGACTACCCGTAACGACTGTCAAAGATCTACGAATAGTTGCCACGAATGGTTGTTCAGTTTTGTGGTCTGTAGATATGCTTCTGTATGTATATACCCTTTCGGTTACACCCTGTATAGTTAATAGTCTGGAATAGCACATAGGCTTTTTACCCCGGAAAAGCTTACGGTTCCCGTGGGATACTTACCTACATAGACGCGGGCGAAGCCGCTAGCAAAAGCCAGTGTAAACCCCCAATAAACTCATAAAACCTTTTAATACTTCATGTTTACACACAAAACAGAATGGTCTCACATAACTGTGAAACTGAAGAATAAACAGAATCACTCATTTAAGATAACTGCTATTTAAGAGTCCTTTTCACCACTCGGGAATCGAACGGCGAACGGTTACCGTTACAGTCGTAAAACTCTAGTTCCAAACGAGTAAAGTACCGTAGTAAGGTAGATTGAATGTTTTGTGTTTATATTATTGTCTACTGGCTGCTGCCCTTTGTTTCTTTTTCTAAAATGAAAGTAGCCTCCAATTCCATTTAGTGTGCAAAAACTCAAACTCAAAGCATTTATTTCAAATAAACAAATTCAAAGAGATGTCAGCATTTGAAGGGGCCGTTAGAGCCGAGCCTGCTGGGTAAGCGGGATTTTCCGAAAGTAAACCTTTCTGCCACCCCGGAATAGAAACGGCTAAGGAAGGAAAATGGATGGGTTTTAGACAGTAAAAGTCTGACACTCCCTTCCGCTCCACCCAGAGCGAGAGAAGCCATTGGAAGATCTCCCAACGTCAAAAAAAAAGTTGGTAGGTACATATGGAAAAGAATGGGCAAGAGAAACGAATTACTAGTTTTATTTTTACAGATGATATTTACATAATTAACTTTACTGATAATTATATGTACATTTAAATACACAATCTTATACTATATCATTTATAAATTAATTTAAACACTTGGTTCTTAAAAATTAAATAACTAAACTATAACAAATAACAGAAGACTGGCAAGAATCACACAAATATTATAAAGGCGAAAGTTTGTGAGTGAGTGTGTTAGTTTGTATGTTTGTTCGTCCTTCACACTCAAACGGCTGAACGGATCTGGTTGAAACTTGGCACAGAGGTGGTTTATGACCTGGATTAACACATGGAATACTTTTTATCTCGGTAGTACGTTCACTTGGCATAATATCCGACATCTTCGCAGGCAAAGCCGCTACCAGCAGCTAGTCAATAATCAAATGTACAAGTATACTCGTATAAAATGGGAGGCAAATCAATCATAGGAAAAGTAGGCTTAATTACTCCGTATGACATCAGCTGCCTGCCAATGACGACGGGGTTGGCGCAGTGGTTGAGCGATTGACTGATGTGCACTATGTCGCGGGTTCGATTCCCGCACGGAACAAATATTTGTACGACCTGCAAGTATTTGTTACGAGTGTGGTGTTTTTCTATCTATAATATGTATATATTTACAAAAAAAAAATGTATATAAGTAGTCTATCAGCCATCTCGTTACCATAACACAATCATTAGGTTGCTTAGCTTGGGACGATATGGCGTTGTGTGAAATGTCCAAGGATATTATTATTATTATTAATGAAAATCCTGTCAAAATGAATCCATCAGTTTCAGAGATTAGCCGGAGACAAATTTGTTTTTAGATACAACTGCCATATAATTTCATATACATTTACCCCCTTACACAACGCTTTGTGTTCTTCTTTCAAATGTCAAAATTTCTGACGATTGAAAGAGAGAAATCGGTGTGTAACTACTCGTATCTATACTAATATTATAAAGCTGAAGAGTTTGTTTGTTTGAACGCGCAAATCACTGGAACTACCGGTACGAATTGAAAAATTATTTTTGTGTTGGACGGTCTATTTATCGAGGAAGACTATAAGCTAAGTAACATCACGCTACGACCAATAGGAACTAAGCAGCGGGTGAAACCACGTGGGAGCAGCGTATTCACTGATAAATGGAATAGGTTTATTAGTAAGGGTGTTAGAAAAAACCTGTGTTATTTGTCATCACTACATAGTATAAAACAAAGTCGCTATTTTTGTCTGTTTGTCTGTATGCTTAAATCTTTAAAACTACGCAACGGATTTTGATGCGGTTTTTTTTAATAGAGAGAGTGATTCAAGAGGAAGGTTTATGGGTATAATTTGTCGACATATTTTGCGGGCGAAGCCGCGGGCGGAAGCTAGTTTTAATTATAAAACACGGTTTAATTTTTGTGTAAGTATAGATTACCGTATAATATGTACACAAAAACTATTGTTTTTTAACCGACTTCAAAAAAAGAGGAGATAAAAAAGTAGAAAATGTTTTTTTTTTTATGTTGTGTCCTTGTGCTACTAAGAATCCTGCTTACCTACTAATAATAAAGAGCTCAAATATTTCAACCTTCCGACAATACTTGCCCAAAGGACAGATTATGTTCAAAAGAAAAAAAAAACTGTGTTCAAACAAAAGTTTTATCGTAAACTGACCTGCCCTAATCTTTGATGTTCAAAAATGTGTGTGAAGCGTGAAGCGTATTTATTTTGGTGGGTTCCGTAGGGCGTCAGAATAATCATTAGATATTTTGGATTTTTGGATGACTTTATAAGGTTTTTGGTAATACTTAGTTCATTCTAACATAAAATCACGCCTGTATTACCCGATGGGTAACAGAGGTGCAGGTATAATTTACTCAGTACCTTATGTTTTTGTGAGTGATACTTTTTTTTTGAGGGTGGTTAAATTTAGGGATACTTTTGAGACAAAAAGTTGCCTATGTCCTTTCCAAGGATACAATCTATCTCTCTGCCAAATTTTATCGAAATCCGTTCAGTGGTTTAGGCGTGAAAAAGTAACAGACAGAGTTACTTTCGAATTTATAATATACTAGCTGACCCGATAAACGTTGTCCTGTCTTAACTATGATACCTACCATACCTACCCTACCTAACCTACCTACCCTACCTACCCTACCTACCCTACCTACCCTACCTACCCTACCTACCCTACCTACCCTACCTACCCTACCTACCCTACCTACCCTACCTACCCTACCTACCCTACCTACCCTACCTACCCTACCTACCCTACCTACCCTACCTACCCTACCTACCCTACCTACCCTACCTACCCTACCTACCCTACCTACCCTACCTACCCTACCTACCCTACCTACCCTACCTACCCTACCTACCCTACCTACCCTACCTACCCTACCTACCCTACCTACCCTACCTACCCTACCTACCCTACCTACCCTACCTACCCTACCTACCCTACCTACCCTACCTACCCTACCTACCCTACCTACCCTACCTACCCTACCTACCCTACCTACCCTACCTACCCTACCTACCCTACCTACCCTACCTACCCTACCTACCCTACCTACCCTACCTACCCTACCTACCCTACCTACCCTAACTACCCTACCTACCCTACCTACCCTACCTACCCTACCTACCCTACCTACCCTACCTACCCTACCTACCCTACCTACCCTACCTACCCTACCTACCCTACCTACCCTACCTACCCTACCTACCCTACCTACCCTACCTACCCTACCTACACTACCTACCCTACCTACCCTACCTACCCTACCTACCCTACCTACCCTACCTACCCTACCTACCCTACCTACCCTACCTACCCTACCTACCCTACCTACCCTACCTACCCTACCTACCCTACCTACCCTACCTATCCTACCTATCCTACCTACCCTACCTACCCTACCTACCCTACCTACCCTACCTACCCTACCTACCCTATGTCCGTCTCCTGGTTCTAAACTACCTGCCCAACAATTTTCAGCCAAATCGGTTCAGCCGATCTTGAGTTATAAATAGTGTAACTAACACGACTTTCTTTTATATTATATAGATTAGTATGCATTAGAATCCACACTAAAACAATCATAGACTACCTACACAAAAAATATACACACAACTACAGAACGCCACTGTAGCAAATATTAACATAAAGGTTTATTAAACGACAAAATCATCTCACGGAACCCTAAAAGATGAGTCACATGAACCGGAGGGGTTCCGAATAGATTACTACTTATTATGATAAACGATTGTCAGAAAAAATGTTTTTGAAGTGTCCACCACTTCTTGTTTTGGTAGCGAGCTTAGGGCATGAGCGGAGCGACTAGCTGGGCGAGATTCAGAGGTGCGGAAGCGATTTTCAATTTCGACGTCAAATGTATCGGTACTATTTAAAAATAAGATTTATAAATAGTACCGATACATTTGATCTTATACAGTATGTTAGGTTAAACGAGGGACATACTTTCAGGTTATTTAATACTCATGAAAATCAACCACTCTGTCCATGGGACCAACTCTGAAATAAGAAAAATAAAATCAGCTGTTCCATACATTTTGACGAATTATGCGAACATAAATGTACTGAATAGCCGATTTTAGGTATAGTTCCATAGTCAAAGTTGTTCATTTTCATGAGTCTAGTAGCCCCTGAAAGCATGTCTCTCGTTAATCTAACACACTGTACAATGAAAAATTTTGAATAGTAGTATTAATAATACATTACAATACGTTTATTAGCTACTTTATTTTAATGAGTGTATTTTATTTGCGTCTTGTTTGTACGCGCATCAGATCCACTAGAGCCTGTAGATTCTATAAAAAAATGTATCTTAGTTGTTTTACACCACTCAGGAATCGAACGCTGACCGTTACGATCGTAAAACCTTACCTAACGGGTACTTTATAACACTGTTGTGGGACAGATTGTAAAATGTTGAAGTATTTGTATTGTTTGAGATCATAAATATCGGAAACTATTGTTTTTAGTAATAAATAGTTTATTCAGCACACAATGTTCTCACTGTCAGGGCTCCTCTCTGTAAGAGGGAGTGCCGTTATGTGACGTCACATGTCTTCGAATTTTTTGTTCTAAGCCATGCCGGTTTCCTTGCGATGTTTTCCTTCACCGTTTTGAGAGCAGTGGTGATGAAATCAAAAAAGTGCCCACATGAGTTTGAACTCACGACCTTCATCTCGTAACTGGGAACCAATACCACTTTTTTTTTAAGGCTGGGAAATCATCCAATGACTTTTCCCGCTCTGGGTGGAGCGGAAGGAAGTGTCAGACTCTTACTGACTAAAACCCATCCATGTTCCTTCCGTAGCCCTTTATGTTCCGGGGTAGCGGTAACCCTTTCGGACAATCCCGCTTACACAGCAGGCTTGGTCCTTAAGGGCCCTTCATATAGCCAATACCACTTCTCTAATATCATTATTTAATACTTAATTTAACATAAAAATCATTATCATCTACTGCCTATATTTTCCTAACTATGTTGGGTTCGGCTTCCAGTCTAACCTCAGCTGAATTTACTTGGAACGACTGCCTATTTGACGTTCTCAACCCAGTTACTGGGTGACAAGACAACCCTTGGTAAGTACATATTTCAGTCTTTCGAAAATATAAATCATGAAAATACGCAATTACACAAGTTTATGTAACTCCATACAAAAGACATCAACGCGCGCGCCATTTGTGTGTGTATTGTGGATTGATGATTTTTTCCTTTTTTACTGAGTAATAATAATGTAGTTGGCATTAGTTGTGATTTTCACTACTATCATGGACTCTTATTTATAAATAGACATTTGGGAACCTTAAACATAACAGCGGCCCGTATTCCTGGATTAGTTATACAAACAAGGGCGTATAGTATGGCGTATGGCTTTGTTAATTTATTAAATAAGGAACTCCAACAGCATACATAACAAAATATAACATCACGCCTGTATTCTCCGAAAGGTTAAGCAGAGGTGTACCTATAGTCGGTACACTTACATTTTACCAGTTATGTTTAAGTCCCTTGTAATAGGGGGCGAGCCTATTGCCATCAACCGGGGACAAATTCAGACTCCGGACTACTACTGAGAATTGACTATTTGAAGCGATCAAAAATAAAATATGAAATCACATAGAAAAAAGACCGCTCGTCTTAAAAACTTCCATCGCCGTACAGAAATTAAATATTATACGAAGATATAATTGTAAAATTGCATTTAATGCTAATAAGTAATCCATTTGATTATAAAAATCAGTGGCGTCACATTGTTATATTTCATACAAATCACGTACAGATTCCGCGTTTTGACAGTTCATAAAAAGTAACGTTATTTACTACCCATTCAAATACCCAATTCCAGATGGAAAAACTCAATAACACTTTTCTCGACCTGGGTATCGAACTCAGTATATACTTAGCAGTAGTTCTTCAACCACTAGACCAATGTCAGTCAGTCAGAGTGTCGATGATCTTGATTTATTCAGCACCAGTGTCACTAAACTTAAATAAAAAAAATCTTTGTAACCGCTTCTTCGAAGACCAATGACACGTCCTACGTTCTATCATCATTCGCTCCGAGTTCTTTAATTTCCTACTTTCTCTTGTCTGTCTACTTTCTCTTGTTTTAACTTAATATTGTCAATTAAAACTTGTAATTGGCCTTCTTTCACGATTGTTAACCTATCTTTAACCTAGCTGTAAGTTTTCTTCACTACATAGTATAAAGCAACGTCGCTTCCCGCGTCCTAATGTCTGTATGTATGCTTAGATCTTTAAAACTTCACAACAGATTTTGATGCAGTTTTTTTTAATAGAGTAATTCAAGAGGAAGGTGTATATGTATAATAACATGCAATTACCGTCATCCATACGGGCGTAGCCACGGGCAGAAGCTAGTAAGTTAATAAAATAAAATAAATAGTAATTAGAAAAGGTATTACTGCTAATGTATACACTAATAATAGGCGAACAAACAGAAACATTAATGGTTATGTGCACCTGTAATGGTAGTTTATGGCTTGCTCGTTAATGGTCAGTTATGATGGATCTAGCTTATTGCCATTCACCGGGCACGGGTTGAAATGTAGACCCACAGTTACCGGTTTTACTAAATAAATCGGTAATAAAATATGTTTCTACTCGTGACCAGAGGGCTGGACAGTTATTAGATCAAAGAATCAGCTTTGCCATTCAACGTGGAAACGTTGCCTGCCTTTTGGGCTCATTTACCATTGACAACGATGGGGACGAATTTTTGACGCCCTATGAGCTCTTACCTTTTTTTACCACTTGTACATAACGGATATATTTTTTAGTTTTAGGTTGTATATATTAAGTAATTGTTTTAGCGTGTAATAATTATAACATAATAAGTAAATGTTATATTCCTGAACACACACTACATTGTTAAATAAAAGGAGTACCATGGTTGTAATAACTCTATTAGATTTAATCATCGTGTTCGTATTTCCGAAGATAAACGATCACTTCCGAAGCGCACACCTAGTCCAGTTTACCTGTATATGCCATAACCACAAATGCTGACCACATAACATTGACAGTATTTCAGCTCAGTCGTATCCGTATGGGTCCCGCATTGAAAACACATTTTTATGATTCCGAAAAAAACAAAACACAATTTTAATGCATTTTTTCTCTCCTTGTACACTTCATTGGGAAATGAAACTTTATTTCAAAGGTATAAGGGTTAAATTAAGATGCGTGATTTCGGGGTAATTTTTATCATAAATATAAAATCTTGGTTAGTCGTTGGATTAGTGAGGATAAGACTTTTGGTGCCTACACAAGGTAATGTTTTTTGCCTATACTAATATTATAAAGAAGAAAGATTTGATTGGTTATTTGTTTACATTGAAAATTCTCCGAAACTACTGAACCGATTTGAATTTTTTTTCACTGTTGGGAAGTTACACTATTCCCAGGGACATAAGCTATAAAATAAAAATAAAATATTTTAATTCAGATAACAAAGATCCATATAGAGGTACATTATAAATAACAATAAAGAAATTAAAAATGATATGTTAAAATAAAATAAACCAAAAATTAAAATCAAAAAATTAAAATCAGGATTAAGGCTATATATTATATTAAAAAACTAGGGATCCTTACTTAACCTCCAATAATGTTACACTTTCCGTGATCCACGCAGGTAGAAGCTAGTTTTGCTATAAACGGGTTTGGGGACTTCATTGATCTGATATCAAAGCTCTTTAACAAACTCGAAAGTATTTAGAATATTATTGAAAAAAGAAAGCCGTGATAGCCTAGTGGTGTGACCGTCGGACTGTCAAGTCATAGCTCGAACCCAAGGCCCACCACTGATTTTTCCGATTCATGTGCGTATTGTATAATTATCACTTGGTTAAAAATCGGTGAAGGAAAACATCGTGTGGAAACCAGCATGTCTGAGAGATATTTCTCAACAGCATGTGAAGCTAAGTCAGAGGCCCATGGGCAGCATAAAAACTGACACCAGGTTAGTCACTAACCACACAAAAAAGAAGAATATGATTGAAAAAAGCAATTGCTAATAGGTTTGTGGAGTCTGATACCGAAAATGTAGTTTTTAGAATCTTTGTCCGTTTGTCTCTTTACCTGTTCCGGATTGGCGCAAAAATGGCCGAACGGATTTGGCACACAGATGGTTTATAACCTGGATTAAAACATAGGGTACTTTTAATCTCGGTAGTACGATTTTGGGGGATGTTTTCCGACATCCGCACAGGCGAAGCCACGGGGAAAAATAACTACATACTAAGATTACATAAGCCCTTTTAAAATACGCAACGGAAGCGTACGGTAATAGTTTGTAACTACGTACGTTGAAGAAAAATGCGGATATGCTCCCAAGACTAATATAGTAATATGTATGTTCTTAGAGCCATACACAGGGATGGATTAAGATTCACATTTTATCGAGAATTTATTTTAAAAAAAGGCTTATAATAAGTTACAATATAAGGTTTTAAATTACGGGTCGTCAGAAGCCCGAAATCTGACAATTAGTCTTACCAAGAGGTATTGTATTACCCAGTAACTGGGTTGTGGAGGTCAGATAGGCAGTCGCTCCATGTAAAATACTGTAGTATTCAGCTGCATCCGGTTAGACTGGAAGACGACCGCAACATAGTTGGGAAAAGGCAGGCAGATGATAATAAGGTTTTTAACATCTACGTGAGCTGTAGCTATATTGTAGAAATTTTTATCCCAGGTCAGGCAAAGTGTTCTTGGGTTTCTTTATCTGAAATGACTTAATAGCAGCACGGAATCTGGATTTGTGCCCTGTTGATGGCCATAGGCTCGCCCCTTGTTCCATCTGAATTGAACTTAATTTGTTTTTGTTAATGTTATGTTGAAGTCTGAAAGTGACACCGGTGATGAAAAGTTGTGTGGAAATCGGTTGTCATGGTATCCAGGGCATGTTATGCGGAGGAATGAGGAAAATGTTGTCAGGACAGTTGTGAGTAATGTGCATGGCTATACAAGTAGAGGGAGACCAAAGAAACGATGGATGGATTGTGTGAAAGATGAAATGGCTAGAAAGGGAGTGACTACCGAGATGACGACTAATAGAGAAGTGTGGAAGAAAGAGACATGTTGCACCGACCGCAAATAAATTGTGATAAGAGCAGGAGAATGATGATGATGATTGTTATGTTTAATAAATATGTGGTATAGAGCTTGCTGCGGTTGGTCCGTGGACGGAAGACCATCTTAACATACCAAGATCTGAACATGCCTAGAAAAGCACGTTAAACTTTAACAGTTGCTACGGGTCGTCAGAAGCCCGAAAGTATGACAACCAGTCCTTCTAAGTAAGTGGGTTGTGAAGGTATTTAGCAATCGCTTCATGTAAAACTCTAGTGCTCAGCAGCATCCGCGGACAGACTAGAATTTGTTGTAGTTTTTTACTGCAACATAGTTGGGAAAAGGCTACACAGATAATAATAAATTTAACCAGATCGAACCTAAAAATGCACACGTTTTATGGTAGGTTTAATCATCATCACCCAGGATTTTTTGTTTTTGGGGTTGGGAAATTGGACGCTCTGGGTGGAGTGGAAGGGAGAGTCAGACTCTTACTGACTAAAACCTATCCATGTTCCTTCCTTAGCCCTTTATGTTCCGGGGTAGCGGTAACCCTTTCGGACAATCCCGCTTACCCGGATCACCCAGGATGAGAGGTAGCCCAAATCCTTTTCCAGGTCCAGGGATGTCGCATTTATAATATTAGCATGGATTGTACAGCATAAACATTTAATTTAAACTAACACACTGAAGTCCATCCCTGCCTATTAAACGCAAAAACAAAACCGCTCACCACCTTACATGGCAACATTGAGAACCAACAACTGTTAACTAGCTTCGATAATATTGTTTCTTTGTAAAAATGTTGCCAGCACAAAAAATATAAACTGCGTATGCTAAATGGGCGTTTAAAATGCTGAACTGAGAGTTGGGAAAGTATTTTCTGGGTACGTGATTTCCTTGATGGGGAAAAATGGTAATTAGTTGGTTAAGAACATGTTTGTGAATCATCTAGCACCCACCTTAAACAGGTTTCATTATAAAAAACCAGAATAGGATATAGCACTCGCATACTAAAGGTTTCGTACCACAAAAACTTTTATACATACATAATCAGCCTATAATAGAGGTGCTTTTGGCTAAGTAATAACAGGCCGCACGGATCGACCCATCAGGTTAAGCAACGCTTCCCGGGGTTGGTCCGTGGATGGGTGACCATCTTTACATATCGAGACTCCTCCGTGCCTCGGAAAGCACGTTAAGCCGTTGGTCCCGGCTGTCATTCGTGGATCTTAGACAGTCGTTATGGGTCGTCAGAAGCCTGAAAGTCTGACAGCCAGTCTTATCAAGGTATTATCGTAATATCCAGTTATTCGGTTGTGGAGGTCATTACAGACCGTTGCTCCATATAAAATACTGGTATTCAGCTGCATCCGGTTATACTAGAAGCCGATCCCAACATAGTTGGGAATAGGCTAGGCAGATAGATAATCAGACCATAATGTTCCCACTGCTGGCACTCCTCATTCAAACCTCCTCTGGGTGAGTTGGTTAAAAAGTTAAAATTAAAACTATAAAAGAATCCACACAAAACTTTCGTAATCTTCAGAACACTAAAATAAAGGGTAAAAATGATATAATTGAATATATTTCGTGAATATATAAATTATCATTTTGTATGTGTTGTCTCGAATTATGACGGTTTCTCGGAAACTTAAGTCAAATTTTGCGTATATCTTCAAGCATGTTTTGTTATGGGTGGTAGGTAGTAATATTAGGGGATCCAAATGTAAGAAATAAGGTGAGGTTTTTAATAAATTGCTTTACTGTCTGTGGCATGGCTTCCAGCAATGAATAACCCACTGTAACTTTTTCTGTTTTTTTTTTAATGTAAGTACGTAAATATCAACCTGTGTGGCATTAAAAGAGCTATCAACCAACGGTTTTTCAGAAGTGGTAACACTACTATTACCGCTTTATTAAAAATCTCACCTAACATCACATAATATAATGTTAATATACTTCATGCATACAAAACATTGTAAAGCATTTTAAAAGAGTAACGGTGGAATGGGCAAGGAACTCCTCCCTTGCCCATTCTTCTCCATACGAAACTACCTTTTGAAAGGGGCGACTAGAACCAATTCTATTTCTTGTTCATTTTGACGTTCAAAAGTGCCTTTCTTGTGCCTATTTGAAATAAATGATTTGACTTTGACTTATACCATCAAGCCTGAATTCTTCAAAGGGGTAGGCAGAACTGTACAGTACACTCAAAATTCGCCAGTTAAGGCCCACTTAAAATAAGAGGCAAACCTTTTGCTACCAAGCTGCTACTGAGTAATGGGTAGCTCACCGTCCGATCAGGACCAGGCCCGTGCTGGACGGCGCGTACGTGTTCCACGCGTGATCAAAAAGAGATGTCAGCATAAGTGAAGGTGCCTGCCGGGTAAGCGGGATTGTCTGAAAGGGTTTCCGCTACCCCGGAACAAAAAGGGCTAAGGAAGGAAATGGATGGGTTTTAGTCAGTAAGAGTCTGACACTCTCTTCCGCTCCACCCAGAGCGGGAGGAGTCATGATTTCCCACCCTCAAAAAAAAAGCCTGCTACTGACCGTGAGTGTTCTTATCATTTTTTTTTCTATCTATACTAATATTATAAAGATGAAGGATTTGTATGTATGTTTGTAACGAATAAGCTCAAAAACTCCTTAACGGATCTGGATGAAACTTGGCACAAAGATAGATTATAGTCTGCGATAGCATATAAGCTTTTTATCCCGGAAAAATGTACGGTTTCCTTGGAATAATTTCCTACATACACGCGGGCGAAGCCGCTGGCAAAAGCTAGTTAAAAATATGCCGTTAACATTAAAAATAATGCTCGCCCAATCCAACATCTGCTTGTCCCTATCCCATAGTACTTGGGGTCAGCGCAGCAAGTTTTCTGTTATTCACGGCCTTTTCTTACACATCCTCACACATACAGAATTTCTTTGGCCTGCCTAGCCTTTTTCCAACTATGGTATGGTTGGCTTCCAGTCTAACCGGATGCAGCGAAATACCAGTCCTGCGCCTAATTTGACCTCCACAACCCAGTCACTGGGTAACACGGTACTGTAGAGCCTGAGTGAAACCTCGTGTAACTTAGAGCTGGTCGGTTAGAATATAACTAACAGCATTCGACCTTTCAAAATTATAGAATAGTTTGATAGGTTTTTGTAAAAAGAGATTAATAGGAGTCTGTCAGTAGCCGTGCTGCTTGACGCATGTATTCGTTAAAAGCAATATAATTCAATAGCTGCTGCCCCGTGTTTGTATTTTGTAGGATGGGAATCCCTACAACACACTACACGAACTCTGAGCTCCCTAAGTGAAGGTCCCTGTGGCCTTCACAGTACTTAGAGACAAGACTGGTTTTCAGACGGGCTTCTGACTACCCGTAACGACTGTTAAAGGTCTTAGAATTAACGCTGGGACCAACGCCATGAAGTGCTTTCCGAGACACGGTGTCTCGATATGTAGTAGATGGTCACCCATCTAAGAACCGACTGAGGTAAGAGCACTTCGATCTACCCGCGCAGCTGTAGCGTCATCCAATTACGTATAATAAGTATAAATATACGAAAGCAAATAAAAGAGTTTTGTATTTATAATATTAGCAAGATTCTCGCCTTAACCGCGGGGGTTTCAAAAACAATGTATTTGAATGAGGGCCCTAAACAGTTTGTCAAATAAATATTAGCGTTTTATTATTGTTTTATACCTTCACAGTTGGATAAAAAGAATGATATAATATTATCAGTCTGTATTTAGGGTCACATTTAAAATAAGTAGGTACATTTGTACAAGGATCTTTTGGCGCGTGGACAAAATTGGAACTAACGCCGGTAATACTAAAACAATTGCATAAATGTTTACCAACAGCGGGAGGAGGAGCAGTAGGAGCTCGTGGCTAATTAATAACAGCCGCACGGATTGATTCATCAGGTTAAGCTACGCTTGCCGGGGTTGGTCCGTAGATGGGTGACCATCTAAACATATGGAGACTCCTCCTTGCCTCGGCAAGCATGTTAAGCCGTTGGTCCCGGCTGTCAATCGTGCATCTTTGACAGTCGTTACGTGTCGTCAGAAGCCCGAAAATCGGACAGCCAGTCTTACCAAGGGGTACCGTATTGCCCAGTTACTCGGTTGTGGAGGGTAGATAGGCAGTCGCTCCATGTAAAATACTGGTATTCAGTTGCATCCGGTTAGACTGGAAGCCGCCCCCAACATAGTTGGGAAAAGGCTAGGCAGATGATGATGACGTACAGTCAACAGCAAAAGTAGATGATCAGAATCAGAAACTCAATACTAGTGAACGGAGTTCGAGTCAGAACTGTGTGGCGTCGGAGTGATTCAAAAGTATATGATTGTAAATTATACCAAACATTTAGTACTAGTGCAGCTGTCATATATTCGTGATCAGTTATAACTCCAAAAGTTATAAACACAATTCGCATCAGAACTAAGAAGTAAAAAAATTTTTCAAAACTAGTGAACAGTCCACGATTGTTACTTGGAAAGCAATAAAGATATTGAGTATTGAGTACAGTTGAAATCAAAAATTAAATGATGAAACTGAGGCCACTTAATCATGAAGCAAATAATTCTTATTTTTAATTATCCCAGTAATTTTGTGTGTTATGTTTTACGGAAAAGCTGAATTTGATAAAGATTTGCATATTTAATAATATATGCCAAATTTCATCCAATTGAACCCCGAAAAATGCATATGTTCTTTAAAAATCATATAATTTAAAAACTTTACTATGTTAATTGTATTTTTTTTGTAACTTCTGTCAAATGTTCAAAAGTAGCTGATGTGATACAAAACGATAATTCAATAAATATTATTATCTTTGTATGTTCGCGAATTTATGTCAATGTTCAAAAGTAGCTATACAGTAGCGGCTACAGTATATTAAAAACGGAAGGTAGATTGATATTTTTATCTCTAGTCGAGTCTATTGACACTGCTTGCAATGTTCTAAAGTAGCTGATGCGATACAAAATCATAACTCAATAATTGCTTTTGCCCAGTCGGCTACAGTTATGATTTTGGTCGCATCAGCTACTTTAGAACATTGCAAGCAGTGTCAATAGACTCGACTAGAGATAAAAATATCAATCTACCTTCCGTTTTTAATATACTGTAGCCGCTACTGTATAGCTACTTTTGAACATTGACATAAATTCGCGAACATACAAAGATAATAATATTTATTGAATTATCGTTTTGTATCACATCAGCTACTTTTGAACATTTGACAGAAGTTACAAAAAAAAACAATTAATATAGTAAAGTTTTTAAATTATATGATTTTTAATGAACATATGCATTTTTCGGGGTTCAATTGGATGAAATTTGGCATATATTATTAAATATGCAAATCTTTATCAAATTCAGCTTTTCCGTAAAACATAACACACAAAATTACTGGGATAATTAAAAATAAGAATTATTTGCTTCATGATTACGTGGCCTCAGTTTCATCATTTAATTTTTGATTTCAACTGTACCCAATACTCAATATCTTTATTGCTTTCCAAGTAACAATCGTGGACTGTTCACTAGTTTTGAAAATTTTTTTTACTTCTTAGTTCTGATGCGAATTGTGTTTATAACTTTTGGAGTTATAACTGATCACGAATATATGACAGCTGTACTAGTACTAAATGTTTGGTATAATTTACAATCATATACTTAATTTTTGATTTCAACTGTACTCAATACTCAATATCTTTATTGCTTTCCAAGTAACAATCGTGGACTGTTCACTAGTTTTGAAAAATTTTTTTACTTCTTAGTTCTGATGCGAATTGTGTTTATAACTTTTGGAGTTATAACTGATCACGAATATATGACAGCTGCACTAGTACTAAATGTTTGGTATAATTTACAATCATATACTTTTGAATCACTCCGACGCCACACAGTTCTGACGCGAACTCCGTTCACTAGTATTGAGTTTCTGATTTTGATCATCTACTTTTGCTGTTGACTGTACACTAGTATTAGGGGTATAGTGTTACCCAGTAACAGTAACTGATTGGTCACAAAGCTACATGGACCCACTGCTTACTGACATGAACAAAGATGTCAGGAATTGGATCTATTTAAAATCTTGGTGCTATATTCGACAAGACTGGAAGCCCATCGCAACATATTTGGAAGACGGTAGACATAGATGAACCTTCCCATGATAAAATTAATTTTGACAAGCTCAAACTCCCGGGGGTCGGTTTCAATCAATAAATAATATCTAAACTATTTCGTCCGCCATATTATTTATTTTAAATACAGATACGATCGGTAGTCTTTTTTTTTTTTTGAAGGGACACAAATGTCAAAAAATACTTTGTTTTTTTTTCTGGATCTGTCTATGAATGAGGTTTTATTAGAGTTCGTAGTGAGTTGGTGTGGGTTCCGTTGGTATAAAATAACTTCACGCCTGTATTTCCTGAAGAGTTAGGCAGTGGTACACGTTAATAGTAGGTATAATAGAGGGCGAGCACATATCCAGACTCCGCTACTAAGATATTTCTAATAAAAAACCCAAACTAACTACACTAACTATTGACAGCTGACTTCACCTTAAAGGGTTACACTAACTGTTGACAATTGACTTCACGTAGGTTTTCACTTTGAGAATGTTACGGAAGATGTTCGGTAGGAATTTCAGATGAAAAGTGAAGGGTCACACGACGTTGTGCCATGTGCGGTGCTACTGTTAACTGTCACCTTGAAATAAATAATAATAATAAAATAAAAATAGTTTATTGGTATATCAAGTATAGGTGACAAGTGTTGTGATTGAACCCTCCTTTTAGGCAGATATAGTGCCAGTATTAGGAGTCTGCTTTTCCATACCATACCAAAACGTATCCTTTTAAAACTAAAACTGTTTAAGTTACATATTAAATTAAATTACAAAGACTAACTTACTTTAACATTAATATTATTCCATTTCCATTCATTTCTTGTTTACTTTCGTAGTCGTTTTTGGGATAAATGTAGATACATTTGTTGATTTTAGATCGTTTACTAAATTGCATACTGGCAAATAAAGTCCTTGTTCTAGGGACATTTAATATCTAGTATTTCCTTCTTCTTGTGAAATGCCTTGATACTGATACCAGTCTTTGAACTTTCATAATTCATGTTTTAGTTGTGACCGAAACCACAACAACTAATCTCACAAATTGACATGATATTTTATCAACTTTTATAACCCACATTTCGAGAACCAGTGTCCAATTTGCCAAACGACATTCTTTCACTTCCAAAAAGACAAAAAGAAACCTTTAAAACCACCAAGGAACCCTAAATTTTAATATCGAAAGGTATCAAAGTAAACATCCTAAATATTTAAGTAATATTCATTTTTATATTTTTACGACGGTCAGGGCATGGTTTAAAAAGAGATATCTCTGTCGCTGTCTGTTTTCTAAGGAGGGAAAGGGATGCAGCATCGTCGCAGGCGCAAGGGACAGAAACAAAACGATGTGAGGTTGTTTTATTGTTAGAGTTCCGTGGGAAGATTGTGGAGCTGTTCGGTCTTGTTATGTTTCTTTCTATAAACACATTCACATTTGAAACTAAAATCTTTCTTTTTCGTGTAGTTAGTGACTAACCTGGTGTCAGAGTTTTTATGCTGCCCATGCGCCTCTGACTTAGCTTCACATGCTGTTGAGAAATATCTCTCAGACATGCTGGTTTCCTCACGTTGTTTTCCTTCACCGATTTTTAAGCAAGTGATAAGTATACAATACACTCGAGACCTGCTATGATTTGGCAATCCAACGGTCACACCACTAGGTTATCATCTACCTAGCCTTTTTCCTACCTATGTTGGGGTTGGCTTTCAGTCTAACCGGATGCAGCTGAATACCAGTATTTTATATGGAGCGACTGCCTATCTGACCTCCACAACCCAGTAACTGGGTAATACGATACCACTTGGTAAGACTGGCTGTCAGATTTTCGGGCTTCTAACGACCCGTAACGACTGTCAAAGATGCACAAATGACAGCCGGAACCAACGGCATAACGTGCTTTCCAAGGCACGGAGTAGTTCATACGTAAAAGAACTGCTTCATTACTAAGCAGGCTGCGCGGTAGTTCTAACAGCATCTTACAGGTTATTGCGGCGAAATTTGATTCTCCAATTATGAAGGCCTTCGTTCGGGTGTTGATCGAATAACCTATTAGTAGGATATTCGATCAATATCATTACGAAACGACCTACTTTTAATTTTCTTATTTTATTATTGAATCACCTGTAATTTACTAACATATTTTATAAGTAAAATTGTTACTAACAAAGTGGATTTATGTCTGAAATAAAATTTTATTATTATTATTATGTAAATATGGTTACCCATCCACGGCCAACCCCGGCAAGCGTAGCTTAACCTGATGGATCGACCTGTGCGGCTGTTAGTACTTAGCCACGAGCTCCTCACATCTTAAAATAAAATAATATACAGAACCATGACCTCAATTTAAAATCGTAACATACCCTTCAAATATTTTTTGTTCTTCAGTATAAATAAAGTTGGTACGCCACAGAGAGAGTAATGCGCATGTGTATATCAACCGCCTTCAGATTGTAGAATATCACTTATTTTACATAACATAAACATCACGCCAGTATGCGTTTAAAGGTTAGACAGATGTGTACACCACTAACACTCGCCACTAACACGTAACTAGTGAAATGTAATTGTACTAAAGGTACTAGGTGTAATGTCTCGCTGATAGTGGCGCATCTGTTGGATCATTTAGCTCCCATCAAAATGGTTGAGCTGAATGGGGCTAAGCCATGCGTCATTTTCATGAACGGGCGCCGTCAGTAGGGACTGGTCACCTCTTAGCTGCCACGGCTGTTTTGAAATTTAACTTAATTTTAAATTGTTTTTAATCTTCTAATTATGGACGCTTTTTTAAGTTCTGCATTGTTCTCACATTTATATTTCAACGTGAATGAGTGTCCATGAATGTTCTTGCCCGTTCTTCTCCATAGGTACCTACTGCTTTGGAATGGGCAACTAGCTTCATCTTTCTGACTGACCGACCCCTTGACAATAATTCAAAAGTGCCTGTTATTTTTTTTTCGAGGGGAAATCATCAAATTACTCTTCCCGCTCTGGGTGGAGCGGAAGGGAGTGTCAGACTCTTACTGACTAAAACCCATCCATGTTCCTTCCTTAGCCCTTTATGTTCCGGGGTAGCGGTAACCCTTCCGGACAATCCCGCTTAATGTATGTCAGCTTGGGGTTTAATTAGCGACCTACAAACCCGGGAGTCAGGTCTGGGACCACTGCTCAAACAAAATGTTTAATACCAAGTTTATACTGCAGGAAAATCCAAAAAAAAACTGTTTTAATAACCTTTTTTTTTTTTTTTTTTTTTTGCTTGAAATAAATAAATTTTATTGCAACTAATTTAATATAATGTTAATCTAATCATATTTAAACCTAAAACATTACTAATAACTATTTACAAGTATATAACAGGAGGGAAACAAAATAAAATAAATCAAAGGGCATCAAAAAATTCGTCCACATCGCTGTCAACAGGAAAAGTTCCCAAAAGGCTGGCAGCATTGCCACGTTGTATGGCAATGCTGATTCTTTGACCGAAAAATAGGCCAGCCCTCTGGTCACGTGAAGAGTCGACCAATCGCTTGGCGATGTCTCGATAAACATAGTGGGTACTCGGACCCCATGGCCCTAGTGTTTCAACCCCAAACGGCTCGAATATATAACTTCCAATAAGGTTGTTATACTTGCGCCGTTTGAGGTTTTCTGCACCTGCAGCGGCTAACCTAACCTATAATAACCTTTTATTTCTTTTATAAACAATCACTAAAGACTCCAAAATTATTAATGCCATCGTTGTGCCACAAATAATTATGTTATAAAAACCAATCTAATTAATATTTCATGATCATCACAATTTTTGACGCCATTACGTTTTGGGAGCGGATCTTATTGGTCATTATTGGACGCAGTTCCAAACTGCGGGCTGTTACCGAGACTTTTATGACGGGCTTATCCGAAATTCCATATACCAGATTTCGGGCCAACCAATCATACGCAGGACAGGTGATGTGCAGGGCAGGTCAAGGTGACAGTTCACAGTGGCATCACACGTGATACAATGATACATTAATTAGACGACTAGTGAACAACTAGACTAGACTAGTGTATCAAATTTTTTTTTTTTTGTTAATGGCATCTCGCAGTTCAACCTTAGGGTTGTCTACTGCTTAACCGGACTTGCCTGTGAATGCCACAAAAGAATTGTAGCCTCCAGCCAGGGCTTAAAATAAACTAACAAACTAAGCGACTACACGCTAAGGGCACCCCCTGTGGGGTACGGACCTCAGATTAGGGCGTCGCTGGGGGAGGACAGCAAGGGACAGCTGGATCGGAGGTATTTAGAACTACTGACTCAGCGACAACGCGGGCTGGCTCGAGCAAGGGTCGGGGAGTGAGTCAAACTTCAGTAGTCGTCTAATATTATGTAGTGACCATCCCCTAGAATTCAAGGATCTATTCAAGCAGTAAGGTTGTAGATTTACTGATAACTTATTTGAGAATGCTAAAAATTGTATAGGTATTATGTGTGTTTTGTGTATGTTGTGTTGTGTGTATTGTGTGTTATGTGTGTTGTTTAGGTAAAAGGGAAGAGCTCATTGGGCCTCAAAAAATTCGTAAGCAGTAATTGTTTTTTCTTTGAGTCCTTGGTTTAGCAGTGGCTATTGCAGCTGTTGGACATGACGTCCCGAGTTCGATTAGTAGATAAGTATTCATCTGCATATTTTTTAGTCGGTTGGAGTCTGGAATTGTACCCACCGTACTCGGTCAAATGTGGGTTCGAATACAGACAGCTGTCTTACTTTTTGTAAATAATTTAATCACCACTGCTGTCAAAACGGTGAAGGAAAAACATCCTGAGGAAACTGGCATGTCCTAGGATGAAAAATTCGAAGACATGTGACATCTACCAACCCGTGCTGGACCCGCGTGGTAGATTATGGCCGCTTCTCTCACAGCGAGGCCTGTGACAAAAAAGTTTTTACTCAGAAAAAATCTTTAAGAAAAATTCCTATCGAGTGATTACGTCACCGTTGCCAAGAATTCAATTAACATAAATATGACCGAAATGTCAAAAACAATGAGAAAACAAGGACAGTCGACATATTCATAAAAAAACGATAAAAACAAATGCAATAACTTGAAACAAGTTTCCTTTAGAACGTGAGTAGTCAATAAAAGCAGAATATAATATAATAAGTATATTTTGTAACATTTTTTTTAAACCAATTGATTGCCGGAACGCAGATCTACACAAGACACAATGGTTTTTTATTTAATTGTCTGTAATTACAGCATGCAAAGGGTTAAAGGAGTGCCTGTTCCGTCTTTCTGACTGACCGACTCCTTGACATTTGAAAAGTTGTTGCAAAAATCAAAAGTCATTTATTATAAATTCAAACTAGGCTTAAAATTAGCACTTTTTAAACGTCAAAATCACATAAGAAAAACGCCCGCCCTTCACCACTTCCTATTTCTTAAACTGGGACGAAGAAGTGCCGCAACAAACTCCCCAGCAGCACAGCTGTCTGTTTAGTTGGAAGAACTTGATACCATGTAGCGTTTAAAGTAATTAATATTTTGAAATACAACATAATAATACATTAATTGTATTTAAACACAAATCTTAAATACACTATACAATCTACAACTAAAAAATATAGTGTGTATACAAGTAGTACAAAAACAGGGTAGAGCTCATAGGGCGTCAAAAACATCCCCATTGCTGTCAGTGGGAAATGTGCTCAAAAGGCTGGCAGCGTTGCCACAGTAATTGAAATTATTTGCCATGTCAACTAGCACATTGTCGAGCTCATCGTCCGGAGAAGTACTACCGTCATACCTATTTCTACTATTAAGTAGTGTTGCCATGTTCCGGTTTAAGGGTGTAATCACAGGCATGTACAGACAAATTTTCCCAATTGAATATGAACCTTATGCTTTTCTAATAGAGTTGAAAAACTATAAAAGAAAATTGACAGATTGTGGTTACTTGATGTGCTGGCGTCTGTACCTACTTGTATCCACATTTATACTCAAAACTCTCCTGACAACATTTTCCTCATTCCCCTGCAAAATTGGCGTTGTCCCTTAAAATATAAAAATACTGGCAAATAAAGTTGAGATAAGAGTAAAAGTAAACGATAACACGGGAATCAAACCAACACCTACACACCACATAAACAGCATTGTAACTACTTCACCTAACCAAAAACTAATCGACATAAATTACTAACAAAAAGAAGCAAAAACAACAATCACAAACAATATTTGTATAGCAACATTGAGATATAAATAATTTTACAAAATTAAACGACACAGCGCCGCCCCGTGGTGTTCCCTGCGATTTCTTTTAAATGACATACATGGTATTCGTGAGACTTGTTAAGAATTTATTATTACACAGGGTGGTAGGGACATGACGGGCATCTAGTTACCATGGAGTCAGTACATGATTCTGAACAACCTTGCGTTGAAATATTACGTGGGTTAAAAAAAAATTTCTTTTTAACTTAGCCTACTCTGTCCCATTGCTCTGCAAAGGTCCCCCCAAAAATAAAACTGACACTCCCTAATACATAAGGTAATGAGTAAACTATACCTTTACCTCTGTCCTCATCGGATAATACAGGCGTGATTTTATGTTAGAATGAACCAAGTAGGTATTACAAAAAACCCTATAAAGACATCCAAAAATCGCTGCCTTTTCTTCTAAATCCACAATCTACTTTGAACTCCAGATGATAAAAACACATATGTATGTCTACCTACCCCGTTTGTGAGACGTCTCTATGATAAAAAGTGCCGCTCTAAACCCGGCTTGTATTTAAGAAATGTTGCGCTTCAAAAGATGTTTAGAAGGGACGATACGACTGGCTCACGATATTACATAAAAGCAGTGATAGCCTAGTGGTGTGAGCGTCGGATTTCCAAGTCATAGTTCTCGAGTTCGAACCCAAGACATTGCGTCTCTGATTTCACAGCTGCATGAGCGTATTGTATAATTATAACTTGACAGCCAGTCTTACCAAGGGGTATTGTATTGTTGTGGAGTTCAAATAGGCAGTCGCTCTATGCCAAAATTTGTATACAGTTGCATGCGGTTAGACTGGGACCCAACCCCAACACAGTTGGGAAAAGGTGGACAATCAATCAAATCAAATCAATCAAAAGTCATTTATTCAACTTACGCTGAAAATCAGCACTTTTTGAAGGTCAAAGTTACATAAGACAGCCCCTCAAAAACGCCCACCCTTCACCACTTCCTAGTGCTTTAGCCGGAAGGAAGTGGCGCAGCAAACTCCCCAGCAGCACAGCTGTCGGTTTAGTTGGAAGAACTTGATTCTACACATTTATCGTAAGAGAAGTAATTAACATTACGAAACACTTCACATTAAAATCAATCATTTGCCATATGTCAGCTAGCACACGCCAATAAAGTCAAAGTCAAAATAATTTATTGTTTGTCACAGGTTTAAAGCAGTTCTTATCATCGCAATATGTAGATCGCTGTAACATACCCATAGGGCGTACAATATGCATATTTATATGTTTTCATTAATTAATATCTAATCCAAACCAAATCTATTTTATCATGCAAAAGTACATTATAAATTAATGATCTCTCATGTCAAAATACATTAAAATTCGTCAATATGATACGCATGTCAAAATATTATTATTAAATAATTAAATTATACATAGTCAAAATTAATTCAAATATATAATAACAGTCAATCCAAAACTAATTACAACAATAAAATGAATAAAACTATCACATATTAAATGATCAAAATTTGTCATTTAAAAACTCCGTAATATTATAGTACTCCTTACTAATAATTAGCAATTTTTTAGTTCTCTCTTGAATGAATTAATGTTCATTACCTTTAGATAATTAGGTAGTTTGTTGTATATTAATGGGGCCAATTAAAACATTAAAAACTGACTGTACTCAAGCGTAAATTAAAAAAAAAGAGCCTCCAGGTAAAAGAGCGTGCCCGCTTACATGTGCAGGACAGATTGATTGACTGATTGATGACGACTGATGAAAGATCCAAGATGAAAAGTCCTTCTCCAATCTCTTCACTAACCTTTTATTTCACTACCTCCACAACAGCCGGTCGAATATGTAAAAACCCGACCGTGAAAACCTAGGTGAAGCGAACTGTCATTTCACCTACATAATAGTGCTATTCTGTAATAGCGTATGTGAAGTGAACTTAAAATCAACTGTCGGTTGTATTAGGCGAAGTGAATTATTTAATAAGTTGCCTCTAGAGATAAAAAGCGCTATCTACGGAAGCTCTTTTAAAAAGCAACTGAAACCTTTCCTGTTGGGTAAGTGTCTTTATGCTGTTGAAGATCTGCAACGAAGTTCTCTTTCTCTTGTTTTCGTGTGGTTAGTGACTAACCTGGTGTCAGAGTTTTAATGCTGCCCACGGGCCTGTGACTTCACATGTTGTTCAGTAATATCTCTCAGACATGCTGGTTTCCTCACGATGTTTTCCTTCGCCGAAATAAAAATAAAAATTCTTTATGATATTATATTTGTGCATAGATGTAAAATTCAGCGTGTTCTTTTCTTCTCTTCTTATGTAATTTGTTTTTTTTTTTCTTCTCCACCATGTAATTTCTGATACAATTTATTTTTCATGAATATATGAGTTATGAATTAGTGCTTACTTCAAACTCACTAAACCTTAGTCGAGTCTACCAAAAACCGAGACAGTTGTATCGGAAATATTTATTGAAATATGAACGTAAATGTTTTGTCACTTTGAAATAAATATCGTATCGTATCCGTCCCGTTGCCTCTAAATCACAAATAGCTCATATTATTATTGATGAGTCTAGGGCAGCATGCACGGAATATCTTAACCGACTCCAACCAAAAAAAACGTCAAGTTATGTATTATCAATGTCCGTCGTTTTGTGAGCCCGTATCTCAAAAACGGAATCTTTGTGCAGCGTTTTGTGTTTTTTATCGAGTATGTTTTGTTGATAATAATCAGATCTTTTTCAAATCGTTTGTGGATGTTCATATTTTGTGGGTTTGTAAAGGGTTTTGGTGTTATTAATCATTATTTGAGGAACCGTGAGCCTGTATTCACGAAAGGGGTAAGTAGGTTTGTAATTTCTGTTTAAAATAAATGCCTCGTCGTATGCTGCACAGGTCGACGTCATCACTGGGGCTATGTCTTGCATAGGGTCGCAACATGCTGCATTATGCTGAGCGATGGCCGTTTTGCGTAGATGTGACGCATATTTTCCCCCAATTTTTTCTGAGAACTGAGAACCTTCTAGAAGTCCAACCAACTTCGAAAAAAGAAGCAAAAACCGTAAATACAAAACAAAGACACCGACTTCCGAAAATAAAATAATTTTTCATGTCCAGTTTTTTTTTGTTAAAATTGTTTTTTTTTTTGTGTTTGTGTTCTTTCTTTGTTTATTAATTTATTTAATAACCAACTTATATTAACAGTGTGCACTAAACATACAAGTTATAGGTTAGATATTAGTACATCGAAATTATAATTTAATGACTTATAGATATAATATAATATTATTATAAGAATCAATAACATTATGTACCTATGTATTGTATGTATTGTATTATGTTTACCGCAAATAAACGTAATGCATTTTACTTTTAATGTCTCATCACAAATCAAATAAAAATATTGTATGTCACATGATCCCACATGGGCACATATGAAACACAGCTAGTTCCACTAAGAAGAAGAGACGCTAAGAAATTCCACGGTACCTCTAGGTACTATGATTATAATTATTGTTGCGGCCTAGAACTTGGCCACTTTGACTTTGTAAGTTAATTTTAATATTTCTACACCGGCAACGGTAGTCTATGTGAAACTGTTCAATGTTAGATCTTAATGTACCATATATTCAGAAATAAATAAATTTATCTATCTATCTAAAAATAACTGGCTATCAACGTCAGAGTACTGTACCTCCGTATGTCATCATCTGCCTAGCCTTTCCCCAACTATGTTGGGGTCGGCTTCCAGTCTAAACGGATGCAGTTGAATACCAGTATTTTACATGAAACGACTGCCTATCTGACCTCCACAACCCAGTAACTGGGCAATACGATTCCCCTTGGTAAGACTGGCTGTCAGATTTTCGGCCTTCTGACGACCCGTAACGACTTTCAAAGATGCATAAATAACAGCCGAGACCAACGGCTTAACGTGCTTTCCGAGACACGGAGGAGTCTCGGTATGTAAAGATGGTCACCCATCCACGGCCAACCTCGGCAAGCGTAGCTTAACCTGGTGGATCGACCTGTGCGGCTGTTAGTACTTAACCATCTGTATGTAAAGTCATATTTTACATACAACTAAGCTACTGCAGCATACAAAAATGCTGTTTAAAATGGTCAACAGTCCATTGTGCCGTGATATGCCATAATCACCAAGTGGCTGGTGATCCCAGTACGAAGGTACTGAAAGTCGGTATCCCAAAAAATTCCACGTTCTTGCTTTTCACAAGAAAAATGTCTGAAACGAGTTCTGAATTGACAGTTATGTTTGTATTTGATGGAGCTACGAATTTATTTTGAGTTGGTATTTTATTCGAGACTAAATACTAACAGCCGCACAGGTCGGGGCTGGCCATGGATGGGTGGCCATCTTTACATAACGAGACTCCTCGTGTCTCGGTAAGCACGTTAAGCCGTTGGTCGCAGCTGTCATTTGTGCATCTTTGAAAGTTGTTACGGGTCGTCAGAAGCCCGAAAATCTGATACCAAGGGGTATCGTATCGACCAGTTACTGGGCTGTGGAAGTCAGATAGGCAGTCACTCCATGTAAAATACTGGTATTTATTCAGCTGCATCCGGTTAGAATGGAAGCCGACCCCAACAAAGGGCTAATTAGATGGTGATGATGATTTTATTTGAGACTAGCGTCCGCACGCGACTTCGTGGTTTTTCTTGTTTTACACATAAAACATAACAAAACGCCTGTAATCCTAGATGGTATAGACAAAGGTGTGCATGTAGTACAGAGGCCAGCACATCAAGTTACCACAATCCGTCAAATTTCTTTGATAGTATTTCAACTTTATTGCAAAGACATAAGGTTCATTTGAAATTGAGAAAATTTGACAGTTAGGGATAGCTTGATGTGCTGGCGTCTGTACACTCACATTTCTCCAGTTATGTTTTAGTCCCAAACAATAAGGGATTTCATCATTCTCCTGCCCTTATCCCAATTTATTTGTGGTCGGCGCAACATGTCTTCTTCTTCCATACTTCTCTATTAGTCGTCATTTCGCTTCCTAGCCATATCATCTTTCACACAATCCATCCATCGTTTCTTTGGACAGTAAGGGATTTCTTGTTTTAAAATTATATATATTTCCTATGATACTCGGCAATACTGTAAGGGGAGTTCCATCCATCCGTTAAGATGAAAGCTTTTTTTTTTGAGGGTTGGAAATCATCAAATGTGTCCTCCGATCTAGGTGGAGCGGAAGGGAGTGTAAGACTCTTACTGACTTAAACCCAACCATGTTTCTTCTCCCTTGGTGTTCCTGGGTAGCGGTAACCCTTTCGGACAATCCCGCTTACTCTGACCACGACATAGTTGGGGAAAGGCATTAAGTGTCATCATCATCATCATCATCTGCCTAGATCAGGGGTGGCGAACCTCAACACATCTACGTGCCATTATTTCGCAATTCATTTTGAATGGGGCCATGACGTGCCAACAAACAATGTTGTGTTAGGAAAGGATACACAATAATACCTTTTTTGTGTTACAGTAATATCAACATTAACAATTTTATATTCTTTTATATGAAAGAACAAATTAGTGCAACTTTTGAAATGATGCCGTGTACAAATTATGTTGTTACGTGCCATCGATGGCACGAGTGCTATTGGTTCGCCATCCCTGCTCTAGATTATTATGAAGAAAACACTGTTTGTAACAAAAAACCCTTTCACTACAACAAAATCGCGTATATATTGTCCCCAATGATACTATTACTGATTTCCACCTCTGTTCACTCTCCCAAAACATCTTCGTAGCTCCGAAACCCGAAATATTTGCACTCAAACAAAAACCAAGCCGAACTGCACGAAATAATCCACGGAAAAACACTTAAACGTTACTCTGAACAAGAAACCTCCTTAATTACTCGACAATTGCTTCTGGCAACACCAAACTTAATTAAACCGTTACTACCTTTCACAACCATTCAAATATCAACCTTATCACAACGGAACGAAGTTGTTTTTTGAAAGTTGCGTGTGGTTGGAGTTAAGTTGGTGTTTGGGCAAGGCCGAAATATTGTTTTTTGTTAAGGAATTACTTTTGAAGGTGGAGCAATGGTGGCCACTCCCAAATAATGATATAGTAAAATATTGGTGGGCTGCAGTCTTGTATTGGGGTGGGCAGGAGTAATTACTTGCTGAGAAGGTAAGCCGCGGTTGTCGCGGCCCATTTGCTGATGGGTGAACTTTCTTTTTACAACGATCGGTGTGATAACCTGAAAACAAATCGATTAACTATGCCATTCTTCTTAAGAACCAGAAATTCGCATAGGTTTTGGTATACTTACCTAGTTGCCTTGTTTCCAAGACTTTCGTCGAATAATTGATTCAATAAATATAATAAGGTTGGAATACATAAGAAATGTATGAAAGTAAATGAGGAAAATCCCGTGAGGAGAGTTCTGAGTATGAATGTAAAAGGTATTACTCTCCTCTCGAAGCGTTTCACCTTTTGTGGTGTAGGTATTATTTTTATTCTGGGTGCATCGTCGTCACATATAATTTTATAATTCATACATACTTACAAAACATTGTAAATCATTTTAAAAGAGTAACGGTGGAGTTTCTTTCCCATTCTTCTCCACACGAGACTACCTTTTGGAAGGGGCGACTAGAATCAATTCTAGTTCTTGTTCATTTTCAGTCATTGAAAGCAAAGCATTCGCAGTGTGCAGACGTGCTCGATAGCAATATTTAATAAATACTTTATTATTAGTGACCTCCTTTAGCGCATTACTGACGTAATGCATCTGAAATAGTGCCTAGTGTGTAGTTTTAGTGAATAATGAACACGGAACAGTGAACTACCAAAAATACAAAATGGAAAACAGCCCCTTTAATAAAAGAGGGCCAGTGCCAGCCCTCGAGTCGGCCTCGACTGATGTTGTTTCCACGCCCGAGATCCAAAAATGGATGTCAGCCATCGAACTGCACTTAAATGAAATTTGCTCTATTGCCACGGATGGCAAACTCAACTCGGAGCAGAAAATGAAAATTTCTACACTGTGCCGAAAAGTAGGTTCTGGCACCTCACAAATGGCAGTATTATACCAGTCGCTGAAGCAGAAAGCCATGCACGCTTACAACATGGTTGATTCCCTTAAAGAAGCGCGTGATCTGACGGAACACATCTCGGACCTCAAGCAGACAATTAAGGACTATAGTTCTGCGAGAAACGTTTCATTTGCTGATATGGTCAAGAAAGGAGCAAAGGACTTCGTTCGACCGAACAATTTAAGCTCAGTAGCTATTTATCCCAACGATAAATTAAAGTCCAGTGACGAAACCAAAGTCCTTGTACAAAAAATCATACGCCCTGATCAAATGAAGCTTCATGTACGTGGTGTCCGCAAGACCAAAAATGGAGGCGTTATTATTAGTACAGAGACTAAACATGATGCTGAAAAACTCAAGCAGGCAGTCCAGCTCTCTACATCTGGGCTTACCGCCGACGAACCCAACAAGCGCAAACCTCGAATCGTGGTGGTAGGAGTGCCTACTACTTTGGCTGACGCAGAAGTCTTCAGGTGCATTTACGAACAGAACGTAGCCGACAAGTTTCCAGAAGTGACTATAGAGTCCTTTTTGACCATGGTTAAATTGAGCCACAAATCTGGGAAAAAAGATACGTCGACCTGTAACTATATAATTGAAGTTCCAGCCGGTATACGTAAAGCCCTAATAACCCAATCAAGACTTTTTATAAACTGGACGTCCTGCCCCGTCAGGGACTTCACCCTAGTAACCAGGTGCTACAAATGCCAACAATATGGTCATGCAGCAAAAACATGCAGAGAGTTAAAACCTATGTGTGGCCACTGCGCCGAAGAAGGGCACTCGATGTCAGAGTGTTCGAAGAAAGCTGACTCACCGAAATGTGCAACTTGCTCGCGCTTTAAAAAGCCCAACAACCACAAAACGGGAGACACTGAGTGCCCTGCTAGGAAAATAGCGGAATATAGGTACATCAACTCCATCGATTTTGAGGGCGCCTAGAGCGTCATACTCAAGGCCAAACTCTGCTGCTGCTGACTCAACGTTATATTGCACTGGTCTACAAACCTGCGTATTTGTTGATGTCTAAGCATAATCATCGCCCGATGCAAACATTGTGATTTAAGTTGTGACCGTAATCAATTCTGCTGACGCGAAATCATATCGTATCTGTGTAACTAGGTTATAAGGTGCAAGAAAATATGTATGTTACGCAAACTTGTCAAGAAATTATTTTCCATAGTTATTTTAATTTTAAGGTAAATAGTATGTTAGTAAACTAGGTTTAAATAAGTAATGAATTATTTTAATATTTTCACTGTTCAAGATATTTTATGTTAAATATTGCGAAATGTTTTGTCCTACAAATACCATAACGTATGCGCTCCTGCCGCCTGTGACACAGGTTCATCCTAGTACAGGCATCTTACAATATAAATACCTTTACAAATTATTTTCTAAGATTTTAATGTTAATATTTTACCAATTTAATTCTGAATAAATATATTATTATTTATTATATTTTGACGTTCAAAAGTGCCTATTCGAAACAAAAGGTTTGACTTTGACTTTGAAGCCCCAACCGTTATTTCTTTGGTCTTCTATCGGAGACCAAAGAAATAACGGTTGGGGCTTTACGACAGTGATGTGGCTAGAAGGGGGGTGCACGCCGAGATGACGACTAATACAGGAGTATGGAAGGAAGACTTGTTGCACAGACCCCAAATTGGGATAAGGACAAGAGAATGATAATACAAAGAACTGTGCATGCCTCACGAGGCAAGCTAGCAGCAGTGATAGCCTAGTGGAGTGACTGTTGGACTGCCAAGTCTTGGGTCTCAAGTGCGAACCCACGGCACGCACCTCTGATTTTACGGATTCATGGGTGTATTGTATAATTATCACTTGCTTAAAAATCGGTGAAGGAAAACATCGTGAGGAAACCAGCATGCCTGAGAGATATTTCTCAACAGCATGTGAAGCTAAGTCAGAGGCCCATGGGCAGCATAAAAACTCTGACACCAGGTTAGTCACTAACCACACGATAAGAAGACGAGGCAAGCTAAAATCGGTGAAGGAAAACATCGTGAGGAAATCGGCATGTTTAGAACCAAAAATTAGAAGACTTGTGTTTCTACCAAACCGCACTGGGCCCACGTGGTGTATTATGGCCCAGTCCCTCTCACAGATAGGAGACTGTGCCCCAGCAGTGGGAACATATAAGGCTGATTAAGCGGTGGCCAACGTGCTCTAGACTTAATTGGTTAGTGACTTGATAAGCGCACCTCACCCAGGATCACATGGATGGATTTTAGTCAGTAAGAGTCTGACACTCTCTTCCGTTTCACTTAGAGCGGGATCATTTGATGATTTCCCAACCTCATAAAAAACCAGCACCGTAATTGTGTAACAAACTATTCACAATCTGAATGACTTTGAAGAATATTGCTATTCCATTGCTTCATGATAATAATGTTAGAAAAAAATATCTGTAGTGCCATTCTGTAAAAATCTCACCATGAAAACGTGAGTGAAGTGAGTTTAAAGACAGCTGTCAATAGTGTCAATTACTTGCAAAATGTCGAATGACCATGAAGCAAATACAAAGAGGAGATGCCGTAACTGGATTTCCCTTTAACATAATGCGTGACACTTTACGGGGAGCGAGGGACGTTACAAACCACGCCCCTCTCTATTTTCCATCTAGCGGTGAATAGGACAATTAATAGATTAAGCTTTGTCGATTGTTACAATGTCGTTTTAGCTAGATTTCGCTAGATGTCACTAGTGCATAGGTGACATGATGTGATACAAAGTGGCGCCATCTTTTGTCGAGCAGTGACACTATTGTTAAGAGACAATGCACAGATTTTTCTAGAACGCTTCTAATAATTTATGAAATAAAATTACTTACACGTGAAATGTTATGCCGTCCAAGGCACCAGAACGTCTATCTGAATAGTTTTTACATGATAGCACACAACACTTCATCTTGTTCTTTAAAATAAGATAGAAAATAATAAATTAGACTGAACACTGGACTGTAAACATGTAGTTAGTACCTACGCAACGTGTGCCGCCAACTGACCGAGGCCACGCCCACCGTGATGACGTCAGGACAAATTTATTGTCACAGTGCACATTCACATTATGACATCTCCTCTTTGTATTTGCTTCATGCGAATGACAGTCGGTCAATTCTTTAAAAATCTCACCGTGAAAACTAAGGTGTAGTGAGCTGTCCTATCAACTGAATGCTAACGATTGACACTAATGACAGCCCACTTCAATGCTAACGATTGACACTAATGACAGCCCACTTTAATGCTAACGATTGACACTAATGACAGCCCACTTCAATGCTAACGATTGACACTAATGACAGCCCACTTTAATGCTAACGATTGACACTAATGACAGCCCACTTTAATGCTAACGCTTGACACTAATGACAGCCCACTTTAATGCTAACGATTGACACTAATGACAGCCCACTTTAATGCTAACGCTTGACACTAATGACAGCCCACTTTAATGCTAACGATTGACACTAATGACAGCCCACTTTAATGCTAACGCTTGACACTAATGACAGCCCACTTTAATGCTAACGATTGACACTAATGACAGCCCACTTTAATGCTAACGCTTGACACTAATGACAGCCCACTTTAATGCTAACGCTTGACACTAATGACAGCCCACTTTAATGCTAACGCTTGACACTAATGACAGCCCACTTTAATGCTAACGATTGACACTAATGACAGCCCACTTTAAACTCACTTCACCTACGTTTTCACGGTGATATTGTTACAGAATAGCGCTACTGCTCAGCAACGGAAAAACGCAACGAATATGAGCCGGTTCGACTATCGCATGGTAAGCGAATTTTTGAATACAGATTTGTTTCTTTTTGAAAATAAAGGAAAGTTTACTTTGGCTAGCTCCAGCAGTCAGGGTGCCTTTATACCAGGGATGAGCTATGCAGTCTTGCTGCGAGGATGTGAAAGCTAAGCTACGAAACTATGTGACCGTTTCCACAGATGCTAATATGCTATGTAGCGAGCTAGTGAGATGGGCTATGAAGATGCGCCGCCCACGATGACAAACACGCGCTCACTGTAGGTATTCTGCTCTGCATTCTAGCTACACCACTCGCGACGATCCATAGCGCGCATCCAGATCATGCATACATCCACTTAAAAAACATAGCAGAACCTGTTTCCGCCAGAGCTATACTATACTAAACAGCAATGAATTAAACATCGTGAGGAAACCAGCATGTCTGACAACAGCATGTGAAGCTAAGTCAGCTGTAAGCTGTGTCTATGGGTTTCGTCAATGACATTGTTCCATGTTTGCAGATGATTTGAAACTGTACAGTGAAATTAAAACAGACTGCGACATTCTTCTTCTTCAGGAAGACCTAGATGCGGTGCAAGTATGGTGTCAACTTAATATGATGACTCTCATTACAAGTAAATGCTATCACATGAATATCTTGTGTTGGATGAAGTTTCGCTGCGATAGGTTGACACCATCCGTGATTTAGGCATCCAACTCCGGGATGGGAGAGAGAAAGGTCGTCCCGTCCCAGCCGCCGCAGGAGACGCCCCGGGCGTCGGGAGCCACGTGACGACTCCCGGCCACCGTAGGCGCGGGCCTGCGGACGGTGAGTAATGGGTGACTCACCGTCCGATCAGCACCAGACCCGTGCCGTACGGCGCGTATATGTTCCACACGCGCCTCAAAGAGATGTCAGCATATGAAGGGGCCCCTCAGGGCCAAGCCTGCCGGGTAAGCGGGATTGTCCGAAAGGGTTACCGCTACCCCGGAACATAAAGGGCTACGGAAGGAACATGGATGGGTTTTAGTCAGTAAGAGTCTGACACTCCCTTCCGCTCCACCCAGAGCGGGAGCAGTCATTGGATGATTTCCCAGCCTTAAAAAAAAAAAAAAGGCATCCAACTCGACAGCAACTTTCATCAATCATATTGACGCGATTGTAGCCAAAGCGTTGAAAATGACGAGTTTTGTGAAGAGAACTTGTTCGGAGTTCTGGTCCACATCATGTGCTTTACTACACCCTTGTCAGAAGTATACTTGACTACGCATCTGCAGTTTGGAATCCCTTAGATCGTGTCCATATTGACAGGGTAGAACATGTACAGAAAGCCTTTACCAGATATTTACGCTTTATCTTAGTTGCCCTCGTGACGCTAAAAATTCCCAAAGGCTTAATCATTTCAATATGATACCAATGTTGAATAACGTAGAAGCACTTCTGATCAGATCTTGTTTCATGAAATCATCCATAATCTGGCGGATGTACCTGAGTTATTATCAGAAATCAATATAAGTGTACCTAGGCGTATTACAACTACCTAGATTTCATAATGTACTTTTTGTTTTCATTTTTTACTAAGTATTTCATTTTTTGTTTATTTGCCACATGTGCCTGCCACTTTAACAGCAGCCTGTGGTACAGGTATACGCAGAGGCCGCTCAATGCCCTACGTGTCCAATATAACAATGGATTTAGGATGTTGTTGGGGCTACCCCGCTTTTGTAGTGCCTCTGGTATGTTTGCGGAGGCCAGGGTAGACGGCTTCCATGCCATCATGCGCAAGCGGCTCGCAGCCTTACTAGGCCGAGTCCGGGCTAGCACTAACAGCATCCTAAAGGTCATTGCGAGTAAACAGGACTCAAATATCCTGAAATCATTTATTCGGGCACTAATTTTATAAGCTTTTTGTAAAATTTTTAATAAGTATGGACTCTTAACTTGGTCTGAAATAAAGATATATTTATTTATTTTATTTTAACAAGTTTGGAATATACTCTTGTTGAACTCGTTATCGCGTTCTACCATTTTGAATATCAATTTTACTGTTTATTGTTTAACTTTTCTTTTCTTCTATCGCCCAGCGGTTGGTCGACTCTACGCGTGACCAGAGGGCTGGTCAATTTTTAGGCCAAAGAATCAGCGTTGCGATTCAACGTGGCAACGCTGCCAGCCTTTTGGGCACGTGTCCCACTGTCAGCGATGGGGATGAATGTAACTTATTAAAAGATTCAACTTTTTGAATTCTTGCGAATATGCTCGCGAACTTTTAATTTAAAAGATAGACGGTTGGTAGCCATCCTAATTTCCTGGGGGAGCGCATTCCACAGAGAGATAGACTGAATGAAGAAGGAAGAGTGCATGAAGTCAGTGCGGTGAGCGGGACAATGAAGAAGGCGATTATTTGAAGAGCATAGATTTTTTTTGTGATTAGCACAAATGTACTGAAAGTGGGAGGCAAGGTAGCTAGGGGAAGAGGGCGAATCAAGAAAAGAAAACAAGGTGGTCAGCGCCCTTTGCTCTCTGCGCTGGCGTATGGGTAACCACTTTAGAAGCGACCGATGCGCAGAGACGTGATCATATTTACGCAGATTGAAAACGAATCGAATGCAATAATTGAGAAGACGGTCAAGTTTGTCGAGCAGATCTGCATTCAGGTCGTAGTAACACACATCACCATAATCAATGATTGGAAAAATTAAGGTCTGCACAAGCATTGTCTTCGTACTCGGTGGTAATAATTTTTTTAGTCTGTACAGAGCCCGCAGCGTTCCAGTTACCTTCTGGCTGACCCTAGCGACTTGAGTACGCCAGCTCAAAGTACTATCAATGTGTAAGCCTAAGTCCTTCACATCAGTACTAAATGGAACGATTGACTTTACAGAAATTTAATTCAATAGCCCCAGGTATAAA
Organism: Hyppa rectilinea; assembly: GCA_951799385.1. Lineage (NCBI taxonomy): Eukaryota > Metazoa > Arthropoda > Insecta > Lepidoptera > Noctuidae > Hyppa > Hyppa rectilinea. The sequence continues at coordinate 9,663,353 of OX637329.1, read as the reverse complement.
GTTTTGGAAAAAAGTACACTGCACCTCTTAGGTTCCCCAATTTTAGAAGACAGTTTTTCACCTTTCATTGACGGAAAAATTAATCATTTTATTGATATTTCGAATAGACTCTCTAAAATTAATGTACATTCGGCATACACTCTCATCAGATACAGCTGTTTCGGTCCAAATTGTATGTATTTCCTCCGCTCTTCCTCCCTATAATAATAATAATAATAATACTCATTTATTTCAAACAACAAGGTCCATATGTGTTAGTAAATCTGTACTTAATAACTATGGAAACAGCCACACCTTTTGGACAAAATCGATCAAACTATTCGACGTACTCTGACATCCATTTTAAATGTGGCTTTGGACGACCGTGCTTGGCTGCAAGCCACATTACCCATTCGTTTTGGTGGGCTCGGCGTCCGCAAAATTTCTAGTGTAAGCTTACCGGCGTTCCTGTCCTCGGTTCACAGCACCAAAGAGTTAACCGCAAAAATCATAGCTCCTTCTCAGGTTAACTCTGAAGTGCCGTGTTTGACCGATGCAATTGACGCTTGGAAGGTGGCTTGTCCGGATACGGTGCAGCCCGAGAACCCGACTTCCCAGAGACAGTGGGATGAGCCGCTCTGCAGGTTGGTACGGAATAATCTAATTAATACGTCCACCAATACTGCTGAGTGTGCCCGCCTACTGGCTGTGGGAGAGTGGGAGTCGGGCCTCTGGCTTCAGGCACTACCGTCACCCAACATAGGCACTATGCTGTGTGACACAACTTTCCGGCTCGCTATAAGTCTGCGTCTGGGCTCTCCTTGCGGGGCACCACATCGCTGTCAGTGCGGTGAAGCAGTCGACCGCCTCGGACACCATGACCTTTCTTGCAGTAAAAGCGCTGGTCGGTTGGCACGGCACGCCAGCATTAATGACATCATCCGTCGGGCTCTTGTCACCTCCGGGGTGCCAGCTATTTTAGAACCTAATGGCTTGGCACGCGACGATGGTAAGAGGCCAGACGGAATGACTATAATGCCTTGGAAGTTGGGTAGGCCTTTGGTGTGGGATGCAACCTGTGTCGACACCCTTGCGCCATCCCATCTTCCTAGCACGGCGGGCTGTGCTGGGGCGGCTGCTGCAGGAGCGGAAAACCTCAAACGGCGCAAGTATAACAACCTTATTGGAAGTTATATGTTCGAGCCGTTTGGGGTTGAAACACTAGGGCCGTGGGGTCCGAGTGCTCATCGAGTATTTCGGGATATCGCCCAGCGGTTGGTCGACTCTACACGTGACCAGAGGGCTGGTCAATTTTTAGGCCAAAGAATCAGCATTGCCATTCAACGTGGCAACGCTGCCAGCCTTTAGGGCACATTTCCCACTGACAGCGATGGGGATGAATTTTTTGACGCCCTATGAGCTCTTCTCCTTTTTTACCACTACCATAATGGATATATTTTTTAGATTTAGGTTGTATATATTAATCATTGTTTTATTTTAAATTAAGTACATAATTCGATAGAAAAAAAACAGTAAATTTATGAAAAAATAAAAAGTAATTTTCATTGTAATGATAATTTTATTTTGATTTAATTTTTTATTCTAATTACGATTACGATTTTGTTTTTAAATGTAATGTTTTGTACTTTGTTTATATTTAAGTATTCTCTCCATCCTACGAGTAAAAATCTTGTTGAAACGTATATAAGTAGGTAGCTATTTTTTATGTAAGTGCCGTGTACGCCTGTAAGTGACTAATTCACCATAATTCAATGCATTTTGTTATGTTTTATTATGTTAATGTTTCAGTGAATGTGTCGTTGATGTACCTTTCAAATAAATAAATGAAAATCTTTCCGCAAACAGGCATAAAATGAGGACACATTCAGCGCGGAACGTGGCGGAACAGCGCTGTAGGTACACGGATGGATTGCAACTTGCTTAGTTCCTGCATAGATTATAGGTCGATGCTGTACGCGGCTGATACAAGCAGAACAGGTATGACCGAAACCATTTAGCGAAACGCGAATGGAGCTGAATAAATGTAGTTAGCTAATCGCATGTAGTATTTTTTTTAATTTATTTATTTTAGTCGTTGCGCACTCGTTGGTCGTTGCTCGCCAACTCGTTTTTAGTTGCCCGCTCTACTCGCTTTGTGATGATGACGAGCGATGGGACATGTGCCTACAGTAGCCAAGGCAATCTTGGCAAATTTTGACAAGAGTTGAATATACAGGGTGTAAAAAATAAATAAACTTATTTTGTGTAAAAGCATACTTTATTCTTAATCTTACTCAACTTTTTACATTATTTCACAGCTTTGGTCTATGTAGAGCGCGTATTCAAAAATATAACATTTTAACTCTGCCATAAATATCCGAATATTTCGAAAAAAATATTTAAAAAACACAAAAAAAAACATATTTTTCGCGCTCTTTTCTTCCTTACATCTACTTTCCCACATTCCTTACATATCTTAATTTCTAAAGTAAATAAAAGATTTTTTTCTCAATTTGTAATCTAAAAAAGATAAAAAAAAATCTAGCGATCTTCCTACTGTGCGTTAGAAAATTCAATATTGTACTCATAAAGAAAATTCGTAGAAAAAAATGCTAATTTGGATATATTTTAACGAGCACCAAAATTAATTAAACATAAAAGTTAAAGTCATGTCTGACGCGCCCACACCCATAACTTTAAACTTATTAACTACATAATTTCTTAAAAAAAATGACTATTGATCACCTATTTTTATTAACAATCAAAAAACGAAAAAAAACAAAAAAAAATAAACAAAACTTTGGCAAGATTTTTTCTCAACGAAATTCAAATTTGTTGTGACCAAAAATATTTTTCTCTTAAAAACTATAATTTTTACAATTTTTTTCTTCCCATTTATTTTTAATTGCCATCTAAATTCGATAAATTATCACTTTTTAAAAAATATTTTATTTTCTTTCACAATATAATTTCTTTCAGAAAGTTTTATTGCAAGCATAATTTTTTTTGTTGACCAATAGTTAAAATATAAAAAAACCTGAATATTTCACGAATGATATTTGCATATTTTTACCGTTCTTTTAAATAACAAATCGGACTCTTAATTAAACAAAATTGGTAAATAAATTGCTTATGATTTCTTACAAAATCCCCGACACACACTGAACATCTCATATACAGCATGAATCGGAAAGGTTTGCTTATATTTTACGTGTGGCATAGACCATTTAACTGAACAACTTTTTCCATGAGACCAACATCGTAATTGCGAAAAAACAATTCGACTGTCTCATACCAAAATTTCAATACCTTCTTGTCCCAACTGACAGTTTATTATTCTTTCGCTATTACGATGTTGGTCCGATAAAAAAAGTTGTTCAATTTGATGATCTGTACCACACCATTAAAAAAGAGATCGTCTATCTGATGCATGCTCTAGAAAAGGAACTAGCATTGCTCACCTACGCTACGCTACACGCTCTAATACGTTTCACTTCAAAAACTGCAAATAACATTCGCAAACATACACAGTACTAAAAAGACGGAACTTAATGGAATCCAAGTTGCCCCACAGTCGCTCAACAATCGTTCGACTTAACCCAAAGCTGTAACTTACAGTTGCGATCACAGACGATATTTTGACTGTATGACAGAAGATAATCGATTTAACTATTATGTTTATTGGTAACGAAACGGATCACTGTACGATTATAACTACATAGTATAAAGCAAAGTCGCTTCCTGTGTCCTAATGTCTGTATGTATGCTTAGATCTTTAAAACTACACAACGGATTTTGATGCAGTTTTTTTAATAGATAGAGTGATTCAAGAGGAATATTTATATGTATAATAACATGCAATTTCCGTCATCCACGAGAACGGTGCCGCGGGCAGAAGCTCGTAATTGATGTAACGCATACGACATCAGTTACAAAACGTACAGTTTAAGGGCAACAATATGTATCAACTTAACACTACTCTAGTCGTAATAACAAAAAAAAAACCTTCGATTTCCTCGTCGATTTCGACATCCTTCAACTGAATAACAAAAAAAATAGAAAAAGTTTTATCTATATACATTCAAAGATATTATTATTCTCACCATAATACTGGGTGTAACCGAAAGAGTATATACATACAAAAGCATATGCTACAGACCACCAAACTGAACAAGTAAGTTGTTCAGTTTGGTGGATTGTAGCATATGCTTTTGTATGTATATACCCTTTCGGTTACACCCTGTATACAGAGTTCGCAGATGGCTTTAGCATGTGGCGGACCTCTTATTATAAACTGAAAAGTGTATCATCATCAGCCTATAGCATTCCTCTGCTGGTCCAAGACCTCTCCAATTGCACACCATTCAGTTCCAATTCTCCGCAACTCTCATTCAGCTGCTATCAGCCAAGATCGTCGCTGCAACTGTCTGAGGGTGTCCTACCTTACGTTTGCCGATCTGCGGTCTCCACTCAAGAACACATCTACCTCAACGGTCGTCGATTTTACGGCTAATATGGCCGGCCCATAGCCACTAAAACTTGCTTATTCTATGAGCTATGTCGACAACTACGGTTCTCTGATGGAACATTGAATAAAAAACATTTTAATAAGCTTATGTGACTATTGTTGGTAACGGAAACGATTTAAACTACTTATTTGATTAAAAATTAAATATCGCCAAGCGGTTGGTCGACTCTTCACGTGACTAGAGGGCTGACCGACTTTTTGGTCAAAGAATCACTGTGTAACGTGGCAATGCTGCCAGAGTTACGGGCACTTTTCCAGTTGACAGCGATGTGGACGAATTATTTATCACCCTATGATTCTTTCCCCTCTTTTTATATATTATATATTTATATGTACATATCATTATTTTAATTATGTAAGCTTATATATTATTATGTAAAGGTAATTGTAATCTGACATTAAGTAATAGGCAGTTAGCTTTCAATGTCAAGACGACTTATGGAATCTATATACTTGTTTAACAAACAGTTATTTATACACCCATTTTAAAACCTCATTTACTTAATATTTATTTTAAAAAAATATTCTAACCACAGTCAAAACATCGTCTGTAACCATAAACAATAATAAAAAATATAAAAAGAGCATTAAAATGGCAAAAGACATGTACGGTTCTGGTAACTATTTGTCGTTAATTATAAACTATTATTTTTTTCATTACAAAATAATATCAAAGAAAATCGTTAGAGTAGAAAATGACCTAACTGAATATAAGTTTTTTTTTTAAACATCCTGTATTTAACCATGAAATGTTAAAAGGTCGTATGTCGTTTTACATCTTTTTACAAAGATTTGACTTTTTAGAATTATTAGTGGTTCGAATAACAAGTATTTTTAAATCAGTGACATAATAAAAATGTAAGTACAGAATGAGTGTTAACAAAAAGGATATTTTTTTCTTAAGAAATATAGTAAGTTAGGTCATTTTCACACAAACGGACTAAAATTAAAAATCCGTGTGCAAAATTGCTAGGATTGTTTAAAAGGATATTCTAATATTTAAGTGGCAAAGAGGACCAGCCTATTGCATATTAACATCCATTTATGTTGGAAATAGGCATCTGTGAGAAGATAAGCATATTGCGATCAATAATCCCCCAATGAGCCTAATTCCAACCTTTGGACATAACTATAAAAAAATTATGTATATTTATCCTTTTTTAATCCATCGAAATCACACACGAACCTATTAAAAATTCACATTAAAAAAAATGCTATCAATATATATTTTTTTTATAATAATATAACAAACAAAGAAATTAAAATACTAAAAAATCAACGTGAAAAATAATCAGATTTAGAGTTTTTTTTTTTTAGAAAGTTTTAAACAAAATATATTTTTTTATAAAAAAAAAACAAATATTTTTTTTTACTTACGAGAATATAAATATCTTAAACAAGAGAATGGCATCAATTTAGTATTAATAAATGGTCCACAATCACCCCTTAGATGCCTATGTACAATCGGCGTATGAAAATCGATATTTGAAAAGTTGATTTTTTTTTCATGATTCCTTATGGAGGGTAAATCGTGGATAAACATTATAGTCTGTACATATAAGTTTACTATCAAAAATTCCAAAAGAAATCGTCGGTACAGTTAACAAAAAAAGTCAAGACACAACATTGGCAGTAGAAATTAACAATGCAAGGTGGACACGAACAATACGAAAATAAAATGAAGTTCGTATAACCCATAACGTTCCCTGTGTGTATAAAAAAATATTCAGTCAAATATGTCTAAAGGTTTAGTCACTATAGCTAGTCAAAGATTGACAAAACCCATAGACACACACACACACATCACTACTATACACTATACAGTGTGTAAGGTTAAACGAGGGACATACTTTCAGGGGTTACTATACTCATGAAGATGAACAACTTTGACTATGGAACTATACCTCAAAAAAAAAAATCTGCTGTCAAAATGTATGGAACAGCTGATGTTTTTTTTGTCATATTTCCGAGTTACTCCCATGAACAAAGTTGTAGATTTTCATGAGTACTATACAACCTGAAAGTATGTCCCTCGTTTAACCTAAAACACCTGTATAATTTTTTTGAAAAAAACATTTTTAACTTCGATTTTAGGGTTTCTTTGTTAATTTAAAAATACGAGCATGCATTAGTATTCTCTAGTTTATTATTTACTGTCGTATTGTCGTGTCCATATTGTATAAAGTAACATGCAAAGACATTTTATTTAAAACATGCCGAAATTGTGTATTAGATAAGCTTTGCCCAGCAGTGGGATTTCTGCCAATAATATCGCTAGTTTGTTTGTGTCATTATGGCATTCAACCTTACAGCGGTGGTTTCCTGGGAAAGCGGTTCTGTGATATTATAAAAGCTGTCATGGAAATCAAGTATTTTACATTAGTATTTGACATTGACATACGTTCATACAAAACTGACACCTTCCCGTTGGATTAAAATTTTTGACATTAAGGTGTCAAAAAACACTCTGTATTCGGACAGCGCTTGTGACCGACCGCTAACCGCATGCATAAGAAAACAAGTTTATGAGATAACTCTTTCATACAATACACAGACTATAACATTATTTTCAAAAAATAAACTTTTCATTCGAAAAAACAAAAAAAAAATACAAAAAGCAACGTTTTTTTTTAACTTTTCAGACGATTTGTACAATTTCTTGTTTAATTTTTTAAATAATATTTAAAATATAACATATTATTTATATTACTATGTTATTATTTGCGTTTAGCATAAAACAGGCTGACATGATTATTTTTTTAGATTTCACATGGTAAAAGAATATTATAATTTTGAACTAATATTTTTTTATTTTTTTAAACTGCTGTTAAATTAGGCCAGTCTTTAGTCGTAAAATACGACTAAAGTATTAATATGGAAAGGGTAGGCAGCAGCGTCCTACCTTACCCATAACTTAAAAAAAATAATATTAGTAAGTATAGAATACTCCTCCTCGCAGGAAAGATTTTTTTTCTCAAAAAAAATTTATTCAATACCCATTTTATACTAAATACAAAGTTATATCACAAGCGGCATAGTAATCTACGTCTGGTCCCTCCAAAAAATCGAAACAAAAAGAATTATATTAATTAAATAAATAAATAAACATAATAATAAAATAGCTAAAATTTCTCGACAAGGGACCGAGCGCTTTTTTTTATTAATAATAAAAAATATATTATCATCGTTACTATGAATAATTATTACAATATAAAAAAAAAATTAAATAACCATCTAGAGATTATCGTCGTAAAGAGAATTATTTTTTACACTAAACCTTTCCTTTTTAAGTTTATATTTTTGTGAAACTTTGGAATGTTTCTCACTGGAGAATTCTTGAGATATCCTGCAATAAAACATGGGTATGGTAAATATATTAAATTAGCATAAATAATCATCATCATCTGCATGCCTGTTCCATCTAGGGTCAGCTTCAAGTCTTACCTAACCAGATAGATGATTAGATGAAGATGACGATGATGATGATGTTTTTTTGATGATGATCGTAGATTATACAACAAGTGAAAAAAGGGAATTTAATTCGACGGTAGTAAGTTGGATATTATTCTAGATTAGAAATCCTGAGCGGAGCGAGGGCGACAAGGACTGATATGATATTTTTTTCACGAGTTGTGTACTCTTACTTTTTACCATTGACTGCGAGAAAATAAATAGTTTAGTAGTATAGCATTTATCACATTTAATTATTTTTAATTTAATTTTATAGCTCTATGGAAGATGTCCATTTAACCAACCAGTAGGTACTTTCAGCTCGTTTTATTATTTTATAGTAAGTAATTAAAAAAGTCTTTAAAAGAAAGTTTCACTATAATCCATATAATACCCTTATTTCCTTCGAGCGGTAATGTTAAAAAAAACACTTTCGAATAATTGCGGTATCTTGCCAGCGCATCACGTTACCACAAACTGTCAAATTTGCTTAATCGATTTTAAACCTTCGTTCCTGTTAACTTTTTAAAGTTTAAATACATTTGGAGAAATTTGACAGTTTGGGATAGACCTTGATGTACTGGCGTCTAAGCGCGAAAAATGAAAGTTAAAATAAATGTAAGACTGTGTGCTTACCTCATATCGATGCAGTAGCGGGGTACTGTTGTAATGAGGGCTTTCACTGTAGAAGAAAGGCCGCTTCATTGTGTTTTGCCCTGTAAGAGCAATATTAAGATTATTTTTATTTGAATATCTTTTTGGTAGCGCCAGCCAGTCTTACCAAGGAGTATAGTATTGCCCAGGTACTGGGTTGTGGAGGACACATAGGCAGTCCCTCCATGAAAAAAAAAGATTAGACTGGAAGTGGACCCCAATATAGTTGGGAAAAGGCTTAGCAGATGATGACCTTGATGGTGGCGTGGTGGTGTTTGGCATGTGAAGCTAAGTCAGAGGCCCATGGGCAGCATAAAAACTCTGACACCAGGTTAGTCACTAACCACACGAAAAATAAAGAAGACCTCGTTGGTCCAGTAGTCGCGAGCAGGACTGCTTGACACGAGTTCTTGGGTTAGATCGGGAAGGAAAAAAATCAAACTAAAAAGAAAACCCAATTTTTTCAAACAGAGCTTTTCCAGTCTAACCGGATGCAGCTGAATAAAACAACTATTTTATATCGATCGACTGCCTATTTTGTCTCCACAACCCAGTTACTGGGTGATACGATACCATGTGATATGACTAGTTGTCAAGCTTTTGGATTTCTGGCTACGTGAACGACAGTCAAAAATCTACGAATTATATCCAAACTCAAAACTCAAAGCATTTCAAGTAAACAAATTATAGGCACTTTAGAATTGTCAAGAGGGGTCGGTCAGTCAGAAAGATGAAGCTAGTTGCCCATTCCAAAGCAGTAGGTACCTATTGAGAAGAACGGGCAAGAAACTCCATGGACACTCTTTTATATCAAAATTTGGTTACAAAATCTGGGTTACATCATTAATGTTGAAATTATACATGCGAGAACGATGCAGAACCTAAAAAGCGTCCGTAATAAAAGATTTAAAAAAGTAATTTATATAATTCAGCTCAACCATTTTGAAGGCAGCTAAGTGATCCAACACACGTGCTACCATCCATTCAATAGAATATTATGATGGTACTTACATAGCTGTGTGTGTGCCGCGAGCGCGTTCTGCTTGGCTATGAGCAGCTCCGGGCCAGGCCGCGGGAGCTGGTCGTAGTAACCTCCTGCGAATGGAAGAAAAAGTTCATATTATATTATATACATACAGAAAACAAATTTTAGGAACATCGTCTGCATTTAAAATGTTTGAAGTATGTGAAAATATAACTATCCCATAGCATGTTGGCATTCATTTCAAAGTACAATTGGGTATTTGAAAGGGTAGTCAATAACGTTACTTTTTATGAATTGTCAAAACACGGAATTTGTACGTGACTTGTATGAAACATAACAATGTGACGTCACAGATTTTTAGAATCAAAAGGAATACTTCTTAGCATTAAATGCTATTTAAACTTCTATCTTTGAATAATATGTGATGAAAGTTTATAAGACGTGTGGTCTTTTTTCTATGTGATATTTGACGGTTAAAAAGCCAAAATGCATATAACTGTATTAAGACCAAAATTCCGTTTATTAAAAATATTCAAAAATTATTACCGTTTCAAATAGTCAATTATTGTGAATAAAATCTTTGAAAATATGTGCAAAACAAGTATTACCTATTTTAAAATCGTTAATATTCCCGTTAAGTTGCGCTTGCGCATGTTCATGCTTGTTCATGCTGGGTCCATGGTACGCGAAGCTTAATTTCATAGCATAACTAGGTAGAAGTCAATGTACAACAGTGGACTATCAGAAACCGAGTTTCTGTCATGTCAGAATTTAATTATTTAAAACGCTCACAAACAATTATGCACATGAAGTTACCACAAATTGTCAAATTTTCTCAATTATTTTGAACTTTAGCAACAAAGTTTTAAGGTATAAAATCATTTGGAGAAATTTGACAGTTTGGTATAACTTGATGCGTTGGCCGTACACTTATAATTCTATAGTCTTCTTTCTTCCTCGTGTTATTCGTGACTAACCTGGTGTCAGAGTTTTAATGCTGCCCATGGGCCTCTGACTTAGCTTCACATGCTGTTGAGAAATATCTCTCAGACATGCTGGTTTCCTCACGATGTTTTCCTTCACCGATTTTTAAGCAAGTGATGTGTTATGCTTACCTGTCACGTTATTATGGTTGTTGGCTGGGTAGTAAGGGCTGCCTTGTGGCTGCATCACGTTCTCACACCCTGGAAATACCACACTTATTTATTAACAACCATTTTTTTTTTAGTTTATAAATATAAGGTGTTACTTTTAAATAATTGTGTCTGACCGTTAGGAACACAAATTGGCAGGTTACATTATGTTCCTTTTTTAAATATAATCCATAATTAGAGATACTATCCCTAAGTTTCTTTTTTATTTCAACTTAAAAGCCCCAAAACTGACTGTATACTCTAACTGACGTACGTTCTTAACGTCATACAAATAAGGTTCAAATTGATATTCAAAAGAATTCCCCACCTTCACTGCGATATCATAAGCAGGCCACAGTTTTCGTCCCCACATAAATCCGAAAAAATATCCATTCATTTGTCTGCCTACCGCTTCGAGGAAATTAGGCAAGATATTATCATGTACAGGTTGTAACCGAAAGGGTATATACATACAAAAGCATATGCTACAGACCACCAAACTGAACAACTTTTACTATAGGACCAACTCCGAAATCGTGAAAAAAAATCAGCTGTTCCCTACATTTCGACGAGTCACGTGACCAAGAATGTATAGAACAGCAGATTTTTTTTTGCGTGTTTTAGTGAAAGTTGTTCAGTTTGGTGGTCTGTAGCATATGCTTTTGTATGTATATACACTTTCGGTTACAGCCTGTATAATGCTATAATGGTAGTTATAACTCACCATTGGGCGTATCAGGCTCCTGTTTGACCTGATGCTGTATTGACTCCAACAAACGCTGCTGCTCAATGAGTCTCCTGCTACCGTACATATCTGCGTCTGTAATATTATAGAGAAACTGTTTAGACGCGATTGATACTCAATTAAAGGCTTTTTTTTATTTTTAGCCTTTTGAGCGCCAAGGTCGTATTTAGAAGACAAATGAAAACGCCACAGTCTCCTAAAGCCAACAAGAAAACATTTTTTACGTACATAATAAATGTACTAGAATTTGTGGTTTGGCGAAGGAAGGACGCCGAATTGTTCACGCTCTGGCGTTCAAAAAGTTGACTACCACCTCTTCAAGCAATACTATTTTAACATTACTTCACAGTAGGAAGGAGATGGATCTATACGGGTTTAGCTCCGTTTCATTCTCACTGCTGCACTCTTAATAATACTGCTTTAAGATGTGGTGTTTCAGATCCTTTTTTTTGGGAGGGATATCATTAAATGACTCCGCCAGCGCTCTGGGTGGAGCAGAAGGGAGTGCCAGACTCTTACTGACTAAAACTCATCCATGTTCCTTCTTTGAATGTCAGACTTTCGGATTTCTGACTACCCGTAACGACTGCCAAAGATCACGAATGACAGCCGGGACCAACGGCTTAACGTGCTTTCCGAGGCACGGAGGAGTTCTGATATGAGATGGTCACCCAAACACGGGTCTGGTCCGTGGATTGGTGACCATCTTCACAAAGCGTAATCTATACTAATATTATAAAGCTGAAGAGATTGTTTGTTTGAACGAGCTAATCTCTGGAGCTACTGGTCCGAATTAAAAAATTATTTTTGTGTTGGGTAGTCCATTTATCGAGGAAGGCTATAGGCTATGTAACATCACACTGCGACCAATAGGAGCCGAGTAGCGAGTGAAACCGCGTGAGAGCAGCTAGTGTTTATATTATCTTGAGTCCGTTTAAATATGATTCTCGTCACAAGGTATAGTGATATCAACAATCAATGTTTTTACAAATAAGTAGGTTTTTTTTCTATACTATGAGGTCATGACTCTTTTCTTTGTCATAATATTAGCAATTGTAAAGTAAACGTGGGTCTGTTATTGTACATTTTACTATAATAGTGACATAGTATGGCTCCATGTGAACCTATTTATGTATTATCTTCTCTATTATATCTGTTTTAATAATACTCGGTGCAGTGAACTCATAATATACCATCAAGATTGTATTTTCCAAGGCATCAGGCAGTGGTTTGAGGTCAGTTATAATGCCAGTTATGTAAGTCTTACTTAGCTCGTGGCTACGTAATAACAGCCGCACGGATCAATACAGTGCCACCAAAAGCCCACCCTTCACCACTTCCTAGTGCTTTAGCTGGGAAGAAATGGCGCAACCTGTCTAGCAGCACAGCAGTTCAAATTTGATTTAAAAAATCCCAAATTTTAAATATGATGATACATGTCCTAAAATAAAAAAAAAACCAAGGCTTGCGAAATTCCCTAATCTTTCACCAAGAGGAAGCCTGTGTCCCACAAGGGGGAACATTATAGCCTGTTTTTTTTTTTGAGGCTGGGAAATCGTTCAGTGACTTCTTCCGCTCTGGGTGGAGCGGAAGGGAGTGTCAGACTCTAACTGACTAAAACCCATTCATGTTCCTTTCTTAGCCCTTTTTGTTCCGAGGTATTTGGTAACCCTTTCGGAGAAGCCCGCTTAATTATAGCCTGCTTAAGCTATGGACCTTATATTACATATAATAAGGATTATACAATAAGGATGAAAAATATTTTTATATGTCCGTCAGCCAGATTATTAAAAGTATTGGACACGTATTTTTTCTTTCTTCTATCAAAAGATGACGACGATACAATGGGTTAAAATGTGGTATGACGTCACTCCTATGTAGCTTTTATACTGAGTTGTGACGTAGCTGGCCACACCCTCCAACATTAATGCGTTTTCTCTAAGTCTACGCTACGCGTCTAATATTTTTTTATTATCTGACTGACGGACGATATGCAATTTCTTTTTTTTACTCTGGCAACATCTCTATTATTCCTGTATGTAATATTAGATAAAATTTAACTTACCAAGTTGTTCCTTGTTCCTTTCATAAGAGAACTTATCATCCTCGACATTAATATCAATCTCCTGCTTTATATGATTCTCATTGAAGAAGTTCTGATTCTCCGTGATCCTGTGTTGTTCTTGCAGCATCTGAAGATTATGCTGTTGATTCCGCAGCAGCTCCACACTATCAGGGTAGTTCTGGAAACCATAATCGGGACGGAACGGTTTCCCGAAGCCGGAGTAGAGCTCATTTTTCTGATAGCTCTCGACGGTTTTCGAGAAATTCTCGACAGGTTTTTCGTAACCGTTTTGAGCTTTCCCGTTTCTGTCCAGAGCATATCTCTCGGCTTCTTTATTATACTCCTCGTTCGTCTGCGGGAGATAATCGTCAGGTTTGTTGGTATAGTCTTTAGCTTCGGAATATTTCTTATCAAAATCAGGGTCTTTCTGATAGCTCTGGCTGAACTCTGTTGGATATTTGCCTGAGGCTTCGGCGTAGCTGTTATTGGGTTGTGAGTCGTCTTCCTCTGACTGTACGGGGTCTGTTTGCATGAATGCGTCCTGTTTTTCGGGCTTTATAACTGCTGGTGCTAGGTGCGCGTTCGGTATTTGTGGCGATAGAGTCATTGGGGTGGTCATACCTCCATAGCGGTACGCAAGCTGGGGAGTACATGGAGGGAGAATGTTAGAAATTGGTAGCAAAAATGTGAATACGATGGCGATATAAATTAGGCTTTATTTCTTACACAAAAAGGTACACATTTCAGTGGGAGTTCGAGAACAACACAACGTGTCGTAAGTACAGTCAAACATGTATCAACTATAAAATCCGCCTTGAGAAATGTCTGAGAGATATTTCTCAACAGCATGTGAAGCTAAGTCAGAGGCCCATGGGCAGCATAAAAACTCTGACACCAGGTTAGTCAATCACAACCACACGAAAAAGAGAGTAAGACCTAAAGGCGCTGTCAATTCCTTATTGAATTCATGAACGTGGAATTGACTGTACATATTTGGCTTCATACCGTCACTGAAATGGGTTATTGTAAACTCACCACAGCGAAAATACACCACAGCGAAAATACGCCACATTTAAAAATATTGGTTAATTTGCCACAGTGACAAAATAATTCACAACAGGTATAGTAAACTCGTCACAGGTAGGTCAAACTTGTTTTGGATGTACCGACAGTAAAACGATATTCTTTCAACATTATTGTTTAGTAAAAGTAATGTAGTTCCCGAATAAAGAAAAAGAAGAAAACTGTATCATAAAACATGATCCATGGCCCATGTGGCCATGGCCATTAAACACTACTACTTCGTTTGCTATCGGTACTTTTGAATCTGTGGCAAGTTTTCGTGAGACAGATAAGACTGTGGCGAGTTTACTATAATTTTTACTTGTGGCAAATTTTCATTATGGCGAGTTTACAATAACCCACTGAAATGTATATCTTTTAATTGTTTATTCAATATAAGATGTAAAAAATCTGTAGGTACCTTTTTAATTTTCATTTACATTTTTAATTTTCGGTACATCTTATCAAATTATTTAGAAAAACCATTAAGTATGTCTTTCTAAATAATTCGCATACTATTTAATTTCTGTACGGCGATGGAAGTTTTTAAAACGATCGCGGTCTTCAATCTATATGATTTCATATTTTATTTTTGACCGTTTCAAATAGTCTATTGGGTAGTTAAACATACAAATCTCTAAATTGTTATCATGTCTATTCCTTCCTATGACGGTATACTAGGTGTAACCGAAAGGGTATATACTAACATATAAAAGGATATGCTGCAGACCACCAAACTGAACAACTTTTACTAGGGGACCAACTCCGAAATCGCAAAAAAAATCAGCTGTTCCCTACATTTCGACGAGACACGTGACCAAAAATGTATAGAACAGCCGATGTTTGCTGTTCTATACAGTTTGGTGGTCTGTAGCATATCCTTATGTATGTATACACCCTTTCGGTTACACCTTTATATCACAGTTATATAATATATGAGTTATTCTACTTACACTATTGTCCTGGGGATCACACGCCATGTGTTGGTCACTGTTGATAGGTAACGCACCATGTGCTCCTAGGTTCAAAGACCATTTGTTGTCTACCTTCTCACTGAAACAAACGAAGGTATAACATCAATCATATGCCCTCCACGCCAAGCTACAAATTTATTTCTTCTTGTTATCATGAATTGCCCAATATCCATGGTCTTTTAATTTGTTTCATACAATTTAATACGTACGAGAGCTTATTTTTTTAAGATATTCACAAAAAACACAAAAAAGTAATGATTTGATTGTTTATTTCGTGTTATTAGTGCACCGCATTGTCACATATTTGTGTCGTTTGCGTACAGGGCATGCGCTTTCTTGTCACGTATGTATATGTGTCAATGGCGTGGCAAAAGGTTATATAGACTTGGTAATATAGACTTTACATACTGTGTACACGATTTAATATCGTTTAAAGATTAAATCACCACTTGGTAGAAATCATCCTTTACCCGCGCGACTTCGAGGAGGTCGAAGTCGTCAGCACAAAAAGTTACCTTTCTCCACATAAAACCCTCATATAATAAGGAATTGTCTAAAATTTCCATGACGCAGTGAAAAATCAATATGAAACATATCCATACCTTCGATGTAAGCGCTATTTATCTGTATTTTATAACACAGTCCATCTTTCCTCAAACTATTTTCCTTCTAAGTAATAGTTTCCCTAACAACTATGAATAGGAATCAATAATATTCAAATTAAATTCAATCATTCTACGAACATTTTGATGTATTCTTAACAAATTGATTTAATTCTATGCATCATGTGCAATTTGCATAATGTAATATCACTACATAGTATAAAACAAAGTCGCTTTCTCTGTCCCTATATCCCTATGTATGCTTAAATCTTTAAAACTACGCAAAGGATTTTGATGCGGTTTTTTTAATAGATAGAGTGATTCAATAGGAAGGTTTATGTTTATAGTTTGTCGACATACTTTGCGGGCGAGGCCGCGGGCGGGAGCTAGTATAAATATAATAGGTGCAGAAAACCTCGAACGACGTAAATACTATTGGGACTTATATGTTCGAGCCGTTTGGGGGTTGAAACACTAGGGCCATGGGGTCCGAGTGCCCACTAAGTTTTACGAGACATCGCCAAGCGGTTGGTCGAGTCTTCACATGACCAGAGGGCTGGCCTATTTTTTGGTCAAAGAATCAGCATTGCCATACAACGTGGCAATGCTCGCAGTCTTTTGGGAACTTTCCCTGTTGGCAGCGATGTAGACGAATTTTTTGATGCCTTAAATGATTTCCCGTCCCTTTTTATATACTTACTTGTACTTATTATTATTAATTTTTTAAACCTTTAAATTAGCTTTTCAATTATTCTAAGCCAAATAACTGTGACCCACTGCGAGAAAAGGCATTAAATTAAAAAAGAGGCTCATTTAGTAAAAAAAAAGTGTCCAGCATTCAAACCCAAAAACGTCCATAGAGGTTCATGAAATTTCAAAGCAAGCATCATTAAAGGGTCAATCATTTTTTTAAAGGAACTGATCCTCTAAAAAAATTTTTGACCCTCTAAATAACTCTCGTTCCTTCAGACTCACCCATAGATCTCCTCCTTCTTGACCTCCTTGTACTTAACAGTGCGGCTTTTCCTGATGACCATGACGGTACCATCGGGCTTCAGCTTGGGGAGGTTCTGTGAGGGCACCGCGTCCTTGCTTAACGTCTTCCATTGCCCTGGAAAGATGGAAACTTTGCGTCAATTTGATGTTATTTACCGCCTGTATTGGGGGAGAGGGGGATATTCTTCTTCTTAGCGTGTCGATGGCAAAAATAATAATTAACCTTTTGACCGCCACAGTCGTGTATAGACGACAAACCAAAATGTGCCCAGCACGCCACGGTCGCGACTGGGTGACAGAATTTTAAACGTAAATAAATAATAATAATAATAATTTCGACCTCACTACTATTTTGTAGGTATTAAAGGATGAATTCGGAGCTTGGCGCTGAGGGCACGCTTTTTCATTTTTGACGTGGCGGTCAAAAGGTTAAATAAATATATTTTAAATTAGTTTGGCCCAAAATTCAGCAACGCGAATACCGCTCACTGACGCAGCCATTAGGTCCTCACGTGTGCATGTGACGGAGCATGCGGTGCAAGATGGGAGGTGAGTCTGGGATATTAAAAAAGAAAGACAATAATTTAAAATATCATATTATTATGGATAATATTTTTCACAATTTTTTTTTAAACCCAAAAATTGCGACACAATTAGGACAATGACCCCATAATTTGGTTTTAAGTTATTTTAATTACAATTTTACCAGTGAAACTGAACGCGATCGGCACATGTAAGCCGCGTTCAAAATCAAAAGTCATTTATTAAAACTAGGCTGAAAATCAGCACTTTTTGAAGTTCAAAGTTACATAAGACAGTCCCCTAAAAACGCCCACCCTTCACCACTTCCTAGTGCTTTAGCTGGGAAGAAGACACATCAATGTCGAAAGTCCATAGAAAATAAAGACACTGACAGCCCTTAATCGGGATTTATGTACTGATCACGTTTAATTTCATTGGTGGAATTCGCCTTTTGTATATATGTCACTAGGTGGGGGAACTGGGTGCCTGGGAAACACCAACTGGTAAAATAATGCTGGAAAGAAAATTAAACTTATAGAAAGTCAGTACCATAATTATTATGATGAAGCGTATTAAATATTTAAATGGTCTGTGAAGATCCGTGGGTAAAAACCATCTGTTAAAGCAGTATTAGTTTAATATTGCTTCACATTATGAAGTTTCTTGCCCATTCTTCTCCATACGAAACTACCTTTTGGAAGGGGCGACTAGAATCGATTCTATTTCTTGTTCATTTTGACGTTCAAAAGTGCCTCTCTTGTGCCTATTTGAAATAACTGATTTGAAATAACTGATTTGACTTTATTATTAGGAAAGTGATGGAGCTATACCGCCTGTGTAGCTTGGTGCTGAGGTGGTTGGTTGGCCCCCATGATAAAGAGTCACTGGCACTGCATGTAAAATTTTCAGGTAAGACTGGAAGCTGACCCTAAAATATTTGCGTAAAGGCTAGCCCCATACGCTGCCACGGACACGTATGTGTGTGGAAGGTGATCTTAGAATAGCACAAAAAATAGTGGCAGTGTTTGTGCTAGGCTATGATGAAACGGATACCTAGCAACTATCCGGTATCCGGCTTACATTTTCTACCCGATGTTATACCGGATGATATTCACTACAGCAGGATTGCCCGAAAGGGTTACCGCTGCCCCGGAAGACATAGGGCTAACGAAGGAACATGGATGGGTTTCAGTCAGTAAGAGTCTGACACTCCCACCCGCTCCACTAGGAGTTATTGACGAATTCATTGATTTCCCATACTTAAAAAAAAAGTTATTCCCTTGGGAACAAATGTCCCGCGACACATGTGTCTAGAGACAACGCGGTTAGTGAGGAAGGCCGTGAGACATAATGTCTGGCCATGTCGTATCTCGAGACATTTTATCTCCCAGCGGATACATGACTCCATGTTTCGGATCGCGACTATTTCAAACAAAACATTAAAGTCATCTTAATAATCCTCATCTATTCTATACATATATTAAAATTGTAGAAAAGTGGTGTCTGTACAATGGAAATATATGAATAAAAAGTATCAGGGGTTGTTATTATATCGATGCCGAACCCGAAATTGTAATTAATTTTTTTTTTGTCCGTCTGTTTGTCTGTGTGTTTGTGCACGCTAATATCAGAAACGGCTTATTTGATTTAGATGCGGATTTCACTAATATATTGTAGTAAGCTTCACTTAACATTTAGTGTTTATTTGAAGTCAATCGGTTCATAAATAAAAAAGTTATGTAAATTTAAAGAATCACGGAAAGTCACTATTCCACGCGGACGAAGTCGTGGGCACAGCTAGTCGTAAATATATCTATTTTATTTGTATTATACAACAATAACTTAGATACACAACTTGTAAGCTTGTTCCTGCCGGGTAAGCGGGATTGTCCGAAAGGGTTACCGCTACCCCGGAACATAAAGGGCTAAGGAAGGAACATGAATGGTTTTAGTCAGTAAGAGTCTGACACTCCCTTCCGCTACACCCAGAGCGGGATGACCTTGTCATTTGATGACTCCCACCCTCAAAACAAAAAGATACATAACTGTAATTTTGAGAATTTTTCCCCAAATCATTACATAGTACTATAAAACAAAGTCGCTTTCTCTTTCTCTATATCCCTATGATGTATGCTTAAATATTTAATTAAAACTACGCAACGGATTTTGATGCGGTTTTTTTAATAGATAGAGTGATTGAAGAGGAAGGTTTATATGTATAATTTGTCGACATATTATGCGGGCGAAGCTGCGGGCGGAAGCTAGTAATGAATAAAAAACACCATAACATTACACCTTGTTTCCCATAAGAATTATACCACATTTCGCCAGATGTTTTAAGTCCCATGTACAGGTCTCCAAAAGTGATAATGCGCATAGAAATCTTCGCCACTGTTCGGCAACGGTCGTATTTCCCGAGCGTCGGAAGACGATATGTAAATAGAGTGGTTAAGTGCATTTTCTTCATGCATAATTTAGTGTGATTATGTGTTTTGTCCTAAAAGAGATAAATATTGATTTATCAGTAACGAAATTTGATTCAATATTTCCATGTAAGTAAATAGCGAGCTATAATTCATATAAGCCTAAATCTGATTTTTAATAATATGCTTTTTCTAGTACTTAATATGTATTTTACGTTGGTATTTTTAATTTTTTAGTATTGAAAAAACGTGAAAAATGTTAGTATATTTATATATTTTACAAAATTAACTATTTCAATTTGAATAAGATAATTAAAGTTGAAATTAAATTCACCTTTAAAACAAAACCAAGAAAGGTGTGTAATAGTAGCTCTATATAATGCCAGACAAAGAGAACACGTGCAGTCACCACCAATATGACAAGACGACTGACGGACTTTTGACTGACCGCCGACCGCCCGAATTGTTTTCGATTGTGTACACATGAAATTGACTCCTATTTCTTTCGAACAAGGTGCAAAATGCAAGGGACTCGAACGATTCAATGATTCGGGTGTTTCCGGGAATACGACAATTAGCGAAGATCTGCATGTGCATTATTAATTTGGGAGTACTGTAATAGGGGAGCTTATTGCCATCAACCGGGCACAAATCCAGACTCCGGGTTACTACTAAGAAATACTTAATAGAAAACCCAATAACACTGTCCGACCTGGGAATTAAACCCAACGAAATAAATAATATAATAAATAAAATGAATGATTTATTCATTCATTTTATTTATTTATATTTATTTAAAATGTAAATAAGCTCACAAATGAATATTGACAACTGCAATAATAATTATTGTATTACTTTTACTGCCTTATCTTTTATGTCAAGTGAATCATGAACAAAGTTCATTTGTACGTATGTATGTATGTGTGTGGCGATATAGGAAACTATTGCTAGCGTTAATATCAGGTTTTACCCATGCTGACAACATTTGAGAGGATAATATACGAATAATAATATAATATGAATTAAATTTATAATTTTATGGGTAATTAATCAGTAGCTGTACTGTTGATAATTAGCATAAAATGAAATAATGATAGTATTATCACGCTTGTTTTCCCTGAAGAGTTGTGCAAGGGGATAATAATTTCAGGAGAG
Organism: Hyppa rectilinea; assembly: GCA_951799385.1. Taxonomy (NCBI): domain Eukaryota; kingdom Metazoa; phylum Arthropoda; class Insecta; order Lepidoptera; family Noctuidae; genus Hyppa; species Hyppa rectilinea. The sequence goes on along the minus strand of OX637329.1, from coordinate 9,642,080 downwards.
AGAAATTGACATTACATAGTGATAATCATATAAATTAAAATATACTCGGCCCCAAGTGACTATTTGAAACGGTCAAAAATAAAATATGAAATCACATAGAAAAAAGACCGCTCGTCTTAGCTTCTGTCATCATCACCTGCCTAGCCTTTTCCTAACTATATTGTGGCCGGCTTCCAGTCTAACCGGATGCAACTGAATACCAGTATTTTACATGGAGAGACTGCATATCTGACCACCACAACCCAGTAACTGGGCAATACGACACCCTTTGGTAAGACTAGCTGTCAGATTTTCGGGCTTCTGACGACCCGTAACAACTGTCAAAGATGTACAAATGACAGCCAGGACCAACGGCTTAACGTGTTTTCCGAGGCCCGGAGGAGTCTCGGTATGTAAAGCTGCATCCGGTTAGACTGGAAGCCGAACCCAACATAGTTGGGAAAAGGCTAGGCAGATGCAGATGTGATTTCTTCTTTGGGCTTATTAGTCGATTCGCACCATTTCGGGCAAGTAAATTCGTTCGGTTTGACCAATACCTCCTTCCTTGTCATGTTTAATAACAAAATATTTTTTTTTCTTAATTTTTACGAACAGCGTTCTCGTGAACGTCATAAACACATAACTCGCAAACTATTATGCGCAGCAGTACCCATTAAATGACGATTTTGACAACTTTATCACCTGAATTGACCTTGTTATCTTCTCACACATCCCGATAACTTATTGCATAACATGACAGCACGCATGTGTACCCAAAAAATATTGTTCTCACACACTTTTTGCAATAAGCCAGCTAAAACTAAAACGCCAAGCTAAAACCTGCCTTGTAATGACAAGCTTTTAGCCAATAACTGAGCACAAATCCAGACATCGGGCTGCTATTGAGAAACCCAATAACACTGCTTTACGTAGGATTCGAAACAATACCCCTTTTTTTTGACGGTGGGAAATCATCAAAGGACTGCTCCCCGCTCTGGGTGGAGCGGAAGGGAGTGTCAGACTCTTACTGACTAAAACCCATCCATGTTCCTTAGCTCTTTATGTTCCGGGCTACCGGTAACACTTTCGGACAATCCCGCTGATCCGGCAGGCAATTATTATTTCAGCCTGCGATCAAATACTGCTGGATATTCAAAGGTCTCCCACTCTCTTCTAATTATGAAAATGTATATTTTTATATACTTCCAAAAGTTCATATAAAAATAAATCAAATACTACAAATTACAATGCCGGATTTATCACTCTTTGCGATCTTGTCCAGGCAATCTTGAAATGGGGGGGGCAAACCACTTTTCTTCTTTGACTGGTAGGAAGCAACACTATCCCTGAGTGCCACTGCCATAGGATATGTTTAATGTTAGAACAGGAACTGCACGCGAAAGAGTTCGCGGGAGGAGGCTTGTAGCCAACCACCGAGCCACCAGACCTGGCCGTTTGGCCGTTTTTCGAGGATGAGACGCCAATTTTCCCCCAAAAAGTATTTTTTGCGTCATATTTTACTACAATCTAACAAGTTGTCTTTCTTTTTTTTAACCTGCACCTTATTTGCGTAACACACTGTCAATTAATATCTGAATCATTTTGAAGTATGTAGCTAATCCAGTGCTGCATATGTTCTAAACAATTGACTGCTTAACAACACAAACAGCGCAATGAATGTTGTTGAACTGTCAAAATGAAAGCCTGCTACTTTTAGTGTTACACAATTAGGTTCTTAATGTTATTACTGTATAATAATCAATTTCACATATTATAATAATTTAAGTCCCAAGGTTTAAAACAAAGAGCGGCGTTCATTTTATCACTGACGTCAGGGGTCTTTCCCGTAGTGACCACATCACATACTGTACAACCACAGAATGACCATATTTAGACGATATTATATTGTCCTTAATGAAACTCTTTGGACGTAATTGATACGCGAAGTCTATAATAGGTAATTATAATTATTTTTTTACATTGGAATAAAATTAATATCAATAACATCCTCATTTCGAATTTAATGGCGGTTTTTGGGGGAGGTCTATGTATAAACGGATTTGAGGCAGTTAATCTTAACGGATCTTTGACGGAAGCTTCGTGTACCCGAAAGTCTGAGAACCAAACCAGTCTTACCAAGGGGTATCGTGTAACCCAGTAAGGGTTGTATAGTTCAGATAGGCAGCCGCTCCATGTAAATACTGGTGTCCAATCGTAACGCGTTAGACTGGAAGCCTACCCCAACATATTTGCGAAGTAAGCGGGATTGTTCGAAAGGGTTACCGCTACCCCGGAACATAAAGGGCTAAGGAAGGAACATGGATGGGTTTTAGTCAGTATGAGTCTGACACTCCTTTCCGCTCCACACAGAGCGGGAGGAATCATTTGGTATTTCTCACGCAGAATAAAAAAACATATTTGCGTAAAGGTTAGACGGATGTTGATTCTAAACGGAGACTATGAAGCTAAAGTAGTTGTAATTATTTGAAAGTTCAGTCACCGATTTTAACTCAGAACTTTCCCGTTCTTTAGTTAACGACAATAATCGACGTAACATTTCCTCATTCGTATATCAAACTTTTCCGTAAGAGGGTGGAATTGTTGGGAAGTTGAATCATTTGTTGTGGCTACATTTTAAATCACGTGTTTTGTGACGCGGACGTAAAAGTGAACCATACAATTAATAAAAACATTCGGCACTTGGTAAAAAAGTAATAATAATAATATACCTAATATCCTTGGAAATTTCACACAACGCCATATAGTCCCAAGCTAAGCAACATAATGCTTGTGTTATGGTAACAAGATGGCTGATAAACTACTTATATACCTACATTTATTTTTGTAAATACATACATATTATAGATAGAAAAACACCCAAACCCGGAACAAATACTTGCAGGTCGTACAAATATTTGCTCCATGCGGGAATCGAACCCGCGACATGCTGTGCAGCAGTCAATCGCTCAACCAACAGTGCCGTTAAAAGTGAACCTAAATAAAATTAAACCATATTAATTGAAATTTTATGAAAATTATTCCTGTAATGCGTTGCGCTGTCCAAATAAGCATCTTCTACTTAGCATAATCAGCTTATAATGTTCCCACACGTGGTACTCAGGTCTCCTCTCGGTGAGAGAGAGTGGGCCGTAATTCACCACATCGGTAGATGTAATATGTCTTCGATTTATTGATGCAAGGACTTGTCACAATGAGGGTGGGAAATCATCCAATGACTTCTCCCGCTCTGGGTGGAGCGGCAGGGAGTGTCAGACTCTTACTGACTAAAACCCATCCATGTTCCTTCTGTAGCCCTTTATGTTCCAGGGTAACCCCTTTAGGACAATCCCGCTTACCCGGCAGGCTTGGCCCTAACGGGCTCCGTCATATGCTGACATTTCTTTGAGGCGCGCCTGGTACAGGTACGCGCCGTCCGGCACGGGCCTGGTCCTGATCGGGCGGTGAGCTACCCATTACTCACCGCCGCATGACTGCGCCTGTCACAATATCCCCTTACGCAACGCATTGCAAAAACCGTTCTACATCACTTTTGCATCAATTTTTGCTAGCTTCTACCAGCGGCTTCGCACGCATGGGTGTCAAAAATTATCCCAAGCTATACCGGGACAAAAAGTGCTAATCCAGACTATAAACTATCTATAAATGAAAGACGTAGGCAACCACGTTTCAACAACAAGTTTCCCATTGCTTTAAGATAATTAGCAAAAATACCCCAATTTTAATGAGTTGAGCGTCATTCGAAGTTTATCAGCGAATACCACATTGTTTTGCTGTTTACTTATTAATATATTGATGCATTACAATCATGAACAATATTCATTGACGTCTGTTTAAAGCATGGGTCATTCCCATAGATAATGCAGCAAGTAATAATAATAATTAGGAGGATAACTTAATTCATTGCTATACAAAATATTATCATATTTGCTTCCAACCGGAATTTTGCCAACGGCTTCGCCCGCGTCTATATACGAAATTATCTTAATGGAATCGTACATTTTTCTGGGATAAAAAGTAGCCTATCTGCTATTCCAGTCCATAATCTACTAGGTGCTGCCAGCGGCTTCGCACGCGTGTATGTCGAAAATTATCCCAAGGGAACGTACTACGGGATAAAAAGTATCCTATGGGTTAATCCAGCTCATAAACTACCTCTGTGCCAAGTTTCATCCAGATCCGTTCAGCGGTTTGAGCGGGAAAGACGGGCAAACATACAAACTCACACACACACAAACTTTCGCCTTTGACGACACGGTTGGCGCAGTGGTTGAGCGATTGACTGCTGCGCACTATGTCGCGGGTTCGATACCCGCACGGAACAAATATTTGTACGACCTGCAAGTATTTGTTACGAGTCTGGGTGATTTCTATCTATAATATGTATGTATTTACAAAAAAAAATGTATATATCTCGTTACCATAACACAAGCATTAGGTTGCTTAGCTTGGGACGATATGGCGTTGTGTGAAATGTCCAAGGATAGTATTATTATTATTATTTTATAATATTTTAGTGTGATTATATAATAAGAGTGATTTCTGTGCCTTTCATCCAGATCCATTTAGTACAGGGGTTCCCAATCTATATTACTTACTGCCCACTTTGAGAATAAATTATGTTTTCGCGCCCCCATTTTTTCACCTACTTACTTAAAACACATTATCTAGATGAAATTACAAATCGCCCCCTCAACTAAGCGGGATTGTCCGAAAGGGTTACCGCTACCCCGGAACATAAAGGGCTACGGAAGGAACATGGATGGGTTTTAGTCAGTAAGAGTCTGACACTCCCTTCCGCTCCACCCAGAGCGGGAGCAGTCATTAGATGATTTACCAGCCTTAAAAAAAAAAGAAAAAAAAGCCCTTTATGTTCCGGGGTAGCGGTAACCCTTTCGGACAATCCAGCTTACATCTATGGACACCTGTTTCGTGTTTCTGGCAAAAGAAAAATAGTTTTTTTTTTATTCTGGCAATAAATCACTTGGCTTGGGAAATCCAGAAATATTAAAAAACTAAAACTTAAGACAACAAACGTAAGCAGAATAGAATCTAAGGTAGGAGAAAGATATCCATAATAAAGCCTTATAAATACTTTAACGATTGCAAATGCCTTGCATGTTATAAGGAGTCTTATTTTAGCGAGCGTAAGAGGTGGTGTGTATTTAATTAGAACAACAGAATCATCAACAACTTAAATCCAAGAACTGTACTCATCCTTATGAACAACTTTTACTATGGTAACACACCTGAACAGCGAAAAAAGTCAGCTGTTTCATACATTATGCTCGCATAACTTGTCAAAGTGTACAAACAGCTGATTTTTTTTCCTCCTAAGGGGGTGGAAGTTTGTATGAAAAATTTCAACATAGTCGTCGGGTCGAAGCCGCGGGCGACAGTTAGTAATCTATACTAATATTATAAAGAGGTAAAATTTGTAAGTTTGTAAGTTTGTATGTAGGGGGTAATCTCCGGAAATAATGATCCAATTTCAAAAATGTTTTCACTGATAAAAAGCTACGTTATTCCTGAGTGCTATAGGCTATAAATTATATTTATATCATACATATTAGCCGAGCTATCGCAATTTTTGTCTAGCAAGTCGGAGAGAAATACCTCCGAAAACAGAATTATTTGCATGCGCTGCCTAAACAGTTACAGTATATCGCAATTTTCCGCGGACGAAGTCGCGGGCAGAAGCTAGTATATTATATACAACTTGATCATACATACAGGCTCATGTGTTAAGTAAGATGAATCATGCGTATTACCTCATCCGTCCTACCTCACTTTAACTGAAGCGATGGTGGAGTAAAAACAATGTAATCATCGTTTTCTTTCATGAAGTTTTCTAGTCATAATACTCGAGTTGACCAGAAGGAAGACAATTGCACTAAGTCAAACAATGTATAGCTTGGAAGCCATGTGCTTAATTGGGTATTAGAAAGGGTAGTCAATAAAATCGGTGAAGGAAAACATCGTGAGGAAACCAGCATGTCTGAGAGATATTTCTCAACAGAATGTGAAGCTACGTTAGAGGCCCATGGGCAGCATAAAACTCTGACAGCAGGTTAGTCAGTAACCAAACGAAAAGAAGAAGTTAATAACGTTACTTTTTATGAATTGACAAAAAGCGGAATTTGTACGTTTTTTATAAAATATAATAATATGACGTCACAGATTTTTAGAATCAAATGGAATACTTATTAGCATTAAATGCAATTTTACAATTACATCCTCGCATAATATTTCATTTCTGTACGGTGATGGAAGTTTTAAAGACGAGTGGTCTTTTATCTATGTGATTTCATATTTAACCGTTTCAAATAGTCAATTTAAGCGATACGTGCACTTTGGCATTTAAAACTGTTTCTAAAAAGCTTACATACATATAACTATTTAGGCCTTTAACTATTTACATACATACCTATAAGTTTAAGAAATTTACTCAAAAAAAGAATAAGAACCATTTATTCACTTAAAATGAGAAATACTGGTTGGTATACAAATAAAACGTTGGAATGAGTATCGGAAAAGCTGAAAAAAGAGGTCTTCCTCTCTCCTAAGGGTTGTGGAAAGAAACCGGCATGTCCTAGAACCAATCATTCGAAGAATGTGACATCCGCTAACCCGCACTGGGCTCGCGTGGTGGATTATGGACCATTCCCTCTCTAAGAGAGGAGGCCTGCGTCCCAGCAGTGAGAACATTATAGGCTGATTATGTTGTGGCAGTGGGTCCAGTTCAAATCAAATAGAAATGGGAGAGGGAGGATCCGACCTGACAGGTGTTGTTTGGTGGGCTACGGCCCGACGGCAGACGACGGGACGTTGAATAGGAGTCAAATTAAAACAGCTAGCGCCACTGCGCAGGAGTAATGGGCATCGATATCTAAACTAGCTAAAAGAAAAAAGTCTGTCGTAGCTATTTTATTATTTTAATGCGACCTTGTATATGCTAGTGGCGCATCGAACTTTGCTTGCGATGCAGAATTTCACCTGACGTCACGCGTCAGTGTGATGCGTAATTCGCATGTGGTGTTGTAGATGTCGCCACAGAGGAAAGGGTAAATTTCATCCCGACGAGAGACGATACGTGAAGTGCTAAATGACTCTCTCTAACTCATCACAGTCACCAAGGAGTTATTTAAATGGGGGTTTTCACTGTAAGCAAGAACGGATAAGGAAAACAGACTACGAAGTAGAGAAATGATTTATCAGATGAATACATTTTAATATACACGAGGGGCTCTCGGTTAGGAAATAAAAGCCATACACAGGCAGACTTTTTTTTTGAGGTCAATCGCTTCAGTCTTAATCCTATCCTAAACTCATATTATAAATGCGAAAGTAAGTTTTGCAGTTTCTTTTGTTACCTAAACTACGTAACTGAACCGACATCCTGAAATTTTGCATATACGTAGTCAGGTGTACAGAAACCACGAGACGATTCCCGGCCACCTTAGGCGCTGGCCTGCAGGCGGTGAGTAATGGGTGGTTCACCGCCCGATCAGGACCAGGCCCGTGCCGGACGCCGCGTATATATTCCACGCGCGCCTCAAAGAGATGTCGCCACAAGAAGGGGGCCAAGTCTGCCGGGTAAGCGGGATTGTCCGAAAGGAAGGAACATGGATGGGTTTTCGTCACTAAGAATCTGACACTCTCTTCCGCTACACCCAGAGCGGGAGAAATCATTGGATGATTTCCCAGCCTTAAAAAAAAAGGTGTACAGAAACGGACATAGAACCTTTTATCCCTAAAGTACTGTTCCCGAGAAACAATACAACAACATTCCTATGCTAATAGATGGCGCCACATGTCTTTCGAATCATGATTGAATTGAACCCACTTCAAAAAGGAAGAGGCTCAATTCGATTGGTATTTTTTTTTAGGCAGATGTAGACTAGACTACGGTTCAAAGCTGATAACATTTCTGTATTGGTTTTGAAGACCCCCATGATAGGAGGATAAGCCTAATAATAAACAGAATTATCCACGTCATCTAACTTTAGAATCAAATGACAAAAACGCTTCTGCCTAGCCTTCCCAACTATGTTGGGGTCGGCTTCCAGTCTAACCGGATACAGCTGAATACCAGTATTTTACATGGAGCGACTACCCGTCCGACTTCCACAACCTATTAACTTGGTAATACTGGCTGCCAGACTTTCGGGCTTCCGACGACCCTTAACGACTGTCAAAGATCCACGAATGAAAGCTGGGACCAACGGCTTAACGTGCTTTCCGAAGCACGGAGGAGTCTCGGTATGTAAAGATCGCGTCGCCCATCCAAGGACCAACCCGGGCAACCGCAGCTTAACCTGACGGATCGACCCGTGCGGCTGTTATTAATTTAGGAGCATAAGCATAATAATAAACATAACTATCCACGTCATCTAACTTCAGAATCAAAACCAAGAACGCTTATTACTACAATTATTTTTAGAAACAATCATTTGACATAAATGTCATAATTTGTACGTAATATACTAGATAACGGGTAGATTATGTATTAAGATTTTTTCTTCATTTTAAGTTATCAACATGCTAGGCTGTTTCTGATTGTGTGAGGTCGGCTCCTTATCTAGACTGATGTGGTTCAATATCAATAGTTTTTAAGTTGCAAATATGTTTGGCGAACTTAGCGATGTTTCGAAAAACTGAACCGTCAAAAAAAATATCACTACATAGTATAAAACAAAGTCGCTTTCTCTGTCCCTATATCCCTATGTATGCGGTTTTTTTAATAGAGTGTATGAAGAGGAAGGTTTATGTGTATAATTTGTCGACATATTATGCGGGCGAAGCCGCGGGCAGAAGCTAAAGTACGATTATTAATTCCAGTCAGTAAAATGACATTTCCAGTGTTGCAGGTTTTTAGTCCCAAATAAATAGTGATGTGCAGATGTGGTAAATCGAGGTTTTACGATTAAAAGTTAGTCGAGATTCCATTTTTTTTAAATTGATGATTTTGACTTTTCGGCGATACGTCGTAAAGTTCACCAATTCTTTTATGCGAAGGACCCTCCGACTATTGCCAAGGTACAGTACCCGGCAATAAATATTGCACATCGACCTTTGGAAAGAGACAATCGGCTAATTTCGGCTTCGTAGAGCGCTATCTCTGTCGCACGAAATACAAACAGTCCGGTATCTATTAGGAGTTGTTAAAACAATTATGATTTGCTTCTTTAGATAATTCTTTTCATTCTTTGTATAAAATACACCAACTTTTCTATCAATTCATATATCAATTTCTGAAAATTTGTATATAGGCTCAACCAAAGGGGTACGTCGCCAGGAACAATAAAAATTTTAAATTAAAAGACGTAAAAAAAATATTTGAAGAAGGCCTGAAAGAAGTGACGCCTAAAACTCAAACTCAAACTCAAAGTATTTATTTCAAATAAACCAATTACAGGCACTTTTGAATTGTCAAGGTGTCGGTCAGTCAGAGAGATGAAGCTAGTTGCCCATTCCAAAGCAGTAGGTACCTCTGGAGAAGAACGGGCAAGAAACTCCATGGACACTCTTTTAAAAATTGGAGACAGTGCATCAACCATGCCATAAAAGCCTTAAAACTCGACCACATAGATGAATAATGTGGATTCATTCATTATAAATGTTACTGATTCCGATTCCGATTCTGAATATACCGATTCAGAATTGGAATCGGAATCAATAGCAACCGTAATGAATAAAAACGTATAAAATTACTAGTATTTTCCCGACTTTCTAGTGTTAATTCCTCTGAATCCCTAAACATTTTTTTCCCAGCTTTTGTAATAATGTTGTAGTGAGAAATTTTAATATGCTGGTAAGGTCCATATTTCTAAAATCGTATGATTTAATACGGTTTGTATTACATATTTACAATAAAAAAAACGCTTTGATACCTAATAAAATAAAGCATGACTAAATGTCTAAGTCTATCGATTGCCGAACATCACTATTGTAGCGGGTCACCCTTTTTTGTATAAGTGACAGTTGCACTTGTCATTTTACTGACTCGAATGAATAATCTTAGTATAGTATCACTACATAGTATAAAACAAAGTCGCTATTTTTGTCTGTTTGTCTGTATGCTTAAATCTTTAAAACTACGCAACGGATTTTGATGCGGTTTTTTTTTAATAGATAGAGTGATTCAAGAGGAAGGTTTATATGTATAATTTGTCGACATATTTTGCGGGCGAAGCCGCGGGCGGAAGCTAGTATTTTATAAAACTGAAGAGTTCGTTTGTTTGAACGCGCAAATCTCTGGAACTACTGGTCTGAATTGAAACATTATTTTTGTGTTGGATAGTCCATTTATCGAGGAAGGCTATAGGCTATGTAACATCGCGCTACGACCAATAGGAGCCGAGCAGCGGGTGAAACCGCGTGAGAGCAGCTAGTAAAAGTTGATAAAATTGAATTGATTGACTAGATCTAAGATTAATCAACTAAAACCAAATCAGAATTAACTTTGCACGGGTGTTTAGTTACTACGTTTGTTTTTTAGAAATGTGCGTTTTGTTTGGGCAGAATAATCATTTCCTGTGTCTGTTCTTTCACTCTTACATTTAAGTTTCGTCAAAAAAAAAATGTATTATAAAATATTTTTCCTCATAATAACATTATCAGATATAATTGTTTTTTTCTGCAAAACGGCTGTCGATAATTTTGTCGTGTTGGGTCCGCAAAAAAGTAACCAGCACACACTTAACTTAACGATCACACTTGACACATGCTGTATACAAAAAAATTTCGTCATGAAAAAATCATAATATATTTTTGCTTCGAATAACATTATCTGATTCAATTGTTTTTTCCGCAAAACGGAGGCTGACTATTTTTTCACAATTACGATATTGGTCTCATAGAGGAAGTCTGAAAGGGACACCCCGGTGACTGAAAAGTTGTGTGGAAATCGGTTGTCATGGTATGGGCATGTTATGCGGAGGAATGAGGAAAATGTTGTCAGGAAAGTTGTGAGTATGAATGTGGATGGTTATACAAGTAGAGCAAGAAGAAACGATGGATGGATAGTGTGAAAGATGAAATGGCTAGAAAGCGAGTGACTACCGAGATGACGACTAATTGAGAAGTATGGAAGAAAAAGACATGTTGCAGCGACCCCAAATAAATTGGGATAAGGGCGAGAGAATGATGACGATATTGGTCTCATAAAAAAGTTATTCCGTTTGGTCTGAACCACATGGTAAGCTATGACCACACGTACTTGATACATGCTGTATGAGCAAAGTTACGTCAAAAAAAATATATATCCATCCTACTATTATAAATTCTAAAGTAACTCTGTCTGTCTTTCTGTATGTCTTTCTGTCCTTTTCACGCCTAAACCACTAAACGGATTTCGATAAAATTTGGCAGAGAGATAGATTGCATCCCAGGGTAGGACATAGGCTATTTACTTTTTGTCTCAAAAATATCCCTAAAGAGGGAGACAGGGAATGAATATTGCGATATAACAGACTCCACGCAGACGAATTCGCAGTAAAAATCTAGTTAGGTATAACATATATTTGCTCTCAGTAAAATTGTCAGAAACAATTGTTTTTTTTTGTCGCGGGTTCGATTCCCGCACGGAACAAATAATTCTACGACCTGCAACTATTTCTTACGAGTCTGGGTGTTTTTCTATCTATAATATGTATGTATTTACAAAAAAAAATGTATATATAAGTAGTATATCAGCCATCTCGTTACCATAACACAAGCATTAGGTTGCTTAGCTTGGGACGATATGACGTTGTGTGAAATGTCCAAGGATATTATTTTTTTTTCTGCAAAACGAGAGCACAACATAAGGTTTTACAAAAAAAAAAAGTATTACACAACATCAGTCTACCTGTCTGTTCCTAACTCGAAAACAGCTGACCCGTTGTCTATGTGAATTGTAATATTCGATAAACAAAAGATAAATGCATGACTAAGCGTGATACGAGATATTGAAATGATTTGATATGACAATGGTAATGTTTTGGATGGATTAGCTGAGTCAGAATCGTAATAAACTATATAAATAGTAAAATAAACGATTTATTAAAGATCTATGATAAACTGTTCAGGAAGATATCTATTATAATTATTGTCTATTATATAAATATATTGTCCACCCATTCCTTTTTGAACCATTTTAAAGAACCTTATCTTTTTTATTTTTTTTGAAGTCATACATGGTATGGGCATGTTATGCGGAGGAATGAGGAAAATGTTGTCAGGAAAGTTGTGAGTATGAATGTGGATGGCTATACAAAAAGAGGGAGACCAAAGAAACGGTGGACGGATTGCGTGAAAGATGATATGGCTAGAAATCCCTTTCTAACTACCGAGTACCTAAGTAACTACCGAGATGACAACTAATAGAGAAGTATGGGAGAAAAAGACATGTTGCGCCGACCCAAAATAAATTGGGATAAAAGCAGGAGAATGAAGATTTTTGAAGATGGTTTCCGCTGTTGTTTTTCCTTATTTGAATATTCGTATTACATACACAAGAAGATGTGTTACAATCTGCCTGCCTTTTCCCAACTATGTTGGGATCGGCTTCCAGTCTAAACGAATGCAGCTGAATACCAGTATTTTACATGGAACGACTGCCTATATAACCTCCACAACCCAGTCAGTAACTGGGTAATACGATACCCCTTGGTAAGACTGACTGTCAGACTATCGTCAACGACCCGTAACGACTGCCAAAGATCCACGAATAACAGCTGGGACCAACTGCTTAACGTGCTTTCCGAGGCACGGAGGAGTCTCAGTATGTAAAGATGGTCACCCATCCACGGCCAACCCCGGCTTTAACCTGAGGGATCAATTTGTGCGGCTGTTATTACTTAGCCACGAGGTCTGTTACATATATCTAATATTTTTCATTTATTATTCACTGTCTCCTAATGATATCATTAAAATCCAGGTAAAAAAAATAGAAAAATAACAGTGACCACACTGGTAAGTCCAAAAAGTCGAATTCTATCCTAATAAACACAAGGAAAAAAATAACTAACGAATTGTTTATAAAAATTAGGGAAACAAGTGTAGGTACCTAGTACCTAATAACAAGTATTGATTAATGACAATAATATGTGCGGTCTATATTGTGACGTCTGTCAGCACGTCAAGCTATCTGACAAAATTAAATATTCCCAATTGAACATGAACTTTACCGTTTTGTAATAAAGTTGAAAATCCATCAAATACATTTAACAGATCAGGGTAGTTTGATGTGCTTATTAAAAATGAACTTTATCCTTTTATTATAAAGTTGAAAATCCATCAAAGAAATTTAACAGATTGGGGTAGTTTGATATGCTGGTTTCTGTACACCACAGACTCAAACTCAAAGCATTTATTTCCAATAAACCAATTACAGGCAGTTTTGTCACAATTGTCAAGGGGTCGGTCAGTCACAGAGAAATAGCTGGTTGCCCATTCCAAAGCAGTAGTTACCTATGGAGAAGAACGGGCAAGAAACTCCATGGACACTCTTTTAAATCACAATATGTGTTACATCATTAATGTTGAAATATACATATGAGAACGATGCAGAACGTAAAAAAGCGTCCATAATTAATAGATAAAAAAAAACAAGTCAAAATTACATTAAATTTAAAAAGATCCGTGGCAGCTAAGTGTGACCAGTCCCTACTGATGGCGCCCACTCACGAACACGACGCATGGATTAGCACCATTCAGCTCAACCATTTTGAAGGGAGCTAAATGATCCAACACACGCGCCGCCATCAACGAGACATTACAGAAAGATGAAGCTAGTTGCCCATTCAAAAGCAGTAGATACCCATGGAGAAGAACGGGCAAGAAACTCCATGGACACTCTTTTAAATTCAAATATGGTTACAAAATCTGGGTTAGATCATGACTTGCAGTATTGTCACTGGTTCTACCTTGATGCATCCGAAGGTTGTGTTTGAAAGATCTCTTTTACCGATAAGATCGCTCATTGTATGAGCCCTCATAAATTCTTCTACATTTACGTCTGTATTATTATGGAATACATAATAAAGAGTATTTTATCATTGTATGTGCGAATATTTATGGAGGTATTTCTGAATATACAATGTGTTAGGTTAAACGAGGGACATACTTTCAGGTTGTATAGTACTCATGAAAATCAACAACTTCGTCCATGGCACCTACCTGAAATCACGATAAAAAATATCAGCTATTCTATACATTTTGAAGATTTATGCGAACATAAATTGTACTGAACAGCTGATTTTTTTTTCGTGATTTTAGGTATAGTTCCAAAGTCAAAGTTGTTCATTTTCATGAGTATAGTAACCCATGAAAGCCAAACCCTCGTTTAACCTAACACACTGTATATGTGGAGGAGGTCGTGGTTAAATAATAACATCCGCATGGATCGATCCATCAGGTTAAGTTACGCTTACCGGGGTCGGGCCGTGGATGGGTGACCATCTTTACAAAACGAGACTCTGCCGTGCCACGGAAAGGACGTTAATCTGCCATTCGTGGATCTTTGGGTAGCCAAAAGCCTAAAAGTTTCACAACCATTGTTACCAAGTGGTATTGTGTTACCCAGTAACTGGATTGTGGAGGTCTGATAAGCAGTTGCTCTATGTAAATTAAAAGCTGGAACCGGTTAGACTGGAAAGCATCCCCAACATGGTAGGAAGACTCTAGAGAGGTGATGGTGGACTCACTCCATCATTCTTTTCTTAGGCCTTCTCCATCCCACTCTCCCTCTCTTATTATATCCTCATCATATGCCCAACCAAGCCAAAGGATAGAATAATGTTATTATTGATAATAATAAATTAAAATCACATCCTGTAAAGGAATGCTAAAAGGAAAATGATAGGAAACTAACTATTTTTCCTTAATTCACAACTTATTAAATATCTACCTAGTTACCTACACTATTGTTTTGAATGCACTAACAAATATTATACAGTGTTAAACCAAAATTATTTGTAAACAATAATATATTATTATGATTATTATAAAATGCAATTCCAATTCATTAGGCATGAACATAACTGTTCTCCAGCCCATAAACCAATTTATTTGGGATGGGCAGAACATATATATCTTCCATACTACTTGAGTATTGGTAGTCATTATAAATTTAAGTTGTTGACTACAGTCTAACAACTTCAAAAGGGTATGATGAACTTCCCAGCAACTAAATGGGTTATGAATGTCAGATAGGCAGTTGCTCCATGTAACATACTAGTAATAATAATATCCTTGGACATTTCACACAATGCCATATAGTCCCAAGCTAAGCAACCTTATGCTTGCGTTATGGTAACGAGATGGCGGTTATACTACTTATATACATTTTTTTTTTGTAAATACATACATATTATAGATAGACGAACACCCAGACCCGGAACAAATACTTGTAGGTCGTAAAAATATTTGTTTCGTGTGGGAATCGAACCCACGACATGCTACGCAGCAGTTCAACCACTGTGTCGTTGTACTGGTATTCAACTGTCTCCGTATTCAACATGGTTGGGAGAAGGCTGGGCAGAAGATAAAAGTCGGGAAACAAATGAGAAGCCTATATCCACATTACTTTCCCTTTTATGGGTAACTAGCTGACCCGACAGACGTTGTCCTGTCTTAACTGTGATACCTACCCTACCTACCTGCCTACCTACCCTACCTACCTAGCTACCTACCCTACCTACCTGCCTACCTACCCTACCTACCTAGCTACCTACCCTACCTACCCTAGCTACCCACCCACTCTACCTACCTTCCCTACCTACCTACCTACCCTACCTACCTACCCTACCTACCTACCCTACCTACCTACCCTACCTACCTACCCTACCTACCTACCCTACCTACCTACCCTACCTACCTACCTACCCTACCTACCTACCCTACCTACCTACCCTACCTACCTACCCTACCTACCTACCCTACCTACCTACCCTACCTACCTACCCTACCTACCTACCCTACCTACCTACCCTACCTACCTACCCTACCTACCTACCCTACCTACCTACCCTACCTACCTACCCTACCTACCTACCCTACCTACCTACCCTACCTACCTACCCTACCTACCTACCCTACCTACCTACCCTACCTACCTACCCTACCTACCTACCCTACCTACCTACCCTACCTACCTACCCTACCTACCTACCCTACCTACCTACCCTACCTACCTACCCTACCTACCTACCCTACCTACCTACCCTACCTACCTACCCTACCTACCTACCCTACCTACCTACCCTACCTACCTACCCTACCTACCTACCCTACCTACCTACCCTACCTACCTACCCTACCTACCTACCCTACCTACCTACCCTACCTACCTACCCTACCTACCTACCCTACCTACCTACCCTACCTACCTACCCTACCTACCTACCCTACCTACCTACCCTACCTACCTACCCTACCTACCTACCCTACCTACCTACCCTACCTACCTACCCTACCTACCTACCCTACCTACCTACCCTACCTACCTACCCTACCTACCTACCCTACCTACCTACCCTACCTACCTACCCTACCTACCTACCCTACCTACCTACCCTACCTACCTACCCTACCTACCTACCCTACCTACCTACCCTACCTACCTACCCTACCTACCTACCTACCCTACCTACCTACCCTACCTACCTACCCTACCTACCTACCCTACCTACCTACCCTACCTACCTACCCTACCTACCTACCCTACCTACCTACCCTACCTACCTACCCTACCTACCTACCCTACCTACCTACCCTACCTACCTACCCTACCTACCTACCCTACCTACCTACCCTACCTACCTACCCTACCTACCTACCCTACCTACCTACCCTACCTACCTACCCTACCTACCTACCCTACCTACCTACCCTACCTACCTACCCTACCTACCTACCCTACCTACCTACCCTACCTACCTACCCTACCTACCTACCCTACCTACCTACCCTACCTACCTACCCTACCTACCTACCCTACCTACCTACCCTACCTACCTACCCTACCTACCTACCCTACCTACCTACCCTACCTACCTACCCTACCTACCTACCCTACCTACCTACCCTACCTACCTACCCTACCTACCTACCCTACCTACCTACCCTACCTACCTACCCTACCTACCTACCCTACCTACCTACCCTACCTACCTACCCTACCTACCTACCCTACCTACCTACCCTACCTACCTACCCTACCTACCTACCCTACCTACCTACCCTACCTACCTACCCTACCTACCTACCCTACCTACCTACCCTACCTACCTACCCTACCTACCTACCCTACCTACCTACCCTACCTAAAAATAAATAAAAAAAAATAAAAATGTATTCTGCTATTCAGGCCCGAGACAAATCCAACGAAACAAAAACCATGAAAATTGGTCCAGCAGATCTCGAGTTATAATGAAGGGAACAAACCCGACTTTCTTTTATATATATAGATAATAAAATAATAGAATAATTCATATTTAAAATTCAGAAAATGCCAACCATTCTTATCTTGCTAAAAACAATATAATCAATAAAATAGCTATTTTCTTTCTAAAAGTATTTTAAAATACAGTTATAAATATTATTAATATTAATCATTAATAATTGTAAGTAAACTAAACCTCAATGTTTGTAAATAAATAGACAATTCCAGGGGAGTCCCCAAGTAAAAGGATATAGTAGTAATAAATAACAGAAAAACTTTGTAGCAATTGAATAAACAGATAGATAAATAAAGCCAAAGTGCACTCTATAGATCTAGGCTGAATAATGAGTCAAGGAATTTATTTACCTTAAAGTATAGGAATACAAAATCAATGAAAAGAATACCTAATAGAACCAACTATTTAACTACAATAAAATTCTCAAGAAAACAAAAAAAATATATATTTGAAACTAATTATTTTTATTCAAGATCTATAAATAACATCATTACTATATTTTAGTGTCAGGAAAGTTGTGAGTATGAATGTGGATGGCTATACAAGTAGAGAAAGACCAAAGAAACAATGGATGGATTGTGTGAAAGCTGATATGGTTAGAAAGGGAGTGATTACCGAGATGATGACTAATAGAGAAGTATGGAAGAAATAGATATGTTGCACCGACCTAAAATTAATTGGGATATGGGCAGGAGATTGATGATGACTATATTTGGTGTTAATTTGAAGGAAATAAGACTATTTTGTAAAAACATGTTGTTTTCCATCCATTCCAATATTATAAATTAAAAAGTAGGTGACTCTGTCACCTTACCTATTTACGCCTAAAAGGCTTTTTTTTTTTAAACTCCTAAAAGGCTTAACGGTTTAATTCGGCAGTTTGCCTCATATATAGACCATGACTTTGGTGAAGGCTTAGGATACTTTTTAATCCAGTATTTAGGAGACAACAAAATGTGGATGAAGTGGCGGCAGAAGCTTGTTTACCCATATTTATGGCTCAGATGAGGTTGGAATGAGATTTCACATGTTTTAAATTAAAGGAACTGGTCTTCCCATTTCTTAAATTATTATGTAAAATACTGGTATTCCACTGCATCTGGTTACACTGGAAGCTAACACCAATATAGTTAGAAAAAGACTAGGCAGATTGATTGGTCTTCCAAATTCTCCAAAGAGATACATGGAGGTGTAGACACTCACAGTTCTCCATTTTTGTCCAGTCCTAATCCTGACAGTGCTGGTCTAAAAAAATCCTTATCCCATCTGGTGATAAGACTATAGACTCTCAACAGTCATGCGTACGACAAATCACAACAAAAAGAAATATTATCACTTTCACTGCCAAGCACCCGGCTCCCGGGTTCAACGATAATTTGTTTCCGTGCCCACAACGCGGCTCCCGCATCCTACATATAAATTGATGTATGTATGTGGCTTGTGACCATGCCCAGCACCCGCCTACCGGGTGCAAATCAAAATGTGCTACTAGGGTTGCCAGAAATAAGTTGAAAATAGTTTTAACTGGGCAGTGAAAGTGTTAAATGCATAATCCTTGATAACTATCAGATAATCAGGTGATTCATACATGCTTAAATAATTTACAACTTAAATTTTGTTAGTAAAGTTATTTACAACTATAGTACAGCCAGCACATCAAATTTTCCCAATAGAAAATGAACTTTATGATTTTACAATCAAGTTAAAAAACTATCTTAACTTGATGTGCTGGCTGTATACATTAAAGAAATAGGCTGATCAAATTTCAAGGTACAAAGAGATAAGGTGGACACCAAAAACAAAAGTTGCATTGATAGACCAAGAAAATTTTGGATAGATGTCATTATAGAAGTTGCTGGGGAATACTTGGTAAAGACTTCCAAAGACAGAGACAAATTGTCAAAACATAGAGATTTTTACTCAAAAAAAAAGGGACAAACCACTTACTAACACCATAACAACATTGGTAGGAAGAAAATATTGCCTAAATATACTAGTTTTCCAAACTTTAAATGTTGAAAAAAGAAGCTTAACTTATTATTATAGTACTTTAATGCCTATAAAATAAAACAGAAAGTTGTTATAAAGCGGAAGTGCGAAGTTTGCAAAATAATGTTCTAAGATAGACATCACACCATTAAATTTTTTTTTCATGTGCACAATAAGTAACTGAGGAGGATTCTCTCAAATGAGAATTGTTTTGAAGCACATTGGAATGACCAATCTGTCTTTGAAACTTAAAAAATGCAAATTATTAGTCATAAATATTGTGTATATCTATAGAAACTTTATACTATGCATTTAGACGGATTTTTAGGTTACATTTATCATCCCATCCCAACAAGATTGCTATTAGAATATTTTAAATTTTTATTATCATTGCATTTTGTAGCTTCCTGCAATTTTTACCAAAGACAAAGCTGTTTTTGTGCAAATGACCACTTCATTTCTCATTGTCTGCCAAAATTATGCAAAAAAAAAACAATTGTGATTATGATCATGCACAACAGAGTTCGAAATACAAAAAGTATGGTTAATCACAAAATGAAATGCATTCGACCCTTGCATGAGTTACAAGAGGCAAAACAAATAAACTGGTGAAACTTTTATGAGTCATCGCCGAAGGAAATATTATTAATGTTGTTAGCAGAGATGGAAAAACCCGAAATACCTTTATTCTTACCCATAGTAGTGACGTTATAATCTGCCTGAGTGAAATGAAGACTGCAAACTTTTGAATACTTCGTATACGGCTTGCCTCGCTTCAAAATCGAGTTCCACTTGTCTGCCATCGTCACGTCACGAGGAAACCGATGAAATTTCACGTTTTTCGTTTTGCCGGCGAGCGACGTGCATTGTGGGACAGTGCAATAATATCCCATCTTCCTTTCTTATTTGGTTTCCCAAACTTATGAATGTTTACAGTCGGCGAAACGAACACAACACATCGATTAAGATTGTAACCTCTAGTCCCGGACACAAATATGTTATTTAATTTATTTGTTGAAAACGTTATCACGTTGGTTTGGAAAAAAATGGAATCATCACACTGTAGCCTTGAAATATTTGACATCTATTTTTCCCTTCCCACTTTTTTTTTCGGAAAAAAATGGCTACTCTTGAGGACCATAGACTTTGTTTCGACGTCTTTTCATCTAATAACCATGTCCTAGCACTTCGGTTGTTAAGCCAGCAAGGAATCGACTAAATATTGCCATACTTATTAATATTGCGGCTGCGAAAAAATTGCAGGAAACCTAGAATAATTATATTATAAAAAACCTATGCGCGAAAACTACATATTATGCTAAAGGTAGCTTGCAAAATGGAAATTTTCTTGAGTTGTTTTTCCAATTTGCAAGTCAGTTTCAGTTTGATAAAAATACGATTCGCAAATAATATAACAAATCTGATTAATAAAATTCTTTCTTCTTCTACTTACTTAAAAACATTGAAAACATTAAACACATCGATACAATGCTATGATATGGTTACGAATCATATTTTGAACAACATACATCCTGATGCTTACCTGAAAATAGCAAAAAAACTCAAGAGAAATAAAAAAAAATATTCAGTGTAACTTTCAAAAATCGACTAAATTGAAATATGAATCGATTTTTTATTTGTAGCCGATCATAGACATTCGAACACATCTTCAAAACTGGTAACACTATTTTTTTTTACAACTTTGATAAATGTCGGAGCTTGTGTTTATGCGCGAAGTTTTGTTTGTTTTTCTATAAAAATACAACTGTTATAATAACAGTATAATTGCTTAGATATGTTAATTTGCGTGTTTGAATTAGTTTCGCACTAACAAGATGCCTTACTACTGCACCGTGCCCCGCTGCACGTCAATGGCTGGGAAAGCAAAGAACGTTTCATTTCATCAGTTTCCGAGAGATGAGGAGCTTGCTAAACTTTGGAATGATATTCTAAAGCGAGGAAAACCGTATACAAAGTATTCTAAAGTATGCAGCCTTCATTTCAAGCCCGAGGATTACACAATAACTAGTGCGGGAAAAAATAAAGGTAGGTACCTACGCGCACGTTTGATTTTCATAGTTACCTACGTTTTTTATGATACCTATTCGCCGCAATCGCCGCCCGCGTCTAATAGGTTGCTGTTTGAAAATTGTAAATGTAAATAATGGTTTAGGTACATTCATTTGTTGGTGTTTTATGTAGATAGTTATTTATTGTATCTTGTTGGTCAATACAACACTTGCCAATCATTGTTTATTAATTTGTTGATATATGCAAAGGCTAGACTTATGTTAAACCGCAGTAAATAAAGCAATAAATAAAAACTCCTTTCACAAACTTTCCTGTACTGGGGCAAATCTAATCTAGCATAGTATAGCATACTCTTTAGTAAGTACGAGGAGCTCGTGGCTAAGTAATAAAAGCCGCGCGGCTCAATGAATCAGGGTCGGGTCGGGTCTCTTGCCGGGGTTGGTATGTAAAAATGGGTGACCATCTTTACATACCGAGACTCTTCCGTGTCTTGTAAAGCATGTTAAGCCGTTGGTCCTAACTGATATTTGTGCATCTTTGACAGTCGTTACAGGTCGTCAGAAGCCCGAAAATCTGACTGCCGGTATTACGGGGTATTTGTTACGCAGTTACTGGGTTGTGGAAGTCAGATAGGCAGTCACTCCATGTAAGATACTGGTATTCAGCTGCATCTGGTTAGGCTAGACACTGACCCCAACATACATGGTATAGGATAGGCAGGTTGATTGATATACACCTATATTAATGTAGAAAATTTACTTAGAGAGAGACAATGGGCTAAGTCTGTAAAGCAGAGATTTAGTTACACATGGGTACTGGCATCATGGAAGTTGTCTTTTTCCTATGCCCTCATAGAAGACAGAATCTTGAAATTAGCATAGTGTTTAATATTCTAAATCTAGATAAAATTCCTCTATCACAAATTGTTTGAATTGTTTAATGTAGTATTAGTTAGTATGCATTCTCAGACATGTTGCGCCAACCCCAAATAGATTGCGATAAATTTAATGAAATGCTATGATTGAATGATGATGATGAGTCACTATGCATTCTAATATAATTCTTCCATTTCACACCAAAATAGTAGAAATTACTCATTTGATAATAATATTACCGTAGAAAAACAATATACAGAAATACAAAATAAAAATGTAACCCACAATTGTGTAATAATAATAATAATAATATAATTTTATTTCAGACATAAATCCACTTTGTTAGTAACAATTTTACTTATAAAATATGTTAGTAAATTATAGGTGATTGAATAATAAAATAAGAAAATTATAAGTAGGTCGTTTCGTTATGATATTGATTGAATATCCTACTAATAGGTTATTCGATCAACACCCGAACGAAGGCCTTCATAATTGGAGAATCAAATTTTTCCGCAATAACCTGTAAGATGCTGTTAGAGCTACCGCGCAGCCTGCTTAGTAATGAAGCAGTTCTTTTACGTATGATGGCGTGAAAGCCATCAACCCTTGCTTCAGCAAACATATTCGAAGCACTACAGTAATGCAGCAGCCCCAACAACATCCTAAAGCTATTATTGTACTGGACTCGCAAGGCACTGAGCGATTTCTAAGTATATGTGATCCACAAGCTGCTTGTGTAAAATGTTTGGCAGTATGCTTTAAACAGGGTAATTTTAACTTGTGAACTGCAACGAGCAAACCTGCGTGCCAGCATATTACTCCCAACCGCCAGCGCCCTGCGCTCCCTTTCAATATCCATTTGATCGTCAAGGCCCTCTGTAAGATAGTGTCCTAAATATTTAAAATAAAGTTTTAATAAAAATTTAGTATTGGTGCAATTTATTGTAATATTACCTCATTTTTCAGGACAATGGAGAACTCTACGCAAGGATGCGATACCCTCTCAGAACCTACCGTCAGACACGCCAGCACCGTACACAAGAAGACAGTCCGGTGCCTGGGTACCAAGCAATGTACCCACTTTAGACCCACAGGTAAATATCTAAGTATAGTTAAACAAAATATTTGGTGTAAAGGTCCTGTCTAAAAACCTTCATTTGCACACACCAGCACTGTGAGGAAACCGGCATGCCCGAGAGATATTTCTCAACAGCATGTGATGCTAAGTCAGAGGCCCATGGGCAGCATTAAAACTCTGACACCAGGTTAGTTACTAACCACAGGAAAAGAAGAAGCACTGTATATGAGAAGATAGGTGCCTAGGTACTGTCAAGGTCAGGGACCTTCACTTAGGGGGCTCAGTGGTAGAGCGTGTGTTCTGTGTGTGTATAGGGATTTGCTACGCTATCAAAGCAAACACACAGTCCGTGAATAATCTATACTAATATTATAAATAGGTAAAATTTGTAAGTTTGGGGGTAATCTCCGGAACTAATGATCCGATTTCAATAATTTTTCACTGATAGAAAGCTACATTATTCCTGAGTGCTATAGGCTATAAATTATATTTATATCATACATATTAGCCGAGCTATCGCAATTTTCGTCTAGCAAGTCGGAAAGAAATACCTCCGAAAACAGAATTATTTGCATGCGCTGCCTAAACAGTTACAGTATATCGCAATTTTCCGCGGACGAAGTCGCGGGCAGAAGCTAGTTAATTATATATTACTTTGCACCTAATACATCTGCCACGCCCCGTTAAAGACAGTCTGTTCACTTTTACAAAAACCTATCAACTATTCAATTCATAATTTAAAGGTTTGAATGCTGTCAGATTATTACCACCCATGTTCAACATAAGGTTTCATTCAGTACCATGGTAATGTCCTTGCTTTAGACTTACAGGTAAATATTTATTCATGTGTCTCCAACAAAGAGGTGTTCACTGCTGAAGCCAGCCTCAAGCTCATCAATTCTCATCCAATTATGGGATCGCCGCCTAAGGGCGAATTTCACCAATGAAACTAAACATGCTCAGCAGATAAACCCCATTTGTGGGCTGTCATTGCCATTATGTTCTGAGGAATATTGACACTGACGGGTCTTGAACTCGGTTTGGATGTGTGTATCGCGTTGTTTCATTGGCACTTAAAAGTTCCACTTCAGAAATCTCATGACTAAAGAGTTCGTCAGCCGACACAGGGCTGCCTACACAGCTGGTATCTGTCAGCTAATCAGCCGATACCTGGAAGCTAGAAGAAGACAAATACAAACACAACACAAATACAAAAGAAAATAATTAATTAATAATAATGTTTAATGCATGCTAATTTAAGAAGATAAGGGCAGGCGAATGAAAATTGCAATGCTTGGAAAAGGCCGCTAAGTCATAAGTACCTACTAACATTCATAACACCAAAATTGTACACTTGGTTCGCAATAAACATTTTGACTTTGACTTTGACGGTCGGCTGCACAAGCGGCGGTGACAGCTTAGCAGCCGACACGCTGATGTATACCTGCACTGCGCATCGTTGCATCATGACTTACTCTTTGCTATTCGTAAACTAAAAAACAGGAAATCTAAAAGCCAATTGACTATTTGACAGTCAAAAATAAAATCACAGAGAATAAAGACGGCTCCTCTTAAAAACTTCCATCACCATGTAGAAATTAAACATTATGCGAAGATATAATAATAATATATAATAATATCCTTGGACATTTCACACAACGCCATATCGTCCCAAGCTAAGCAACCTAATGCTTGTGTTATGGTAACGAGATGGCTGATAAACTACGTATTTTTTTTTTTTTTTTTTGTAAATACATACATATTATAGATAGAAAAACACCCAGACTCGTAACAAATACTTGCAGGTCGTACAAATATTTGTTCCGTGCAGGAATCGAACCCGCGACATAGTGCGCAGCAGTCAATCGCTCAACCACTGCGCCAACCGTGTCGTCACAAATAATTCATTCATATAATTGTAAAATTGGATTTAATGTTAATAATTATACCAATAAATCTATGACGTCTTATTTTAATATTTCATACAAATTAGGTAAAAATTCCGCGTTTTGACAATTCATAAAAAATAACGTTAAAGAACGTTAATATCATGTAGATAAAATGTCTCACTCTCAGATTCATGCAGTAATTTTACAACTATTTCATATATAAACCCACTAATTAACAATCTAATTTCAGAACTAAATCATAAACTTTACTCCCTGATTTCAGCTACGACAGCAAGCCCAACACCTGGCCCAGGCCATCTACATGCAAACTATGTTAGCTATGCAAGCGGCTGGAGTACAGGATCCCATGTCACTCACCTCCATTTGCAATGGTAAGTCTTCATTCTTCTGCAGCAGTGATAGCTTAGTAGAGTGAAGTTCGAACCCAAGGCACGCACCTCTGATTTTTCGAATTCATGTGCGTATTGTGTAATAATCACTTGCTTAAAAATCGGTGAAGGAAAACATCGTGAGGAAATGTCTGAGAGATATGTTGAGAAATATCTTAGCAGCATAAAAACTGACACCAGGTTAGTTACTCACCACACGAAAAGAAGTTTTGAGTCCTATGTAATAGGAGGGGAGCCTATTGTCATCAACGGGGCAAAACTCCAAACTCCGGACTACTACTAAAACTGAACTTCCAGATGAAAAACTTAATACATAACTCTTTGCCTGACCTGGGAACTGAATCCAGGGCCTTATACTTAGCAGTAGTGCTTGTGACCACTAGAGGCAAATCAATGTATGGTGTACAATAAAGTATCTTTATACTAGCTTCGCCTGCATGGATGTCGGAAATTTTTACATCATTGGAGTTTTAGTAAGGATACCTAATTTTTTTGAAAATATGTTATTGCCCATGTCACCTGGGGATAGTGTAGCTTCCCAACAGTGAAAGAATTTTTCAAATCGGTTCAGTAGTTTCGGAGCCTATTCAATGCAAACAAACAAACAATCAAATCTTTCCTCTTTATAATATTTGTATACATAAATAATAATACATAAACAGTCAAAAATAACCATTGCATATCTTCCACAGGTCTACCACAGCCTTCTGCAGAGGACCCACCACCACCTCACACATCAACAACCCCACAAATAAAACCAGAAACACACGACAACCGGGTCCACACAACCAACCAAGAATTACACAGAACGGACCACGACAGCCAGAACACAGAAAATAAGACCTCATTTCAATGCGATGAGTGTTCAAAATGCTTTAAAGACCCCGATGTCTTCGTTCTACACAAACGGACACACCAGAATAATTCAGAAGTCAACGGTAAAGAGAATTTTGATTTAAATACATTGAAACCGGAAATGTTGAAGTCAAATCCAATACTAGCTAATTTGCTGAAGAATACAATGGAAAGAAATTTCACGAAGAATCTATTTGAGAAACAACTGATGGTGAGTTTTTCTAATATGGAGAATTATTTGCGGAGCGTTGCTAAATATGAAGAAGAATGTGATAATAGTGACCTATCCTTAGATGATAGTAATTTAGTTATTGATGAGAATGTAGCTTAGATATAGCAGTTTTTTTATATTTTTAAGATCTGGATTCTGCTGCGAAAAAGACAAAAAAAACGAAGTTTCTTTGTACCCCGTTTAGTTTCGGATTGGATTGGAGCTCTAATAGGAGCTTGAGTTCGAAACTATTCGGGCCTGCATCAAACTGTATTGTTTTTTATGTGGATTGCATCATTACGAAAAATAACCTTGCATTTGACTAAATAATTCCAAAATGATTTGGAGCTAATTTTTATAAACACATACACTATTAAACACTCATTTTGAATGTATTTAGTCAAATCTTGACGGACTTATAAAAGTTTATTTTTCAGCAGAATTTGAATTTGTTAATAAGACTGTATTTTTAATAATATTGATACACTTATCAAAATGGCAGACTTTATATTAATAACTAATCATAATAATGGTAGTATTTCTTGTTTTGTTGTTAAATAGAACTTTGTAAATGTAGACATTTTCTGAAATTATCAATTTAGTCATTTTCGAACGGGTGTGATCTTCTATTATACTTTTTTTTTTTAATTGTATTTAACATAAACTGAAGATTTTTTAGCTTTTAGCATAGAGTATTTTAATTTCTAAAAAACTATCAATCTTTCTGCCTAGCCTTTTCCCAACTATGTTGGGGTCGGCTTCCAGTCTAAGCGGCGGCAGCTAACCAGTATTTTACATGGAGCGACTGCCTCCAATTTATTTTATTTATTTCTAAAAACGATAAATAGAATTATCCAGGAAATTAAAAAAAAACGATAGTTTTTAGTATTTTAAATCTGTTACAAGTATTTTTTAAATATTCTACAGAATATTTAGATTAATCTGAAGATATGCACAGAACTAAATAAAGCTAATACTCGTTTGAAAATGGCTAATAATTCGTAACTAATTTAATGACATAACTTTAAAAACTACAAAAAAAACTTGAATAAAACAAGTCTGTTATTATAATAATTGTAGATACCCACCTCTAGGTTTTAAGATGATGTATATTTTTTGTATTTCCCACACATAAGTGTAGAAATCATTGAAGATCTTCTATACAGAGTTGATACAACAGAAGGGCTTTCCTTTAAACTGTCTATACTAGGTACCATTTTTAAGCTCTGTTCAAAAAATCAATTAAATATGAGCAGTAGTTAAGTCGCAAATGATTTTTAAAGTTTTTGCCCCGTTTGAACACGATGTATCTTTCCTAACAGCGCTCCGGCGCGCGCGCGTTGTTGTCGCTTTGTTTCAAGGTCAGTTTTTATTTACAAAGGGTGGTTGCGTTTTACTCTGATTTGTAAGCTATTTAATTTGTTTGAAAAGTAAACTAAATTTTGGTGTTTTTTTAGTTTTATACCGTATCGATTGAATACTAAACACGTATAGTATACGTAGTGTAATTGAATGCCTCTCTGTCATATCAACTTTTTATAAATGGGTCTTATTATTACAAAACTAGGTGTATTTTTAGACCCAGGATTAACCATCGAACCATTTCTTTAATTATGAACTGTATTTCGACTGTTTTAAGGTTCTTATTACAATAACTGGTCCGAAGAATTGGCGCGGAATAAAATAGGAACTCTTTTGTAATAACACAGATACATTTTTGTATACACAAAGATGTTATTTGAAAAATACAACATAATGAACCAAATTGCAGGTTTTTCGCCCAATTTGGTTTTTTAAGGTTTCTTTTCCTATGGCAACTATTAATATTATGTTCCAATTTGTGTATTGATCTCAAAATATTGCATCGATTTTCAGGATAAAAAAGAAAATTCATTTTTATACTTAATATTATTAGTATACAATTTGGAGACGGCAATAAATTAAAACGAAATAGAAATAATTTTATCGGAATTAAAGAGTGTTTTTTTCAAACAAACTTTGTATTGTAGATCTTTTAAAAGTGATTGATCCTATATCAATGCAAAATGCTGTATTATGTATTTTCGGTGAAATTTAAAAAAATAATTTTATTTCGATTTACAACAAATATTGCAGATATTAATTTCGTCCAAATGTAACTGTTGAACTTTGAATTGTTTAATTAAGAATAACAAACCTAAAAATAGTATTTATTTTCTTTGAAAAATAATTTTAACTATACTAAGATTATTCATTCGAGTCAGTAAAATGACAAGTGCAACTGTCACTTATACAAAAAAGGGTGACCCGCTACAATAGTGATGTTCGGCAATCGATAGACTTAGACATTTAGTCATGCTTTATTTTATTAGGTATCAAAGCGTTTTTTTTATTGTAAATATGTAATACAAACCGTATTAAATCATACGATTTTAGAAATATGGACCTTACCAGCATATTAAAATTTCTCACTACAACATTATTACAAAAGCTGGGAAAAAAATGTTTAGGGATTCAGAGGAATTAACACTAGAAAGTCGGGAAAATACTAGTAATTTTATACGTTTTTATTCATTACGGTTGCTATTGATTCCGATTCCGATTCTGAATCGGTATATTCAGAATCGGAATCAGTAACATTTATAATGAATGAATCCACATTATTCATCTATGTGGTCGAGTTTTAAGGCTTTTATGGCATGGTTGATGCACTGTCTCCAATTTTTAAAAGAGTGTCCATGGAGTTTCTTGCCCGTTCTTCTCCATAGGTACCTACTGCTTTGGAATGGGCAACTAGCTTCATCTCTCTGACTGACCGACACCTTGACAATTCAAAAGTGCCTGTAATTGGTTTATTTGAAATAAATACTTTGAGTTTGAGTTTTAGGCGTCACTTCTTTCAGGCCTTCTTCAAATATTTTTTTTACGTCTTTTAAATTAAAATTTTTATTGTTCCTGGCGACGTACCCCTTTGGTTGAGCCTATATACAAATTTTTAGAAATTGATATCTGAATTGATAGAAAAGTTGGTGTATTTTATACAAAGAATGAAAAGAATTATCTAAAGAAGCAAATCATAATTGTTTTAACAACTCCTAATAGATACCGGACTGTTTGTATTTCGTGCGACAGAGATAGCGCTCTACGAAGCCGAAATTAGCCGATTGTCTCTTTCCAAAGGTCGATGTGCAATATTTATCGCCGGGTACTGTACCTTGGCAATAGTCGGAGGGTCCTTCGCATAAAAGAATTGGTGAACTTTACGACGTATCGCCGAAAAGTCAAAATCATCAATTTAAAAAAAAATGGAATCTCGACTAACTTTTAATCGTAAAACCTCGATTTACCACATCACTATTTATTTGGGACTAAAAACCTGCAACACTGGAAATGTCATTTTACTGACTGGAATTAATAATCGTACTTTACAACATATTTTTATGTCTTAAGGTGAAAGCGGCAGGGTAGGTCGCACAGTTCTATTTATATTAGGTACCTACCTTTTTTGTAATTTGCAGGTCAATGTCAAGTTAAATGTTGATTAAAATATTATTCGCGCTCTAGCAAGGACTTGACAGAATTGATTATTTGAAACGGTCAAAAATAAAATATGAAATCACATAGAAAAAAGACTGCTTGTCTTAAAAACTTCCATCACCGTACAGAAATTAAATATTATGCGAAGATAAAATTGAATTTAATGCTAATAAGTATTCCATTTGATTCTAAAAATCTGTGACGTCACATTGTTATATTTCACACAAATCACGTACAAACTCCGCGTTTTGAAAATTCACAAAAAGTAACGTTATTGACTACCCTTTCAAATACCCAATTGTAATCGTTGAAATCATCAATTCAACCTTCTATGTTCATATTACCCTATATGGAATGACGATTAAATAAAATTATGCCATTTGAAGACAAATCTAAATTAGAGAGTTGTGTTATATAATGATTATAATTCTACGGCTGGAATCATATTTTGATCAACATATACCTGACATTGACCTGCAAATTACAAAAAAAAACGTAATAAAAATTTGAATTTCGCGTCCTACCTTGGTGATTCCATTACATACATAAATTATCAATCTGACAAGCTTTTCCTACTATGTCGGCTTCCAGTCTAACCGGATGCAGTTGAATACCAGTGTTTTACATGGAGCGACTGCCTATCTGACCTACACAACCCAGTAACTGGGTAACAAGATAAGATTAAGAGCCAATTTCACCAATAAAACTGAACGCGATCAACACATCCTAAACGCGTTCAAGACCTGTCACTCTCAATATTCCACTAAAAATAATAACACTGACAGATCTTAAATGGGGTTTATGTACTGATGACGTTCAGTTGCATTGGTGAAATTAGCCCTAAATAATTCATAAATGCTCAGAATGCGAATATTATCCATTTCGACGGATAAACAAAAATAATACTTAATTGAAAATGCAATTTTTCATAGAAAAGACTGCTCTCCACCGATTTTGCATAAAGTTGACCATTTTTTGGTATAACTCGAATAATATAATGTAACTAAATAACATAATTAGATTTTAGATTTAGTTTTTGAATTTTAGTGCCTTAGATTTTAGCGTTTATAATAATATTAATAAGCGGAATGAAACTTTGATTTTGTATAAAGTGTTTTTTACAAAACGTAGTTTTTAGGATTTTGGAGAATTTTAAACTTTTCTAAAAATGTTTTGTATGGGAAGACATTTTTTTTTTGTATGAAACTTACCTACTAATTATGTGTTTTTGTTAACCCATTGAAGGACAGTGAACGAGACACAATAGAAGTTTTATTGTTATTACGTCTATAGGCGTTCAGTGTGCCTCAAACTGTTAAATAGTGAGTTTGAATAGAAGTGGATGCATAATCAATCAGTAGTTTTCCCACTGCTGGGACA
Organism: Hyppa rectilinea; assembly: GCA_951799385.1. Lineage (NCBI taxonomy): Eukaryota > Metazoa > Arthropoda > Insecta > Lepidoptera > Noctuidae > Hyppa > Hyppa rectilinea. The sequence goes on along the minus strand of OX637329.1, from coordinate 9,610,402 downwards.
TGTATCCTCTCCGTGTGAGGAAGTGAGACAGTGCAGTTTGGTGAATGTCAAATCAAATCAAAAGTCATTTATTAAAATTAGGCTGAAAATCAGCACTTTTTGAAGGTCAAAGTTAAATAAGACAGTCCCCCAAAAACGCCCACCCTTCACCACTTCCTAGTGCTTTAGCTGGGAAGAAGAAGTGGCGCAACAAACTCCCCAGCAGCACAGCTGTCTGTTTAGTTGTCCTTCACAAATTTCACTGTACTCTATCTTTATCATTTCTGGGCAGGTGATGTGCAGGTCCAGGTGACAGTTAACAGCTGGACCGCAAGTGTTATGGTCGCCAACGTATCAAGTCATACCAAACTGTAAAATTTCTCCAAATAATAATATTAATATCCTTGGATATTTCACACAACGCCATATAGTCCCAAGCTAAGCTACCTAATGCTTGTGTTATGGTAACGAGATGGCTGATAAACTACTTGTATGCATTTTTTTTTTGTAAATACATACATACATATTATAAATAGACAAACACCCAGACCCGGAACATATGATTTTAAACCTTAAGTCGTTGAGTATTAAGTTCAAAATCGATTGAGAAAATTTGACAGTTTGTGGTAACTCTACACTAGCATTTGAACGCGATGTCACTCACGTTAATTTAGAATTTAACAATCAATACAGGCAGTTTGTTGTTAAACCGTTGCAACCATGGGCTCAGAACGGAACGTACACGTGGCACCATCTATTATCATAAGAGCGTTATTGTCGTTTTCCTCGGGAACAGTACTTTTTTTCACGATGAAAGGTACCCTATGTCCGTTTCTGTACACCTGACAACGTATATGCAAAATTTCAGGATGATCGGTTCAGTGGATTAGGCGTGAAAAGGTAACAAACAAACTGACAAACTTACTTTCGCATTTATAATAAACTAGCACTTTGCCCGCGGCTTCGCTCACATGTTCTTTCCCGCGACACCCGTTATTTGATCCGTGATAAAATAGCCTATGTTAGTCCCTGAAAACTAAGCTTACTATGGTGAAAATTTTTTCGAAATAGGTACAATAGTTTTTGAGTTTATTCATTACAAACATAGACACAAAAATTCAAATCTTTCCTCTTTATAATATACTAGCTTCCGCCCGCGGCTTCGCCCGCATAAACTGTCGACAAATTATACACATAAACCTTCCTCTTGAATCACCCTATCTATTAAAAAAAACCGCATCAAAATCCGTTGCGTAGTTTTGAAGATTTAAGCATACATAGGGATATAGGGACAGAGAAAGCGACTTTGTTTTATACTATGTAGTGAAGTATAGATTGGCTAGCAAAACTCCACGCAAACACAGTACGGCCGTTGTTATTGAGCCACGCGCCCCTCAGTACCGAGAACAATTAAAAAGACACATAAGCGTTTCGGAACAAAATTCCCAGAAGAATTCATATCATTAGATATTTAATGGTCTAAGTATCAACTATCTCTTTCAGTTAAAATGGTTATTCCCCTGCAAATAAAAATCTATACAATGAAATGTCAGTTCCTATTGGGGATGTTATTAATATGAAATTTCGGATATGGATTGGATATAGCAATGATTATTATACCAGGTACGGATACGGATATGAAATTATATCGGATTATCCGTTACTTTCGGATAATTTCGGTTAGGGATATTAGATTTTTAAGGAATTTGAAAAGTAAAATACAAATAGCAAATAAACCGCGAAACTTGCCTATTGCTTCATATTCTAGTTACGAGAGGTTGTATCGAGTCTGTTCTTAAAACCTTTTGGGTAGTCTCATTAGGCTCCGCCCCTATCCGATAGTATCCGAAACTTTTATTTCGGATTCGGTTACGGTTTCGGATATTTTTTTTATATCGGATATCCGAAAGTTTCGGTTACGGAGCTCCCTAACATCCCTGGTTCTTATATTATTGGATAATACATACTTTCTGTGCATAGCGAACTTCTCAGAACATTATTGCACTGAATGCTTCTTTGTTGTATAAACAAAATTAAACTGATGAAAATTGCGTCATTTTATAATCACTTATAACTGTCATTGTTAGGCAGTGGTAGCCTAGTGGTGTGACCGTCCGACTGCCAAGTCATAGGTCTCGAGTTCGAACCCAAGGCACGCACCTCTGATTTCGACGGATTCATGTGCGTATTGTATGATTATCACTTGCTTAAAATCGGTGAAGGAAAACATCGTGAGGAAACCGGTCTGAGAGATATTTCTCAACAGCATGTGAAGCTAAGTCAGAGGCCCATTTCCAGGGCACCATTAAAACTCTGACACCAGGTTAGGACTAACCACACGAAGAAGAAGAAGATTCATAATACGTGAAGCTCTGACTATCCACATACATAAATGAATGATTCATTTACTTTTAAAAAAAATATTTTGTATACCGTTACCCAATGAATTTCTGCAGCTTTTGGTTACTTGAATAACCCGAATCCTAAAAGCATGATAAAAAAATAATCAGCATGTTCCCACTTCTGGGACTCTGCCTCCGCTATGTGAGAGGGAGTGGGCCATAATCCACCACTTACGTGTTGGTGGATGTCACATGTCTTTGTTTTTTTTATGATTGTCTGTTGTCAAAGGTCATGTAAGTGATGTGATTGGCACTAATTTGAATTTATTTAATCAATCATAGCTTACATATCTCCCAGTTAATCTTTTGAACACCAGAGCATAAACGCACGCGCGTGCCCTCCACGCCAAGCTACAAATTTATTTCTTCTTGTTATCATGAATTTCCCAATATCCATGGTGTCTTTTAATTTGTTTCATGTATTACCTATGACAACAGATTTAGACATGATCAGGCTTTTAGAAAGTGTATGTTTCAAATATTTTTATAGATAATATCAATGCAAAATAACTAAGAATGTATTTTTGTAGTACCTACCGTATTATTAAGTATATTATACTAAGTTTATTTTGTGGTGATTAAAATTATAAGTGTCGGTAATGTTTGAGAACGAATTATTGTCGTTCTAGCTTAACAAACATTACGCTGTGTATAAAAACCGGCCAAGTGTCATTATTAATCAGTACGAAATGAACTTATTTTATAGAAATAAGAGTTCTGCTTACACCCAATTGTAATAATGAAAAATATGCGACTGATTTTACATTACAGTATTTTTAAAAGACTTAATTTTTTATTCTTTTGATCTCTTTTAAAATAAAAAGCTGATAAAAATTACGTTTGTATTTAATAAAAAGTATTATTAATACCTTACTTTCTGTTTTATTTGATAATTAGCTGACCCGGCAGACGTCGTCTTGCCTTAACTATGATACCTACCTACCCTACCTACCTAGGGGTATGAAAAATAGATAGTAGCCGATTCTCAGACCTGCTGAATATGCATATAAAATTTCATAAAAATCGGTCAAGCCGTTTCGAAGGAGTATGGTAACTAACATTGTGACACGTGAATTTTATATATAAGATGATCAGTGAAATTTTTGACTGAAAACATAATAACACTGCCCGACGACGCGAATCAAACTCAAACTCAAAGCATTTATTTCAAATAAACCAATTACAGGCACTTTTGAATTGTCAAGGGGTCGGTCAGTCAGAAAGATGAAGCTAGTTGCCCATTCCAAAGCAGTAGGTACCTATGGAGAAGAACGGGCAAGAAACTCCATGGACACTCTTTTAATCAAAATATGTTTACAAAAACTGTGTTACATCATTCATGTTGAAATTACACGTGAGAACGATGCAGAACTTAATAAAAGCGTCCATAATTACAAGTTTTAAAAAAACAATTGAAAATTATTTTAATTTTAAAACAGCCGTGGCAGCTAAGAGGTGACCAGTCCCTACTGACGGCGCTCGTTCATGAACATGACACATGGATTAGCACCATTCAGCTCAACCATTTTGATGGGTGCTAAATGATCCAACATACGCATCACCATCAGTGAGACATTACAGGGAGCATGACATGCTCTCAGCCGCCAGGGCACATTCAGGTCAATGTAAGACGTACTCAGTAAATGGTAGCTTTATAGTAGGTACATAGTACTCACAAACGTGCTATGGAATTATACTACTCTGTCAAGAAAGTACCGGGAAAAGATCAATAATACACAAAATGTCTGTTATTCATCCAAATTTATTTTATCACCTTCAAAGTATGCTCCTTTAGAAACGATACACTTGCGCCAACGAATAATCCATTCATCAAAACATTTTTTAAACGCTGCTTCCGGAATTGAGTTCAGTTCTCGCCGCGAATTCTCCTTTATGTCTTCTATCGATTGAAAACGGGTGCCACGAAGTGGTAATTTGAGTTTAGGAAAAAGAAAAGAAGTCAGCAGGAGCCATATCTGGTGAATATGGTGGTTGCTGGATGGTATTTGTTGAGTGTTTGGTCAAAAATTTGTTCACAATGATAGCCTTGTGCGAAGGCGCATTGTCGTGGTGCAAAATCCAAGAATTTTCTTTCCACAAATCTGGCCTTTTTCGTCGAATTTGCTCTCTTAAACGCCGCATAACGCTCAAATAATATTCTTTATTTACCGTTAGACCTTCCGGTAAGAATTCAGAGTGCACAACACCGCAATAGTCAAAGAAAACAGTCAACATGACTTTGACTTTTGATCGACTTTGGCGTGGTTTTTTCGGTTTCGGTTCAGTTGGAAGGCGCCACTCCGAAGCTTGTTGACTAGCTTGCATGTCAAACTCGTAAACCCACGTCTCGTCACCAGTAACAATGCGTTTCATGAATGTTGGGTCCGAACTGACTCGTTCTAGCATGTCCTCAGCGACTTTCATGCGATTGAGTTTTTGGAGAAAATTCAGATCTTTTGGGACTAGCCGAGCAGCAACATGTTTCATACCCAAATGATTAGTTAAAATGGTACGGATCGGCTCGTGAGATACAGAAAGTTCGGCGGCTATCTCTCTCAGAGTTGAATGGGGATTTTCAGTCACTATTTTCTTCACTTTTGCGATGTTAACTTCAGTTGCAGACGTTGACGGCCTACCAGAGCGAGGCAAATCTTCCATCACATCTCGACCGCTTTTGAATGCTTTGAACCACTCATAAGCACGATTTTTGATAAAGTCGATTCACCGTAAGCCTTCTGTATCATTTTCAGTGACTCCGAACACGAAATTCCATTGGCGATGCAAAATTTAAGACAAACTCTTTGTTCGATATTTTTGTCCAGTATGAAATTCGCAATACACACTATATATGATATTACTAAAACCGGCACTGTATTTAATATAAATAACAGATGCAACTCAAACTCCGCGCCAAAATGGAAAACAGTTGTGCCAATCTAACAACTACAAAAAAAACAAAAATTTTAATTAGGAACCATAAACAAATCATCCATTCCCGATACTTTTTTGACTGAATGTACATTGCTAAAAGGTTGAAGTTATATAATGCAAAAAGTTTTTGTGAATCTTCAGCAGCTCCAGGAGTAATCTCAGATGCTAATCAACTAGTTTAGGATATAAAAAAGAAGAGAAAGAATATTCAATATGTAAACAATTGGAGCAGCTCAATCCCAAGCCCTTTTGTCTTCAATAAAGTCTTTGACAATGCATTCTGGCACAACTTGCGTTTAACGAACGATTTGAATTTATTAAGGCTTAGATCTTGAACGTGTCTTGGAAGTTTATTATAAAAGCGTATACATTGACATCTGAACGAGCCTCCTATTTTTTTGAGCCTTGTATCAATCAAAAGTCATTTATTCAAACTAGTCTAAAAATCTGCACTTTTTGACGGTTAAGTTACATAAGTCGACCGTCTTATGTAACTTTGACCTTCAAAAAGTGCTGATAGCGTTTTTGGGGGACTCCCCAAAAACGCCCACCTTTCACCACTTCATAGTGCTTTAGCTGGGAAGAAGTGGCGCAACAAACTCCCCAGCAGCACAGCTGTCTGTTTAGTTGGAAGAACTTGATTCTACACATATAACGGAAGAGAAGTAATTTACATTACAAAACACATCAAAGTCAAAGTCAAAACATTTATTTCAAATAGGCACAAGAAAGGCACTTTTGAACGTCAAAAATGAACAAGAAATCAATTATTTGCCACATGTCAGCTAGCACTTGGAATTGAACCCAGAACCTGATGCTCAACAGTAGCGCTTGCAGCCACTAGACCAACGAGGTAGTAAAAAAAACTTGAGAGGTGTCAAGTGACACCTGGATGGAACGAAGTTCCTTTCGATTAATTAAATTAGTAAAGGAATTGTAATAAAATTTGTTTTCTTTTAAGTTATAATAATGAAAAAAAAATATCTAAAATTAACAAATCAAAAAATATTGATTGAAAAGACATCATATTTTACTCAAAAAAAAGTGTCGATACAACTTTTGGTCTTAACTCCGTCTAGCCCCCTTTCGCAACGCGCGATAAGGAACTTCGTTCCAAAAAAATAAATTGTCTTTTTATGTGTCATCCATCATAAATTGTGAAATGATGAAATTATTATACAATGAGGAAAAACTATCACATCACATCCGAGTTGTTACACAATTTACAATTTAGTTCTCTGATAATTTAGTAGGTACCTACCTACCCTATTGTGTTCGCAGAAGAAAGAATTGTTAGTTAGTAAATTTAACACCACCGTTCTTTTAAAATTTAATTAAAAAATGATCATAATAATGTACAGAAATAATATGTATAATAATCAAAGAGCATCAAAAAATTCGTCCACATCGCTGTCAACAGGAAAAGTTCCCAAAAGGCTGGCAGCATTGCCGCGTTGTAAGGCAATGCTGATTCTTTGACCAAAAAATAGGCCAGCCCTCTGGTCAAATTTAATTTAATTTTGAATAAGTTAGTTTTTTTTATCTATACTAATACTACTTATAAAATGAGTTTGTTTGTTTGAACGCGCTAATCTCTGGAAGTGCTAGTCCGTATTGAAAAAATATTTTTGTGTTTTATAGTCCATTTATCGAGGAAGGCTATAGGCTAACATCACGCTACGACCAATAGGACCCGAGTAGAGGGTGACACCGAGCGGGAGCAGCTAGTCTTTTAATAAAATTATGGACGCTTTCTTACGTTCTGCGACGTTCTCACATGTATATTTCAATATGAATGATGTAACCCAGATTTTAACCATACTTTGATTTAAAAGAGTGTCCGTGGAGTTTCTTGCCCGTTCTTCTCCATAGGTACCTACTGCTTTGGAATGGGCAACTAGCTTCATCTTTCTGACTGACTGACCCCTTGACAATTCTGAAGACATTCGAAGAAGCCCATGAGTTTTCGTCAGTGCCATAATCATCTTACTCAATACTTTATTGCTTTCCAGTGCGAACTTAGGTGGTAGACATAAGAATATACATTTAGTTTTAGAGCATTGTGGGCCCTGTCGGGCTATTTTACAATGTCAATATTAATCTACTCTTTTGTTTTGTGTAGGTAGTTAATAGTTATATATTATAAGATGTGTGTTCATGTGAGTTCTTCCTACTTTTATTTTTTTTAAGAATGGAAAATCATACATTAGTTAATGACTCCTCCCGCTGAGGGTGGAGCGGAAGGGTGTGTCAGACTCTTACTGACTTAAATAAACCCATACATGTTCCTTCCTTAGCTCTATCCGGGGCAACGATCCTGCTGACCCGGCAGGCATTGGTAGTAACGAGCCCCTTCAGCTATGCTGACATCTCTTTGAGGCGCACGTGGAACAGGAACGCGCCCTCCAGCACGGGTCCTGGGGCCTAATTCTGTAAAAAACCAACTTGTCAATAGTGTATAAGACAAGACTAATCATCATCATCTGCCTAGCCTTTAACCAAATATGTTGAAGTCGGCTTCCAGTCTAACCGGTTGCAGCTGAATATTAGTATTTTCAATAGACTAATCATTGAGTACAAATGATTTATGATCATTTTGACCTAACCTAAAATAATGTCTGTAGTGTAGGTATCGATTTAATAGTGTCAATGTCGTGTTGCTTAAGTTACAGAATTGGGCCCCTGATCAGACGGTGAGCTAAGGTCCACGTCACTTGGCGTCGTTGCAACACGTTGTTTTCTCCATTCTCCCTTGACATCCGTCAACCGATCATGAAAAATTTATTTTTCTTTCATATTGACCGTCCCGACACAATTCATCAGTCAGACTCAGTTTTCATTCGGTGAAGGAAAACATCGTGAGGAAACCGGTATGCCTGAAAGATATTTCTCAACAGTATGTGATGCTAAGTCAGAGGCCCGTGGGCAGCATTAAAACTCTGACACCAGGTTAGTCACTAACCACACGAAAAGAAGAAGATCATCCATCGTTTCTTTGGGCTTCCTCTCTCTCATTTACATTAATCTCTCTTTTAATCGTTAGCTAGCTTAAAAAAATATTCTAATGGACGATATTTACTGATGACTAAGTACTGATGATAAACCCAAACTTGTTACTAAGTCCTATGTGGCGAGTAAATTGATAGACCGGAATCGACACGGTAATACGAACAAGACATTATTTTAGTCTGTCCTTCGAATATCTATTATCAAACAGCTGTTTTGTAATTCAGTACCAAACAAACAAATAATAATAAATATACGCAGATACCTATCTGATGCGTAGTAAAACGAGGATAACGCTGTCTCTTTCATTCTTTGGCAGAATGAGAATATATCTGGCCTTGTCGTTGCCAAATTAGACGTCGCGGGGAATCCCCGCAGCATAGAGTTGTAAAAGCTTTTTTTTAAGCACAGGTAACAATCATTATGTTGGTATGCAAAAAAAATCCGTTTATAATACACGGTAAGTACGTAATAATAAATAAGCAAGTTGGCTATTCGTTTTCATTGTTGGTACAGCCCCAGAATTTATGGCAACTCGGAACATCAAGTCACTGCTCAGTAATAAATACCTGCATGTGAACACGGTGTTAGGGTGCCTTTCAACCAGATATATTTATGCTATGCTACATTGCTATGGATGCGTTTGATAACCACCAATCGTATTCATTGGTCCATATAGCATAATAATAATAATAAAGTTTATTTCAGACCAAGATAGTCCATAGAGTGTTAGTATTACACGGGCACTTAAGAACTAAGTTAGTAAAACACAAAATAATAAAACAAACTAACTAAAATACCACTAAAATTATTCTATATGTAGGCGGATCCAATGCCTCCATATAGGACTCTCCAGGTGTTCTGCAACCACCCTCAGGTAGCTGTTGGGACTGTCCCTCACTCTTCGCATCAGCGATGCTGCTCTTTTTCTAATGATGGCATGGTAACCGTCCACTTGCGCTTCTGCAAACATTGCTGACGCACTGCAATAGCGAGGCAGTCCCATCAACATCCTGAAGGCATTGTTGTACTGAACTCTCAGAGAACTCACGACCCGCTGCGTGCAATTGGCCCACAGGCTGCAGGTATAAAATGATTGGCAGTAGGCCCTAAACAGCGTTATTTTGACTGCCTTTGAACATCTGGCAAACCTGCGAGCCAGCATGTTACAGCGAATCGTGAGCCCCCTGCATAGCATTGGTGGAAACGGGTTCTGCTACGCTATGTTTTCTATGTAGACGGATGCCTGCTCTGGATGCGGGCTATGGACAGTCGAGAGTGGTGTAGCTATGTGCAGAGCACCGCTCCCTGTGCCTTCCCTACTGTCGATACATCGCATAGCTGGAGCTGCGCATCCCCCTCGCACAGCTACCTCGCGGCGACGCATCTTACTGGCCCGCTACATAGCTTAGCATCTGTGGAAACGGTCATATAGTTTCGTAGCTTAGCTATCACATCCTCGCAGTAAGACTGCATAGCACATCCCTGGTAGAAAGGTACCCTTAACGGGCCCTGCACAGCGTGTACACTGTAAAGTATAACGCGTATTATATTGAAAACTCTCTCTCTCAAGAAGGCAATTGACTTGCAGAGAGTGTTTGTTCCGTCTGACACAAGCGACACAAGACGCTACCATTTCGAAATGTTGGTTAACCTTTTGAACGCCGTTGTCACATAATTATACGTGACAAGCAAGCGCATGCCCTGTACGCCAACGACACAAATAGATAAATGAAACTAGAAATACATAGAATAGATAACAATAGATAAGTATCATAAAAATTGAAGCTCTCGTACGTATTTCAAGACATGAAACAAATTATATTGAAAAAGATATCATGGATATTGGGAAATTCATGATAACAAGAAGAAATAAATTTGTAGCTTAGCGTGGAGGGCACGCGCGTGTTTATGCTCTGGAATTCAAAAGGTTAAGGAGGTAGCACTTGGGTTGTTAGGGAAATTCAATTTAAATTCGAAGGGCGATTCCATATGAGAGAGTTGCATTTATGACGCTAATGGTTATAATTCTATAAACACTTCCTTGTTACGACCGCAAATCATATTCTGATCAACACTTAACTTGACACTGACCTACAAATTGCGAAAAACCTATTTTTAAATTGAAAATTTGAATTTCGGGTTAAATTAGCGCATCTCGCTTAAGTTTTGAATAACACAGAATGTCGCTTCTCAAACTACTCGTTACTTTTCAATAGTAGTAGGTATATAATAAATAAAGTAAGTAATGAATTTGCTATAAAGAAAACTGATTGACTGATCTATCAACACAGCTCAAAACACAACGGATTAGCCTGAAATTTGGTGTACCTACAGGATATAGTCATTATGAAGTAGGCATCAGCTGTTCTGCGCGAACGAACGCGAGGTCCGCAGCCAGAAGCTAGTTTTATCAATTAATTTGCTGATACTTTTGATACTAAGTGTTAAGTATGTAACATCTGTATATTGTTTTACCTTATGTTCACAAAATGAATAAATGAATAGTACCACGATAGACGGGTCAATCTCCAAAACGGGCGTATTCGTGTGATCGCTCTGGTGCTTTTCAGATATTGATATTTAATGGTAATTATGTATCTCATTAAAAAGAATGATATTCAAATAGTACATTTTTACTATTGGCCTTCAATTTACACAAACAGTTATGGAAATATTTAAGTTCAAAAAATTTCGCGACCAGAGCAATCATAATTGGTGCCACAGCAATCATAAATGGTGAAATCAGTGAAACAAAAAAATTAATATTGATAAAATATTATTTATTTAGACGTTTTCAGTCATATTCAGTGTACGTATGTACACGTACACAAAAACTATAAATATTTACTGTATATTTTATTTCTTGTACATTATCTTTGTTTGGAGTTGAAACCAACATTTTTCTTTCTAAACGTTTACCTTCTTTACTTTGATTTTTTAACTTTGAATAGGTTAAAAAATCAACTGTCTTCTAATACGTTCATTACTTATTTTCAACTCTTGAATTTTTTGATCTTTTAGTTTTAATTCCCTATTAGCTCTATATTTCCTCTTTCTTAATAAGGCTTTCCATGGAGAGGTTTTTTTTTGTAACTGTCGATATTTTATGCTTAGGGAATATATCTAGACTTTTTTGAGACGTATGTGAGTTGCTAATTGAGCTTTGTGGACTACCGAGACAGATGCTGGAGGAAGCACTGCCAATGCATGTTTGTTCGTTCGTTCGTATCTTGCGATAGCCGCTGAGATCTTGTTATTCTTCTTAGTCTACTAACCGGTGACGCGGGTGAATCAAAATAAGACAAATTTTCGTATTCTTTGAAGGTCTCTGGAAGACAGGAACTTGTCTGAGAATGAGCTTTTACACGATTAATAATGTTAAACTCATTTTCAACATCTTGTGTTACAGTTTGCAGTATCTCTCTATGTTTTTTTACATTGTTGGTGCTTAAGGTTGGAGATGATTGAGGAACATTTGAAAGAGGATCACGGTTCTCAGAGATATAGATAGGTTCTTCATTTATTGGGACTATTGGGAGCTCATTAGTTGCTGGTAACTTATCCACTTTTTTCTTTAAATAATATCGTCGAGAACTCTGCCTACTTTTCTTCCTACGAACCTTTTGCTGGCTCGGAGTCAAATCACTCATTGGTAGTACTGTGCCCCGAGCTATTTTCTTTAGTAACTCTCTCATGATTTTACAAGCCATTGTGCTTATAGATCTGGATCATTTTTTATCTTGGCCATTCTACGACGCTCAGCCAATTTCTTCCAAAGGCGTTTTTCTTCAATAGATAATTTATTTCGAGGTATGATTTCAATCTGCAACAATAGTTACCATCAAGGTAAAATACGTCAAAATCTGTATATGGATTTAGGTTACCCAAAGAAACCCAGAAAAGGTTATAAATTAATGGTTATATGCATAGTTTATCGTTTGTCATTGTTACAGTCCGGTACTACTACTTAAAATAGGTTTATAACGTACAATAATTGCAAAATATCATCGCTCTGGTCTTTTTGGACAGAGCAATCACAGCCATAGCGATCAGAAAAAGTCACAAAATCATAAATATTGCCGAATTTAAAAGCACTAGAAAGTTGTGATTACGTCTCATAAAAAACATCATAAGGATCACTTAATTCACGTAACCAACACATTCACAAGCTTACTATTTAATTTAAATAACGTGCCATAGCAATCATAAAATTCGAGAACCAAATCCAGAGCAATCATAAACTTACCTTCGTAATGTTGGAGCGTGGGAACGTGGCACATAGGTATCCTCCTCGGCGGTTAGACTACTACTGACGTTGCCCCGCGGGATGGGAATAGAGTGTCTATAACGCGTAACTAGGGATGAGCGCGATGTTTTACCTCAGCGCAGAGCGATGAGATAAAATGCCCGGTCACTATTTTAAATTCAAATTGTGGCAAAAGTATTGTTAATATAACTAAAAATATTTTATTTCCATGAAGATTAACTATTTGTTATGTAATCTAAATAAGTTGTTTCATATGAACCTTCTCATTAAAAAGTTAAAGAATATTTTTTTCATTGAATCGGGAGTTGGGTCAACCCAGAGCGATCAGGATTTTAGGGTTTAAGATTTTTTTTTTAATGTTTAAAATAAACTTATTCATAATATTAGCCTTGTATCACGTAGATTAGACACCGAACTGTAAGTATGTAAAAAAATATTTTGAAAAAGTTTTTCGATTTTAGCATGGGTTTATCCAGCCCGACACGAAAAAATAGGCCTCTGGAGATCGACCCAGACCTTCTTTCAAGGCTGACGTAGGGCTAAGCACTCCGGCCTTCGGACGGTGAGTAATGGGAGCTCACCGACCGATCAGGACCAGGCCCGTGCCGGACGACGCGTACGTGTTCCACGCGCGCCTCAGAGAGATATCAGCATGAAGGAAGGGGCCCGTTAGGGCCAAAGCCTGCCGTGTAAGCGGGATTATCCGAAAGGGTTACCGCTACCCCTGAACATAAAGGGCTAAGGAAGGAACATGGATGGGTTTTAGTCAGTAAGAGTCTGACACTCCCTTCCACTCCACCCAGTGCGGGAGGAGTCGTATGATGATTACCCACCCTCAAAAAAAAAGGGCTAAGCACTAATATTTTTGTTGTTGTCATGCCATGAATCGAACCCGTGTCCCGTCTTAATCCAAAGCTTATACCTCGAAGTCAGTCACACATGAGTCACACGACACGTGTCTCGCCTTCTCTATTACATATGATTGATATATACATATTACATAGTTACTATCTTCCGCCAGCGACTACGCCCGCGAGGTTGTCGGAAATTATCCCACAGGAATGATAAAAAGTAGCCTATGTGGTAATCCAAGATATAAACTATCTGTGTGCCAAATTTAATCTAGATCCATTCAGCCGATATAACGTGATTGAGTAACAAACATCCATCCATTTTTGTGAGGGTGGGAATTGTCATCGAATGACTCCTCCCGGTCTGGGTGAAGCGGAAGGGAGTGTCACACAGAACAGTTCTAACTGACTAAAACCCATCCATGTTCCTTCCTTAGCCCTTTATGCTTGTAGCGGTAACCCTTTCGGACAATCCGGTTAGGTACGTATACTGTCTAACCTCTCTGAGAATGCAGGCGTGATTGTATATTCTTTGTAACCCCGCTTACGTAGGTATATCATGATACTCTATTTTGACATAATTAAGGACTTCAGCTGTGCCCAAGAATTCAGTCATAAGATTTTCGGAATTCCTCATACACTTCCCCCGACCCCACACACTGACTTCCTCATAATAATAACATTAGTCATACATTACAAATGAATACATTAGGTTTTTACAGAGGCCAGGACATCAAGCTACTCCAATCTGTCAAACTTCTTTAATCGATTTTCAACTCTGTTACAAAAGCATAAGATTCATGTTCAATTGAAAAACATTGACAATTTAGAATAGCTCGATGTGCTAGCGTCTGTACAACTTAACAAAAGTCTAGGGGAATTACCATAAATTAAAAACTTTCCCTTCATATGGTTAAAGAAGAGAACGACACACCATACTCAGCATAATTCGATACCAAACTGTCAAATGTTCACAATCAATTTTGAACTTAACCATCAAGGTTTTATGGTTAAAAATCATTTGGATTGACAGTTTGGTGACTGTAACCTATGTCATCATCTCCCTTTGGTATCGGCTTCCAGTTTAACCGGATGCAGCTGAACATCGTTATTCTCCATTTTGACCCCTCCCACTCTGGGTGGAACGGAAGGGAGTGTCAAGACTCTTACTGACTAAAACCCATCCATGTTCCTTCCTTAGCCCTTAATGTTCCGGGGTAGCGGTAACCCTTTCGGACAATCCCGCTTAAATAACAATACGCCACATAGGGTTAAGCTGAGGTATACCTATGGTACACCAACATTTCAGCAATTATGTTTAAGCAAACTCAAACTCAATGCATTTATTTCAAATAAACCAATTACAAGCACTTTTGAATTGTCAAGGGGTGGGTCAGTCAGAAAGATGAAGCTAGATGCCCATTCCAAAGCAGTTGGTAACTATGGAGAAGAACGGGCAAGAAACTGCATGGGCACTCTTTTAAATCCAAATATGTTTACAAAAACTGCGTTACATCATTCATGTTGAAATATACACGTGAGAATGATGCAGAACTTAATAAAAGCATCCATAATTACAAGATTTAAAAAATAATTCAAAATTAAGTTAAATTTTAAAACAGCCGTGGCAGCTAAGAGGTGACCAGTCTCTACTGACGGCGCCCGTTCATGAACATGACGCATGGACGCAAGCCTTATGTAACAGGGGATGAGACTCTTGCCAACAACCCAACTCAATTCCAGAGTCCATCCTGCTATAAAGACGTCTCTAGATGGGAAAACCCAATATAACTTTTCCCAGGACCACATGCTCAACAGCTATGAAAGTAAAAAGATAATCAATAAAAATAATAATATCTATGATAAATCTATGTTGAACAAAACAAAAACCTAAATCATTAAAAAGTATTTTTTAAAGATTCTGTTCAAATATAGAAACATAGGTACAGGACTACATAATGATACATAGCTTAGCCAAAAATTTCATGAAATAGGTGTATTTCATGAAATTTATGGTTATACAACCCTGCCTACCCTTTTGGGAAATGTTAAGTTTGATATTTTATATTGGACCCATCATGACCTAAAGAATTTTATGCAGAATGTGATAAAATGTAAAACAGTGCCTTTCATTTCATCAATTAATTATTAAATAATAGAATAGTTTTCAATTTCTCAGCAAAAGATACCTTTACATTATAAACATAAGACTCCACTTTATTAGAAGACTATTACAGAGATCATTTACCAAAAGCTACCCAATATTTATAGTCTGTGCAGCATGTCTTTTGTTCCATACATCTATTAGCAGTCACCTCACGTTTGCATGTAGGTACCTAACTCAAAATAAAAGCCATCTAAATAACAACAAAAAAGTTTTATTACCTATTCTACCTGCTTTAATTTTAAAAATGTTGTCTATGACTCTATGAGGGGAATTCCCCGGGGTCTTTATTTTTGTTTGACGTCAGACATTCATATTGAATACCTACTATGCTATGCCAACCGTATTATGACAGTGTATCTTTTGTCTGATTTGTAGTTTAAATGGAAATTGGAATGGTTTAATTAATATCAGTGTTCATATACTTTATAGGATTTGTATAAGTGTGTGAAGTGGTAAAAAATATGTTTTTTGTTTGGATAATCATATTATTGATGATTCCTTGTAAATACTCTGAGAAAACATTTCGCTGACTTCTGCTATAAATCGATTCTAATACGCAAAGTGGTATAGTGTCGCGCTATATAACAATTGTAGACTTTTTTTTTCAAATTATGTTCATGTTATAGTGACTAATTTCTGTAGTAGTAAACATAAATTCAATTTCCACCAATTTTCATTCCATCAAAGCAGGTTCCATTTTTCTGTTTAGAATACCGAGTTAAGAGCACTTTCATTATGATTAAGGAGTATTTTCATGAACAAAACAGCCTGAATAACACCAAAGTTAGATTCATTTCATTTGTAAATTAAACTATGAAAAATCCATTCATACAAACTTGTTTGCCGTATTATTGATAGAATAACATAATAACACTGTCTCAGTATCATAATTCTTTAAATATTAATTCAAAAATTGTGATTAAAACAAACATAAAAAAATGACAAAACAAGATCATAAATTGTTTAGTTTTTAGGTTACGAAAGCTCAAATACCAAGGTTTTACTTTTCTCATAATATATAACCTACTAGATTGAAGCTAGATTCAGAAATAATAATGAAAAATCGAGAAGAGCTTCTACCTAAATAAAATAACGCTTATAAAAATAAATATGGCAATATAATACAGGGAGATCTTGCTGCTAATATTTTATTTTTACTGAAAGCATAGAAATAGAATTATTATCTGCCCAGATTAGGTATTCTGAACGCTCAAGGTGTGTTGCCACCCTTACCAAACCAAAAATATAATATTTTTTTTGCCTAAAAAATTACTATTAAATACCAAAAACATAACTAAAAATGATTTATCTGCACACAAGGTCGGATTAAATTAGCTAGTGAAACCGTAAATTATCCACATATATTTTATTATATTTTTATTTGGGTAAACGACCGCAGATGGCAGTGTGGTTACTTGTAAGCTTAGGAGCTTAGGAGCTTAGGAGCTTGTAGGCTGGCTTGTTAATATGTTGCCGTGCCCTAACCGGGTTTCATGATGGAACTTATTTACCTCTGTAACACCTACATATGTACACATGAATGCAATAAAGAATTTGAGTTTGAGTTCGAGTTTGAGTTTGAAATGGATTTTTATTTATTTTATCATGTTTACCTATACACCCATCATATCTCTAAAGTTTATAATAAAAAAAAATGTTTTGAATAACTCGTATTTTTGTAAATATTGCTAGTAAACTGACCAAGTAACTAAATAACCTAATAAGTCCCCAATATATATTATTATGAAAACAATAAAAAACCTTAATTCCCTTATTAAAGAACTTCACTCAAGACAGGCATTACCCTAGTTTCAAGCAATCAAAAGGGTATAATGGAGTTTTATTGCGTAACAAACTTAAAATCGTTAACATCATTCACATGTTAATTTTGTAACTCTTTCAACAATAGCCATGGCATTAAAATCCATTAGATTGTGATTTAAAATGTGTTACGCTGCTAGACACTAAAATAGAAAAAAGAAAACATAAATCCACTATGTAAACAATATGTCTGGCAACACTGCACTCACGGCACGAGGCCTGTAGGGGAATGCCTCATGGAAAGTTCTGAAGCATTTTACACCTCACGATTTCGTATCAAATTGTGTAATAACTGATTGCAGATAAAATAGCGAGAAATAATGAAATAAATATCTTTGTGTCTTTATTGAAGGCGATATCTTAGCAGTGTCAATATTCCATAACAATATTAACAATGACGGCTCTTGAACGTAGCTTAGAAGTACTTATTGCTTAAAATTACATTGATCGAATTCGCCCAATGTGTCGTAGAAAACGTTTATTGTAAAGCTTGTTATAAATAATGAAAATATAAGTGAACAATGTTGAGCAGTCCTGATTTCCACATACAGTAACTAACAGAGATACATACCTAATACTTATACAACTCAAACACAACCTTGACTGGTGATATCAAAATCTATACCAGAAACAGATAAAAAAAATAGGTACAACGCACCGCTAATAATTCTAATCTTAATATTTTTGAAGTAAAACTTCTTGGCTAAACTTTCCATTACTGGACTGGGATTTGAAAGTTCCTTATGTTGTTTGTAGATAATACTCACAAATAAAACGCAAGCACACAGTTTTTTTTTATGTGAAAATTCACGGTTTACGAGATATAATTATTCAAAGTTTCCATACAAATTCAGTTTTTAGGTTAGATAAATTACGATGGTAAAACGTCAATTTGTCATTTCACGTTCCGTTTACAGTAAAGGTGTATTTTATTTGACCAAATGTCATTTTTTTTTAATAATATTATGCAATTACATAGACTTTTTTACACAAAAAATAACGAATTTTTGTTTACACTTGGAACGGAACGCAAAGTTGCCTCTTGTTTACCGCGTTTTTTTGTGTTGCTGTCAGTGTCAGTCATCGTTTGTTGCACTTGCAGTTGAGATCGTTTTACGTACTCCTGTAAGCCTTACGTTTGTCTACCATGGCGTCTCCGAAGCCCTATGCTTCTGTGTCTGAAGAGTGTAGTGAAGTGCAAGTGTTGTGAATATCCGAAAAATATCCAAAACCGCCTTGCCCTATCCCGACTCGGACAGGTTAGGTTAGATCGTGGTTATTTTTTTTTAAACCATTGAGCCCCGCGAAGCGGGGCTCAGACTACGCTTTTTGAGCAACTTTTGAGTGTTTTGAGGTTAAGTTAGGAAAAGTCATTTTTCTCGGAAATGGTGAGTTACCTTATCATGGGAGTGATGCCAGAGTGGAGGGGGGCACCCCCCACAGGTACAAGGGGGGCCCCGGACATCCCCGCACCATAAATCGATGGAAATTTATGGATTTTGTTTTTCTAACCTCAAAAACTTTAACCATGGATATCTCCATAACCATGGGGTTTCGCGGTGTGGGGATGGTACAGGGGGGTAGCCCTCCAACCCCCCTTTCTCCCCCTCCCCCTCCCACCCCATAAATGCCAGTCCAGTAAAGGAAAGTTTAACCAGCTTTGAGTTAAAAATTGTGTACCTAATACATATCACTATCACTATTAAACCTCGCTTAATGCTCAGCACAAACGCAGATCGGATCGGATCGCATGTCGGTCGTAATCGTGTAGTGTAAATGCGCTTAAACTACATAAGTATTACAAGTTCGTCGTTCCGTAATGTCAGTTCAACGGGGGATACCCCAATGAAGTCTCGTGTTATTTATTAAAAAAAACATGTTTTTAGCTCTCGTTGATGATTATTACGCGCGTACAACCCGCTGACAGGATCAATATACAGTGACGACACAAAATTTAGTGCAAAATAGTTCAAATAGTGTTCTAAAATTCGATTAGAAACGTACAAAATGTCTAGAGAAGAAGTGAAGCCAATCACAGTGAAAAAACTTCCACTAATATTGAATAGAAAAATAATAATAAAGAAGCCAGTGAACAGGAATATTAAAGTAGTGAAATCGTTACAAGGTACCGTGCAAGAGGATATTATTTACACATCGAAATTAGGTGACTTCACATCGGGGGAAGTCCGTAACATGACGATAATAAACCGTTTGAATGTGTTGACGAAATCGAGTAGAACGGTCGCGAATTGCCAGAGTCACTCCGGCCATATCTTCGAGAAGACCTCTGACGAAATAACGAAGTTAATAGGCCAGGATAATTACGATATTTTATTTAGTTCTTTATGTTCTATCATAAGTCAAGAACTAAAAATTCGCAGCATCAATGCGCTTCTTACAGTTCCAAAAATAGTCAGGACTGTTGCTTGTCAGACGGAAACTAGCTCAATAAGTTTCAGTGTGTTGCGGAATGTGGTAGAATCATCATGTCAGACTAATGATATATTGGGAGAAGGTCGTTCAACAAGCCAAGAGGGATTCAACAAATACACAAAGCCACGGAGACGTAATAAGAGGCAGCAGCTAGCCCCGTATGTGGTGAAGGACACTCCCGAAGTGAAACAGCCTAGAAGAATTGTGATATCACCGGAAAAATTCGACTCATTCACGGTGAAAGAAGAAAGTGTTCAGAAAGAATCTCTCACGGAATCATCGTTACCGGAACTCGGGTCCTTGTTTGACGAGGATTCAAACAGTGTGAACAGTGGTCGGTTCTCATCGTTATCCGTGATGACGACGCGGGATCTATTGGTGAATCCTCTTAATATTTTAACAAATGTTGACAAACATACCCGAGATATAAGTAGTGATGTGAACCAACATGAGATTGATGCTAGGGAACGGGTCTATAATCTGGAGTCTCCGAGAGATTTGAGTCCTACGACTGAAAGATTACCGTTTGGTATGGAGGAACTGTTACGTAGGACGCCGCCAGAGCAGAGAATAAAGTTGCTTCTTCGACAAGGATTTACGGACTTAAAAGATTGCTTAACCAGGGACAATGACGGTCACTTGTGAGTATTACCTACTTTTTTTTTAAACTTTAATATCTTTGTACATATTTTTGCATTTAACTGCCTTATTAATTGTCTCTGATATTGATTAAACTGCCTTTAAGGTCTAGTGGCTGAAAAGCTACTGCTGAGCACGAGTTCCTGGGTTTGATTCCCACGTTGGGCAGTGTTATTGAATTAAAAAAAAAAACGGTCCTGACTCCAGAGTCTGGATTTGAGCCCGGTTGATGGCAATAGGCTTGCCCTAATTACATTAAAACATAACTGGTTAAATGTGGTTGTCCTATAGCTACAATTCTGCCTAACCCTTTAGGTGTTAGATTTGTGATGTTGCGATTTTTTTTCTATTTCAGTTATTATGCAACTTGATTAATTACGGACTTATTTATTTATTATTTAATTATTTATATAGGGTGGCTTGTGGCTTAGTAGTGACAGCCGCTCGGATCCATCCATGAGGTTAAGCTACGCTTGCCGGGGTTGGTCCGTGGATGGGTGACCAAAGTCAAAAGTAATACCATACCCCTTGGTAAGACTGACTGTCCGATTTTCGGGCTTCTGACAACCCTCAACAGCTGTCAAAAATGCACAAATGACAGCCGGGACCAACGGCTTGACGTGCTTTCCGAGGCACGGAGGAGTCTCGGCATGTAAAGATGGTTACCCATCCACGGCCAACCCCGGCAAGCGTAGCTTAACCTGATGGATCGACCTGCGCGGTTGTTATTACTTAGCCATGAGCTCCTAACATTTATATGTATAACATTTTTTTTTTCTTTAGTAACTTAAGAGTTTTTTTTTTTAAGATTAGGTTTAAAATTAGCTTAACACGTTAGACGCCACGCCGGTCACCGGTGAGCCGCGAACAATTGTTTTTCTATTGTGTCTGCTGCGTGGCAGTCAATGACTTAAACATCTCAGTAGCATCCTGAAATACGGCAGTCCATTTTTCTGCAAAAATAATCTTCTTGCAAAAAATATTGAATAGGCCCAATCAGAAAAATAAAAAAATATAGAATCACCCAGTAGGTACGACCTTGTCACCTCTGATGTTGATATTGTTAAAAATAATCAAAAGAATTATTGATGAATGATATCCCTTTATCTTAATATTACTTAAAGATAATTAATAGGCAGATTCCAACTTTAATGAAGTGTAAAATATGTTATTAATTAATTATATATTACTTCTACATACCACTAGTTTCTACACGCGACTTTGGATTTAGTTTCATAAATGTAATTTAAGTACTGGGATAAAAAAATATACTGTAGGTATGTTAATCCAGGTTTTAAACTGCCAAATTCAACCATCATCATCTGCCTAGCCTTTTCCCAACTATGTTGGAGTCAGCTTCCAGTCTAACCGGATGCAGCTGAATACCAGTATTTTACATAGAGCGACTGCCTATCTGACCTCCAACCCAGTAACTGAGCAATACGATACCCCTTGGTAAGACTGGCTGTCAGATTTTCGGGCTTCTGACGACCCGTAACGACTGTCAAAGATGCACAAATGACAGCCAGGACCATCGGCTTATCGTGCTTTCCGAGACACGGAGGAGTCCCGGTTTGTAAAGGTGGTCACCAATCCACGGTCAACCCCGGCAAGCGTAGCTTAACCTGGTGGATCGACCTGTGCGGCTGTCAGTACTTAGCCACGAGCTCCTTCATACATTCACATTTATAATAGAACTAGGTGCTGCCAGTGGCTTCGCCCGCATAAATGTCGGAAATTATCCCCAGAGAAGGTACTACCAAGATAAAAAGTATTATAATTTTATTATGTGTTAATCCAGGTCATAAACTACCTTAGTGCCAAGTTTCATGCAGATCCGTTCACCCGTTTGAGCGTGAAGGACGGACAAACATACAAACTCACACACACACTTACTCACAAACTTTCGCCTCTAGAATATTAGTGTGATTTGATTAGCAATACTGCAGTTTCCCATTAGTGAAGGAATTTCCGAAATCGGATCACTAGTTCCGAAAAAATCCCCCGGACAATCACGGACTTTAATTGTTGACTCATTTGCCACTGTTCGTATTTTAGCCGTGTAATGCGAATCGGGTTTAGTCTGTTATACTCGTACATCCAGACATGGAAAGTCATAATGTCTTGAATTTAGATTCTAGCAATCGTAACCTAGCGACAATTGTTTTAGCGGTATTTTTTCACCTTTTGTGGTGTAGTGTTTTTATTCTGGGTGCATCGTCTTCACATATAATGTTATAATTCATGTATACAAAACATTTTAAAAGGGTAACGGTGGAGTTACTTGCCCATTCTTCTCCACACGACTACCTTTTGGAAGGGGCGACTACAATCAGTTCTATTTCTTGTTCATTTTGACGTTCAAAAGTGCCTTTCTTGTGCCTATTTGAAATAAATGATTTGTTTGACTTTGACTAGTAGCCATGGTAACGTTAGCATACGGTGAAATCCACACTAATATTATAAATGCGAAAGTAACTCTGTCTTTCTGTCTGTCTGTTACCTTTTCACGCCTAAACCACCCAACCGATTTTGCTGAAATTTGGTATGTAGATAGTTTGCATTCATGAGAAGGAGATAGGCATATTATTTTTTGGAAAATCAACCCCTAAAAGGGTTACAAGGGGTGGCAAAGTTTGTATGAGAAAAATATTTTTATTGCACATTTTTGCATAGGTAGGTAGGTAGGGTAGGTAGGGTAGGTAAGTTGGTAGGTAGAGTAAATAGGTAGGGTAGGTAAGGTAGGTATCATAGTTAAGACAGGACAACGTCTGTCGGGTCAGCTAGTATTATAATAATTGTTCTTTGACTTCGACATTTCAACTGTCATGGATAGGTTTTCAGAAATAACGATTATCTACAAAGAGTAATATAATAAGACGGATTATCTAATGAGCTCTAATTTAAAAGAGGTCAGTAGCAAAATAGATTGCATAGAAGTATTTAACCTACTTTTAATATCTACAACTATAAACCTCTATGGATAAGACTATTTCCGATTATTAGTAATTTGTCATCTTATTTGCGAGCATGTGGTTTCAGTTCGTGTTCAATCGTGGGAAGTCGTGTAATCTCGTGAATCTATAAAACTGCAAAATTGAAAAGTTTGTAAGTGGCTCATCAATCGAAGTCCGTGATTGCACAAATTCACAAGTTTTACCCCACTATTATTCCAAATATAGGATAGTATAGATTTGAGCCCGGTTGATGGTAGTAGGCTTGCCCTAATTACATAGCTACAATTCTGCCTAACCCTTTAGGTGTTAGATTTGTGATGTTGCGATTTTTTTTCTATTTCAGTTATTATGCAACTTGGTTACTTATGGACTTTTTTATTTGTTAATAAATTATTTATTTAGGGTAGCTCGTGGCTAAGTATTAACAGCCGCACAGCTCAGTCCGTCAGGTTAAGCTACGCTTGCCGGGGTTGGCCGTGGATGGGTGACCATCTTTTCAAACCGAGACTCCTCCGTGCCTCGGAAAGCACGTTAAACCGTTGGTCCCGGCTGTCATTTGTGCATCTTTGACAGTCGTTACGGGTCGTCAGAAGCCCGAATATCTGATAGCCAGTCTTACCACGGGGTATCGTAATATCGTATCATTGTACCCAGTTACTGGGTTGTTGAGGTCTGATAGGCAGTCGTTCCATGTAAAATACTGGTATTTAGCTGCATCCAGTTAGATTCGAAGCCGACCCCAATATATTTGGGAAAAGGCTAGGCAGATTGTTCTTTGATTGATTTTTTGAGGTTTGTATAGATGCCGTCCATCATTAGAGTCGTTATGAATGGTACTTCTCTTCCGGGAAACCCAAGCTTTACTATCGGTATACCTTAAAAGGTACCGATAGATAATAAACTACTCCGAAATGTAAACATTTAAAGCATTGCACTGCGGGGACTTAGATTGTCGGGAATCCCGCAGGCCGTTGTCAAAGCCAAACACATTGTTTCCTTATCATGCCCCGTCCTGATGCAGTGATAGCCTAGTGGTGTGACCGTCGGACTACCACGTCTTAGGTCTTGAGTTCGAACCCAAGCCACGCACCTCTTTTTTTTTAGGGTGGGCAATTATCTAATGACTCCTTCCGTTCTGGGTGGAGAGAAAGACAGTGTCAGACTCTTACTGACTAAAACCCATCCATGTTCCTTCCTTAGCCCTTTATGTTCCGGGGTAGCGGTAACCCTTTCGGACAAACCCGCTTAATGCAGGCATTAAGCCACGCACCTCTCAGTTTTCGGATTCATGTGCGTATTGTATAATTATCACTTGCCTAGAAAACAGTGAAGGAAAACATCGTGAGGAAACTTGAGAGATATTTTTAAACAGCATGTGAAGCTAAGTCAGAGGCCAGCAGCATAAAACTCTGACACCAGGTTAATCACTGCTGGAATTGTACACCTTTCAACTCGATCCTTGGCTATCTTCATCCAGCTGCTACAAGCTACCCTGCGACACCATAACTCTATCAAACATATCCGCGACTCTGCCAAGAATCGGCCTTAACGGACCCCATGTGCTGTAATCTCTTTGAGGCGCGCGTGGAACACGTACGCGCCATCCTGATCGGACGGTGAGCTACCCATTACTCACCGTCCGCAGGCCCGCGCCTACGGTGGCCGGGAGTCGTCACGCGGCTCCCGACGCCCGGAGCGTCTCCCGCGGTGGGTGGGACGTGAGGTCCTGTCCCTCAATCACCCCGCCACTTCGTTTGCTAGCATGACTGCTAGACATCTCTTTGAGGCAAGCGTAGAAGACAACGCGCCGTCGATCCGGGCCTGATCCTTCCCGGACGGCGACCTACTCTACCAGCCGCCCAGCGACACGTATTGTACAATTTGTCTATGGTGGAAAATACGCCCAATGTGTCATACGACTGTTATTGCCTATTGTGTTGATAAACCTATTGTTTCATAGTTGATAAATATATTTTTATCAAGAACGTTATTATTGTTTTTACTAGCTTTCCACGTTTTAGTAATCATGACTATATTTCGCGTGAAGATAGTAGGTATTAATTTACGAAAACCAAATCAGAAGTCGTTTATCCAAATTAGGTTGAGGATCAGCACTTTTTGAATGTCATTACATAAGGCAGTCCACAAAATGCCCGCCCTTCACCACTTCCGCTTCCACTAGGCTATGCACAGCAATGATAGCCTAGTGGTGTGACCGTCGGACTGCCAAGTCATAGGTCTTGAGTTCGAACCCAAGACACGCACCTCTGATTTTACGGATTCATGTGCGTTTGTATCCTCCCGCTCCACCGAGAGTGGGAGGGGTCAATTGATGATTTCCCACTCTCAAAAAAAAAAGACATTGTGATTGTACAGAGGCCAGCACATCAAGTTACCACAATCTGTCAAATTTCTTTGATAGTATTTCAACTTTATTGCAAAGACATAAGGGTCATTTTTAATTGAGAAAATTTGACAGTTAGGGATAGCTTGATGTGCTGGCGTCTGTACCTACTGCTTACGTGTTTGTTGGGTGTTGTATAAATAAAACAACCATTTTTGGCGAGCGTTAGTACCTACATCACTGAAATGTATAATTATTTATTTTACTATTATAATATTTGACCTACATACAAACGTTTGTAGGTCATATAAACAATTAAATAAACATTATTTTCCCCTATTTCTTAAAAAATTGTTTAACTTTTACATCTCGTAAGAACACCTACATAACAATAGACAAGTCATTTGTTAAAAAATATTAAATAGTTAATAAGTTTATTAACTATTTAATATTTTTTAACAAATGAATTACACTATGTAATATATAACATTACTCGTTTACCGTGATATACAGATTAAAATTATTGATAGCGCTTTAAGAGAAAGAAGAGTTTTGGTTATTCCCCTAAGCTTTCACTGAGTTATAAAAACCTCCCATAGCAGGGCAAAGACCTCACTGATATAGAGAAGGCGTCAGTATTTATCGATGACTCACAGTCACAACTATGTGTTACTAACTAGCTATTGTCAGCGGCATCACCCGCGTTTTTGTAGGAAATTATCCAACTGGAACCGTATATTTTTACGGAATAAAGTAGCCTTTGTGCTAATCCAGACTAAAATCTATCTCTGTGCTAAATTTCATTCAAATCCGTTAAACTTTTGAACGCCAGAGCATAAACGCACGCGCGTGCCCTCCACGCTAAATTTCTTCTTGTTATCATTAGTTTTCCAATATCCATGGTGTCTTTTAATTTCTTTCATGTCATTAAATACGTACGAGAGCTTCAATTTTTAAGATATCTATATAAACACTCACAAAAGTATTGATTTAATCATTGTTTTTCCGTGTAATAGTGTTGTTGCCATTGTCACATATTTGTGTCGTTGACGTACACGGCATGCGCTTGCTTGTCACGTATATAGACGGATTGTCTTAGTATGATCACGATAGCCTTTTTTTTTTTTTTTTAAAGCTGG
This sequence comes from Hyppa rectilinea, assembly GCA_951799385.1. Taxonomy (NCBI): domain Eukaryota; kingdom Metazoa; phylum Arthropoda; class Insecta; order Lepidoptera; family Noctuidae; genus Hyppa; species Hyppa rectilinea. The sequence continues at coordinate 9,583,463 of OX637329.1, read as the reverse complement.
GAAATCAAAACCTGTCTCAAGAATTGGGCTATTAAATGCAAAAACAATTTTACAAATCCGACTAGTAGTTCTGGAGATTAGCGCGTTCAAACAAACAAACATTGCAGCTTTATTATATTGTGTATTTTTTTTCTGAGAGTAGGAAATCGTCAAATGACTTCTCTCGCTATAGGTGGAGCGGAAGAGGTTGTCAGACTCCTTCTGACTAAAACCCATCCATGTTCCATCCTTAGCCCTTTATGTTCCGGGTAGCGTTAACCCTTTCGGACAATCTCGCTTACCCGGTAGGATTATATTGGTATAGAGATAGCTTTTATAATCATAATATTTTCGTGTGCAATGACGCGATGTGTTGATGTTTGTTATGCAATGACTATGTGTATAGATAATGGATTTGAATGGAATACACACGAATATACTTTAACTCTGAATGAACATTATTATCTTGCCTGTAATGTTCCCATTGCTGGGACAGAAGCCTCCTCTATAGGAGAGCGAGTGCGCCCAAAATCCACCACGCGCGAACAGTCCTGGTAGCTGGATGTCATGTTTATGATTTGGTGACGATGTTTTCCTTGGCAGTTTTGATACTCAATCAATCTGCCTAGCCTTTTCCAAACTATATTGTGGTCGGCTTCCAGTCTAACCAGATGAAGCTGAATACCAATATTTTACACGGAGCAACTGGCTATACGACCTCCACAACTCAGTAACTGGATAATACGATAACCCTTGGTAAGACTGGCTGTCAGATTTTCTGGCTTGTGACGACCCGTAACGACTGTTAAAGGTGCACAAATGACAGCCGGGGCCAACGGCTTAAAGTGCTTTCCGAGGTACGGAGGAGTCTCGGTATGTAAAGATGGTCACCCATCCACGGCCGACCCCGGCAAGCGTAGCTTAACCTGATGGATCGACCTGTGCGGCTGTTAGTACTTAGAGGAGCTAGTCCTCTAGTTTTGATACCAGTACGAACGAAATAAATTACATAAACAAATAAATTATGATTTGATTTGATTTGATAAAGTCAAGTTCCTATTTGGATTTGATCCCAAGACCTACGATACGGAAGTCAGGAGCGTTATCGCTGGCCCATCACACCTCTGCCATGGCGTCTCCCGGTCTTATCTGTCACTCGATAAATTCTTATGTGACAAGTCTTTTTCTAACTAATAAATATTGGAAACGCGAATGTAAGTTCGTCAGTTTGTTTGTTACCTTTTCACGCCTAATCCACTGAACCGATCATCCTGAAATTTTGCATATACGTTGTCAGGTGTACAGAAACGGACCTAGGGTACCTTTCATCGTGAAAAAAAGTACTGTTCCCGAGGAAAACGACAATAACGCTCTTATGATAATAGATGGTGCCACGTGTACGTTCCGTTCTGAGCCCATGGTTGCAACGGTTTAACAACAAACTGCCTGTATTGATTGTTAAATTCTAAATTAACGTGAGCGACATGACATCGCGTTCAAATGCTAGTGTATCTATTATAGCTAGTTTTTTTTTGACATTGAATTGACTCATCTGGTTTTTTATTATCACCTGTTATCAATAAGTGTTGTTATCAAACACACACGTAATTTGACCTTATCATGTACAGTCAGCGATAACGCTTTAACTATGAAAACAGCCTTTATTTTTATGACCTAAAGGTGCTGTCAAGCTAGGTATATGTATACTAAGCAGGATTGTCCGAAAGGGTTACCGCTACCCCGGAACATTAAGGGCTACGGAAGGAACATGGATGGGTTTTAGTCAGTAAGAGTCTGACACTCCCTTACGCTCCACCCAGAGCGGGAGAAGTCAGTGTTAGGTTAAACGAGGGACATACTTTCAGGGGTTACAGTACTCATGGAAATCAACAACTTTGTCCATGGGACCTACTCTGAAATATGAAAAAAAATATCACCACCTCAGCGATAGACCTCTGGTGTACTTATAGGTGGAGGAGTCATTTCAGCTTTGTCTTTAGGTGACAAACACTTCGGTGACCACATTACCATCATTTGGGGCGTCGTGACGGCCATACAATACCATTCATCATCATCATCTGCCTAGCCTTTTCCCAACTATGTTGGGATCGGCCTTCTGTCTAACCGCAAGCAGCTGAATACCAGTATTTTCCATGGAGCGACTGCCTATCTGACCTCCACAACCCAGTAACTGGGCAATACGATACCCCTTGGTAAGCTTATACAATACCATACAAAAACCTTAAATTTGTTTTTTTTTTCAGACCAATCCATGTTGCAGTTCTAACGAATGACGTCGACTTGTTAAGACGCCAGTGTCTTGTTCTGAAGATGAGAGGATCCTCGGTCGATGTACCAGCTGATGGACTTGTGAGTACAATACTATTTACATACATAAACTCATCCCTTTCCCCCGTACTGTGTGTATGTACTATATGTACTTATGACATAATTAAATTTACCTGCCATTGCTATATGTGTTTATCTTTTCACCTTTTGTGGTGTAGTGTTTTTATTCTGGGTGCATCGTCTTCACATAGGTATAATGTTATAATTCATGTATACAAAACATTGTAGAACATTTTAAAAGAGTAACGGTGGAGTTTCTTGCCCATTCTTCGCCACACGAAACTACTTTTTGGAAGGGGCGACTAGAATCAATTCTATTTCTTGTTTATTTTCACGTTCAAAAGCCTTACATGTGCCTATTTGAAATAAATGATTTGACTTTGACCCCATGGGGGTAAACGGAAACCTCTGAACGTCACTGGCTACAATCCTTTTTTTTTTATCTTGTGGGTGGGTAATCATCAAATGACCCCTCCCGCTCTGGATGGATCGAGTGTCAGACTCTTATTGACTAAAACCCATCCATGTTCCTTCCGTAGCTTTATGTTCCGTGGTAGCGGTAACTCTTTCGGACAATCCCGCCGCCCCGGCAGGCTTCGGCCCTAACCTGCTACTATCCTTACAAATTGCTTCGTTAATGATCAAAGTGAAGTGAGCTGTCAATAGCAACCATTAGGTGTAACGACAGCTCATATCACGCTCACCTCACCTAAGTTTTCCCGGTGACATCTTTACAGAATCGATCGACAGGTCATTACCGCGCGCCTCAGGTCTGGTGTCAGCAAAATTGTAGGACATACATGTATAATATAATAGTTTTATGTCAAACCTGTATATACAGGTTGTAACCGAAAGGGTACATACATACAAAAGCGTACGCAAAAAAAAATCTGCTGTTCTATACATTTTTGGTCACGTGATTCGTCGAAATGGAGGGAAAAGTTGATTTTTTTTCACGATTTAGGAGTTGGTCCCGTAGTAAAAGTTGTTCTGTTTGGTGCTCTGTAGGCATAGAGATTTTAGCATATCCTTTTGTATGTATACACCCTTTCGGTTACAATCTGTATAAATACAAAAGAAACGAAATTTATATTATCAAATTCTATTAGAATTATCGTATTTCTACATAATGAATTTAATGTACGCAATGCATGACCTAACATAACCTGGGTTAAAAACCCAAATTTAAAATATCTGTAAATAATAATGTAACATAAAAATGTGACATAAAAATTGTTGCACATTTTTTCCTCGTAAATTGTTCATTTTATTTAACTATTGCTTCTTACCAGAGTAGAGTAGGTACCAAACATTATTTAAATAAATTAATCACCTACAAACAACATAACAGCCGCACAAGTTGATCGAAGGTTAAGCTACCCTTGCCGAGGTCGGTTCTTGGATGGGCGGCCATCCGTAACATATCAAGACCCCTCATGCTTTGGAAAGCAATTTAAGCCGTTTTTCGCGGCTGGCATTTGTAGACGGAGCGACTGCCTATCCGACCTCCACAACCCAGTAACTGGGCAATACCCCTTGGTGAGACTGGCTGTCAGATTTTCGGGCTTCTGACGACCCGTAACGACTGTTAAAGGTGCACAAATGCAAGCCGGGACCAACGGCTTAACGTGCTTTCCGACGCACGGAGGAGTCTCGATATGTAAAGATGGTCACCCATCCACGGACCAACCCCGGCAAGCGTAGCTTAACCTGATGAATCAATCCGCGCGACTGTTATTACTTAGCCACGAGCTTCTGTTAAAATAATGTATTCAAATACAGTTTATTTTCCACAAAGAGCAACGGTTAAATTAAACACACAATTGGTGTTCTTATCAAACAAAGCGATATCTAATTATTTGTTAAACTAGTTAATTACTCTCCTTGAATACATAATATAGCTTAGTATGTGATGTGATAAATGAATTGCAACGCATTGCCTCGTGGATTCTGCGTTGTGGATCTTTGAATGTCGTTCCTGGTAATTGGAAGCCTTACCAAGCAGTGATAGCCTACTAGTGTGACCACAGAACAAATAAAGAGGTCGTTAACTGTTCTGTGAGTGTGACCGACGGCCTGCCAATTCTTAGGTGCCGAGTTCGAACCCAAGGGACTACTTTTCGGATACATGTGCGTATTGGTCACGGTGATTTTTAATTCCTTTTAGGGCGTGATAGTACCGGTGATTGTGAACAACTCTCACTATGAGACCAACTACAAAATAACAAAAAAAAAATACATCTTCATACATTTTCATCAATTAAATATTGCACTTTTGTATGAAAAAACCCGTTTTTTTTTCGATATTTCAGAGTTGATCTCAAAGTGAAACTTGCTCATGATCAAGGATACTATCACACCCTGTAAGGTTAATAGTGAATTAAAAATCACCTTGTAAAATTATCACCTGCGTAAAAATCAGTGTAGGAAAAAATCATTAGGAAACTTGCCTGTGAGATATTTCTCAGCGTGTGAAGCTAAGTCAGAGGCCCATGGGCAGCATGAAAACTCTGACACCAGGTTAGTCACTAACCACACGAAGAAAGAAAGACCAACAGTCATTGTGTTACTCAGTAACCGGTTTGTGAACTCGCTGTAACTGAACAGACAGCTGTGCTGCTAGGAAGTTTTCTGCGCCACTTCTTCAAAGCACTATGATGTGATGATATCCGACCAATGCGTTCAAAAGATTAATTTTAGGACTTGATATGTAGGTACTGGATTTTTAATATATTGGGTAGGAACCGAAATTGGTACTTAGTACATCCTGTTGGCAAAACCGTGTGTTGTCATCGCTATGCCATTCAGCGGAAAATGTAATAATGGCTCAATATTACGCCTGGAATCCCCGAATGGTTAGGCAGGGCCCTATATTAGGTACCTACTCCTGCACATGGCCAGCTATGCCATTATCATCTGCCTGCGTTTTCTCAACTTTGTATTTAACATGGAACAAAATCAAAAGTAGTTTATTTAAACTAGGCTAAAAATCAGGATTTTTTGATCGCAAAATTACATGAGAGAGAGTCCCTGAAAACGCCCACTTTCTAGAGCTTTAGCTGGGCAGAAGTTGTGCAACAAACTTGCCAGCAGCACAGCAATGTAGCTGACTGCTAGTATTTTACATGGAGCAACTGCCTATCTCATCTCCAGAAGCCAGCGATACTCCTTGTCAAGAGCCACTGATTGTCACCGCGAGCATTCGCCTGTAATGTAACATTTAGGATTCGATTTCGAGCATAACTTAACAATACTGGCTCCCTGACTCATCTTCATCATTCTCCTGCCCTTATCCCAATTTATTTGGGGTCGTCGCAACATGTCTTTTTCTTTCATACTTCTCTATTAGTCGTCTATAAATCGGTGAAGGAAAACAAGACATTATGTTACCCAGTAACTGGGTTATGAAGATCAGATAGGACCGCTGTGACTGAACAGACACCTGTGCTGCTTCGAAATTTTTTGCGCCACTTCTTCCCAGCACTAGGAAGTGGTGAAGGAAGTGCGTTTTGGGGGGCTTACCCATGTAATTTTGCGATCAAAAAGTCCCGATTCTTAGCCTTGTTTAAATATATATATAATAATTTTTGATTTTGCTTCATGTTACATCCGGTTAGACTGGAAGCCGACCCCAACATAGTTGGGAAAAGGCTAGGCAGATGATGACTTCTCTATTAGTTGTCATCTCGGTAGTCACTCCCTTTTTATAATTACACAATCTATCCATCGTTTCTTTAGTCTCCCTCTACTTGTATAGTCATCCATATTCACACTCACAACTTTCCTGACAACATTTTCCTCATTCCTCTGCATAACATGCCCGTACCATGACAACCGATTTTCACACATCTTTACAGGCGAATGCTGGTGGTGGAGTCCACCTTTACAGTGGTGGATTACAAATTACAGTATTATAAATACCTACCTGAACATTTATCCTTATTCCCATGTGTTACAAAAGGTTAATAATATTCATAATATTCTCAGAATTATATGTGTAGGGAAAGTCCCTTGTGATGACGAAGCTGGCATTGTATGCATACTTTGTGCATATTACATATTTCGCTTATCGGTGAACTTTATAGGTACCTAAAGGCGACGAAAATGTTTTTTTTTTATATTACTACTAACTGCTGATCGCGGCATCGCCCGCGTCATTGTTGAAAATTTTGCATAAAAACTTTCACACAATCCATCTAAGACGGTTTACTAATAGTTTTAGGAGTTCAAGATGGGAGTTATCAGAGGTTTTATTATACATATAACGATACATTAGTTACCCAAAAGAATTTAACTGTTACGAAATATTCCGATAAGTGATTAAACATTACAAATAAGTAATTAGATAACAATTTATTCACTTTTATGTCGCCGTTATTTAACGATAGTTTAATAGCTTACATAAATATATAATTAACTAATACTGATATTTAGGTCGGAATTCTTTTGACGAAACCGCATTTTAAATGTACCCTAAGGACGCTTAATGATGGCCACTTCACGGGAATTGATGATGCCATTTCTATGTAACTGTGAGCTACATAATACTTCGTAAAACGTTACTATTTCCGGGAAATACGTCTTCCTCATACAAACAGTGTAGGGGCGACTTCTTTTTATCTTCAAACTCGCGCGGTAAAACGGAGCGAGCGTCCGCTCCGGGCGGCCGGAGACGATCCGGTCCTGGAACCGCGCCCCCACTTTATACTGCGACGAATGCGCCCGCGCCTGTTAAAGCTACTTCTACTATTCTACAGTACAGAAATACTGACCCAGTCGCAAGCAGCCGAGCAGCATGAGACAGACTTGACATTTGAACGCCATTGTCACATATACGTGACAAGCAAGCGAATGCCCTGTACGCCAACAACACAAATATGTGACAATGCGGTGCACTAATAATACGAAATAAACAATTAAATCATTACTTTTGTGTGTTTTTATGGATATCTTAAAAATGTAAGCTTTCGTACGTATTTAATGACATGAAACAAATTAAAAGACACCATGGATATTGGGAAATTCATGATAACAAGAAGAAATAAATTTGTAGCTTGGTGTGGAGAGTATGCGCGTACGTTTATGCTCTGGCGTTCAAAATGGATGTATTGTTGTTAATACATAATTTTGTAAAGACTGTAATACAAAATCTCATCTCATCACCAAGCGCTCGTATTACAGACAATGATTCGCGAAGCGCTTACTTTCTTTGGAAAACTGTATATACCGATGTTCATATTTAGTATGGAAAAGGCCAGCCATTAGCCAGTGGCAAACGGGATTGTCCGAAAGGGCTACCCCGGAACATAAAGGGCAAAAAAAGGAACATGGATGGGTTTTAATCAGTAAGAGTCTGCACACCATACCGATCCACCCAGAGCGGCAACTTTTAAAAATTTCCCAACTTCAAAAAAAAAGTTACTAGCCTCTACAGATTTCGGGTGTTAATAATGACATATCGGGATTTTAGAAAGAGACTGTCACGCAGGTGCGGGCGACAGAGACAATGCACTGCAAAGTCGAACTTCTCTAATACTGGATGTGCCATACTCTTACAGCTGAGTAGGTACTGTACCTATTCCAGACAAAATTCATTCATTCTTTGGCGGTTACGTCACTATGAGTCATAAGGCTTAGCTAGAAGAAAATTAAAGCTGATTTTACATTATACAATGATTTGCAATAAAGCTGGTTCTACAATATTCAGGCAACATAAAAAAAAACATCATGTGCCGATAATATACACGAAAATCTCCAAAACACAAATTTGTTAATAGGATAGAATAGGATCTTTATTATTAAGAAAGAATTCTTTCTTCGTGTGGTTAGTGACCAACCTGGTGTCAGAGTTTTTATGCTGCCCATGGGCCTCTGACTTAGCTTCACATGCTGGGAAATATCTCTCAGGCAAGCTCGTTTCCTCACGATTTTTTCCTTCAACGTTTTTTAAGCAAGTGATAACACAATCCATCCATTGTTTCTTTGGTCTCCTAGTATAGCCACATTCATACTGAAATCCTGACGACATTTTCCTCATTCCTCCGCATAACATGCCCATACCATGACAACCGATTTCCACACAACTTTTCAGTCACCGGTGTCACTTTCAGACTTCCTCGTATTACTCAATCGCAATATTATGGGTCAGTTCGCGGCCTACTTATTGTAACCTTGTCGTGTGTTAGTAAGTATTCTTTGAAAACAGCTGAGTCGATTTTAAAAGAATTTTGAAGACACGACATTACTTATAAAATAATAATGACTCAAGTTTTGCAAAAAACGGATAGGTACCGGATTTGTAATGACGTGCTTCAAATCCGATTGCGTAACTTGACATTTACATTGTTTTAGATTCGTTTATTTTTAAAGTTTGTATAAAATCCCCAATTAAATTGGGATAAGGGCATGAGAAGATGTACAAAATCTTCGTCTAACAGCCTACTAGCTCTACTAGACAAAATCAAACTACTTGCTAAGTAAATTAGGTAATAATTTATTATTTGTAAAATACTATTTTAACATATTGAAATAACTTCTCACACATTGATTGATTTATTATTATTAACTTTTAGAATGTTTGTAAATATGTGAGCACCATGTACTTATGACATACTTAAATTTACCTGCCATTACTATGTGTTTTTTTTTCACCTTTTGTGGTGTAGTGTTTTTATTCTGGGTGCATCGTCTTCACATATAATGTTATAATTCATGTATACAATACATACATTGTAAAACATTTTAAAAGAGTAACGGTGGAGTTTCTTGCCCATTCTTCTCCACACGAAACTACCTTTTGGAAGGGGCGACTAGAATCAATTATATTCCTTGTTCATTTTGACGTTCAAAAGTGCCTTACTTGTGCCTATTTGAAATAAATGATTTGACTTTGCCTTTCCCAAAGTGGGCGATAACGCCCCCTTGTGGGGGGCAGTAAGAGACCCAGAAAAAAATGGGGGCGTTGTGTAGAGGGTTAGGGGGCGATTTGTAATTTCATCTAGATAGTGGTTTTTAAGTAGGTGAAAAAATGGGGGTGTTAAAAAATAGTTAATTCTCAAAGTGGGCAGTAGACAAAATAAGTTTGGGAACCGCTGGTCTAACTGAACAGAAAGCTGTGCTGCTGGGAAGTTTGTTGCGCCACTTCTTCCCAGCTAAAGCACTAGGAAGTGATGAAGTGTGGGCGTTTTGGGGGGACTGTCTTCTATAGTTTTAACGCTCAAAAAGTTCCGATTCCTGCATTTTGAATGACTATACCTTGCCATGCCGGGCCGCCTGGGCGCCGGGCCTTAACATTGAAATTTCTGCTTTATTACATTACAATGCGTTTAAGTTATATTTTTACTCGTCGCCTAAAAATACCTTGCCATGCCGTGCCGCCAATATGCGCCGGGCCTTAGCCTTTTCCTAACTATGTCGAGGTCGGCTTCCAGTTTAACGGGATGCAGCTATGCAGCGACTGCTTATCTGACCTTCACAACCCAGCCATGTAACATGACACAATTATACGTTTTTACTCGACTGCTCGTAACGAGAGTATAGTATTTTTATGGTTCATTGTATGTCAGTGTATGAAATCCATGATGTCATGGTATGGACATGTGATGTAGAGAAATGTAAAATATACCGTGAGGTATTGAATCTGAAAGTAGATAGTTCTATAAAGTCAAATTAAATTAGCTAGTAATACTCCAAAGATTTGATGGATATTGATTTCTATTGACGATAAAACAAAAAGAAATATCTTATCTCATCATTCGTGGCTGAGTAATAACAGTCGCACGGATCGATCCATCAGGTTAAGCTACGCTTGCCGGGGTTGGTCCGTGGATGGGTAACTATCTTTACATATCGAGACTCCTCCGTGCCTCGAATAAGCATCCATGAATGACCTCGGCGGTCATTCATGGATCTTTGACAGTCGTTATGGGCAGTCAGAAGCCCGAAAATCTGACAGCCAGTCTTATCTAGGGGTACCGCATTACCCAGTTACTGACTGGGTTGTGGAGGTCAGATAGGCAGTTACTCCATGTAAAATACTGGTATTCAGCTGCATCGGGTTAGACTGGATGCCGGCTCGAACATAGTTGGTAAAAGGCTGGCAGATTGATCATTTGAAGATACTACAGTACCGGCGGCAGTTGACCCGAACAGCTGTAAGTAAGGATAGTAGCACATCTGACGGAAGTTACGTCCGGCGTAACTTTTAACTTCCACTTCCTACGCGCACCGCGCTTACGCATTGGTTGAGTGTGTAAGCTTCAATGTATTTATTATCTACTTGTATGTTCTGGCGTTACGCGCTGCATCTTCTGTCAGGTGTGCGACCACCCTTATACAACATTAGTTTTAGTATATGCGAAACCCGAAACAGCCGTGTCTAGTATTTTTATGTAAAGAAACTATGTACAAAATTTCGAAACTGTATTATGAAAAACCACAAAGTTATAAGCTTGTTATGTTACCTGGTTGTCCGTACAGAATCATGGTCACTACGCGAGCGGCTCCAGCATCGTCTTGCGCTCATTGGTAATGTTCGGTGTCCAACTTGTTACCTTGTTAAAATATTTTTGGGAAAAAAAATATATTGGAATCGATTGATTCAGTTCCTCATTTTGAACAAACTATATTCAGGTTTCGCATATATTAAAAATTATGTTGAAAAAAAATAACGTTCGTTCGTTCATTTCTCATACTGTTTTGGGTGCCTTTATACCTAAATAAAACAGTGAATCAATTCCTATCGCAGTCCCCTGCTGGACATAGACCTGCTGCGCCACAACACCCTGTCCTCCGCCTTCCGCATCCAGGCTGCCCCGCCACCTTCTTAAGGTCATCGGTCCATCTAGTTGGGGGCGTCCCCCACTACGCTTGCCGATACGCGGTCTCCACTCGAGGACTCGTCTGCTCCACCGGCCATCGGTCCTTCGACAAACATGGCCAGCCCATAGCCACTTTTGCTTGCTTACACTGCAAGCAGCTACAAATTTATTGTTTAGTACCACTTCGGTACGCGATCATTTTTTTTGAACACAGCCTACGACACTCAGGGATATTGTAACTTCCCGTAAGTGAAAGAAGTTTCGGAATCGGATCCGAAGATTGCCCCCCCCCCCCCTTTTTAACGATGTGGGAAATCATCAAATGATTCCTCCTGCTCTAGGTGGAGCGGAAGGGAGTGTCAGACTCTCACTGACTAAAACCCATCCATGTTCCTTCCTAAGCCCTTTGTGTTCCAAGGCAGCGGTAGTAACCCTTTGGACAGTCTCGCTGACCCGGGAGGGCAAATATTGCTACCTTACAAACAAATTATTTACTTCTCTACATATAATATTAGTGTACAGACGCCAGCACATCAAGCTATCCCTAACTGTCAAATTTTCTCAAATAAATTATTTTTATGTCTTTGCAATAAAGTTGAAATACTATCAAAGAAATTTGACAGATTGTGGTAACTTGATGTGCCGGCTTCTGTACATTACAAAGCCAAATCATTTATTTCAAATAGGCACAAAAACCTTTGAACGTAAAAATGAACAAGAAATAGAATTGATTCTAGTCGCCGCTTCCAAAAGGTAGTTTCGTATGGAGAAGAATGGGCAAGAAACTTATTATTAAATTTCTTTTATAGACACCTCTTAGAATGTCGCTCTTTCAAGAAAACACGCAAATAACGGCAGCACTGCTTCACTTCGGAGCCGACCCTTTGGAATCTGATGATGACGATAGAACAGCTTTCCATATCGCTTCAGAAATGGCCACCGACCACCTTCAGATATTAATCAATCATTGTCAACAGAATGTCAGGTGAGTAAATTTCTCGAGAGATAAAACAATTCAGAGATTTCTTTAGAAATAAGCATCACCTTTGTACGTATTTTGTGTTCCTTTCTTCTTGTCTGTTTTTATGTTTGTACATTAATGGTTAAATAAATAAATAATAATTTTAGTGGACACAAAATAATCAGCAAAGCACTCATGATTAATAATAATGTTATTCTTTTTCGTGTGGTTAGTGATTAACCTGGTGTCGAGAGTTTTTTTGCTGACCATGGGCCTCGGATTTAGCTTCACATGTTGTTAAAAATATCGCTCAGGCATTTTACAACAACAATAATAACAACACATACACGACACAACGATACAAGACACACACAACACAACAACAACACACGAAATTACAAGTCACACTCAACAATACAAGACACACACAACACAACAATACAAGATACACACAACACAACAACAACAACAACAACACACAAAAATACAAGACACACACAATACAACAAGACAGACACAACACAACAATACAAGACACACACACACACAATACAACAAGACAGACACAACACAACAATACAAGACACACACAACACAATACACAATATTGTATACAGCTGAAATAAGAATGATAACTTCCGTCTCCCACTCGAACAAAAGCTATTTTCTTTTATAATTTTTATACGTGTTTTTTTTTCAGAAAAATCCTACAAGAAAATGAACATATATGGAATCCAGCTTACCAATATAAACCTGATGAGGAGCTGGTTCCGATACTGATGACCCACATCAACAAGCTATATGACAATCAAGGTTAGTTATATTTAAAGAGACATTCGTGGATCTTTGACAGTCGTTACGGGTAGTCAGAAGCCTGAAAGTCTGACAGCCAGTCTTACCAAGGGGTATCATATTACCCGGTTACAGACTGGGTAGTCAATATAGTTACTTTTTATGAACTGTCAAAACGCGCCATTTATACGTGATTTGTATGGAACATAACAATGTGAGAGATTTTTAAGAATCAAATTGAATACTTATTAGCATTAAATACATTTTTACAATTACACCTCGCATAATATTTAATTTCTGTACGGTGATGGAAGTTTTTAAGACGAGCGGTCTTTTTTCTATGTGATTTCATATTTTATTTTTGACCGTTTCAAATAGTCAATTATATATCCCTCTCCATTGCAGGTTACACCCCCCTAATGTTGGCCAGTAAAGTGGGGAAGTACAACAACGTAATGACGTTAGTGGAGAGTTGTAGGGCGACCATAAACCTGACCATGCCCAACAGTGGGAATACAGCGCTGTATCTGGCTGTGGGCGCCGCTTGTATGGATGCTGCAGGTAAAAATAACCTTTTATTTCTATGAATTTAGGCTTGTGTTTTCTAAGAAAGCGGTGTTTTAAACAAAAGTAGAGATAAACTACGATAACGTGGCGCGCCCCTCCAATTCAAAACGTTTGAAAGTATTTGTGAAAACAATTACAAAGCGCCACCAAGACTCACAACGCATGTCGCTGCCGGCCTGCTACTGAACACGAATACTTACAACTACATACAAACTCTTTCGTAAGGATATGACTAGAAACATTGAAACAGTAATTGGGTATTTGAAAGGGTAGTCAATAACGTTACTTTTTATGAACTGTCATAACGCGGAATTTTTGATTTGTATGAATTATAATTATGTATATGACGTCACAGATTTTTAGAATCAAATGGAATAGTTATTTGCATAAAATGCAATTTTACAATTATATCTTCGCATAATATTTAATTTCTGTACGGTGACGGAAGTTTTTAAGACGAGCGGTTTTTTTTCTATGTTATTTCATATTTTATTTTTGACCGTTTCAAATAGTCAATTTAGAGAGGCGCGCCATGTTATAGCACCAAACAATAAAATTAATATATAAGATGACTGGTAATTAGTGACCGATATTTAAACACGTGATTGTACTCATGATTACAATCAACTTTCCCAAAGAAACTTTTTTTGTACACTCAATAGCTGCTAACAGCTGATCGGCGCGAAGTTCATTGAAATTTGCGGGCGCCAGTTGTATTGTTATTGTGATAAAAATAAAACTATTGACTATACTAAAAAAGTTTCTTTGGGAAAGTTGATTGTAATCACGAGTACAATCACGTGTTTAAATATCGGTCACTAATTACCAGTCACCTTATATATATTTTTTTCATTTTTCAGAGAGAGGCAACAAAGCGAAAATAGTGGATCATTTCAGTAAAACCGTGGAGATACTAGTAGAAAATGGCGCCGACCCCGGAATCGACAACTTCGCAGGCTCCAGTGTAAATGATCTATTAACGGAATTTAACATCGCCGAATTATCAATGTTAATAGCTAACAAACTCACATCCATTCGATATTTCGACGGGCAGTTACCCAACGGTATAAAAGGCAGTGATTTCATGCTTTTTAAAGACGATCAAGGGAAAGTAGACCTTAGAGACATGAAAGAGGAGAAAGGGAGGAAATATCCCCCAAAAGATGCTTCAGTAAAAGCTCCTCCCGTTAAAACTAAAGTTACTAAACCCACTGTTACCCAAACTAAACCTGCCCCCATTATTATTGAAAATGTTGAATACAAACCGCCGGTCAAAGTAATTGATTCCACAACTACCCTCTCTAAGCCATTACAAAAAAACACGGTCAAAGTTACAATGGGTAATATCGAAAATGGCCAAACAAATTTGGATAGCTTGAGAGTTACACAAATCAGCCCTCCAGTTGTAAAGAATTTCAAATTAAATAAACCTTTACTAATTACTTCTGAAGTGACGAATAATAAAAGAAAATTGGATATTGTTGTTGATTCGGGCAAAAATAAGAGACCCAATAAAAATGACTAACAATAATTGGGAAATAAAAAATGACAGCTGTCATTTTTGACACTTGGACGTGAATTATAACAGAACAAGTTAAAAGAAAGATTTCTTGGGTTTTTAAAAGATACAAGAAGTCACTGAAATCTTAATAAGAGGAGTATGAACATCAATTTAAATCATCATCTGATATTCCTTTTCCCAATTATGTTGGGGTCGGCTTCCAGTCTAACCGGATGCAGCTACTAGTATTTTATATGGAGCGACTGTCATCTGACCTCCTTGGTAAGACTGGTTGTCAGAACGTCAAATCAAATTCACAAAAGTATTGGCAACAATAAAAAAAAACGAAATTATTTGGTGACAAATAAACGACCTCTTAGGTGGAAGAACTAAGTTGAAAATGAATAAAATCGATATCGATAAAAATCTAAAAGTCTGCCCTAGTATGTCGATAAAAGCACGCATTGTCTCGCTTACAAATTGTGATATTCCGAATGTTAAAATAAATGTGCTAAGATTCAATATGGAACTTAAATGCCAAGTCATTAATTTCTTAAGTAACTAACAAAATACTGCCAATAACATTAATGTTAGGAAATATTAATAAAAAGTTATACTCAGACCTATAAATAATTATTCGCGAAATAATTATCCAACGTAACAGAATTAGCCCACGAAATTCAAATTTTCTTACGTTTTTTTGCAATTTGCAGGTCAGTATAAAGTTTAATGTTGATCAGAATATAATTTACAGCCATAGCAAATACGTATTTACAGAACTGTGATCATTATATAAATTTTTCTTTTATTATTTCATTATCTGCCTAGCCTTTTCCCAACTATGTTGGGGTCGGCTTCCAGTCTAACCGGATGCAGCTGAATACCAGTATTTTACATGGAGCGACTGCCTATCTGACCTCCACAACTCAGAAATTGGGCAATGCGATACTCCTTGGTAAGACTGGCTGTCAGCTTTTCGGGCTTCTGACGACCCGAAACGACTGTCAAAGATGCAAAAATGACACCCCGGACCAACGGCTTAACGTGCTTTCCGAAGCACGGAGGAGTCTCGTTATGTAAAGATGGTCACCCATCCACGGGCAACCCCGGCAAGCGTAGTTGCTGTGCTGCTTTTCTTTTATTATTTATTAGTGGTTATTATTTGGTAGTTGTTCTTTTTATAGTGCATGTTCTGGTCTCCTATAATTGAAGGAGTACAGCTACAAAGCACTTTGTCGTCCATTATTGTTCTTTATTTAGTGTATAGTTTTTGTTGAAGATCCTAAACTAAATTAAAATCGCCAGTACAACCCTCTAAAGTTCATATAACCCTACAGAGAGACTAGTTCATGAAATCGTGACATTTAATGCCAATTCTAATTTGGAGACTTGTATTGATGCTTGTAATGATTATAATTCAGTAAATACCTACTTGCTAAGGCCCCGAATTATATTTCTACCTACATAGAATATAATAATATTTAAACTTTTATTACATCGTCTCAAACTTTTTCGTCTGTGTGTTGCATGTCGCGTGACGGTCGGCCGCGGAGTAGGGATAAAGTGAAAGGCGCTCGTCAGAGCAGGCTAGGCCAATATGGCGGCGCCTATAGTGTCAAATGTCTTTAATGTGAAAAAAAGTTTCACTTTTACCGTGGTTTCATAAAACCACAGAATCCTTTTTTTTCTAAGTATATGGTACTAAACATTGATTCACATAATTATACTACCATTGCTGGTGTAGAAAAACACAACCTGATATTGACCTACAAATTGCAAAAATCCTATGGAAATTTGAATTTTGCGGGCTACGCTGGCGCATTCCTCATTAGCTTGAGTTGAGCTGTTGAGCTATACGATGACACATGCTTGCCAACTCGCAGAACAGGTCCTATCAAATCTGTGTTATTATTTTCCGCCCATTTCAGATATGGTTCCCACATAATCTGACCGTTATGCCAAATTAAATAGAAAAACGCCACCACGACACCGAAAAATATGCATTCGCGTAACAAATTGTTATGTTTTTTAAACAGAGTGCCGGAAATTCAATGAATTTATAGGTTTTGATATAGTTCTTTTATACATCGTTTTTTTTTACCTTGTTAAAGTTTGTAATTAAATTTAATATACTGAGGTTGTGAAATTAAATCCGGAAACATTTATGTACAATCGCTAGCGCATCAAAATTATTAAAATTCATTTATTTCAGATAACTTGATCCATACAATCCGAACTAAATTAAAATAAAATAAATTAACATTGAAATTAAGATCAGAAATTAATAATAAATAACAATAGAATCAGTATCAAAAATTAAAATAAATTACCATTACAATCAAAATAAAGAATCAACATACACAAAACGGAAATTAGAATATAATAAAAAACAAAACTAAGGTAAGTTTTTTACGAACTAAAATTTTCATTGAGAGCTAGAACATAGCTAAAATACAATAGTTTTCATAGATAAACTATATTTTTCAACAAGTGATACCAACTGTCAAAGGGTTTTAGACCTTAAAACGTGGGGAGTTTAGTTTAAAATCGATTGAGAAAATTTGACGGATTGGGTTAGCTTGATATGCTGTTCTGTGTACCTAATGCTTGGATACGGTATGACTTTAAAACGCTAAGATAATCCACGTTTCCATACTATTTCTCAAAAGCTAACATCTGCGAGTCGGTTTCACGCACAAAGGGCTCCGAAACACTGTAGAAATAGTTAATAAATAATAATACATATTTTTGTTAAATACCTAACGCTGAAAAAACTTTTCTTGTATGTATAACTTTATTTTACTGTATATTGTAGTACAGACGCCATATCAAGCTATCCTGAACAGTCCAATATTCCCAATTGAACATGAACCTTATGCTTTTGTAGTAAAGTTGAAAAACTATCAAAAAAATTTGACAGATGAGGTAGTTCATGTGCTGGTCTCTGTATAGACACATTCTGTGTTCAAGTTCAAAAAGTACCAGTGTCTCAATTATTTCGTATCAAAAAACTCGTCGGATTTTTTAGCGTTAGACCTAAAACAAAAAAAAATGGAACATGAAATACGACTTAAATTGGTAATTACTTTTTAAACCGAATTATTATTGGTATAAAGAAAAAGGCGTGAGAGACATTGAGTGGGATTAATCCGCTTTGCCTCACTAATGTGTCCCACTGGTGGGAATTGGGATTCACAATTTGGAAGTCCACTCGTCGTGTATGGCATGAACATTGATTTCATTTTTTTTTCACTAGGGCTGGCATTGATTTTATTTCGACGAAAAGAATAAAAAAAAAGAACGAATTTTAATTAAAATAAGTTATACGAATTGACCGCTGAATAATGAAAATAGCGCGAATTGACTGGAGATAAAACAAAACGGGTATTATGAGAAAATTAAGATAATTATTTTGTGTTATAAGATTAGTATGTCTAAGGCAAAGATTTAAATCGTTAGATTCGTCAAAAAATAGTAGCATTTCTGTGTCTTTCTGACACTTCTGACACACAATGACTTGACTTTCATGGAATCGCTATTAACCCATTAGATGTTCGCCTATTAGAAACCGTTTGCTTATAAGAGCTCAACGATTTATACGGTTATATTTATTGTCGTTTCAAGAGAATTTTTCTAATGGGTCATACGACATTTAAGGCGACTTATTTTGTTATTTATTCATTTATTGACACACCAACGACTTATTCACTAAACCATTACAATATATTCTAATTTTAAAAGTTTTTCGGTGACTTATAGGTTTGGTGATTTATTTTATTTTTGATTATACAAGTGCTGTGCACAGCACGTGTATAATCAAAAATAAAAGTTAAAATGGAATTAAATGATAGTAACATAATAAAAATTAAAAACAAAAATTACATTGAATTTAAAATGTCAAGTCGTTGAATTAAAATACAATATTATTTAAAAATATGAAAAACATCGATGAAATTGGAAAAGGACAATACAAATTGAAACTATAAAAAATACAAATAAATTAGGACATTACATTAATTACAATTAAAAGAATAGAATATATTAAAATTTGAGTTCAAAAATTAAATTAGATTATATTCTACAATAACTATGTAGGACTTAGTACGGTGAGGGCAAATCTAGCGATTTAATTCTTTGGTAAAAGGTATTTTCAATTAAATAATACGTATTTGTATTGGATTGGCTTCTAGGTACAGACGCCAGCACATCAAGCTATCCCTAACTGTCAAATTTTCCCAATTAAAAATGAACCTTATGTCTTCAATAAAGTTGAAATATTATCAAAGAATTTTGACAGATTGTGGTAACTTGATGTGCTGGCTTCTGTACCTTTTTATTTTAAAAATATCTAAAATATTAAGAATTATATAGACTAGCAAATTATGCACTTATAATTATTAAAAAAAAACAACTAAGCTGGAATATTAGGACTTTTTTTTTAAATAATGAGGTTTATATTAGGAATTTATAAAATTATTTTCTATATGTGACTGACGAGTTTCGTAGTAAATTTTAAATTGTTTCATTAATTTAATTTACTTAATATTTTATATATTTTTTATTACATTGCACCATACATATGGATCTACCGGCCCTTTCGCAGTTTGTCTATGGAATATGTTAAATACACAGCGAAAATAAGCTTGCGAAACTTCACAGACTCAATAATTTCAAGTTGATATTCTACCAGCGGGTGTTGACCCCTAATCAGCTTATATAAGTTCCTTGTTTTATCGTCATTTGATATCGATGCCCATCACTTCTGTGAAGTTTTGCTAGCTAGTTTAATCTGGCCCTATATATTGTTATAATACCTACTTATTTTTTTTTTACACGGAGTTATGATATGTTTTTAAATTATTATTTTCGGTTCATCTGCAATAATTAGGACAATTTTAGGTTTATGAAATTAATATGTAAATCTTGGAATTAAATCAAAATTATAATAATATTTATATACTTAATGCAATGTAGTTGGTTATATTAATAATTATATGTATAAAGTTAATATTTATTTTTAAGAATTTGAGAATAATGTCCATTTTTTGTTTAACATTGCTTTTTTAATTTTACTTATTAATGTGAATGCACTCAAAATCCGCGAAATTTATAGTTTATGTTTTTTTTCAATTTTCAGCTCAGTATTGAGTTTTATTCTGATCAAAATATGATTTACGGCCGTAACAAGTATGTATTTATAGAACTGTAATAATTAAAATCATCAATTCAATCCCCAAGTTTATATTAGACTAGCTTCCACCCGCGCTTTCGCCCGCGCTGTGTTTTGGTACCTACCTACCCACCTAACTTTTCTCACCTTTTAAAACCTTCCCTGGACTACGACAAACATTTCAACACCAAAATCAGCTAAATCGGCCCAGCCGTTCTCGAGTTTTAGCGAGACTAACGAACAGCAATTGATTTTTATTTATATAAATAGATAGATAACCTATGCAATGAATATTACATGAAATCATGACATTGGAGGGTAACTAAGAGAGTTGAATTGACAATTCTGATGAATATAATTCTGTTAATACGTACAGACGCCAGCACATCAAGCTATCCCTAACTGTCAAATTTTCTTAATTAAAAATGAACCTTATGTCTTAGCAATAAAGTTGAAATACTATTAAAGAAATTTGACAGATTGTGGTAACTTGATGTGCTGGCCTCTGTACTTGCTACGACCGCGAATGATATTTGATCAACATACAACCTGACACTAATTAGCAAATTATAAAAAATTTATGAAAATTTGAATTTTCGCGGTCTTCCTGGCACTTCCCCCTTAAAAGTCACAGCTCATTAGAGCCACCCGGCACCCAGTCCGCGCCGCCTCGCCTCCTGCGGCTAGTATTCTTTAGATGGACTTGTATGGGTATGCGCTCACTACTTCAACTCCGTGGCGTCACCGGATCGCCTGTGTCGTAAGCCGTCCACGTGCGGACGTCGGGTAGACCACCCGGTGACAACACGCTGCTCGCATTGCTTGCCTTGCGTTCACTCCACTGCGAGTTACGAGGTCCACTGGTTGATCGCGCGACGTTTATTGGTGATAACGCGGCGACCACCCGTGGACCACCTGTGGACAACGAGTGGTCGCCGTGCGACGAGGCGGTGCGAGGTGGGTGCCGGGTGGCTTTAATGAGCTGTGACCTTATAGTTTCACAACCAGACAAATACCCGCGCGGGATACTGGACGAAACTCGCTACGAATGTATCAACTAACTTACTGATTTCCCAATAATTGCTGAAATCCCGCGCGGTATTCGCCTCTGAAAGGTCTTTTCAGAGGCGAATCCTTTCCTTCCTTATAAATCTTCGATACAGCGTGTTTCAAAAAGGTGTGGTCGTATTTAAGGGTGTTGTATACACCATTAATCTAAACAAAGGGACCAACATCATAATCGCGAAAAAATAAACACCGTGTCATACATTTGGGTTAAGTAGATATTTATGTTTTGTATGGGACAGCGGTTGATACATTTTTTTTACGCGATTTTGATGTTGGTCCCATGGAGAAAGTTGTTCCACACAATTAAATTTGACTATACTTTTCTGAAAGGTTAACATGTAATGAGTTAATACCCAGTTTATCGTAAGTCTGGGTAACTTTGACATAGCCGGTTCCTTAAGCCGCTTTTAAGTTAATTTTATTATTCTTAAAATGACATAAGATATGTATTTTTTTTTGTATACCTAAATATTAAGGTAGATTTTTTTATATTTTAAGCAAACTGAAGTAGTTAGAAGAATACATAGTGTTTGATCATTATAATATTAATGTTATGTTATTTCACGCAGCTATGCTATTATGATAATATACTTTTAATACTTAACAACAACAAACTTTTATTTAACTTGCAATGTTTGTTAGCTAGTTTGGGTCGACTCTTGAAAACTGAATTAAACCCACTTCCTCATATCCTACGGAGTTTATATTTTGCATGTTGGTTCCGTTCCGAAGACAATGGCTTTTTATGATAAGCATGACTTGATACACCCAGGATTGGCTCCAGACGACCGAACTCCTCAACGGTAAACAGTACAGACACGAAATTTTATATAGTTTTCGATCGACGGTTCTAAAGTCTACCATGACCTAGCTGGTGCACGCAGAGATGGCTTCGGATGAGGGGAATCCTGAACAAGGGAACTAGTTTGGGTTCAGAGTTTGTCTCTTCACAGATAGTGCCATACCGTCTCTCAAACATACTATCTAGAATTACGTCTTGAAAACGCCTGTTAATCTTTTGAACGCCAGAGCATAAACGCACGCGCGTGCCCTCCACGGCAAGCTACAAAATTACAAATGTATTTCTTGCTATCATGAATTTCCCAATATCCATGGTGTCTTTTAATTTGTCTCATGTCATTAAATAGGGACGAGAGCTCAATTTTTTAAGATATCTATATAAACACACACAAAAGTAATGATTAAATTTTTTATTTCGTGTTGAATGTGCACCGCATTGTCACATATTTGTGTCATTGGCGTACAGGGCGTACGCTTGCTTGTCACGTATATGTTACCTTGCAAAAGGAGAAATTGCGTGTGATCGAAATGAAACATAAAACATTGATTAAATTGAACTTTATTAATAATTATTTATTTTTTAAAATCTTCTAATTTTAATTCTATTTTTTTTGGCAATAAGTTCAATAACATTATATTTTCGTAATATTAAAAACCTTTTTTTATCTGTCTAGCGCGTGACTAGGTTATCTGTGGTGTGACGACATACTTATGTGTTAGTGTCAAATGTCAATGTCAAAGCTTTGGCTTTCGTGATCCCTGTACTAATGTTATCTTTGATTACAAAAGATTGACGTCCTCATTATGACGGCCACGATGGATATAAGTTTTCTTTACTACAATAAATAAAAACAATAATAATGATATGTATGTACAAGTATATAAAAAAACGAGGGGTAATATTCATAGGGCATGACAAAATACGTACGCATCGCTGCCAACAGGAAAAGTGCCCAAAAGGCTGGCAACATTGCTAGGTTGTATGGCAATGCTGATTCTTGAAAGAAGTTGCAAGCAAAGTGGAGATACACAAACAGGAATCTCATACAAGACACCCACTTATGAGGGATTTTCTTTTTAACTCTTCTCTAGTCGCTGGATAGATGGCGCTGAACTTAGTAAAATACTGCAAGGAACGGAACGTCACATCATTTCACTTCGATGTAATTTTGAGATCATAAAACAAAACGTACATAAAAAAGTACACGAAACAAAGAAAGTGTCAGTCAACGAGCGTATGTGACGTGACACAATGTATTTTTTTCAAGCGTTTTGGCTTTGGCACCTAGTAACGTAGTCAGTTCAACGCCATCTACAGTGTTCTTGGAAACTTTTTTTTAAATACTCAAAAATAAATTCTCTCTTTGCCGCACAACTACAAACGCAACGAATAAAACAGGCACAGCTTCTTAAAATCGACAGCGTCTGTATCAGGAGACGACTGATGCCCGTTGTTGCTTACTGTGGCAGGATACCCATCACCCTCCTTCTTTCTATCTTCCACCAAACGAGCGTCTCCCTTTAGGGTATAACCTTTCGAAGTCCCTGAACTGACTCCGGGCACAAGTGGGAAGATGTAACTCCAACCTGGTAAAGAAGGCTGTGGAAGTTACTACATCGCAAACTGTCTGAATCTTTGCACCGTTTGAAGTTGTCCGTTCCTTCTTGATCAGACAAGCCAAGGGCTATCTCCTTCAAAAGGACTTCTACAACTGCTGCCAAGTTGCATCCTCAGATTCCACTACTTCTTCTTTGATAGTAACCTCCACGATCATTTCATGGAAGACTTTTTCCACCTTTGGAACAAGCCAGGAGCCATTGATCATCTGTGAGCTGTCCACTGAGCATGGAGGGTCTATTAACTCCGTCTTTATTCTAAAAAAAAACATTTATTTAAATTCTAGGCTAAGAATCAGTACTTACGTCAAAATTGTTTAAGACAGTCCCTCAAAACGCCCACCCTTCACCACTTCCTAGAGCTTTACCTTGGAAGAAAAGTGACAACAATCTCCCCAGCAGCACTTAGTAGTAATATTGAAGTCCAATGAAAGAATGGATGGAGTGTGAGAAAGATGATATGGCTACAGGGATATTACTGATATGACGACTAATAGAGAAGTATGGAAAAGTCAAAAGTAATTTTTTTTATTTCAAATAGGTACAAGACAGGCACATTTAAACGTCAAAATGAGCAAGAAATAGAATTGATTCTAGTCGCCTCTTCCAAAAGGTAGTTTCTTATGGAGAAGAATGGGCAAGAAACTCCACCATTACTCTTTTAAAATGTTTTGTATACATGAAATTATAAAAAACTTGAGAGGTGTCAAGGGACACCCGGATGGAACGAAGTTCCTTTCGATTAATTAGTGAAGGAATAATTGTAATAAAATGTTATTTCTTTTAAGTTATAATAATCAAAAAAAATCTGATCTAAAATTAACCAATCAAAAAATATTGATTAAAAAGACATCATATTTTACTTTAAAAAAAAAGTGTCGTTACAACTTTTGAACTTAATTTCCGTCTAGCCCCCTTTCGCAACGCGCGATTATATGTGAGAAAAAAAAAAGACATGTTGAGCGGACCCCACATAAAACGGTTTATGGGCAAGAGTATGATGAAGAGTTTAGTAATGATTGGTTTGTGGTAACTAAAGTCCATACCTTTGCTTACAAATAAAGTTTGATCCCTCAATCTCATTTTGAGAATCTGACATTTTAGATTCTGGTTCATTTTGATTTTTCTGCTGCACATTACCGGTTTTCTTTTTTTTTCTAAAATAAAGAAATTAAGTAAGTTTGTGGCTAAGTACTAACAGCCGCACACGGTCGATCCATCAGGTCAAGCTACGCTTGCCGTGGTCGCCCGTGGATGGGTGACCATCTTTACATACTGAGACTCTTTCATGCCTCGGAAAGCACGTTAAGCTGTTGGTCCCGGCTATCATTTGTGCATCTTTGACAGTCGTTACGGGTAGGCAGAAGCTAGTAATCTGACAGCCAGTCTACCAAGGGGTATCGTATTGCTCAGTTACTGGGTTGTGGAGGTCAGATAGGCAGTCACTCCATGTAACATACTGGTATTCAGCTGCATCCGGTTAGACAGGAAGCAGACCCCAACATAGTTGGGAAAAGGCTAGGCAGATGATGATGGTTTGTGGTAACTAAAGTTCATACCTGTGCTTACAAGTAAAGTTTGGTGCCTCAATCTCTTGAGAATCTGACTTCTTAGATTCCGGTTCATTTTGGTTTTGCTGCTTCACATTACCGATTTTCTTTTTTTTTCTAAAACAAAGAAATTATCAAATAATCCTTTTGTTATTTTTATACTCTTCTTCTTCTTAGCGTGTCGATGGCAATATAAATTGACTCGGCCCAGAATTCGGCTACGTGTTTGGCGCCATCACTAGCGTCCATCAGTTCCTGTAACGTGCTTACGGCAGGTCACGCAGGACACGATATTAAGTGTCCCATCGTTTGTGGAACAGCACCACATTTACACTCCAAGGCGGAGTTGTCTTAGAATCCCCGCCTGAGCTGGTTTTCCTTGCTTTCATACTTAGTTACATAGTCATTTAAATAAATATCTCAATGTTTCAATCATAAATAAGCAAAAAATAGAAATAAAACAAAAATGCACATTAGTAGGTACTGATTTTTGAGTGCTTCTTACAGAATACTGGTTGGACACTTAATAATGGTTGGACTGTAACAGAGACCAGGACCTCTAGGTTTGTTCCAGCATTTCCTTTCAAGGAAATCAATACTAATATTAATGAGCTGAAGAGTTTGTTTGTTTGAACACGCTAATCTCTGCAACTACTGGTCCGAATTGAAAAAATATTTTTGTGTTGGATAGTCCATTTATCGAGGAAGGCTATAGGCTGTGTAACATCACGCTACGACCAATAGGAGCTAAGCAGCGGAAAACCGCGAAACCGCGCGGGAGCACAGCTAGTTAATAATAATAATAAATAAATTGCTTTATTTGGGACAACCAAGGAACCATTTGCAATGCCAGCGCTATTTGGTTTTAAAATATTGACCGAAAAATGTATGTTTGATGATCTATTCACAAAAATAAACATTGTTAGATTTAATTAAAATTACTCACACATTAGAATGATTTTCTGCAGGCAAGCCATTTAATTTTTTAATTCGATTTTTTAATTTCACTTTCCGATGATATTCTTTCATATATTCAGCACGAGTTGTAGTTGGTTTTCTGTTGAAAGAGAACATAATATCATAAAAGTTCTAATACTTCTTTTATATAAAATTCTCGTGTCACAATGTTAGTTACCATACTCCTTCGAAAAGGCCTGACCGATTTTTATCAAATTTTATATGCATATTCTAGGGTCAGAGAATCGGCTACTATCTATTTTTCATAACACTATGTGATGAGGTAGGTAGGGTAAGGTAGGTAGGTAGGGTAGGTAGGATGGGTAGGTAGGGTAAAGTAGGTAGGTAGGGTAGGATAGATAAGAACGGTACCCAAACTATCCAACCTACCTACCCACTGCCTTAAAAAACACGTTAAGCCGTTGGTCCCGGCGGTCATTTGTGCATCTTTGACAGTCGTAACGGGTCGTCAGAAGCCCAAAAATCTGATAGCCAGTCTTACCAAGGGGTATCATATTGCCCAGTTACTGGGTTGTGGTCAGATAGGCAGTCACTCCATGTAAAATACTGGTATTCAGCTGGATCCGGTTAGACTGGAAGCAGACCCCAACATAGTTGGGAAAAGGCTAGGCAGATGATGATGGTTTGTGGTAACTAAAGTCCATACCTTTGCTTATAAGTAAAGTTAGAAGCCTTAATCTCAATTTGAGAAACTGACTTCTTAGATTCTGGATCATTTTGGTATTGCAGCTGCACATAACCCATTTTCTTATTTTTCTAAAATAATGAATTATAAGAAATTATACAACAACCTGGGTAGGTAGGTTGGGTAGGTAGGTAAGGTAGGTAGGTAGGTAAGGTAGGTAGGTATCATAGTTAATGCAGGACAACGTCTGTCGGGTCAGCTAGTAATGTTATAACGAGAAAATGATTTTGGGTGTATGAAGTATAATCTCACCTCCTATTTGGAAAATTCTTTCACTATTTCAAAGGTACATGATTCCAGATGGATATAAGCATATTATGTAAGTATATATTTTAAAATAAGTAGTTAGTAAAAGTAATAAATGCTATCTTAGGCTAAGGTCAGTCTATCAGTAAGAGTCTGACACTGACATCCGCTCCACCCAGAGCGGAAGGGGTCATTTGACGATTTCCCACCCTCAAAAAAACAAATAAAAGGACCAATAGTAACTGTTACTAATAATGAAGACCAACAGACTAAATAATTTTGTTAAGTGCTAATATTATGCGGGTAAGCGGGATTGTCCGAAAGGGTTACCGTCCGCTACCCCGGAACATTAACAGGCTAAAGAAGAACATGGATGGGCTTCAGTGAATAAGAGTCTGACAGTCCCGCTCCGCCCAGAGCGGGAGGGGTCATTAGATGATTTCCCGCCCTAAAAATAAACCGCTTAAATTACCTTTGAGCACGGTCATTATTTTTCTGCTGTAATTCATTAAGTTTCTTTAATTTCTGTCTCTCACGATAGCTTTTAGATCTCTCTCGATCAGTTTTAGGTGTTCTATTTTCTTGTTGTGCGGTCTTTTTTTGTACTCTTACTATATCTTTCTTTTTTCTCTCACGATACTCTTTACATTTTTGGGCATTGGTTTTTTTTTTCTTTTTTTTATCTTGTTTATCACAATTCATTCTTCAGAACATAGTTTTTATTGTTGTTTACTTACAACAACAAACAAAACGTCAACGTCAACTCAAACCACAGACAATGTGGGCGTGTCATTGAGCAATGAAAAACATTACTATGTCTATGGGGCGTCTTGTATTCGAGCTTTTTTTTATTTACCTTAGAAACCGAGTCCTTGAGCCATGTCCTCATTGTAGTTTCAAAAAACTTTGTCAGTTGTCCACGCAGCGTTGCAAAAGTGAAAGTTACAAGATTTTTGACATGAAATGAAACTATTATGTAAAAAATATTTTAAAAGTACACAATCAGTATTAATTGATTCATAATATTTTTTTAACATCTTCAAATAGGTACTCATATTATTATCAATTATAGGACCATTTTCTGAAAATCACAGTACATATTTATGTTTTTTTTTTTTTTGAAATGGCATCTCGCAATTTAACCATAGGGATGCCACAAAAGAATTGTAGCCTCCAGCCAGGGCTTTTTTAAAACTAAAACTAACTTACAAACCAAGCGACTACACGCTAAGGGCACCCCCTGTGGGGTTCGGACTTCGGCTTAGGGCGTCGCTGGGGGGGGACAGCAAGGGACAGCTGGATCGGGGATATTTAAAGCTACTGGCTCAGCGGCAACGCGGGCTGGCTCGAGCAAGGGTCGGGGGCATGGGAATGGACAGGGTCGTCGCGACGGGCCTCGACGGTGAGGACGGAACGACGGAAATCTGTCTCTGTATGATATTCTAATAGTACTAGTAGCCGGGTTGCTCTCCTGGAGGAGAGTGGTGGCATCGTCGGGGGCAATGAGGGTATGCCGTGGACGGCGAACCTTACTGATGCGGGACGGGGTGTATCGGGAGGCGGCCGCAATCAGGGGATTGCGGTGCTTTAAAGCAGTGTCAAAGAAACGCTTCGAGAGGCGTTTCATGAACTGCTGAACTGTGGACATATTTATGCAAATATCATGTATATATGTAAATACTTTTCGAATTACTGAAAGATAGACAGTAAAAACTACACGCTGAAGTTCCCATTAAAACAAAGTTAGATGATCATCTCAGACGACGCAGTGTTTCAGGATAACGCCTGATAAAATAAAATAACTTTTGGCCATTTTCATTCTGCAATGTAAAAATCATTCATAGTTAGAAATATATTAATTTTCCTCTAGCTTCAGGCATTACTTCGTTGTCGAAGTAGTTAGATAATTTTTAACTCAATTTTCAACCCCAGACAGTTCATATCCACCAGATAATTTAAGAGGAAAATTGTTGGTATTCTGGGAAATCCCTGCATGACTATGATGTGTGTCGCCACATTTTTAATTTTTTTTTCAATGTTGCCCTATGAATATATTATTTACGATTATTTTTTAAAACATTTGCATATGATGTCGTGCATGTAGGTTAAATGCTCTAAGCGTGCATGGTATCGTGAGATGATAACCCAAATCGTGAGGTCTCAGGTTAAAACGTGAACTTTATCAACACCGATAACGAAAATAACATTTTGTACAGACACCAGCACATTCAGCCAGTAAGGGATAGCCATAACTGTCAAATTTTCCCAAATGTAAATGCACCTTATAACTTTGCTATAAAGTTGAAATACTATCAAAGAAATTTGACAAATTGAGGTATCTTGGTGTTCTGGCCTCTGTACATGAGATGAATTAGAATGTAGGATACTTTTATCTCGATATTATGTTCCCGTGAGATAATTTTCTAATGCAACACGGGCGAAGCCGTCTCCGGCAAAAGCTAGTCTAGTATAAAATTAAATCGAAGTCTCGTCC
Source organism: Hyppa rectilinea (assembly GCA_951799385.1). NCBI lineage: Eukaryota > Metazoa > Arthropoda > Insecta > Lepidoptera > Noctuidae > Hyppa > Hyppa rectilinea. The sequence goes on along the minus strand of OX637329.1, from coordinate 9,553,886 downwards.
GAATTTTTTACTCATTACTTTTTAAGACAGTGTGATAGGTACTGATAAGACTTGACAGAATAAACAAATAATAAGGCGTCGATTGCACGGGCGACAAAGGGACGAAGGGCGGTTGTTACATTGCCCCTGTTATTGCTAGGAGCTAGGATCTTTTATTCCAAAATCTCCAGCTGACTTTAGGTAATTTTAAAATCGGCAATCGGGCGGTGAAGCTAAACAACACTAACCGATTGGAATTAGGAAAGTTAGTCTTGGCATAATATGATAATTTTAGAAAAATAAACAATAAAACACGTTCATATTATATCTTACACCTTCATTTATTTACAAATTACGAACAATTTTAATATTAAAAAATATAGTTAAGTAAGTGATGTTCTACATTACTGAATTTGAGCAATAATCATTTAGTTACGGTGATTTGGCCCGTGACAAAACATGGCCATGTAACAGGCCAGGTCGAGTATACAATGTTTACACTTGGTCTGAATATATGGCCAAGAATATAATGATGGAAACGTTATATAATTGTAACAAAAAAAAAACTAAAAAGATTAAAAGTGACTTTAAAAAATACAAATTGCGTGAAACAAATTAAGTCGAAATCTCGTGTTCGTAAAAAATATTGATCTAACCAAAGAAGTGTGAAAATATGTTTGTAATTAAATTAACAATGAATTGCATTTCATTAAACATACATAATTATTCTATTGGAAGATCATCGGTCAATTTCGTCGTGAATGTCAAAGTTGGTCTTCAGTCAAACTGGACCATTTTTTTATAAAAAATATAAACTGTTTAAAATTTAAACGGTTTTTAACAGTAAGTATATATTTGTCTTGTTTCTATGATGTGAGTGGGAGTTTGGAAGCACTAGCAGTATTTTGAGAGTTATGTAATAGATATTATGTTATATAAAACAGGATTTTTATTGTTATAATTATTGTTTGTATATGCACCGTATTATTACTTCAAAATGGTCACCTGTCCTTAGCTTCTTACATCGTAGAAATAAAGTCACTTTTTTATTGTAAAATCCGAAAAATATATTACTCTCACGGTCACCTGTTTAGCATTGATATTTTGATGCAACAAATCATAGCATAAAATTCATCAAGGTTCACAAAGCCTAAAAGCCTGACAACCAGTCTTCCCGCGTGGTATCTTGTTACACAGTAACTGGGTTTTGGAGGTCAAATTAGCAGCCGCTTCATGTAAAATATTGGTATTCAGCTGCATCAAGTTAGACTGGAATGTTACGCAGATTGATTGGAATGCATAGAAGTTATTGAACATAGTATTACTGCATGTACCTGGGTGGTATATGACACATCGTTCTTTAGAAAGAGACTGTCACACAGTCATGGGTGACAGAGACAACGTTCTACAAAGTCGAACTTTTTCTTAAACTAGATGGGTCATATTCGCGGCCGCGCACTTTAGAGGAGGCAAATCATATTTATCGCCAGTTTTATATAGTGACCATTTAGCACCTTCATCTAGCTTCCGTTAAAATATAAGCTAATCACCTTCATCATGGTCGCAACACTATAATAATTGTCATTTTAAATTCTTAAGTACGTATTCCGAAATAGTTTATGATTTTTAAAATTGATAAAATCTATTCGTAAAAGTCTGTGCGTGCAAATGTAAAGTTTGTCAAGACTTGGCCAATAGTGCAATTATAATTATTGTTATAAGAAAAACTAGATTTTTAATTTGTTCTTGTTAATGTGCTGCCAAGGTATTCAAAAGTTGGGTTTTAGTCTGTAAGAGTCTGACACTCCCTTCCGCTCCACCCAGAGCGGGAGCAGTCATTGGATGATTTCCCAGCCTTAAAAAAAAAAAAAAAAGGTATTTAAAAGTAACAATAGACTTAGCCAATAGTAGGTACTGATTTTTAATTCGTTTTTCTACTTGGCAGTACTACGCTAACATTTGGCCAAGTTTATACAAAACTTATTTCAACATTTGCACGCCCAGATAAACTTAAAATACGTAGTAACCGCTCCTTTTATAAAACTACGAAACTTTGATAATTGGTAAAAATATATTAAGCTAAGAAATCTAATGGACGGACCCACAAGTAATAGACTAGCAACTATCGGTAAATTAGTTTTTTTTTTTAATAGAAAATAATATTTTTCTAACCGCTACAATTTTATCGATACATCGACTAAACCTTTTAGTCGAGATTTAGAGTAATCAAGAGTCAAGATTTAATAATATAAAGTTTTTTTTATAATAAAAGATGGACTAAATAATTTAGTCGATAAAATAGATATCGATATTCTCGCAGTCCCAACATTAACACCTTTCTTATTTTTATAACCGATACAATAAGATTTTAATGGCAACCCGAAGCCCAGAGAATTAAAATTAAAGTAATGTTGCCCTAATGCTGGCTATGATTACGGCTTTATAATTATAATGTTAAAGAAAAAGCAAATTTGAGAAATAAAAAAAATGTGCCTTATATTGTAAAAACTACTTTAAAGATAATTTTTGTTTATATTATGGAGCAATGACGTAAGAAGTCTATTAGATAAATTATTTATAGCCGTAATCAAAGCCACAACGAGCCCCACCAATGAATATATTTACAGATAAAAAATACAGTCAGTGATATGTTAACGTGTGTCTAAAAAAAATTCCTCATTTATAAGATGTCAAGTCGTAAATAAAGTTTTATATTATTTTGTTCAAAATAATTCTACTAATTTAATACAAAAACATGGAATATTTCTTATCACAATCGAAGACACCTAGTTATAAAAAAGTTTTAGAGCTATTTGAACTGAAGGCGGTTCCTTAAGCATTTTTTAAATTAACGGATTTTTTAAAGTTGGAATTGGTCCACAATTTATTTTTGTTTCTGTTATAATTTTGTTCCGGTCATCGTAGGAGCTCAATCTTAAGGTCGTAACAGACATACACACGTTAGAAATTCAGCCAGATCTGACGAATCTGTCAAAAAAACTGACTGTATCTAAATTCTTTAAGGAAGTTGCCGCCTTCAGTTCATAAGACCTAACTTAAAAAGTAAGGTGGTACAAAAATAATCGCAAATGCTTAATACGTTCATAAAATGTCCAACTATGAAAGATTGTCTCTTTGAATGCTGATTACACATTTGCGATTTAAAAATGCGATTAGTTAGAGAAAGTAGGCTCTTGTAAAGAGATTAAATATAAACTGATGATTTTTTCGAAAAAACTTGGCATTGTATGCATTGCATGTAGACATGCCTAACTTTCCAAATATCATGTCGGATTATGAAAAAAAAATCAAACAAAAATAAGTTTGAAATGTCAGTAATAATAAAAAAAAATGCAGGAACATATAAAATCCTTCTTAAAATTTAACAAGTCACAAAATCGCGCGACTAAATCGCAAATGCATGACAGCCTTATCTGTGCTACACACTGGCAAACCGTATCGTCATTAAAATATAAAAATGATTGTCTCTATTCGATGTCTTGATATTATAATTTTCAGAAACTGATATTTTATTTAGGTTATTTAGTATACATCTTTTTTAATATTGCAAAGAATTGTATCTTTGATAGCTAGTGTAGGCAGTAAAGCACATCTTTTGATACATCGATTATTCACAATATCTAATGTCAAATTAAAATAACAAACAATGATAATTGTAAAAAATCACTGCCTTAAGACTTTAGTCGCCATATTGAAAATATTTTTGGTCTGGCAACACAACTGTAATATAGATTAAAAATACTTTGTGACTACAGATAATAATTCTAAAAATAAAACTAGGTAAGAAAGTATTTCAGCTATATTTTTTATAATCGTTTAAAAAAATCACTTTAAAAAAAGATCTTTCACAATTGCCCTGACAGAGGACTGAGATTCGACTCCTACGCAAGTGATTTCTCTAAATACGACTACAAAAATAATCGTAGTCTTAAGACAGTTCTCTTTTAGAAAGAATTTCTGAAAAGCTGATATTTGGATACCGAGTTGAAAGGTCTATTGTCAGAACACTTTAAAGTGTCACATGTTACGCACAAATGTCAAAACATTTAATATTTATGTGTACTCAATCACGCTTTAACGGCTAAATAGATTTGGCACACAAGTAGATTATGATCTGGCCGTATAGGATAATTAATGAATAAAAATCCGAGTGTTTTGAATTCTTTTGAAATTCATTCAAACTTTTGTAACAGTAACAGTTATTTTAAACAAACCACACTGACATTTAACAACCAACAAATATTATCTTATAACTTTAATCAACAATTTACAAAATCAACTCTCAATGTCAACCAATTTCACAAAATGACCTTTCAGCATCAACTAAGTTTACAAAGTGACCTTTCAGCATCAACTAAGTTTACAAAATGACCTTTCAACATCAACTAAGTTTACAAAATGACCTTTCAACATCAACTGAGTTTACAAAACGTCCTTCAGCAGCTGACCAGAAATTCGCGATGAACATAACATTACGATTGATGAGGGTATACTTAGATTATCTTCGGCTGTTCAGTTCATAGCCGTTGGAGTCTTTGCTCGGGGTTTTTGCCGGCGGAGGCTTCGCGACCACGTGTCCTTCTAATCTTAACGTGCTTTGACGGTGGGATGACCTGGAAGTTAAACATTAATTTATGAATACTTCCTCTGTTGAATACTTACATACAAATAACGGCCGCTTTTTCAATGATCAGACTTCATCTGGGGAATAAATTTATTTCAGTTTGACAGCTTTAGTATGGAAAATATGTCAAAAAGGCATATTTATTCTTCGGATAAAAGCTATCCGACTATAGAAAAATCAGCCGTTAATAAAAAAAAATCCTGATAAAGTCATCAATCGTGGGGCAGTTACACCCCTCTGGTCAGAGGAATTCCCCTCGTTCCGCTATCTTCTACTGGGTCTACAGCGACGCGTTCTTGCTGTTATGCTAATCTTCAAATTAAAACATGAAATAAATATGACTCACCTAATAAGACAAGTAACAGCTAACAGGATGAGCAGAATCCCAAGAGCAGACAGTCCCCAGCCGAGCGCCGTGCGCGCGATGGGAGGCACCTTGGTGGCCAGGCGGAGCAGTGACGTCACCTGCTCGGGCAGCTCGTCGATACCCTGCGGGGGCGGGTATGGGTTAGAGTGAAGATAGTATGACTATAATGTTTCCATTGCTAGGAGTTGAGGGTGGAAAATAATCCAATGGTTGGTACGGGAGGGAGTGTCAGACTTTTACTGACTAAAACCCATCTATGTTCCTTCCTTAGCCCTTTGTGTTCCGGGGTAGCGGTAACCCTTTCGGACAATCCCGTTTACCCGGCAGGCTCGACCCTAACGGGCCCCTTCAAATGCTGACATCTCCTAGAGGCGCGCGTGGAACACGTACGCGTCGTCCGGCACGGGCCTGGTCCTGATCGGACGGTGAGCTACCCGTTACTCACCGCCCGCAGGCTCCACTGCTAGGACTAAGGTATCCTCTCTGAGTGGATCGTAATCCATCCAGGTGGATGATACATGACTTGGAATTAAGACGGTATGTGGTTACCACTGCCTATGGACATATGTTGCGTGCCCATGCCAGAGACAAAGGTGAAATGTGTCTTGAGCTTGTAATTATTAACTACCATACTCTTCGAATTGAGACGAAATAATACTGCTTGGTGACAGAAATAGGTGTGGTAGTTGTACAGCGGGCTATATCAGAATAGATGCTGTAGATTTTTTTATGCGAGATGCAAGTTATTTGGATATTTTTGTTTTGAATGTTAACATCGAAATTTTATTTTTGCAGTATAAATTTCCAATGCGTGTCCAAAAAAAAAAAAAATTTTTTTTGGTGTTTCTTCCGGTCCAACTCCTTTAGAAGGAGCTCTACTAGGTTCTATTTTTAGCATCAGACAGGGCATAATCCAGCAGACCTTGGAGACTACACTACAAACATGGCACATCAAGTTGCTTTACAGAGCACCTACTCCGTCACTCATTTTTGTATGACAGTCTCTTTCTAAAGGCCAATTTCATCCATAAAACTGAACGCGAACAGCACGCGTTCACGAGCTGTCAAAGTAAATATTACGCAACAATTATGACGTTGACAGTTCTTGAACGCGGTTTAGATATGCTGATCGCGTTTATTCTGTAAAAATCTAACCGTAAAAAATTGAGGTGACGTGAGCGTGAAGCGAGCTGTCATTCCACCTATAGGGATTTAGTTGACAGCGCAACTTAAACTCACTTCAACCACGTCATAACGGTGATTTTTACAGAATACCACTACTCGTTCATTTTCACTAGTGTGTTGTCTCAAAATAATACGTTTAAGATGACATCAATGTCTCTCTGCTCACCTCCTCAAACCAGAGAATAGGGAACACGATATCGGGGAAGTTGGCGACTTGCTTGATGTCGACGACTTGCGACACAGCCAAGTTGATCTGGATACGAGCGCGGGCGCGCATCGCTATACCCATCTCCTGGAAATTGAACATAGGATGTGGTCGTTAGAATGTAGATTAAGAATCGGAATGTATTTATTTCTTTTGTTTTAATATAAGTAACTAGCATTTCCCGCTTTCCTATTGCTTATTGTTAATTAAGCGAGACATATTATGATATTGAAAAAACAACCTTTAAAATGCTAAATTGGAAAGATTTTTTTTTTTAATAAAAAAATACTGTAATTAAAAAAACCCAAAAATTTAAAATCCGAAAATTATCAAAATACCGGGATATATTGATATTCCCGGTATTTTATTAGGAAATTTTTGTTTTCCATAAACGGATGCTTCCTTACCGGCTGCACATCGATGAAGAGTCTGTGTTTCTCTGGGATGGGCGGGGAGATACCTTCCACTTGCTCTCTCAGACTGGGGTCAGCCAAGTAGAAGTGAGGAAACGATAGCATAATCGGAGAGTCTGAAAATATAGAAATATAAATTAAATTACATAACGCTTGAAATCACCAGGGACTTGTGACTAAGTAATAACAGCGATCAGGTTAAGCTACGTGTGCCGCGGTTGGTCCACGGATGGGACCATCTTTAAAGCCCTCTCCGTGTCTCGGAAAGCACGTAAAGCCGTAGATTTTTAACAGTTGTTACGGGTGGTCAGAAGCCCAAAAGTTTGACCACCAGTCTTACCAACGGGTATCGTGTTATTCAGTAACCAGTCGCTGCATATTCCAGTTAAAGTGGAAGCTGACCCCAGTATACTTGGGGAAAGGCTGAGCAGATGATAAATGCTGATATACCAATCTAGTACGTTTCGCTAGACAAAGGGGTCTCCCCCTGGCCAGGCACAAATCCAGCCAGAACCGAGAATTACGTAATGGAAATCCATGATACTTTTCACCTTAAGCGGCATTGTCCGAAAGGGTTACCGCTACCCCGGAACATAAACGGCTACGGAAGGAACGTGGATGGGTTTTAGTCAGAAAGAGTCTGACACTCCCTTCCGCTCCACCCAAACCGGGAGAAGACATTGGATATTTTCCCACCTTCAAAAAAAAAACACTTTTCACCCGATTGGAGATTGAATCCAGAATTTCAAGCTCAGCATTGCTAATGCGACCGCCAATTTAGCATAATGTGGAGCCACAAAGGCGAAGGACCATCCAAAATTGCCAGAACACTGAAGGGAGAAGTTAGGGTATTGTGGTGCAGCCTAGGACAGGCCTAGTTCCAGCAGTGGAAGGTGATGGGCTGCTTTGTTGATCGATCATTGATAACATCGATCATTGATAAAAGCAGTGATAGCCTAGTATTGTGACCGTCGGACTGCCAAGTCATAGGTCTCGAGTTCGAACCCAAGGCACGCACTTCTGATTTTACGGATTTATGTGCGTATTGTACAATTATCACTTGCTTAAAATCGGTGAAGGAAAACATCGTGAGGAAACCGGTCTGAGAGATATTCCTCAACAGCATGTGAAGCTGAGTCAGAGGGCCATGGGCAGCATAAAAACTCTGACACTAGGTTAGTCACTATTAACCACACGAAAAGAAGAAGAGTTGGTAACATACCGTATTGGCACAGAGACACGTTGAAGAGTCCGTTGGGTGCGCAGGGCGGGCCGGCAGGGCAGTAGCACCGGTTATGTTCGTCGTTCGCGAACACATCCTCTGGAGGAGTGAAACGGTAACCTTGGATGCCGCCGAGTTCTACTTCTTCTAAGAACCTGGAAATGATGAAGAAAAACGTTAATATCGCGTTATACTGGTGTTTATAAGAGTAGGGAAGACCAAAGAAATGATGGATGGACTGTATGTCAAAGTCAAATCATTTATTTCAAACAGGCACAAGTAAGGCACTTTTGAACGTCAAAATGAACAAGAAATAGAATTGATTCTAGTCGCCCCTTTCAAAAGGTAGTTTCGTGTGGAGAAGAATGGGCAAGAAACTCTACCTATGAAAGATGATGTGGATAAAATTACATTTAAAAAACCCCCAACGCAAATTAGAAAAGCGAACATTTAAAAAGTCAAAAATAATACCGCAGAACTTCGATCAATGTGTATTATTGATCGAAGCCGCAGAAACTATAATGTCTAGGCGGGGTAGGTACCGTATATGTAAATAGTTAAATAAAGGGTCTGACTTACTTAAACGGTAACCCGCTTGTTAATTGCGATTTTTGTTTTAAATTTTTAACTTAATTAAAAATATCTAATTCTTAATTTAAATAAATGCTATCCGCCATTTTGTGGCGGCGACCATCTTCGACCGATTTTCATCAAATACGAAAGAACACTTTTTTTTTTTTTTTTTAAGGCTGGGAAATCATCCAATGACTGCTCCCGCTCTGGGTGGAGCGGAAGGGAGTGTCAGACTCTTACTGACTAAAACCCATCCATGTTCCTTCCGTAGCCCTTTATGTTCCGGGGTAGCGGTAACCCTTTCGGACAATCCCGCTTAACGAAAGAACACTTAAGAACACTTTCAATAAATCCACCTTTCAAACAAAAAAAAAAATATAAAAAAAAAAAATTTTGTTTGAATGGTGGATTTAAAATTTGCGTCGGGGTTTAAAAATGGTCGTGACTACTGAGATGACAGCTGACAGCAAAATATGGAATAAGACGTGTCGCGCCGACCACAAATAAATTAGGTAAAGGGAATAATAATGATGTTTCAGTCTGTAGCAACGACCATGGTCGTTGGTCTGTAGGTATTGTAGTAGTTTTATAATAATTTTTATTTTTGTGGTTTTTATGAATATGTATGATAGTCTGTAACGTATAAATGTTATGGGTCTTTGTTATCTGATATAAATTATATTATATATTTCTCCAAAGGGTAGGTTAGGTTAGTGTGTCGTGTACACTGCACCCACGTTCCGCCAGTTATGTTTAAGTCTGATGAAGTGAAAAAGATAATCTATACTAATATTATAAAGAGAATAGATTTGTATGTGTGTTTGTAATGAATAAACTCAAAAATCTGGATGAAACTTGGTACAAAGATAGATTATAGTCTGAGAAGCATACTGTTACACCGTATACTACAGTTTGGTGGTCTGTAGCATATGCTTTTGTATGTATATACCCTTTCGGTAACTCCCTGTATAAGCTACAATTTTATTCCGGAAAAAATTACGGTTCTCGTGGGATAATTTCATACATAAGCAAGAAAAGCTAGTATGATTAAGTTTGTCCCGTTCTCTCTCACAGAGAGACCAGTATCCCAGCTATGCGAACATTATAAGCCAATAATGCATATGCTATGCAAAATTAACATAAACTATAACATTCCTAGTTAAGCGACGATTCATCCATTAGTAATTACAAATAATTATATGCGTAATAATGACAATACGCTCAGTTTGTTGATTCATAACTAGGTTTGCGAGTCTAAACAGTCGCTCTTTATAGTGTAAACAAAACGTAATATTGAAAACAACGAGTACGATACTAGACACTAGACAGCTGCGTAGATACAAAATTGGTGTTTATTAGATTAGATGAATTTTACCAACATTACGTATTTGCATGTCATGCTCATTCTAATGTTTATAGGAGCTCGTGGCTAAGTAATAACTGCCGCACGGGTCGATCCATAAGGTTAAGCCACGCTTGCCGGGGTTGGTCCGTGGTTGGGGACCATCTTTACATAACGAGACTCCTCCGTGCCTCGGAAAGCACGTTAAGCCGTTGGTCCCGGCTGTCATTCGTGGATCTTTGACAGTCGTTACGGGTAGACTACCCGTAACGACTACCCGGGGTAGTCAGAAGCCCGAAAGTCAGACAGCAAGTCTTACCAAGGGGTATCGTATTACCCAGTTGCTGACTGGGTTGTGGAGGTCAGTTAGGCAGTCGCTCCATGTAAAACACTGGTATTCAGCCGCATCCGGTTAGACTGGAAGCCGACCCCAACATTGTTGGGAAAACGCTAGGCAGATGATGATTATAAATGCGAAAGTTTATGAGGATGTATGGATATTAGATATACTCTTTCACGCAAAAACATTACTCAACGGATTTGGATCAGATGTAACACGATTTGGATGATATAGTCTGGAACAGCACATAAGATTTATCCCAGTGGAAAGTTCCTGTAGGATAATTTCCGACAACAACGCAGGCGAAGCCCCTTACAGAAGCACGTTTAAACTAAGTGCTAGAGTATCTATAACTCATATAATATTAATGTAATCTTATTATATAAAAATGAATCGCAAAATGGTGTACTAAGCGCATAACTCAACAACGCCTGGACCAATTTGGCCAATTCTTTTTTTGTTGTGTTTGTTATTGTCAGGAGAAGGTTCTTACATACAAAAATAATAGGTAGGTAGGTAGGGTAGGTAGGGTAGGGTAGGTAGGGTAGGTAAGGTAGGTATCATAGTTAAGACAGGACAATGTCTGTCGGGTCAGCTAGTATAATATAATATCCGTGGAAATTTTACACAGCGCCTTATAGTCCCAAGCTAGGCAACATAATGCTTGTGTTATGGTAACGAGATGGCTGGTAAACTACTTATATACATTTACATTTTTTTTGTAAGTACATACATATTATAGACAGAAAAACACCCAGACCCGTAACAAATACTTGCAGGTCGTACAAATATTTGTTCCGTGCGGGAATCGAACCCGCGACATACTGTACAGCAGTCAATTGCTCAACCACTGCGCCAACCGTGTCGTTAAAACTACTTACTTAAGAGGCAACAGCCTGCAAAGATCCTTATCATACACAGCCAGGGTATCGTTGGCACTGATATGCGGCGGGAAGATAGACCCATCAGATCCAGCAATACTGTTGCACTGGTCGTTGGTCCAATGCTGCAGCTTGTCCCTCATGTTGTAACGGCTGATGATGCCGTATTTCGACATGTCCGTGGCTCCAGTGAACATTGTGACCACGTCTGGACTTGTTCCATTTTTCTGTGAACAAGGATTTATAATTTATAATAATATTCTTGGACATTTCACACAACGCCATTATATAAGCTGACTGGTAATTAGTGACCGATATTTAATCACGTGATTGTACTCACGAAATCAACTTTCCCAAAGAAACTTTTTTTGTATACTCAATAGCTGCTAACAGCTGATCGGCGCGAAGGTCATTGAACTTTGCGCGCGCCAGTTGTATTGTTATTGTGATAAAAATAAAACTATTGAGTATACAAAAAAAGTTTCTTTGGGAATTTTGATAGTAATCATGAGTACAATCACGTGGTTAAATATCGGTCACTAATTACCAGTCATCTTATATAGTCCCAAGTTAAACAACCTAATGCTTGTGCGAGATGGCTGATAAACTACTTAAGTATATACATTTTTTTTTGCAAATATATACAAATTATAGGTAGAAAAACACCCAGACCCGTAACAAATACTTGCAGGTCGTACAAATATTTGTTCCGTGCGGGAATCGAACCCGCGACATACCTACTGCGCAGCAGTCAATCGCTCAACCACTGCGCTAACCGTGTCGTCAGTATTTGTAAATTAATTTTCTGGAATGGTTTAATTTGTACATTCTACGTGGTTTTTTGCATGTTCTCTTACACTTTGATATATTGATATACGGATATATTTTTAAAGGTTGCCCGGTTGTCTAGTTTCTTCTACCTACAGAAAAAATCAAGGTTTCATACATATTATTTTAAAATGAGCAATTGACATCGGTAACTACAATGTTTGTAACAGGCAAGAGTTTTTGTTCATTTCTTGAGATTTAATACAAGATAAAGAAAGTAAAAATGTTTATTTATCCTGCACAAACAAAACGCACATTTCTAAAACATAAAATAAACTTAGTAACTAAATACACCCGTGCAAAGCAGCTAAAAAACCTCGTATTCAGAGTCATTAAAACAATTGACAATTATTTGTATTTCAGCCATGGACAATGGATGGACCACAGACTTTTATTGTCTATGAACATGACAACAAACACAGACTATCAAATCTAAAAAGTTCTTTTAAAATTTTAAATTATCTATATAATCTTTAATAAATAATTTTAATTAGAGATCGTATAGTTTTAAGCATGGTTTCCTTAGACTGTGATGCCGTAATATAACGTCGCCAATAAAATCATTCACAATCATTTTTATGACGGCCACCATACAAAACGTCTTTTTGAAACGAAGTTCCGTATCGCGTTGCGAAAGGGGGCTAGGGAATTAAGACCAAAAGTGGTAACGACACTTTTTTTGGAGTAAAATATGATGTCTTTTTAATCCATATTTTTTGATTGGTTAATAAAAGAAATCAAATTTTATTACAATTCCTTCACTAATTAATCGAAAGGAACTTCGTTCCATCCGGGTGTCCCTTGACACCTTTCAAGTTTTTTTTCCTGTAAAACTTACCCCATAGAACAGCCCAAACTCTTCATACGGCAGCTTCTGTTCCTTGGGCACCACATCCTTAGCTAACTTGAGGAGAGGATCCTCGTACCCCCAGAGGAGCTGTCCCACGGAGACTTCGACAAACGGCTTGATCTTCAGGATGTCCATAATGGATGCCATCGCGAGTCGGAGGAAACGCGCTGCGTGCTTCGATTGGGAGGTCGCGCTCTGAAAGAGAAGAAATTAGGTGTTAGATTGTAATTATAACCATAATAATCAACAATACATCTCTCTAAGTGAATGATAAAGTTATGGCATTTGAAACCAATTCGAACTTTAAGAAGGTGTTCTCAATCTAGGTATACTAATAGTAAAAAGAGGAAATATTTGTACGTATGTTTGTAAAGAATAAACTCAAAAACTACTTAACGGACCTAGATGAAAATGGGCACAAATATAGATTATAGTCTATATTTTTTAGGAATTCTATTTTTCTAGAAAAATAGATAAATCCCGGGATAATTTCCTACATACACGGCGATGCCACTGGCAAAAGCTAGTTCTCAATAACAGCCCAGGCTGTGCAATGGGTTCGCCCCTCATTACCGAGGATTCAAAATAACCAAAAATTCCAAGACGTGACATCCGCCAACCCGCACTGGGCCCGCGTGATGTCTTCCGGCCCACTCCCTCTCAGAGAAGGCTTGAGTCCCAGCAGCATATCATCATAATCAGCCTATAATGTTCCCAACATTATAGGCTGATTATGATGATATGACCAACATAACTGGCGAAATATTGGTGTGATAGCAACCTACGATAGCCTAACCCTTCAGGAAATACGTCGATGCCACAGATATAGATAGACATAGATAACGCAAGAGAAACTACTTCGCGTGCCTAGCTTACGTACAAAAATCGTAAGTGGTCACCTTCGCGCTCAGTCTGCACGGTATACAGCGCTAGTCGGATCATCATACATCACTAAATAGTGCTTGTGACGTCATAATAGGTAGTCAAAAAATGGCACGCTTGGTTTTTGATCATCATACATCACTAAATAGTGCTTGTGACGTCATAATAGGTAGTCAAAAAATGGCACGCTTGGTTTTCATACAGATCGTGATACTTGCGTTATCTATGTCTATCTATATCTGTGGTCGATGCGGATTTATAAAAAAAAAAAAAATATCATTCTATTCTAATACCAGACTATTATTGTCCCACTGCAAAAGCCCTTTCTCAGACAGAGAAGCCGCCTTTTTTTTTTGGTGGGATATCATCAAATGACTCCTCCCGCCTTGGGTAGAGCGGAAGGGAGTGTCAGACTCTTACTGACTAAAACCCATCCGTGTTCCTTCCTTAGCTCTTTATGTTCCGGGGTAGCGGTAACCCTTTCGGACAATCCCGCTGACAGAGAAACCGCCTGGGGGTTGACGGGTTGAAGATGAATTTATTCTTCTTCTTAGCGTGTCGATGGCAAAAATAGTATATTATTTAGTATACTATTTGGTTAGGTCCTCACGTGTGCATGTGACTTGACATACAGTGCATATTGAAAGAGTGACATTGGTACATGCCCTGACAGGCGAGGACATAGCCCCATTTTTTATCGATATTTTTTAAATTCATGCAAGATAATCCATTTTTTACCAAACAAAATTAACCTTTGGTCCTCACGGAATAATGTTTATTATAGACCACCATTACGTTCAGTGGCCAGCACATGAAGTTACCACAAACTGTAAAATTTTCTCAATCGATTTTGAACTTAACTTTCAGCGACTTAAGGTTCAAAATCATTTGGTAAAATTTGATAGTTTGGTATAACTTGATGCGACTGTACCAGTCTTGTGAGTAGAAAAATACTGGATTGAACAACTTTACGTCAAGGTCATTTGAAACACGAAAAACCTGTAAAAAGTCCTCGTGCAAAACCTTGCCGCTACATCTTTAAAGTAAATTAATTATTTTGCAAATTAAAGCTAACTTGTTTGACAACAAATTAAAAACATGATTATGGTCGCAAAAAACCTTAATAACTGTGGCTGTAAGGCATGTTTTAGAAATGTGTAGTCATAAGTATATAAAAGTGTGATACAGACCATCAAACTGAACATTAATTTTTCATCATCCATCAACCAAAACCCTGAAAAATGCATCTGTCCCATAGAAAACTTCGATTCTAAATAATATCACACCACTAGGCTATCACTTCTGATACACACTGTATTGGTTTTTTAGTTGCCTTTCTTATCCTTAATTGTTACGGTAGAGCCTTATTTATTGATTACATAATAATATTAGATTATCTATAATGGCATAATCAAATTATAAACTACGGAATATTTTTTTTAACCGACTTCAAAAAGGAGGAGGTTCTCAATTCGGATGTTTATATTTTTTTTTTTTTTATGTTTGTTCGCGCATAACTCCGTTGTTTGCCAACCGATTTGAAATTTTTTTATCGAAATCGGATAAGCGGTTTTTGAAAAATCAACAAAAATCTAAAAAAAATCCTACTTAATATGTGGACGATGTTCTAATAACTTCCTGTCACTGTAATTTACATACCAGGTAGTGGTATTAAAATTGGGGGGGGGGAGGGGGAGGGATTGTGTAGGTACCACAACTAAAAAGTGAAAAATAAAAACTTTTTTACAAAAAATAAAACCGACTTCCAAAACAAACACTACAAAGTGAAAAATAATTTTGATTTCGGAAGTCGGTGGCAAAAAATGAAAATACAAAACCGAAGACACCGACTTCCGAAATCAAAATTATTTTTCACTTTGTAGTGTTTGTTTTGGAAGTCGGTTTTATTTTTTGTAAAAAAGTTTTTATTAATACCGGAAAATATCGAGCGAATTAACTATACTAACTTTGCACTATAAATTAAAATAATGATTTGATATTAAACCAACTAAATATACTAAGAAAGAATAGTTATTTGTTATGCAAGGCTGGAAAGTTGATTTTTGGCGCGAGTACTTCTATTGAAACCTGAGTAAGCGAAGGATTCTAGGGTTGAACCATGAGCGAAGCGAGTGGTTCAAATATAGAATCCTGAGCGTAACGAAGGTTTCAAAGGTACGAGACGCAGAAAAGCTTTCCTGCCGAGCGCAACACACAATTTTTCACCTCACTACGGCGAGGAAACTGCTAGGTGCAAGAAAACAGGTGTTGTTGAGTTTTATTTTGTTCGAGCGTCTCAGATACATTGAGTCATGTGAAGAAAATAACAGATACTTGGCAATGTATCTTATGAGTTACATAGAATATCTCCAAAATTAAATACCCTGTATTTTGTTCTATATCCTACTTGTCCTCTAAGAAGAATGAAAGAAAAAAACTAATTTAATACAAATAACTAACTAATTTAATTTAATACATATTTATTTTTGCCAAGCAAAAGATTAAATAACATATTATATTAGTATTTATTTTATTAAAAAAATTAAACTTAAATTACTACACAATTGGGTATTTGACAGGGTAGTATTTTTATGGCATATTCAAATGTGACGTCACAGGTTTTTTTAATCAAATGGAATACTTAGTAACATTAATTCCAATTTTACAATTATATCCTCGCAAAATTTATTTATTTTCTGTACTGTGATGGAAGTTTTTAAGGTGAGCGGTATTATTTAATATTTTATTTAAGATCGTGTCATGCATTTTCAGTGGACTGGCAGTATAGAAAATTATTAAATAGAAAGGTTCGAATTTTAAAAACTCTTTCCACGCTAGAGAGCAAAAATCGATTTTCGGCTCAGATTTCGAATGACAAACAGACTCTTTCCGAGCCTGTGAGGTGAAAACAAAATTACTAAGAAATAATCTTGAACTGTCTATGTAGGTAAGGTTATACATAAACGCGACTTTTTTCGTTAAAATTGAGGAAGTAATTGCATGTACTTTATACCTACTTAGTTTATGACCTTGAAGTATTTAAAAAAATAGGAAAACATGGCGTCACGAGAATAATAATTTTAAAATAAAATGTTACTTGTTGAGGAAAAACACTGATCTTTTAACCTGTTGAGTGTCAGAGCATAAAGGCACGCGCGTGCCTTCCACGCCAAGCTACAAATTTGTTTCTTCTTGTTATCATGAATTTCCGAATATCCATGGTGTCTTTTTATTTGTTTCATGTCAATAAATATGTACGAAAAATCTATATAAACACTCACAAAAGTAATTATTCAATTGTTTATTTCGTGGTATAGTGTTGTTGACATTGTCACATATTTGTGTCGTTGGCGTACAGGGCATGCGCTTGATTGTCACGTATATGTGACAAAGGCGTTCAAAACACACGTTTTTTTTTTCTTGTTTTTAGTTATAAATTTGTTAGTTTAATTGCTCCTTTTATTTTTGTTAGCTTTTCCTGTGCAATCCCACATAAAATATTGTTCTTTCTTTAGTTCTTTCTGACGTTATGTTTAAAACAACAGGCGGCAAACGTCATTCCAAAAATATACCGTGATTAATGATAGAAAAATGATTTAATGGCGTTATCGTTTACATAATAAACTACTGTCATGTCGATATGTCGATAAAAACTATAAATAAATCATAAGATTATATACGTTTTCAAAGTTATTACCGCAATATGTTATTACGGACACAATAAAAAAGCGGACAAGTGTGTATGTTTTTAGGGTCCCGTCCCTCAAAATTAAAATACAAAACCCTTTTGGGCCACTTTGTTGTCCGACTGTCTGTCAAGACCTTTTTCCTCAGGAACGCGTAGAGGTATCAAGTTGAAATGAATAACAAATGCGTAGGTCTACCGTCACTTGGAGCTCTGAAAATATCAGGCTTCTAAGTCAAAGAAATAAAAAAATACGACCATTTTTGCGACATATATATATATCAAAACCTATAAGGTTTTTTTTAATGAGGGTGAGAAATCATCAAATGACTCCTCCCGCTCTGGGTAAGGGAGTGTCAATCAAAAACCTAACCATTTTATAGTTCCTCGCTTGCAACGGAACCCTAAATCTGTAGCATCAAGTAAGGTCGACGGGTTTACAGATCTTCCTGTATGCGGAACCTTGACGGTGTCATGTGTGCCGAGTTAACTATAATCTGAAGGTTAATCTTATGTAACTACTAGTTAATGCCCCGGCTCCGCTCGCATGAACCCTATTTTTACGCACATAAACATCATCATCATCTGCCTAGCCTTTTCCCAACTATGTTGGGGTCGGCTCCCAGTATATCCGGATGCAGCTGAACACCAGTATTTTACATGGAGCGTCTGCCTATCTGACCTCCATAACCCAGTAACTGGGCTATACGATACCCCTTGGTAAGACTGGCTGTCAGATTTACGGGCTTTTGACGACCTGTAACAACTGTCAAAGATGCACAAATGACAGCCGGGACCAACGGCTTAACGTGCTATCCGAGGCACGGAGAAGTCTCGGTATGTAAAGATGGTCACCCATCCACGGCCAACTCCGGCAAGCGTAGCTTAACCTGATGGATCGACCTGTGCGGCTGTTAGTACTTAGCCACGAGCTCCTCTTAAAAGAGACACTGGTATATATTTTTAATGTTACATAACTATACCATAGTTAGCGTCTATGCAAAACTTCTCTGACGTCAATGTCTTACGTCAGTCAGTGTCAATATAAAACGTGTTGGGACAAACAAACATGGCCACATAATATCAAACTATGCTTCCAGTATAAGCTGATCTCGCATTTCATAGGATTTCTTTTCATGAGAGGTCAGCTTATGAGTATGAATGTGGATGGCTATACAAGTAGAGGGAGCCCAAAGAAACGATGGATGGATTGTGTGAAAGATGATATGGCTATAAAGGGAGTGACTACCGAGATGACGACTAATAGAGAAGTATGGAAGAAAAAGACATGTTGCGCCGAGCACAAATAAATTGGGATAAGGGCAGGAGAATGATGATGAGAGGTCAGCTTATGTTGTTGGTATGTGGCTTGTTATGAAGTCATGTATACACAGTTACATAACATAACATCACGCCTATAAACGTCCAAAGGTTAGGCAGAGGTGTATCTACAGTCTTCTTCTTTTTCGTGTGGTTAGTGACTGACCTGGTGTCAGAGTTCTTATGCTGCCCATGGGCCTCTGACGTAGCTTCACATGCTGTTGAGAAATATCTCTCAGACATGCTGGTTTCCTCACGATGTTTTCCGTCACCGTTTTTTAAGCAAGTGATAAGTATACAATGCGCACATGAATCGGAAAAATCAAAGGTGGGTTGGGTTCGAACTCGAGAACTAAGAGTTGGTAGTCCGATCGACGGTCACACCACTAGGCTATCACTGCTTAGTACTATTAATGAGACCTAAATTGATCAGACATTAGATATTATCATAGGCGAAATAGATCGGCCTTGTTTTATTAGTAGTTTTTTTAATAGATTTTTAATCATTACTGGGTACCGAAAAATATATATGTTCGATTTGAGGTTAATCGCTTCGATCCTATTCCTAACAAATATTATAAATGGGAAAGTAAGTTTGTCAGTTTGTTTTTTACCTTAATTTCACGCCTAAACCACTGAACTGATCATCCTGAAATTTCTTATATACGCAGTCAGGTGTACAGAAACGGACATAGGGTACTTTTCTTTATCCCGAAAGTACTGTTCCCGAAAAAAGCATTAATAATGTTCCTGTGCTAATAGATGGCGCCACGTGTCTTTCGAATCATGATTGAATTATATTATTAAAGACCCGAATTGACTATTTGCCACGGTCAAAAATAAAATATGAAATCACATAGAAAAAACAACGCTCGTCTTAAAAACTTCCATCACCGTACAGAAATTAAATATTATGCGAAGATCTAATTGTAAAATTGTATTTAATGAAGTATTCCATTTGACTCTAAAAATCTGTGACGTCATATTATGCTTATACTTCGTACAAATTCCGCGTTTTGACAGTTCATAAAAAAATCACGTATTTGACTACCATTTCAAATACCCAATTGATTGTCAAATTCTAAATTAACGCGAGTGAAGCTGCTAGAAAAAGCTAGTACAGACGCCAGCACATCAAGCTATCCCTAACTGTCAATTTTTTCAATTAAAAATGACCCTTATATCTTTGCAATAAAGTTGAAATACTATCAAAGAAATCTGACAGATTGTGGTAACTTGATGTGCTGGCCTCTGTACCTACAAATGGATATAATATATGATTTAACGGTAAAATATGCAAATTTTTACCGCTACGCGAATTTACGTGGGTGTCGCAATATTGACCAATAGGTTAATGACCATGCCTTCCTTATAAGGAATATGGGTTTCTGACTAATACGGACAGACAGACAGCTGATCAAGGGAACACTACACACTTATAGCACAATTTTAGGTGTTAACTAAAGCTCTAGCACGGATTGATTCACCAGGTTAAGCTACGCTTGTCGAGGTTAGTCCGTGGATGGGTGACCATCTCAACATATCGAGACTCCTCCGTGCCTCGGAAAGCACGTTAAGCCGTTGGTCCCGGCTGTCAATCGTGCATCTTTGACAGTCGTTACGGGGCGTCAAAAGCCCGAAAAAATCTGACAGCCAGTCTTACCAAGGGGGATCGTAATAAGAGTATCGTATAGTAACTGCGCAATAGCCCAGTTTCTGGGTTGTGGAGGTCAGATAGGCAGTAGTTCCATGTAAAATACTGGCATGCAGCTGCATCCGGTTAGACTGGAAGCCGTCCCCGACATAGTTGGGAAAAGGCTGGGCAGATTGGCAGATTGACATTTAACTGTTAGCTGGACCTGCCCTGGATCTGAATCACAGCCTCTTATAGCAATAGCATAATCAGCCTATAATTTCTGTGAGGATCGCCTAGAGGACACGGTGGAAATCTGTCCCGCTTGGGTGGAGCACCGCCGTGTCCTCGTAGAGGCGATTGGCGGCGGCGGCGACCTCTCGCGTCCGGTCCTGGTGCAAGCCATGGTCCGGACCGAGAGGGAGTGGGAGGCAGTCACCTCCTTCTGCGAAGCAGTCATGCTCGCGAATGAGGTGGCGGGATGGGAGAGGGAAAGCTTCTCCCGTCCCAGCCGCCGCGGGACACGCCCCGGGAGCCGCGTGACGACTCCCGGCCACCGTAGGCGCGGGCCTGCGGGCGGTGAGTAATGAGTAGCTCACCGTCCGATCAAGACGCGTACATGTTCCAAGCACGCCTCAAAGTGATGCCAGGGTGAACCTCCTTTTTATTTTTTAAGGCTGGGAACTTCTACCGCTCCAGTCTGGATGGAGCGGGGTAGCGGTAACCCTTTCGAACAATCCCGCTGAGAGTGAAGCGCTTAACATCAGGTTTATGAACAACTAGCTTCATAGCAGTAGCGTTAAACGTTTCACATATTCGTAGAAAGGTGAAACTCAACGATGTGTAGCCATGGTTGACCGGGTATCACAAATTGACACATTTCTATTTAATACTACGGTCGATACGCTTTTAGCACATGTGGGGTAGGTAGAGGCGTAAGGTTTCATTCGCATTAACATACATATCATCACGATTTGATATTCCGAGGGAACGGGCAGTGGTCTACAGGTAAGTGAGTCAATAGATCAAACAAAAAGGTACTATTGAAAATATATCAGGTAAACTGATAAATAAACACATACATAACGTAGTCACAAATAAATCAAAAGTGTTCAATTAGCATGTCAGAATTGTCGCACCGCTGTTTATAAGTAGTAAATTCAGTGATGTAGTAGTATCAACTATTATAAAGTCCAAAGTCAAATCGTTTATTTCAAATAGGCACATGTAAGGCACTTTTGAACGTCAAAATAAACAAAAAATAGAATTGATTCTAGTCGCCCCTTCCAAAAGGTAGTTTCGTGTGGAGAAGAATGGGCAAGAAACTCCACCGTTACTCTTTTAAAATGTTTTACAATAGTATACTGAGTGTAACCGAAAGGGTATATACATACAAAAGCAGATGCTACAGACCACCAAACTGAAACTTTTACTATGGGACCGACTTCAAAATCGCAAAAAAAGTCAGCTGTACTATAATACATTTTTGGTCACGTGACTCGTCGAACAACTGATTTTTTTTTGCGATGTAGAATTTCATGACATAATTTGTTTCTTGTCATTAAATACGTACGAGAGCTTCTATTTTGCCACGATGTTTTCCTTCACTGGTTCCATGGGGGGAGTAGTTCAGTTTGGTGATCTTTGCCATAACCCTTAAAATATATACATCTTACTGATCCACGTTGCATTTAACCAAGCGTTAACACCAACAGTAAGGTAACTGTTTTGTTCCATCACAATGGCTTTATTTACGTACGAGTGCACAATGCATATTGTTGATAATGGTATATGTTCACGGGATTTTAAGTTTATGTAGTGAGCTGTAAGTTCTCATTGATAATTAAGTAATTATTATGAAAATAACTTCATAGCCTAGCTAGGTTTCTGGGGGAATGAGGACAGTTTTGGGTATACATGTGTAAGACTATAAGATAAAAAGATATGGCTAGGAGGGGGGTGACTACTGAGATGACGACTATTAGAGAAGTATGGAATGACAAGACATGTTGCGCCGACTACAAATAAATTGGGATAAGGGCAGGAGAATGAGAGAATCAACCGTTTGAACGCCAGAGCATAAAAGCACGCGCGTGCCCTCCACGCCAAGCTACAAATTTATTTCTTCTTGTTATCATGAATTTCCCAATATCCATGGTCTTTTAATTGGTTTCATGTGATTAAATATACGTATTTGATTGAGAGCTTAAATTTTTAAGATATCTATTAGATATAAACACAAACGTAATGATTTAATTGTTTATTTCGCGTTATAGTGTTGTTGCCATTGTCACATATTTGTGTCGTTGGCGTACAAAGCATGCGCTTGCTTGTCACGTATATATGTCGTAGGATAATTTGATACTTCGAATCTTCGCGGAAATCCTAGGGGTTTTGCGAAAACGCGGATAATTAGACATAGGCGAAAAATTATCAAATCTTACTGGACAAAGTCAGGATTTTTGCGAAAATACTCGTTACTATAGTAAGATTTGATGTGCTCAACACTGATTGGCTACAATTTTGCTGGCTGACTTCTAATTGGTTCCTAGTTTGCCGATGATTAAGACGTCAACCAATCAGAGACGATCTCTTATTGAACGCGCTGACCAACCAATCAGCGTTCTTATTTCATAACAACCAGCGTTTCGTTTCGCAATATTGCTATAATAACGAGTATTTTCGCAAAAATCCTGACTTTGTCCAGTAAGATTTGATAATTTTTCGCCTATGTCTAATTATCCGCGTTTTCGCAAAACCCCTAGGATTTCCGCGAAGATTCGAAGTATCAAATTATCCTACGACATATACATATGTAACAATGGCGTTTAAAGGTTAAATAATGATGAATGAGTATATTCCCGTGGGATTATATTCGCAACATTAAATAATAAATTGCTAGGTTTATTACGGAGAGGATAATTATAAACAAATGAATAAATGACTTTTGAAGTGGTAAAGAGGAACTGTCTTATATAATTTTGACGTTCAAAAAGTGCTGATTTTCAGCCTGGTTTGAATAAATGACTGTTGATTTTGTTGTCTACAATCAAACCGTTTTATGCAATAACATAAAACAAAAGAAGAGCCGTATTTTGTCTCCATAAACAATAGACTTCTCGTTATGACAGCTGTCACATTATAAAAAAAAATTACGAGTGTATAAATTCACGACATTATTTAGTTGCGAAATATACGCATCAAGTTACAAAAATATGTTTCACGCAATGGGTACATAAATAGTACCACGATAATATGAAATAATTTTTTTTTTATGGTAACCTTCTTTTTTTTTTAAGGCTGGGAATTCATCCAATGACTTCTCCCGCTCTGGGTGGAGCGGAAGGGAGTGTCAGACTCTTACTGACTAAAACCCATCCATGTTCCTTCCGTAGCCCTTTATGTTCCGGGGTAGCGGTAACCCTTTCGGACAATCCCGCTTACCCGGCAGGCTTGGCCCTGAGGGGCCCCTTTTTATAGTAACCTTAATTATTGTCCCACGGCAAAGTTCCCCGCATATTTGTCCAGTGTTATACTTTTTTTAATTTTTAGTTTTCTATTCAAGCTATACGCAAACTCGTCACTCGAAGCATTTACTTCAAACAAAGCAACTACAGGCATTTTTGATTTTTTTCAAGTGTGTAGTTAAGATTATGGCGGAATAATAAGTAACGAATTAGGGTGCCTTTCCAGAGATATGCTATGCTACGTTGCCATAGATGCGTTTGATATCCCCCAATCATATTCATTGTTCCATATAACAGAGTCCCGGTGGAAACGGGTTCTTCTAAGCTATGTTTTTATATGGATGGATGCAGGCTCTGGATTCGTGCTATGGATGGTCGCGAGTGGTGTAGCTATGTGCAGAGCAGAGTAGGTACCTACAGTGAGCGGGCGTTTTTATTACGACGGCGCGGCGCATCTTCATAGCGCATCTTACTAGCCCGCCACTCAGCATCAGTGGAAACGGTCACAAAGTCTAGATGGACCGATGACCTTAAGAAGGTGGCTGGTACCATGAAACCAAAACCTCTTTTATCACTTCTGTGGCTAAGATAAATTGGATGCGGAAGGTGAAAGACAAGGTGTTGTGGCGCAGCCTGGGAGAGGCCGATGTCCAGCAGTGGACTGCGATAGGCTGAGTTGGTTGATTGAGGTTAAACAGAAATAATTACAACAATAAAAACAATATTGTTTTTTGTAGGTCAAGTCCAAAATAATTGAATAACGTGTGTCACGTAACCAATGTTTCAACATTATCTGTGCCGGTAATGGCGGCATGTCGTTTGAACAGCTGATCGGTTGGTCTGGCGCGTGCATCGACATACATACGTTGGTACACTCGCTAGAATTTTCGATTCGAGCGTCATGTTAAGATTTAAATTTAATTAATGTGTTTTTGATGAAATCACATGAATTCAGATAAAATAGTAAATGAAACCACTGCACACAACTAGATATTTTCGGGCATGTAACAGTTTCATAAACTATTAATTTAAAACTGAAATTGTTTACTATTTCTTCGTATTAGGTGTTAAAAGTTCAGGGATTATCCGAAAGGGTTACCGCTACACCGAAACATACAGGGCTAAGAAGGAGCATGGATAGGTTCTAGTCAGTAAGAGACACGTTCTTCCACTCCAGCCAGAGCGGGAGGAATCAATTGATGATTTACCACCCTCAATAAAAAAGGTGTGAAAGTAGAATATTCTCCACTGGGATTCGGTGTCTTCATCTTGGGCGAACTTAAATCTCTCGCTACAGTCAGTATTCTAGTTTTAACTCTGTTGCTTAGCTCAAGAGTTAACTCAGACCTCACTGCGCTCAGAGTCCTAGAATCGAATCGAATAGAATCGAAATCGAATCGAATATCGCATCAATGACATAAGAAGACACTCCTTTTATACCTTCACCTCAGTGAATATCTAATCAATAACGTTACTTTTTATGAACTGTCAAAACGAGGAATTTGTACGTGACTTGTATGAAATATAACGTCACAGATATGAAATGTGACGTCACAGATTTTTGAAATCAAATGCAATACTTATCACTATATAGTATAAAGCAAAGTCGCTTCCGCTGTCCTAATGTATGTATGTATGTCTGCATCTTTAAAACTACACAACGGATTTTGTTGCAGTTTTTTAAATAAATAGGGTGATTCAAGAGGAAGGTTTATATTATGATAATAACATGCAATTTCCGTCATGCACGCGGGCGAAGCCGCGGGCAGAAGCTAGTTAGCATTCAATGCAATTTTACAATTACATCTTCGCATGATTTTTAATTTCTGTACGGTGATGGGAGTTTTTAAAACGAGCGTGGTCTTGTGATTTCATATTTTATTTTTGACCGTGTCGAATAGTCAATTGTTATACTCATTGTTAGTTGTTTCTTAACGCCGGCTGTACTTATAATCATAGGCTGGACAGGCCCTGAGCCAACGAATGGTGCCGTTGTGTGTGTGTGTGTGTGGCCCACTTTCACTCACTGGGTTGTGGTGAGGTAGCGTTGTAGCTTACAAGCCAGGGTAATAATTATGCATGATATTTACAGAATACAATATCCCGAACATGTTTTTCGTCTCCCGGAATTTCGGGATTCTTGGATTTTTAATCCCGGTATCCGTACGAATATACAAAACCAGACTTTTATCATCCCATAGAGTATATTAATTTTGAAACATAGTGGTACAAATTATAAATTATTACCTAAATTACTTAGCAACTAGTTTGATTTTGTATAGACGCTTTTGTTTTTTTTTTTAAGGTGGGAAATCATGAAATGACTCCTTCCGCTCTGGGTGGAGCGGAAGGGAGTGTCAGACTTTTACTGACTAAAACCCACCCATGTTCCTTCCTTAGCCCTTTATGTTCCGGGGTAGCGTAAGCCCTTTCGGACAATCCGGCTTACCCAGCAGGCTTCGGTCCTAACTTTAATTGGGCTAACTAAAGGGCCCCTTTCAATTATCTAGACTCTGAATTGTCCTGTGGAGCAGGACCAGCATGTTTGGAGCTATCCATAACTAGCAAAATGTGGGTGTCTATGGTATACTCTATCGAACCCTTCGAGGACCACCGCCATGATGGTATGTATGATAGATTAGGCTTACTCATCCTACAAAACTGCTAAGCCTATGCAATTCAATTAAAATGACAACACACGTCTCCATTCCCTGATAGCTATGACACGATCTCATACAAACACGTAATGAAATATGCAAACATACAATATACGCTCATACCATGACCGGGCGTTCAACTTTAGAGAAACACCATATCAAGGGGAAATGCATCTTACTTCTTACTTGCTAAAGTTGATTTTCCTAATAATAGGTGTTCAGTTCTATCAGAAGTATTTGTTCAAGGGAAATTCAATTGTAGTAGGTGAATGAATAAAGTTGATTACTGGTTTGTTTTGTTTACTCAGGTGTAATGATCTTCGCTAATTGATTTAGCGCTCATATTGTTCTAGTGAGTATCTTTATGATTGTTATTTTCATCGAGGATGAGTAGAGTTTCAAGTCAAGAAACAATACTCTAAGCGGGAGTGTCCGAAAGGGTTACCGCTACCCCGGAACATAAAGGGCTAAGGAAGGAACATGGATGGGTTTTAGTCAGTAAGAGTCTGACACTCCCTTCCGCTCTACCCAGAGCGGGAGAAGTCATTGGATGATTTCCCATCCTTAAAAAATATTATAAAAACATTGTAAAGCCGTGGTGACCATTAACTAGACCGTCAGATTGTTTGCCATTCTATCACAACGTCTGATAAAACCGAAAATATACTTGAAAACAAATGACTGAAATCGCTCATTGAGCCGTCTCGCTTGGTCACCCCATCACGCTCTGTTAATAGCCAGAGAGAATAGAATTTAGCCGTATATCACGTGTTAGTGCATTTTTGTGTTAACGCGCCAATTACTCAGGCATTATGTGTATAAATGGTATTTGCTTTCAGTTATTTCGGCTCCGTGACGTCCGTCAGCGTCATACTCAGGGTTCCGTACTCAAAGGGTAACACGGAACCCTATTACTAAGACTCTACCATCCATCCGTCTGTCACTAGGCTGTATCATGTACCATGATAGTAAAACAGTTGAAATTTTCACTGATGATGTATTTCTGTTGCCGCTATAACAACAAATACAAAAAAACTAAATAAAATAAATATTTGAGTAGGTTCCCATGCAACAAACGCGATTTTTTTGCCGTTTTTATGGATAATGGTACGGAACCCTTCGAGCGCGAGTCCGATTCGCAATTGGCAGGTTCTTGGGCTTAGATCTTTTAATGAGGTTTTCATCAATAGATAGAGTGATTCAAGAGGAAGGTTTATACACTTAAATAACCTAGTTTACGCCCGTGCGACAGTATCAACATTGCCACCCGTGAAAATGCCGGTGCGGGTCGCTATAAACATACTTCTTTTCGTATGGTTAGTGACTAACCTGGTGTCAGAGTTTTTGTGCTGCCCATGCATGTCTGAGAGATATTTCTCAACAGCATGTGAAGCTAAGTCAGAGGCCCCTCTGACTTAGCTTCACATGCTGTTGAGAAATATCTCTCAGACATGCCGGTTTCCTCACGATGTTTTCCTTCACCGATTTTTAAGCAAGTGATAATAATTATACAATACGCACAGGAATCCGTAAAATCAGAGGCGCGTGCCTTGGGTTCGAACTCGAGACCTATGACTCAGTCCGACGGTCACACCACTAGGCTATCACTTCTACATTTAGGTCGTTAGTACTAGTATAGAATAAGGTTTAGTAAAAATTCAGCGTTGTAGAGCGTCGTCTCTCTCACTCCTATTTGACAGTCTCTTTCTTAATCCCAAATCTCCAATCCTCGATTTGTCAAAATCAACAACCATGCTATAGGTAGGTTAATTTGCACCTTTCATTAACACTTTACCCTGCCAACCTTCTCAGTAATAACAAGTGTGATGTTACATTAATTCAGAACAATCAGAGCGCGACGATTTCTCTGTTCGCGCCTATAAGTGACGCGATTACGTAGATAAACAGTTTTTTGTTACTTACTATATTATCTTGGAAACACCTTGGACAATGGAGGGTCGGTCATAAACACTGACTAAAGCATCATCATCGTCTTGCCCTCATCCTAATTGGTCGACGTAACATGTCTTTCTCAATCCGAAAGCATTAATTTATCCATACCAATATAATAAAGAAGAAAGATTTGTACGCAATACGATATAATCCCTGGTAAGACTGGCTGTCAGATTTTCGGGATTCTGACGACCCGTAACGACTGTCAAAGATGCACAAATGCCAGCCGGGACCAACGGCTTAACGCGCTTTCCGAGACACGGAGGAGTCTCGATATGTAAAGATGGTCACTCATCCACGGCCAATCCCGGCAAGCGTAGCTTAACCTGGTGGATCGACCTGTGCGGCTGTTAGTACCTACTTAGCCACGAGCTCCTACTTAGCCTCGAGCCCCTTTATACTTTATATGTGTTGGAAACAAAATCAACGTCTTGTATTGTACCCTGTCACTCAGTACTCCAACTATCTCGTATTCAAGGCCGGTTTTGCATATTTTGCGTAATTTTGCCAGCACTTACTGATTAGGTCATCAAAGTTAAGCAACGCTCGTCGCGGCCGCGAATTAGAAGGTGACCGCGAGGTAATTACTTTGGCAAGCTTTTAGTACTTGAATGAATGTTTTAACATACATATTATCAGGCCTATATACCTCGATTGGGTAAGTTAAATACATTTCGACACTTGTTTTAAGTATTGCTAGAACTTCAAACGCTAACGCCCGGCGCCCAAGGTATGGCAAGGTTTTTTTAAGGGAGCATTGTAATTTCAACTTTATTTCCATGCAGTTCAGGTATATTTTTATTCGTCGTCTAAAAATACCTTGCCATACCGTGGAAGCATGGACGCTGGGCCTTAAAATTGAAATTTTAACTTATATATTTTCACACAATTAAGTTATATTTTTATTCGTTGCCTAAAAATACCTTGCCATGCCGTGTCGCCAATAGGCGCAGGGCCTTAACATTGAAATTTCAACTTATATATTTTCACACAATTAAGTACAATTTTTATTCGTAGGCCTGAGCCTGACTGTGATGTGTTCGCGGTTGAATGCAAGATCTTTTTAGTATGTTTCAAGTATTGCGAGATGAGCGTAAGACTGTCAAAAAGTTATTGTAGGTTCTTGAGTAATATGTTTGTATGTTAACTAATGTAATTGACTATTTGCAACGGTCAAAATAATATGAAATCACATAGATAAAAGACCGCTCGTCTTAAAAACTTCCATCACCGTACAGAAATTAAATATTATGAGAAGATATAATTGTAAAATTGCATTTAATGCTAATAAGTATGCAATTTGAATCTAAAATCTGTGACGTCACATTGTTATATTTCATACAAAACACGTACAAATTCCGCGTTTTGACAGTTCATAAAAAGTAACGTTATTGACTACCTTTTCAAATACCCAATTGACCTTGGCCGTTTCATGTTAAAATATCTATAAATAAAGTATAACAAGCCACATGCAAAAATGGCCTCATAACAAATCTTGCATGCATATAATTATAGATAATATTTTCTAAAGACGTTTAATTACAACACATTAGTTATAATCTCTCGTTTAAATTTACTGACTTTGCAAAACTCAGGTTAATAGTGATCATTTTAAATATTTCATAATAATTATTGTCTGGTTGATTTTGTAACAACATAATATGTAGTAATATAGTATGTCTTGAAAATAAGTATTACACTCTATGTACAGTCGCCAGCAAATCAAGTTACCACAAACTGTCAAATTATCTCAATCGATTTTGAACTTTACGACCAACGTTTTAAGGTTTTAAATAATTTGGAGAAATTTGACAGTTTATTTATTTATTTAAACTTTTCGCACACAATAAAGGTACAGAGGCCAGCACATCAAGTTACCACAATCTGTCAGATTTCTTTGATAGTATTTCAATTTTATTGCAAAGACATAAGGTTCATTTTTAATTGAGAAAATTTGACAGTTAGGGATAGCTTGATGTGCTGGCGTCTGTACAAAGGCGGACCTTTTAGTTTCGACTGTCATTTGTCTTTACGGGTCGTCAGAAGCCCGAAAATCTGACAGCCAGTCTTACCAAGGGGTATTTTATTAGCCAGTTACTGGGTTGTGGAGGTCAGATAGGCAGTCGCTCCGTGTAAAATACTGGTATTCAGCTGCATCCGGTTAGACTGTAAGCCGACCCCAACATAGTTGAGAAAAGGCTAGGCAGATTGATTTGATTTTGTTCAGCTGTATCAGTTAGACTGGAAGCTGCCCCTAACATAGTCAGAAAAAGGCAGGTTGATGATGATGACTTATCTATCAGGCGTAATCTCGGTAGCCACCCACCCCCCCCACTCCATCATCTTTGGTCTTCCCCAACTCTGATAGCTATCCATATTCATTAACAACACTGCCATCACGTAATTATGGTATAACGTACACTAAACATGTTTTTAACTTAACTTACAAGTTAATTATCTAACAAATTGTTACTGTCATGGCGTTAATTAACGAAAGTGACATTTTATTTTGTCGAGTCAGTTTTATTTTAAAAAGATAATGGTCTTCTAATGTACAGTGGCGACCAAAAGTCAACATGGGGCCTAGACAAGTGTCAATCGCTCCGTGTCGATTCGATTTCGATAATTGTTGATCGAACAATTCGTTATCTCAGCGATTCGGATTGTCAAGAACGCCACTTGTCAACGCATTTGTTTGGGAATATTGATCGAGTTTCGTTACACAATTTGATATTGGCAATTAGTCATCGGAAACGATTGATCACGAGACATTTCCTAAGCTTATGCCAATTCCATACATTTCGAATTTATTTAATTTCGTTATTGTTAATGAAAATGTGAATTTATCTAGGCCCCCAGGCATTCTTACAAAGTTTTAGATTAACGCTTCGGTTTAACTTACGACTTATTTCTTTAACATGGAACATTACGATCCGCCTGCCTATTCCCAGCTATGTTGGGTCGGCTTCCAGTGTAACTAAATGCAGCTGAATATCAGTATTTTATATGGAATGAATTCCTATCTAAAAATCCAGACTCTGGGCAGCTAATGAAACTCAAATCTTCAAATAAACCAATTACAGGCACTTCTCAATTGTCAAGGGGTCGGTCAGTCAGAAAGATGAAGCTAGTTGCCCATTCCAAAGCAGTAGAGGTACCTATGGAGAAGAACGGGCAAGAAACTCCTTGGACACTCTTTTAAACAAAATTTTGGGTACATCATTCATATTATTATTAATAAACATGTAAGAACGATGCAGAACGTTAAAAGCATCCGTTATAAATATATATATACAATGAGAAATTCCAGATGGAAAATTCCTATAACAACACCTTACCCGGGAAACCCGGAAATCGAATCCATGACACTACACTATTGTTACTCTGAAAACAACCATAAAATAAAGTACCAAAAGATTATCATTTTCTTTTCAATGTTAAATTGTTCGAAGTTACTTCCTCGATTTAAGTCTTCGACCTTTACTTAGGTACAACATTTCTGTAAATACCGATGTTTTTACAATTCATTTACGGTTTTTCGTTTAACATGTATGGTGGTGAAACAAGGTTATATATTATATTGTCTTTCTTGGAAGTTTGAGGGCTCATTGTTGTATTGTTTAAATTAAAAAGACAGACCGCTTCGTCGTAAAGATCATGGCGGGAGAAACATCAACCTTCAGACGTGATTGATTTACGAATGAGGGATTTTCTTTTTAACTCTTCCCTAGTCGCTAGATGGCGCTGAACTTGGTAAGTTACTGCAAGGAATGGAACGTCACATCATTTCACTTGGATGTAATTTTGATATCTTAAAAAGAAACGTTGGTACATAAAAAAATACATGAAACAACGAAAGAAAGCGTCAGTCAACGAGCGTATGTGACGTGACGCAATGTTTTTGTCCCAAGCGTTTTGGGTTTCGCACCTCGTAACGTAATCAGTTCAACGCCGTCTACAGAGTAACTATTTTTTTGAATACTCAAAAAGAAAATCTTCAAAGTCAAAGTCATATCTATATATATTAAAATCAATTGCTGTTCGTTAGTCTCGCTAAAACTCGAGAACGGCTGGGCCGATTTAGCTGATTTTGGTGTTGAAATGTTTGTCGTAGTCCAGGGAAGGTTTAAAAGGTGAGAACAGTTAGGTAGGGTAGGTAGGGTAGGTAGCGTAGGTAGGGTAGGTAGGGTAGGTAGGGTAGGTAGGGTAGGTAGGGTAGGTAGGGTAGGTAGGGTAGGTAGGGTAGGTAGGGTAGGTAGGGTAGGTAGGGTAGGTAGGGTAGGTAGGGTAGGTAGGGTAGGTAGGGTAGGTAGGGTAGGTAGGGTAGGTAGGGTAGGTAGGGTAGGTAGGGTAGGTAGGGTAGGTAGGGTAGGTAGGGTAGGTAGGGTAGGTAGGGTAGGTAGGGTAGGTAGGGTAGGTAGGGTAGGTAGGGTAGGTAGGGTAGGTAGGGTAGGTAGGGTAGGTAGGGTAGGTAGGGTAGGTAGGGTAGGTAGGGTAGGTAGGGTAGGTAGGGTAGGTAGGGTAGGTAGGGTAGGTAGGGTAGGTAGGGTAGGTAGGGTAGGTAGGGTAGGTAGGGTAGGTAGGGTAGGTAGGGTAGGTAGGGTAGGTAGGGTAGGTAGGGTAGGTAGGGTAGGTAGGGTAGGTAGGGTAGGTAGGGTAGGTAGGGTAGGTAGGGTAGGTAGGGTAGGTAGGGTAGGTAGGGTAGGTAGGGTAGGTAGGGTAGGTAGGGTAGGTAGGGTAGGTAGGGTAGGTAGGGTAGGTAGGGTAGGTAGGGTAGGTAGGGTAGGTAGGGTAGGTAGGGTAGGTAGGGTAGGTAGGGTAGGTAGGGTAGGTAGGGTAGGTATCATCGTTAAGACAGGACAACGTCTGTTGGGTCAGCTAGTATTATTATATATTATTATTTGTAAAACATATGGATAAAATGGGTGTTATAAAATAGGTACAGGGATCTCTATGCTTTGCCGTTAACGGCGTACAAATATCAAAAAGAATTAACAATTACAAAAATTGTATGCTAAAACAACGATAACAATATTGTAAGCAAAAGTTCTTCTTCTTGTCCGTGTGGTTAGTGACTAACCTGGTGTCAGAGTTTTAATGCTGCCCATGGGCCTCTGACTTAGCTTCACGTGCTGTTGAGAAATATCTCACAGACATGCAGGTTTCCTCACGATGTTTTCCTTCGCCGATTTTAAGCAAGTGATAATTATACAATACGCACATGAATCCGAAAAATCAGAGGTGCGTGCCTAGGGTTCGAACTCGAGACCTATGACTTGGCAGTCCGGCGGTCACACCACTAGGCTATCACTGCTTCAAGCAAAAGTTTAGCAAGTACTTATAATCTAAAAATAAATCTCTCATTATACGATGACGTTTCCCTAAAACGGCGAAGCAAAGACTACAGAACGTCACTAGCATTTCTGTCAATAGCTATTCTTTTTGCTGTTTGCGTATTCATATTCAGAATACACTTAATTTATTTTGACATTTCAACAATATCCATATCATTCACATCTCTGATTACATATTGGCCCACTCCTCGCAGAGAAAGCCGCTGTCCCAGCAGTGGGAACGTTGTAGGCTGAATAAGTCATGATAATTATGCTACTAAGCTAAGAAAAAAATACCTTAAAGGTGCTTAACAGACAGGTCAGGTTCCTTGACTGTACTTACATTTGTCTAGTCAAGGAATTAAAAAAAATATTGTGCCCAAAAATGTTGACACAAATTTTTATGCTTGCAACCTTGGCGGACGGCTTATAATAACTTTGACGTATATTTTCCTAAGGAGGATGCGTAGTAGTAGCCCGCTAATTCAAATTTCTTACGTTTTAATAGCTACTGCCAGCGGTATCGGACGCGTGTATGTCGGAAATTATCCCAAGCGAACGTAGTACCGGGATAAAAAGTATCCTATATGTTAATCCAGGTCATAAACTACCTCTTTGCAAAATTTTATCCAGATCCGTTCAGCCGTTTGAGCGTGAAGGCGGAACAAACATACAAACTCACACACAAACTTTCGCTTTTATAATATTACTAGCTTCCGCACGCGGCTTCGCCCGCAAAATATGTCGACAAATTATACACATAAACCTTCCTCTTGAATCACTCTATCTATTAAAAACATCAAACCGCATCAAAATCCGTTGCGTGGTTTTAAAGATTTATGCATACATAGGGATATAGGGACAGAGAAAGCGACTTTGTTTTATACTATGTAGTGAAGAATTTTCTTCCAGCAGATCTGTGAGAGGAGAAAAATGTATTCATTGGTTTGTACTCACCAACATAGGTATATTTGGTACCACGACGGCGTCATCATCGAGTCCCTTGCTCATCTCAGGTTGAAATGTATACGTTCTCTTGTAGTGGAACGACAACGTGCCATTTTCATTGTCTGTGATGTTCACCTTCTCCCATTCTTCGCTGTGGAGAAGAAGAAGAATATTAGATGGCTTGGAAATTAGGGATTTTAATCATGAGTCGTTTTGTATCCATTTTAGAATTGCTACTAAACTATGTTACACGAATTTCATGATTTTTGGAACTCATGGTCATATTTGGGCGACTTCTTTGATGTGACGTCACATATTTTGCAATTATTAATTAAACCTTATAAAAATATTAACCAATTGAACGCCAGACCATAAACACACGCGCGTGCCCTCCACGCCAAGCTACAAATTTATTTCTTCTTGTTAACATGAATTTCCCAATATCCATGGCGTCTTTTAATTTGTTTCATGTTACTAAATACGTACGAGAGCTTCATTTTATAACATATCTATTTTACAAACACAAAAGTTATGATTTGATTTTTTATTTCGTTTTATTAGTGCGACGCATTGTCACATATAATAAATGGTGTCGTCGGCGTACAGGGCATACGCTTGCTTGTCACGTATATGTGACAATGGCGTTCAAAAGGTAGTTATAATAGTTTAGTTTTACGTTAGAGTTGCAGTTTAAAGTTTAAATACTTGAGATTTATACATGTGACGTCACGAAATGTACGGGCTCCCCCCTCTTTGTAACACGACGTCACTAATACTTAGCTAGCACATCTAAAAAAAAACCTTACTATGAAAATGTAGACGAAGAGAGCTGTCATTCCATATGATGCTAGGGTTTGACACTATTGACAGTTCATTTTACCCAAGTTTTGACGTGACATGTTCTAAAAAATTCATCATTCAAAAAGTTCATTTTACCCTAGTACTTATATTCAAAGGTGTAAGGGTACATAGACATACATCATACAAAAAGATATGCTACAGACCACCAAACTGAACAACTTTTACTATGGGACCAACTCCGAAATCGTGAAAAAAAATCAGCTGTTCCCTACATTTCGACGAGTCACGTGACCAAAAATGTATAGAGCAGCTTATTTATTTTTTTACAAGAGAAGTTTTTTTATAAGAGTTAGCAAAATACTGGTATTCAGCTGCATCCGGTTAGACTGGAAGCCGACCCCAACATAGTTGGCAAAAGGCTGGGCAGATTTTTCGGAGTTGGTCCTATAGCAACCCTTAGGTACTTACCCTTTCGGTTACACCCTGTATTGGCATTTATACCAACTTATTGATAAATAATTCTCAAAAAGAATTCGCCATTTCATTTCAAGTAAAGTTACTTCAATTAGGATTATCGTAATTTCTGTCAAACTAGTTTGGAAGGAAGTAAAGCATGCATTTATATCAACTCGATTTATTTTATATTTCGTAACGTAATGAGCGCTTTCCGTTAAAGGAGCAACGAGGTCACGTTTCGATTTTAATTTTATTAATCTTATTAAATAATGTTAGATTAGGTTGGTTTCTAAAGTTAAATTGAATATTTGAAACAGTCAAAAATTAAATATGAAATCACTTAGAAAAAAAGACCGCTCGTCTTAAAAACTTCCATCGCCGTGCAGAAAATAAATATTTTGTGAAGATATAAATGTAAAAAAGCATTTCATGCTAATTAGTATTCCATTTGATTCTAAAAATCTGTGTTATATTTCATACAAATCACGTACAAATTGCGCGTTTTGACAGTTCATAAAAAGTAACGTTATTGACTACCCTATCAAATACCCAATTACCAAAATCATGTTTTTGATCAGAAAATCTGTTGCTAAATCTAATAATGAGACAGGTAATTATTTTCCTTTCATTGTAAGAAAGAAAATACGTTTATTTGCGGTAAACAACAAAAATCACGAAGTTTTGGGGAAATATGCGTCAGATCCGCGCAAAACGGCCAATGCTCAGCATAATGCTTCATCTTGTTCTTTAAAATAAGATAGAAAATAATAAAATAGACTGAACACTGGACTGTAAACATGTAGTTAGTACCTACGCAACGTGTGCCGCCAACTGACCGAGGCCACGCCCACCGTGATGACGTCAGGACACATTTATTGTCACAGTGCACATTCACATTATGACATCTCCTCTTTGTATTTGCTTCATGTTCGTACCCATGCGAGACAGAGCCACAGCGCTGATTTTCAGTGACAGCCGGCATTGACGTGATGACGTCAAACCGGAGTAGCATGTGTTAAAAATAATAGTTAAAAAAAAAAAAACTTTATTTCAGACCTTGATCCATATGTTGTTAGTAATACACACTACTTAAACGCTATGTTAGTTTTAAAAGTAATTAAAAATAATACCAAAAGCACTAATTCATATATTTGAATTAGTGCTAAAAACTAAAAAACACACTTTTTATAGAAAACCGAACTAAAAAATACAAAAAAATATTTGTACTTAAATAAAAAAAGAAAATATATTTTTTTTTAAATAATATTCACCAACACCACGCCCCCCACGTGCGTGGTGTTGGTGAATATTATTTTGAACTATTATTTGCTTTATTGAATAAAAAATTCTCTATGGTATTAGAAAATTTCCTAATATTAGACAAATCAGTTAAAAATAATGGTTGGAATTTAAAATTAACATCAATTTCTGCCTTATCGATTATAGATGAAAATTATATAAATGAATAAAAAAACTTATTTTGCAAATTGAAAAATAGAATAACTTTATCAAATGAATGTATTGTCATCGGTCCTCGCTATATCTACAAAGTTTTAACGAAATCTGGCCGTTTAAAGTGGGTCAAAATCGCGCCCAAAGGAGTCGGTTACAAACATACAGGTGAAGTTATTATAAACCGTGTATAATAAATACCGTAGAATTAAACTAAACAAAAACAATTTACAAAGATTTAAATTTCGAGCAACGACTTACGCGGTGCTTTATAGTCTATGCGCGCAACTGTCATAATAATGTCAAGTTTGACGTAAAAGAAATAGGTTACTTACGAATAAACATAAGGCCCCAGCTCATCCAGCACAGGCTTGGAGCCATTATTCAGGAACTCGTCAGCGTTGGTGACGTTGTACACATAGACCTGCACGAAGGGCCGCACAGGGGGGCGCGCCCACCACTCGAAGGTCATCGATCCTTGTCTGAGGACCAGCTCCTGTGGATGAGAGGAATGTTAGTTATTTAAATACTGAAACTCAAACTCAAAGCATTTATATCAAATAAATAATTACAAGCACTTTTGAATCGTCAAGGGTCAGTCAGAAAGATGAAGCTTAGTTGCCCATTCCAAAGCAGTAGGTACATATGGAGAAGAAAGGGCAAGAAACTCCATGGACACTCTTTTAAACAAAATATGGTTACAAAATATTGGTTACATAATTCTTATTATATGAAACATGTGAGAACGATGCAGAACGGTAAAAGCATCCGATGTACCATATGTAAAAAAAAAGTTCAAAAATTAAATTAAAACAAGCCATAGCCTTTTCTAACTGAAATTACAGCTGTGCTGCTGGGGAGTTTGTTGCGCCACTTCTTCTTCCCAGCTGAAGTGGTGAAGGGCGACCGTTTAGTGGGGACTGTCTTACATAATTTTTGACTTCCTAAAAGTGCTAATTGTCAGCTAAATTTGAATAAATGACTTCTGATTTTGATCTAAGATGGGTGTTGTTCAGAGGGATTGGCCGAAAGAGTTACCGCTACCCCGGAACATAAAGGGCTAAGGAAGGAACATGGATGGGTGTCAGTAAGAGTCTGACACTCCCTTCCGCTCCACCCAGAGCGGGAGAGGGTCATTTGATGATTTCCCAAGCTCAAAAAAAGAAAAAAGATGGGTGTTGTGGGAATATGCCCAAAACCATCCTCAATAAAAAAAATGCACATTGCCCAACCTTCAAAAACAACAAAAAAAGATACAAAGTTCAGTTGCAAAAAGACATCTAAATCATCTAAATTTACTAAAACATGACAAGATGGCATTGGTGGAGTGTTGCGAGAGGCTGCGAGGTTGTGATGTACTGCCTTCACTTAGGGTGAGCACAGACAGTAACACGAGCACGG
Source organism: Hyppa rectilinea (assembly GCA_951799385.1). NCBI lineage: Eukaryota > Metazoa > Arthropoda > Insecta > Lepidoptera > Noctuidae > Hyppa > Hyppa rectilinea. The sequence continues at coordinate 9,515,068 of OX637329.1, read as the reverse complement.
ACACGACTTGGAAATAAGGACGATGTCCAAAAAAATTTTTATGACAGTCTTGTTTAAAAAAAATAGGACACATATTTCTTTTTTTTAGTAATCAAAAGATTACGTCGATACATTTCTTTCTTCGTGTCGTTAGTGACTAACCTGGTGTCAGAGTTTTTATGCTGCCCATGGGCCTCTGACTTAGCTTTGATTGCTGTTGAGAAATATCTCACAGACATGCTGGTTTCCTCACGATGTTTTCCTTCACCGTTTTTTAAGCAAGTGATGGGTTAATATCTGACTGTTGGAGTGCAAAGACGCTGGCAGAAGCTAGTTCATCATAAAACAATTCGTAATCTAAAAAATATATAATTTACAAGAATATTCCCATCAATTCGCCCCAATAAACCACATAAACGTTGCAATTACACAACACTTTACGTGTAGTGTAATTTTTTGCATGTTTATTTCAATAAATAAAATTTAAATTACAGTCTGACATGCACAAATCGCGCATAACAAAATCGCGTGTCCGGGCGTTAGTTGTCGCTGTAGGTAGTCAGAAGCCCGAAAGTCTGACAACCAGCCTCCAAGGAGTATTTACACGATAACTGGTTTGTGGAGCTCGTTGCTAAGTAATAACAGCCATATGGGCCGATCCATCTGGTTAAGCTACGCTGGCCGGGGTTGGTCTGTGGATGGGTGACCATCTTTATATACCGAGACTCCTCAGTGCCTAGGAAACCCCGTTCAGCCGTTGGTCCCGGCTGTCAATTGTGGATCTTAGACAGTCGTTACGGGTGGACACAAGCCGGAAAGTCTGACATCCAGTTTTACCAAAGGGCTACGGAAGGAACATGGATGGGTTTTGATTTCCCAGCCTTAAAAAAAAAAAAAAAAAAAAAGGGGTATCGTGTTACCCAGTTACTGGGTTGTGGAGGGCAGGTATGCAGTCGCTCCATGTGAAATATTGGTATTCAGCTGCATCCGATTAGACCGGATGAAGATTCTACTGGCATGTCAGGTCTGTGAGAGGGATTCATGAAAGCATTGCAAATTTAATTTATTTCTTTTGTGTTTTATTGAATTTTAATTTTATTTTCTTTTATATGTGCCTTTAATAATAATTGTAATTGGTTTACCGTGTTAATTAATGTTAAATAAATAGTCGGAACAGGCAGGCAGATGATAAAGAAACATCGCGTGTCTACAATCCGAGCGAAGCCTTAGCTGAAAACAGTATTCAAACAGTACATCACACGCCTAATAATAATAATATTCGCGTGGGAACGTGAGCGCATGTATGATTAATTTACATCATACAATTTGCATGAAATTACTCGTTGAAACAACAAAAGAATTATTGAAGTCTATGGTCTGACAACATGTCTTCTTTCTTATACATATTTCTATCAGCCGCCATTTCATTAAATGTTAGTCATCCCTTACTAGCTATATTATCTACATATACAAGTAAATAAAACTGAAGTGTCTGTTTGTATTGACAAAATAACAGCTTTTTACATAGGTATTCAAATCAAAGTCAAAGTCAAATCATTTATTTATTAAAATAGGCACAAAGGCACTCTTGAACGTCAAAATGAACAAACAATAGAATTGATTCTAGTCGCCCTTTCCAAAAGGTAATTTATATGGAGAAGAATGGGAAAAAACTCCACTGTTACTTTTTTAAAATATTTTACAATGTTTTGTATCCATGAATTATAAACATATCTATGTAAAGATGATGCACCCAGAATAAAAACACTACACCACAAAAGGTGAAGAGAAAAACGCATATAGCAATGGCAGGTAAACTTAATTATGTCATAAGAACATGGTGCTCACATATTTACAAACACCGTATTACCGTACACGTATATACAGTATACCAAAAAAACTATTTTTAGTTTTTTGTCTGTCTTTTTGTTCCGGCAAATCTCCCAAACGGGTAGACCAATTTTGACAGGACTTTCACTGATTGATAGCTAATGTTATAAGGAGTAACTTAGGCTACTTTTATTTTAGAAAAAGAAGGAAAAGCCGTGGGCAGCATCTAGTAGTTTCATCACACGAAAGCAACACATTGCGTGTAATGTGTACATATCGACAGTGTGTCATATCCTTTGACGTAAGTTCCTCAGCTGTTTGTTAAACTACAAGTTTCTGCTAGTTTCCGTGATGTTGTAACTAACACTTGTAACGTGTTAAATTATTGCTGACAACGTCGTTTACACAATACCGTGATTTTTCGGTTATTTCAAACTCCAACTAAAACTCAAAGCATTTATTTTAAACTAACTGCTCCCGTGCGGTTTCACCCGCTACTCGGCTCCTATTGGTCGTAGCGCGATGTTACATAGCCTATAGCCTTCCTCGATAAATGGACTATCCAACACAAAAATAATTTTTCAATTCGGACCTGTACAGTCAACAGCAAAAGTAGATGATCAAAATCAGATACTCAATACTAGTGAACGGAGTTCGCGTCAGAACTGTGTGGCGTCGGAGTGATTCAAAAGTATATGATTGTAAATTATACCAAACATTTAGTACTAGTACAGCTGTCATATATTCGTGATCAGTTATAACTCCAAAAGTTATAAACACAATTCGCATCAGAACTAAGAAGTAAAAAAAAATTCAAAACTAGTGAACAGTCCACGATTGTTACTTGGAAAGCAATAAAGATATTGAGTATTTATTGAGTACAGTTGAAATCAAAAATTAAATGATGAAACTGAGGCCACGTAATCATGAAGCAAATAATTCTTATTTTTAATTATCCCAGTAATTTTGTTTGTTATGTTTTACGGAAAAGCTGAATTTGATAAAGATTTGCATATTTAATAATATATGCCAAATTTCATCCAATTGAACCCCGAAAAAAGCATATGTTCATTAAAAATCATACAATTTAAAAACTTTACTATATTAATTGTTTTTTTTTTGTAACTTCTGTCAAATGTTCAAAAGTAGGTGATGTGATACAAAACGATAATTCAATAAATATTATTATCTTTGGATGTTCGCGAATTTATGTCAATGTTCAAAAGTAGCTATACAGTAGCGGCTACAGTATATTAAAAACGGAAGGTAGATTGATATTTTTATCTCTAGTCTAGTCTATTGACACTGCTTGCAATGTTCTAAAGTAGCTGATGCGATACAAAATCATAACTGTAGCCGGGCAAAAGCAATTATTGAGTTATGATTTTGTATCGCATCAGCTACTTTAGAACATTGCAAGTTTTTAAATTGTATGATTTTTAATGAACATATGCTTTTTTCGGGGTTCAATTGGATGAAATTTGGCATATATTATTAAATATGCAAATCTTTATCAAATTCAGCTTTTCCGTAAAACATAACAAACAAAATTACTGGGATAATTAAAAATAAGAATTATTTGCTTCATGATTACGTGGCCTCAGTTTCATCATTTAATTTTTGATTTCAACTGTACTCAATACTCAATATCTTTATTGCTTTCCAAGCATCGATCACTAATAAAGAACTAGATACACAATCTCATACAAAAGTTCTCTTAAAAATGTCGCCAATTGTGTTTAGGTAAAATAAATCTATATTAATGTAATTTCAACCTTACCTGCAAGGTTTAAAGCCGTATTCACAAAGCTATTGCAAAAAGCAATAAAATTTTACGACCGGTACTCGCTGCTCAACATACATCAAAACAATTTCAACCTTATACGCATGCTTTAAAGTAACAATTACTAAGTGTCAAAAAAAAGTAATAAAATTTTACAACCGAGGCTCGCCACTAGCACAAGGAACGAGTGGAGACGAACCAGAACAATATTTTTTGTTTGTACTGTAAATTATTATGTATGGTATTTTAACATACTTCAAAAAAAGGAGGAGGTTACTCAATGCGTCGCGTATTTATATATTATTATTTTTTTATGTTTGCACACCACCGATAAGTCGAAGACGAATCGACCGATTGAGATGATTCATTACATTAGGTTTGTTCCCAAGTTGGTCCTGTTTACATCTAATCCTTGTTCTGATGATGGAATCTATTAGGAATTTAGGCAACGCCTTAAATATTAAAGGCATACAATTAGCGATTTTGGTATTTTTTTAAATAAATCAGAACTTTACATTCAGTAAATATAAATTAGTGAGGAAGAATATACAAAAATCAAAGAATATTATTGTCCCAATTTTTTGACATATTGTTCATAATAAATTACAAATGTCAATAAAAAGAAATACTTCGGATCGAAGAATTCTTCGGATCTTTGACGTGCTGTAACTGATATCGATTCTCCACACCTCACTGGATCACGAGGAAAGCAAAAAATAATTGAATATTTTCAAAAGTCCCGACTAAACAACCACAAAAAAATATTGGGAATATCAAAAAACCCGACTGATAAAAAACAACTAACAAGTTCCAAACAAGTCACTTTTCAAGTAGTCTTATGCAGTTAGTAGCAGTTATTTTAGGTCAATTATTCATACATAGGCTAATAAACACATAACCCTCCCTTGCATCGCGCAGTCAGGTAAATGAAAACAAAAATCAAATCTCGCATTAAAAAAAATAAGAACTATAATAGCGTCTCCAACAAATGGAACAGAGTCAACGCGGATAACCCAAACAATTTAAGTGGACATGCGTAAGTATGATTAATACGTTTAGTAAGAGTCTTTACAATTGAGCTGCATTATATCGCCTGCTATTTGTTACGACTTAATTTAAAATAAAGTTTTTACGATGATTTCTTGAAAAATATTAGTATTTACAATACAGTGTTAACAATTATATAATGATAATATTAATACTTAGCAAAAATAAGAAACTCCATCCTTTTTTAGCGTCCTAGACGTGTGATTTTTGCAGTTTTTAAACGAGCACTGAGGCATGTTTACCGTCGGAGCGTTCGAATGCTACTAGATGAAAAGACCACCCAAATGTTCAATTGGGTGGTCATTCGGTGAGGACATTTTTTGACGCTGATTGTGTATCTAGTTCTTTATTAGTGATCGATGTTTCCAAGTAACAATCGTGGACTGTTCACTAGTTTTGATTTTTTTTTTACTTCTTAGTTCTGATGCGAATTGTGTTTATAACTTTTGGAGTTATAACTGATCACGAATATATGACAGCTGTACTAGTACTAAATGTTTGGTATAATTTACAATCATATACTTTTGAATCACTCCGACGCCACACAGTTCTGACGCGAACGCCGTTCACTAGTATTGAGTTTCTGATTTTGATCATCTACTTTTGCTGTTGACTGTACTTCCAGAGATTAGCGCGTTCAAACAAACAAACTCTTCAGCTTTATAATAATTAGTATAGATAAGCCAATTACAGGCACTTTTGAATTGTCAAGGGTTCGGTCAGTCAGAAAGATGAAGCTAGTTCCAGTAGGTACCTATGGAGAAGTGACACTTGACAGTGACAATTTCTAGAGCAGTGGCAGTGACAGCCTTATGGTGTGATCGTCCAACTCCCAAGTCTTAGGCACTCTTAGGTATCGAGATCGAACCCAAGGCCTCTGACTTTTTGGATTCATGTGCGTATTGTTTAATTATCACTTGCTTAAAAAACGGTGAAGACCAGACATCGTGAGGAAACCAGCATGCCTGAGAGATATTTCTCAACAGCATGTGAAGCTAAGTCAGAGGCCCATGGGCAGCACAAAAACTCTGACATCAGGTTAGTCACTAACCACACGAAAAAGAAAGAAAGAAGATCAATTTCTAGAACGCCATCTCTTTCCAAAACACGATATGATTCCTGAATTCTCGACCTGTATTCCTCTTATTAATAAAAGTTCTTTAAGACCTGCGTTCCTAGGTTACCTAATGACCGAACGGTACAATGCTAGATATATTTCGGTCAAGGCGCCGCGCCGCCGCCGATCGAGTCGCACGGTGGTTTCGACACTAAATCTGAGAAACACAATGTACGAGTACGTCAATATTTGCGGTACACTGTTAGGAGTACTTATGGGCTTTTAAAAGTGTTATAACAACGTAAAATCATGTTATTAAGAATAGTTTTTTTTTTTATTGAAAATCAAAGTAAACCGATATAATGGATGACATTTGACACTGACACATAAGTATGACGTCATAAAATCACGTGTCCCACAGATTAAAAAATGTTTTAATGTTGCGAAAATAAAATGTGCTTGGACGTTATAAAAAATTTTGAATTCAAAAAAAAATTATTAATTTTAATAAAAAAATATAACACTTAAGGATAGCTGCATCAGGTAGCTTTATAAAAGGCAGCCTTCTTTTTGGATTCAAGATCATCCTTCTGCTTTTTTATTAAACTAGCTTCTGCCCGACGTGGATGTCGAAAATTGTTACATTATTGGGGTTTTTGTAATGATCCCTATTTTTTTTGGAAAATATAATAATTATAGTCTATGTCACCCGGGGTTAGTGTAGCTTCACATTAGTGAAAGATATTTTCAAATAGGTTTATTAGTTTCGGAGCCTATTCATTACAAACAAACAATCAATTCTTTCCTCTTTATAATATTAGTATAGATAGATTATTAGTGTGCGGCACAGTATGTCTACTTGCTATATACATCTCTAGTTACCGAACTCATACTCCGGGTTTCTACTGAGAAATTTCTGATGAAAAAACCCAGTAACACTTTGTAACCTTGGAATCGGACCCAGTACCTCATGCTCAGCAGTTGCACTTGACCAACGAGGGAGTTCTCGTACCTACCTACCTACCAGTTACAAATTAAACTAGATAACAAACGAGAGGAAAACAAACATCTGCCGAGCCTTTTCCCAACTATGTTGGGGTCGGCTTCCAGTCTAACCAGATGCAGCAGAATACCAGTATTTTACATAGAGCGACTGCTTATCTGACCTCCACAACACAGTAACTGGGTAATACGATACCCCTTGGTAAGACTGGCTGTCAGATTTTCGGGTTTCTGACGACCCGTAACAACTGTCAAAGACGCACAAATGACAGCCGGGACCAACGGCTTAACGTGCTTTCCGAGGCACGGAGGAGTCTCGGTATTTAAAGATGGTCACCCATCCACGGTCAACCCCGGCAAGCGTAGCTTAACCTGACGGATCGACCTGTGTGGCTGTTAGTACTTAGCCACGAGCTCCTTCCGAGAGGAAAACATAAACATATAACAAAGTTTATATTCTGTTAACTCATCATTTGCAAATTGTTTTCAATCACGGCATGACATTGTTTCTGTGAAATCATGTAACCGGATGAGAATTTAATAATTTACTTAATACATACAACTCACGCTAACATATACATATAAATCTGCATAGAGCATAATCAGCCTATAATGGTCCCATTGTTAGGACACAGGCTTCCTCTCTGTAAGAGGGATTGGGCAGTAGTAATCCACCCAAACTCAAAGCATTTATCAATACTAATCTTATATATATAATTCTTCTGTGCGTGTGTATGTCACTGAACTCCTCCTAAACGGCTGGACCGATTTTAATGAAATTTGTTGTGTGTGTTACAGTGGCTTTGAGGATGGTTTAGATTAAAAAAAAAAAAAAAAAAAAAAATTACAAGGCGGAATGAAGTTCGCAGGGACAGCTAGTCTATATATATAAAAGAAAGACGGGTTTGTTCCCTTCGTTATAACTCGAGATCTGCTGGACCAATTTTCATGGTTTTTGTTTCGTTGGATTTGTCTCCGCCCTGAATAGCAGAATACATTTTTAATTTTTTTTTTCGATCAGCTGCTGATTTTCCTTCTATAGGGTAAGTAGGTAGGTTGGGTAGGGTAGGTAGGTAGGGTTGGTAGGTAGGGTAGGTAGGTAGGTAGGTAGGTAGGTAGGTAGGTAGGTAGGTAGGTAGGTAGGTAGGTAGGTAGGTAGGTAGGGTAGGTAGGTAGGTAGGTAGGTAGGTAGGTAGGGTAGGTAGGTAGGGTAGGTAGGGTGGGTAGGTAGGGTAGGTAGGTGGGTTAGGTAGGTAGGGTAGGTAGGGTAGGTAGGTAGGGTGGGTAGGTAGGGTAGGTAGGTGGGTTAGGTAGGTAGGGTAGGTAGGGTAGGTAGGTAGGGTGGGTAAGAAAGAAAGAAAGAAAAGTGTGTTTATTGGCATTATCTACATATAACATAAACAAAAACCTTAAACTACCTACTTAAAAAGAAAAAATAAATAAAAATAAAATACAGAGAACAAGTATAACAATGCCAAAAGGGCCTCAGCTCAGCATAATGTCAGATGGCAACATGGTATGCACCATCTGACGCTGATTTTCAGCTGCAACCCACGGGTAGATAGGTAGGGTAGGTAGGTAGGGTAGGTAGGGTAGCTAGGGTAGGTAGGGTAGGTAGGGTAGGTAGCTAGGTAGGTAGGCAGGTAGGTAGGTAGGTAGGGTAGGTATCACAGTTAAGACAGGACAACGTCTGTCGGGTCAGCTAGTAATATTATAAAGCTGAAGAGTTTGTTTGTTTGAACGTGCTAATCTCTGGAAATAATAGACGGAATTGAAAAATTATTTTTGTGTGGATAGTCCATTTATCGAGGAAGGCTATAGCCTATGTAACATCACGCTACGACCAATAGGAGCCGAGCAGTGGGGGAAACCGCGCGGGGGCAGCAAGTTTCAAATAAACCAATTACAGGCACTTTTGAATTGTCAAGGTGTCGGTCAGTCAGACAGATGAAGCTAGTTGCCCATTCCAAAGCAGTAAGTACTTAAGAAGAACGGATAAGAAACTCCATGGACTGTCTTTTAAATCAAAATATGGTTACAAAATCAGGGCAATCTGATTCATGTTGAAATATACATATGTACATGTGAGAACGATGCAGAACGTAAAAAAGCGTCCATCATTAAAAGATTTAAAGAGCCTTACTGACTAAAACCCATCCATGTTCCTTCTTGAAACAAATTCTTGACCTTTGTTATATATTGGTATGGTATAGATCGTGTTTACCGATTCACTGTATTAGAATGATAACAAAACCGGTATGTTTACATTTCTATCAAATTGCATTGGAACACGGTTTATTAGTTTCTGTGTCGGCGCGGGCGCATCGTGGAAAGCGATGCGTCCGAGCGCGCTCATGCGCAACCATCCTTGGACACTCACACACATACATTGTTATAGTGATGCCTGTATCACCGTCTTCCGGCCGTAATGGACCGAAAACGTCATTAGGGGCATAAAATTACCATTATCGTAAAATGAAGATCCTCTTTAAGTGTTTCTGCAATCGATTGTATTATGGAGTCTTTCTTTTTCGTGTGGTTAGTGACTAACCTGGTGTCAGAGTTTTTATGCTGCCCATGGGCCTCTGGCACGTTAAGCGTGTGGTCCCAGCTGTCAGTTGTGCATCTTTGACAGTCGTTTCGGGTAGTCAGAAACCCGAAAATCTGACAGCCAGTCTTACCAAGGGGTATCGTATTGCCCCAGTTACTGGGCTGTGGAGGTCAGATAGGCAGTCGCTCCATGTAAAATACTGGTATTCAGCTGCATCCGGTTAGACTGTAAGCCGACCCCAACATAGTTGGGAAAAGGCTAGGCAGATGATTATGGGCCTCTAACTAAGCTTCTCATGCTGTTGAGAAATATCTCTCGAGCATGCCTGATCCCTCGTCTTCCTTCACCGTGTTTCAAGCAATGATAACTATAAAATACGCACATGATTCCGAAAAGTCAGAGGTGCGTGTCTTGAGTTCGAACTCGAGACCTAAGACTTGGCATTCGATCACACCACTAGGCAATCACTGCTGCTTAAAGTATTATTATAGGGCTATCTGTGCTTATATCATCATCACCAAGCTTAGTGGCCCACTCTTTCTCTCAGAGAGGAGGTCTATGTCCCAGCAGTGGGAATTTTATACGTACAGACGCCAGCACATCAAGCTATCCCTAACTGTCAAATTTTCTCAATTAAAAATGAACCTTATGTCTTTGCAATAAAGTTGAAATTCTATCAAAGAAATTTGACAGATTGTGGTAACTTGATGTGCTGGCCTCTGTACATGCTAATTGCATATTTCTTGACATTCTTTTTTGTATTATTTATTACGTTACTGATGTTAGCCATACACAAAACTTTCAATAATGACTTGGCAACATTTGCGTTTAATCTTTTCAATCTGTAGACATAGACAAGCTGTTTTTGTGGTGTATGTATGACATAATCAGTACCCGTACCCTATGTTTACACATGAATATACGTACCTACTTACATGCTGCTAGTGCTAATTCTTTTAGAAATAGCAAATTCTCACTTATGTTTTTTTTACCCTCTATTCTACGATAATCTCTGTAAATTGTAAAGCTGAAGAGTTTGTTTGTTTGTTTGAACGCGCTAATCTCAGGAACTGCTGGTTGGATTTGAAAAAATATTTTTGTGTTGGATAGTCCATTTATCGAGGAAGGCTATAGGCTGTATAACATCAAGCTACTACCGACAGGAGCGGAGCATTACAGGCGAATGCCCGCGGTGAGGGGTTACGGGACCTTTATGATACCAAGTAATCTTTTAAATGCACGTATTTTCTGTCTCAAATTAACAATTTAATTCTTTCTAAATGTTAATCTTTACCTATATCATAAATTAAAGTAGTTTTTCGTGTACGTGTGACCGTGGCGTGCACTTGACTGTACAATTAATTTAGATTCGGTTTTCACAATTATTTAAGGAATTTACTCCGGAAAGCTTTTGTGTCTAATTCTTATTAATAAAACTAACACTTTAATATAATAAAGAAATGTCGCCATTTTGTCAAGTTGTAAGAATCGAATGCGAAGTAGAGGCGGGTCACTGGAGTTTCTTGCCCATTCTTCTCCACACGAAACTACCTTTTGAAAGGGGCGACTAGAATCAATTCTATTTCTTGTTCATTTCGACGTTCAAAAGTGCCTTTTTTGTGCTTAATTGAAATAAATGATTTGACCTTGACACTGGGTTGACAATAAAACTGAAAATAAAAAGATATAATTTGCTCTTTCCAGCCAGTTTCTCTTAGGATACTTGTCTCTGGTCTACGCACAGCCATATTAAAAAAGAATATTTGTACTCACGTGGTCTATGAACATCCGCACCCATGACCCGAAGAAGATGGCACAGATGATACCAGCCAGCAGTAGCACTACTGCCGATGCCAGCACAAACCCTGAAAAAGACAAAGAAAAATACGTCGGAAAAGTTTTGTCACTTTGCGAAGATGTCACTTTGTGAAGTTGACGTTTTGGTAACATTTTGCGAAGTTATAAGTCTGCGAGTTTGTCGTATTGCGAGGTTGGCGTATTGCGAAGTTGTAATTTTGCGAGGTTGTCGTATTACGCGGTTGTCGCAGTGCGAAGTTGTAATTTGGCGAGGTTTGTCGTATTACGAACTTGTAAATTTGCGAGTTTGTCGTATTGCGAGGTGGTCATATTTTGAAGTTGTAATTATACGAGGTTGTCGTATTGCGAAATTGTAATTTTGTAATACTTTGCGTTTTGCGTTCTGTTTAGGCGTTTTTATAGCTAGCGGTTATTTATAACTAGTACTGTTTTGTATTGCATAGTTTTCCCTTATTTGCTGGAAAAATAATCTGTAACACTACAGTGTTACAGATTATTTTTATAAATTTTGGTTCTAAATACATTTAGAACCAAAATTTATGAGTATTTGTATAAACTTATAAATAAAAATGTTAAGAATTCGACCCAAACCTTTCCCAGACATTTAGAATCTAACACCCGTATTAATAAAGAAGTAATTACTTGTTGCTAAGTAATTTCTTGACTAAGTCATTGCTTAGGGTTAGAATTCTTAATTCCAAAATCTCATTCTATAGTTGAGTAACAGCCGTTACTTACTTGAGCAATTGCCCAAGTAACACTCGAAGTTTGGTGGTTGTTTCTGTGTGGCAACACTTCATGACTGCGTTTCGTTTCGTGAAAAGGCAAACGTAAGGTCTAGATTACTTTTAAAAGCTTGCAATAATATATTTGATATACTTTATTTTAGATTTATAATAGCAATAGCGTTATAGTATACAGTAGTTGGAATTGTAAAAAGTACATTATTTTCATTTAATTTTGTCGGTACAAAAAAAAAGAATGCTTCGTGAAACAAAACGTTTGAAATGTTAGAACCCTACTAAATTTAAATGTTTACTCTTTACACATGGATTATATACCGACACATGATTTTTGACTTAGAAAGATTATACATTCATTTCTGTCAATTGTCAAACCATAAATTATTTCTGAAATCAAAACAAAACAATATCTTTCTAGGATAAAGTTATAGGAAGCACTCTTTTTGTCTCTGATTGTAAAGAGTCGGTAATTCTCGGTAAAATCACATGTATTGCAATACAGAATTACCGTGCGTTTCTCCAAAAGTATTGTGATACGAAATCTCTTTTTAAAACAATCTGCCGAATAGTCATGAAATGGACCCACAGCACGAAAGTAAACTTTGGGATTTCTAGGTTCAGCAAGTTCTATCTCCCCTATTAAATTATCATCTATATTGTCGACAACAGCAAAAAACGCTTCGATGCTATCCAAAGTTTCCATTTTGTATCCAAAATAACGACGAAGTATTGCTTAAGTAAAGGAAATGGTGACTATTACTTGGCTAAGAATTCTAACTTTTGACAGTTCTAACTTCGATCAATGACTTAACTATAGAATACAAATCGTTACCTAAGTAATTACCTTTACTCAAGTAGGTACTTACTTTTACTTGTTTATTAATACGGGTGTAAGACTCCACTCAAAAGTCTTTTTAACTAACAATAAACATTTATATTAAACTATAAAAATATTCTTTACCTTCTACAGTTTTTATGAACGAACCAAAGTCCGATGTACAAACATGACGTAGTCTATTAAATAAGATATAAAATCTCAATGATAAATGAATTGAATTTATCATGATTAGCATGTTCTTGTAATTTCAGGGTCGAAGGTTGAGTTGCTATAAACCCTAGGCGGCTACGTAGAAAGCGAAAAGGCATTAATTCTGAATCGGAATATTAAATAAACCAAAAACCTGACTGCAAAAACACGTAACTTTAAGGAGAAAATCAAGCAAGCTACGCTTGCCGTGATTGGCCGTGGATGGGTGACCATCTTTACATACCGAGACTCCTCCGTGTCTCGGAAAGCACGTTAAGCCGTCGGCCCCGGCTGTCATTTGTGCATCTTTAAAAGTCGTTACGGGTCGTCAGAAACCCAAAAATCTGACAGCCAGTCTAACCAAGTCTCGTATTACCCAGTTACTGTGTTGTGGAGATCAGATAGGCAGTCGCTCCATGCAAAATACTGGTATTCAGCTGCATCCGTTTAGACTGGAAGCCGACCCCAACATTGTTGGGAAAAGGCTAGGCAGATTTGATAATGTAGAAACAATGGTTACATAATCCACCGACCTTGATAGTTATAAACTTTATAAGTTATTGCAATGCCATAGAAATTTATGGTATGGGCAATTAATAAACGCGAAAGTGTGTGTTGCTAGGCAACGCTTTTTTACTGCTAACTACTGATTTAACCTTTTGAACGCCCGCCAGAGCATAAACGCACGCGCATGGGCCAACCTTTCTTCTTGTCATTATGAATTTCCCAATATCCATGGTGTCTTTTAATTTGTTTCATGTCATTAAATACGTACGAGAGCTTAAATTTTTAAGATATCTTTATAAACACTCACAAAAGTAATGATTTAATTGTTTATTTCGTGTTGCCTTGTTGCCATTGTCACATATTTTTGTGGTTGGTGTACAGGGCATGCGCATGATTGTCACGTATATGTGACAATGGCGTTCAAAAGGTTAATGTTGATGGAGCTGAGATGTAGAACCTACCTCGCTCACAAAACGTTCAAAAGGACAAGATCGTAAAGAAACCGGCATGTCCTAGACCCAAAAATTCGAAAACATACGTACAGAGGCCAGCACATCAAGTTACCACAATCTGTCAAATTTCTTTGATAGTATTTCAACTTTATTGCAAAGACATAAGGTTCATTTTTAATTGAGAAGATTTGACAGTTAGGGATAGCTTGATGTGCTGGCGTCTGTACGATGCTTATTAGTAGTAGGGTCTTTTCCCAGCGCCGAACTTACCCCAACATATCTTACCTATTTATAAAGCATTGGGAGGTAATGATATTCAAAAATGTACTAATCTGATCAAAAATCAATCTGCCCAGCCTTTTCCCAACTATATTGAGGTCGGCTTCCTGTGTAAAAGGATGCAGCTGAATACGAGGATTTTACAAAGAAGTGACTGCCTATCTCACCTCCAAAACCCAGTCAGTAACTGGTTAATACAATACCCCTTGGTAAGACTGGCTGTCAGACTTTCGGGCTTTGACGACCCGTAACGACTGTCAAAGATCCACGAATGACAGCCGGGACCAACAGCTTAACGTGCTTTCCGAGGCACGGAGGAGTCTCGGTACTTATGTAAAGATGGTCATCCATCCACGTACATGTACTATCTAATTCTTCTTCTTCTCGTGTGGTTAGTGACTAACCTGGTGTCCGAGTTTTTATGCTGCCCATGGGCCTCTGACTTAGCTTCACATGCTGTTGAGAAATATCTCTCAGGCATGCTGGTTTCCTGACGATGTTTCCCTTCGCCGATTTTAAAGCAAGCGATAATTATACAACACGCACATGAATCCGTAAAATCAGAGGTGTGTGCATTGGGTTCGAACTCGAGACCTGTGACTTGGCAACCCGATGGTCACACCTCTAGGCTATCACTGCTGTTACTAATCTAATATAAATTGCCAAAACAATTAAAGCAATTTTATAAAATTAAACTATACTTTGCATGTTGGGCAATAATCTGAGAAAAATTGCCCGTATAAGTTTCATACTCATCTTTATAAAACCGTCTTTGAATTTATACACACACAGCTTTGACATCTTATACAATATGACATTTAAAGCTAGCGTTATGAAATAAATGTAAGCGGGTCACTTTCGAATTGCGGCTGGCAGTTTTCGAGATTAGCTATGATAGACACGCTGACAGATAACCGATTTCGCGTGTAGAAGAATGAGAATACATTATTTGCGATTTTTTCCTTGTTTATCATAAAAGTATACAGGGTGAAATTGAATTCCTATGCAATATTTTAAAGGGTCATTGCAGTCGTCTTTATGAACAACTTTTACTATGGGAACAAATCTGAAATCGTGAAAAAACTCAGCTGTTCCATACATTATAATAATAATAATAATATCCTTGGACATTTCACACATGTTGTTGAATTATGTTCGCATAACTCGTAAAAATGTATAATGTTCCCACTGCTGGGACTCGGGACTCCTCGTCTGGCAGGCGGAAAACTCTTGGACCTGGACATGTCGGTTTCCCCACCCCCAATGTGTGTCGATGTTGATAACATTATACAGGGTGAAAAACAAATTTAACTATGGGAACAAATGAAAATCGCGAAAAAAAATCAGCTGTTCTATACATTTCGACGAGCCACGTGACCAAAAATGTAGGGTTTGTTTTACTCAAAAACAATGCCGACCAAGGGAATGAACCCAAGATATCATGCTCAGAAGTATCGCTAGAACGACGAGGCAATTGAAAACAAAAAAAAAAAATCATAACCTAACGAAATGGATACTAACAACACGCCATAACATAGAATCTAAAGGAAACGGTAATTGGAACACTATTTTGAAAACATCGGCCATCTTGTTTGTGGAACTTACAATTGTTGTGACTTTATGTTGATATTAAATTGTTATTGGACACTGCACATGTTGACGGAGAAACGAAACAATCGGTTAACTTGTTTCAAGTGTTGTGAGGCGAGTTTCTTGTTTGTCTAGTGGTAAAACGGTGGAATTCTTGCCCATTCTTCTCCACACGAAACTACCTTTTGGAAGGGGCGACTAGAATCAATTCTATTTCTTGTTCATTTTGACGTATAAAAGTGCCTTTCTTGTGCCTATTTGAAATAAATGATTTGACTTCGACTTTGACTTTAACAAACACTATCTTCTAGTAAATGTGGTATTTGAAAGGGTAGTCAACAACGTTACTTTTTATGAACTGTCAAAACGCGGCATTTGTACGTGATTTGCATGAAACAATGTGACGTCACAGATTTTTAGCATCAAATAGAATACTTATTTGCATTAAATGTAATTTTATTCACATCTTCGCATAATATTTAATTTCTGTACGGTGATGGAAGTTTTTTAAAGGAATGGTCTTGTTTCTATGTGATTTCATTTTTTTTCGACCGTTTCAAATATTCAAGCAATGATAGCGGTGATGATAATGGTGTAACCGTCCGAGTTCGAACCCAAGGCACGAACCTCTGACTTTTCGGATACATGTGCGTATTGTATAATTATCACTTGCTTTCCATCCATCCATTGCCATCTCAGAGATGAAGAAACGTCTTATGTGTCTCTAACACAGAACAGTTAATATCTGTTCTGTGGTCTCTAATTACCTAAACACCCATACCATTGAATGCGAAAGACAGCTACGTTGATTAATGGCAGAAATAGGTCATCTGCCTGCCTTTTCCCCACTATGTTGGGGTCGGCTTCCAGTCTAACCGAATGCAGCTGAATACTAGTATTTTACACGGAGCGACTACCTATCTGCTCTCCACAACCCAGAAACTGGGTAATACGATACCCTTTGGTAAGACTGGCTCTCAGATTATCGGGGTTCTAACGACCCGTAACGATTGTCAAAGATGCACAAATGACAGCCGGGACCAACGGCCTAACGTGCTTTGCAAAGCACCGAGGAGTCTCGTTATGTAAAGATGGTCACCCATCCGCGGCCAACCCCGGCAAGCGTAGCTTAACCTGATGGATCGACCTGTGCGGCTGTTAGTACTTAGCCGTGAGTTCCTCTGAAATATATGGCAGAAATAGGTATGGTGGTAATTCTCCCGTCGAGTGGCGTCACAAACAGCGGTACAAAGTCGTGGGAAGCAAAGACAGTGTTTATCTTGTATTTAACCGGAGTACAATCAAGCCTGCTGACCCACTGAGTGGTAACAAGCGTGAAGGTAAGCGAGCGTTTACGCAAACTCCTTAAAAGGCTTATAACTAGGGTTGCCAGTCACGAGAAAAAAAAATGTTTTTTTTTCTATTTTTTTTAATTGCTCGGCGAAAACGAATTTGTTTAAAGCAGTGAGATTGTCTTTGCTAAGTTTGTTTGTTGATTCGAAGAGAAAACATCAACAGTTGAACACATTTACAACACACCTACTTATAATAATTGAGGGTAACCGAGGGGTATTGTGTTACCCATTAAATGGGTTGTGGAGGTTAAATAATCAGTGGCTCCATATAAAATACTAGTATTCAGCTGCATCGGTTTAGACTGGAAGCCGACCCCAACATATTTAGGTTAAGGCTGGCAGATTGATTGGTTTTAACAAACACTTTAACATGTCAAAAAAATCTAGATGTGGTGGGAGTAGCCTTTCCAAACAAAGTCAGAGGTCTCTTTTAAAGTATTAAAGACATATTTGATAATTTCATATGAGGACCATGCAACATCACTATGTTGCATGGTCCTCAACTAAAAAAATGGTAAATTCTGCGTGCATGAAGTGTCATGCACGCAGAATTTACCATTTTTATAGATTTTTATAGAATTTGATAATACCTTTCTTGGAATCAAGGCACCCGCTTTTTGTGCATAAAATTATAAATGATTAAGGATAACATTAAATTGCGCGTGCGTGACAACCCTACCCCCACTCCCAGTGAATGGGAGTTAATGAATGCCCTAGATTTCCAAATAACGAAGTAAGAACTTAGTTCATACTAAGTCTAGACTGGTTTATATTAGCATATATTCACGGTATTACCGAAGGAGACTAGGTTATTATTATTCACTTTTTGTTACGGTCAAAAATAAAATAATTATGATATCACAAGACCGCGCTCGTATTAAAAACTCCCATCACCGTACAGAAATTAAATATTATGCGAAGATATAATTGTAAATTTGCATTTAATGCTATTAAGTACGGTATTGCATTTGATCCCAAAAATCTGTGACGTCACATTGTTATATTTCATACAAATCACGTACAAATTCCGCGTTTTGACAATTCATAACAAGTAAAGTTATTGACTATCCTGTCACATACCCAATTTTGCGCTAATAATGTCATATCTACATCCTAAGGTAAGTCCACACAAAGACGGCCGTAATGTTGCAATGACGAAAAAAAGAGAAATTGACAAAATTTATTTATAATAATGGCAACATTATCATTTGGGTCTACTTTTGTTATGTCACTGTTGTGTCATTCAAATGGTCAAGTGCGAGTTGTAGTGGCCATTTTTGAAAATTTCTCTTTGATTTGTATTTAAGGCGTCGATAGCTAGGTTGGGCACATTACCATTAATATGACGGTACTTTTTGTACCACATACTGTATTACGTAAGCGGAATACAGCTACATTCGAAGACATGTGACATCCACCAACCCTCACAGTGGTGGGTTACAGTCCTCTCCCTCTCACTCCCAGAGAGGAGGCTTGTATCCAAGTATTTAGAAGCTGTTTATGTAATCTAAAGTACAGACGCCAGCACATCAAGCTATCCCAAACTGTCAAATATTCCCAATTGAACAGAATCTTGACAGGCTGGGGTAGCTTTATCTCTGTACCAGGATTAGTATTGAAAAAAAGAAAATACATGTATTTATTTAGCACTGACTAAAGGCACCTAAACAAGTACTTACTTCGTCTTTTCCCAATCATCTTGGGGTCAGCTTCCAGTAACTAACCGAATGTAGCTGAATACCAGTATTTCACATGGAGCGACTGCCTGTCTGACCTCCAAAACCCAGCCCAGTGACTGGGTTGTGGAGGTACACTTAGTAAGTGGTTATAGGCATTCACATTCATACTCAAAAACCGGCTCAGCGCGAGTCGGACTCACGCTCGAAGGGTTCCCCGTACCATTATCTAAAAAAAAAAACGGCAAAAAATACCATTTGGTGTATGGGAGCCCATTAAATTTGTATTTGGGTCCTTTTTTCAGGATTTGTTGTTATAGCGGCAACAGAAATACATCATCTGTGAAAATTTCAACTGTCTTACTATCACGGTTCATGAGATACAGCCTGGTGACAGATGGACGGACAGCGGAGTCTGAGTAATAAAGACCCTTTTACTGTTTGGGTACGGAACCTTAAAAATGACCTGTGCAGAGGTCACATTATTGTTAATTATGTACAAAAAAACAATACATTTTTTATCGACAATATAATTACATCATGGGCCGTCAGTTTTGTGTCACTGGGTTTAAAAACATTGACATTGTTTTATTGTAACCTTGATGAGAAGTACTCTCAGTTCTCATTCAATGTATAGCATGATCAGCCTATACCGAGACTATATTTCGCGAGGAAACCAGGATGCCTGAAAGAGATATTTCTCTACAGCATGTGAAGCTAAGTCAAAGGCCCCATGGGAAGCATAAAAAGTCTGACACCAGGTAAGTCACTAGACACACGAAAAGAAGAAGAGCCTATAATGTTCCCACTGCTGGGACAAAGGCCTATTTTCTATGAAAGATAGAGGGATGGGTGATGTCTTCGAAATATTTGAGGTATATTCGGTTACAAATAAAAAAACCTTCTAGAGTTTTTTTTGAGAAATATCATAAAGTCAATCTGCTTAGCCTTTTCCCAACTATGTTGGGATCGGCTTTCAGTCTAACCGGATGCTGCTGAATACTAGTATTTGGAGCGACTGCCTATCCGACTTCCGCAACCCAGTAACTAGGAAATATGATACACCTTGGTAAGACTGGCTGTCAGATTTTCTGGTTTCTGACGACCCGTAACGACTGTCAAAGATGCACAAATGACAGCCGGGACCAACGGCTTAACGCGCTTTCCGAGTCACAGAGGAGTCAGAAATACTATGAAAAATCTACATACTTTTTGCGTTTGATATAAACAATACTGTGTATGTGTAAACATTCATGTTAACTACGGAACCCTTAATTGTTTGTGGTCGTTCTTGGCTGGTTCTCTTTTCAAGATCTTTGGTATGTTTTATTTGTAATGTCTCTAATGTCGTTGGAAAGTGGTACGTGAGAGTTGAGCCTAATTCGTAATTTCGTACCTTGTTGTAAAATCTTAATATTTTCACTAACATTTACGTAATAAATAATGGCGTGCTTAGCTTAATTTAATGAAACAATTATACTAATTGTTTAATTGTGTAACTAATTAAGGAAGTGTAGTAACTTTTTACTATAATTTTAACTTAAAAACTACAATAAAATAATATAAAATAACATATTGTAGTTTTAAAAAGATTATGCTATTTTTAGGGATCCGTAACTAAAGGGTAAAACGGGATCCGATAGTTAAGACTTCGCTGTCCATTCGTCCATCTGTCTGTCTGTCTATTACCAGGCTGTACCTCATGAACCATGATAGTTAAGACAGTTAAAATAGATACTTTTTATGTCTCTTTTTAGTTAATCAAAGTCCACCGCACAAGAAACATGTTTAACAAACACATCACATCAATATTAATCTGCCCAGCCTTTTCCCAACTATGTTGGGGTCGGCTTCCAGTCTAACCGGATGCAGCTAAATACCAGTATTTTACATGGACTGGCTGCCTATCTGACCTCCACAACCCAGTAACTGGGTATTATGATACCCCTTGGTAAGACTAGCTGTCAGACTTTCGGGCTTCTGACGACCCGTAACGACTGTCAAAGATGCACAAATGACAGCCGGGACCAACGGCTTAACGTGCTTTCAGAGGCACGGACGAGTCTCGATATGTCAAGATGGTCACACATCCACGGCCAACCCCGGCAAGCGTAGCTTAACCTGATGGTTCGACCTGGGCGGCTGTTATTACTTAGCCACGAGCTCCACATCACATGTTTACATAAAAAGTATTCAATATGTCATGTGCGATGTTCTCAGAAAATTATATTTTTCCGTTTATGTTAATATACTTACCTATGTTTGCACTTATTCAATGTTTACATAACATATTGATGTGTCACGAATTGATTGAACTGCTTTTAATATTCTTGTTATATTTCATTGCAGGTAGAACAGGGGATTGGGTTTCCTTATAATATAACATCAGGCCTGGAATCCCTAAGCTGGATTGTCCGAAAGGGTCACCTTCTTTTCGTGTGGTTAGTGACTAACCTGGTGTTAGAGTTTTAATGCTACCCATGGGCCTCTGACTTAGCTACACATGGAGTTGAGTGCGATCTCTCAGGCGTGGCGGTTTCCTCACAATTTTTTCCTTTATCGTTTTTTTAAGCAAGTGATAATTATACAATACGCACATGAATCCGAAATGTCAGAGGTGCCTTGGGTTCGAACTCGAGACTTGGATGTCCGACGGTCACACCACCAGGTTGTCACTGCTCTTACTGACCAAAACCCATCCATGTTCCCTCATTAGCCCTTTGTGTTCCGGGGTAGCTGTAACCCTTTCGGGCAATCCCGCTTGCTCGGCAGGCTTCGGCCCTGACAGGCCCTTTCACATGCCGACATCTCTTTGCAGCGCGCGTGTAACACGTCCAGGGTAAGATTAAGACCTTGTGTTGGAAGAAATTATGTACACGTCAGCCTGATTGACAATTTCTAAGTTATCATTATCACTGGCTTCACAATGGCCTGTCTTATCGCAAAAGGCGATCTTTTCCAATTCAAACTAATCATATTCTGATCTAAGAGAGAGAGATTTAGCAACTAACCTGGTGAGGTCATAAGCAGTGATAGCCTAGTGGTGTGACCGCCGGATTGCCAAGTCATAGGTCTCGAGTTCGAATCCAAAGCACGCACCTCTGACTTTACGGATTCATGTGCGTATTGTATGAAGAAAACGGTGACGGAAAACATCGTGAGGAAACCGGCATGCCGGAAAGATATTTCTCAACAGCATGTGTAGCTACGTCAGAGGCCCATGGACAGCATAAAAACCACACCAGGTCGTCTTCGTTTCGTGTGGTTAGTGACTAACCTGGTGTCGAGAATTTTTTCCTCACGATGTTTTCCGTCACCGTTTTCTAAGCAAGTGATAATTACAAAATAACTGTCAAACTTACATTCGCATTTATAATATTGGTTAGGATATCGCAGCATTATGCTGAGAGAAAGAAGAGAGAGAGAGAGAGGGGAACCTTTTTGGCCTTGTTTTAGTGTTAATTTTGTTAGTTTTAAATACTCCTTTTATTTACTGTTTCTTTTCCTGTGCATATCCCGAAATATCATGTATTTATTTATTTATTTATTTATTACTAGCTGCTCCCGCTCGGTTTCAAGCGCTGCTCGGCTCCTATTGGTCGTAGCGTGATGTTACATAGCCTATAGCTTTCCTAGATAAATGGACTATCCAACACAAAAAGAATTTTTCAGTTCGGACCAGTAGTTCCAGAGATTAGCGCATTCAAACAAACAAACTCTTCAGCTTTATAATATTAGTATAGATAATCAGGCTCTTTAACAATGAGTACACTGTTCTTTAGGATCTTTTAATATTTTTCTTTCTTTCTTTCCGCGCCACAGTCTAGCAAAATCAGCACGACAATTACACAAAAACACCGACAGTAACCAACTGTACATGTTTATAAATCCAATCGCAGCTATATTTACTGTATTATTACTATGATTGCTCTCTCAGACAAATATTTCAGTGGTAATTTCTTTAAATTTTTTGTTAGACATAAGCTTTGGATTCACGCTTGGTTGCCGACCAGCGTCTAGTGCGCCTTTTACTTTCCCGTGCGAGTTTGAGCGGAAATTATAAAGAACTAGGTCATTGGTAGTCTGTGGTCATGGAGCTAAATGCTGAGCGTAAAATGTTTATGAAAGATATTACCTATGTATTTTTTGACGAAAACGTTCTTGTATCGTGTTACTAACCAATTAAGCTACGCTTGTCGGGGTTAGCCGTGGTTGGGTGACCATCTTTACATACCGAGACTCCTCCGTGCCTCGGAAAGCACGTAAAGCCTTTGGTCCCGGCTGTCATTTGTGCATCTTTGACTTTCCTTACTTGCGGGTCGTCAGAAGCCCGAAAATCTGACAGCCAGTCTTATCAAGGGGTTTCGTATTGCCCAGTTCCTGGGTTGTGGAGGTCAGCCTGCCTGCCTGCCGTTTTTCAACTATATTGGGGTCGGCTTCCAGTCTAACCGGATGCAGCTGAATACCAGTATTTCACATGGAGCGACTGCTTATCTGACTTCCACAACCCAGTTACTAACTTCCGATTCCCGAGTTAGGGGTCATCGCCCTACGTTTTATTCTTTAATTGATTATAAATAAAAATAAATTTGACATTTGTCATAAATCGTGCAGCTGAACTCAAAACTTAGGATATTTGTCAACGTGTTCTTGTAGGAGTTTCTGACAGTTATTAAAGAAGTCATGGGATTTTGGACAATACAAATGCTTCTTGAGGAAACCGGCATGCCTGAGAGATATTTCTCAACAGCATGTGAAGCTAAGTCAGAGGCCCATGGGCAGCATAAAAACTCTAGACACACGAAAAGAAGAAGAATGCTTCTTTCAAAGTGAACGAACCCTTCTTCTTGCAATCTTCAAACAGGTCTCAGACTAACACAAAATTAACCGTAAGCAGTGGAACGCGCTCGTTTCGGACCTGTTTTCTTAAAATAAACTTTCTGATAATGAAACATTTTACCATAAAGAGGTTTTGAGAAACAGAAATTCGCAATTTTATACCGTTATACACACTCAACTGAATTCTCATTTTATTAATAAGAAATTCTTAGGTAACATACCTACCAAATGAGATACAGTGAATGTGTATTTGAAAAAGATTATAAATTAAATAGTTTATGTCTGAGGCTTTCCCCCAGACATCAAAAGTTTTATTTGTTTTTATATATTTATAGCTACTTTTTATCTGGGTAGTATTTGTCCCACGGGCAAATACTACCCAGATAAAAAGTAGCCTATGTACTATTCGAGACTATAATCTATATCTGTGCCAAATTTCATCCAGTTCCGTTCAGCCGTTCTAGCGTAATTGCGTTACAAATATCCATTATCCATCTAAACTTTCGCGTTTTTAGGATTGGTATAGGTTCAAACTCAAAGCATTTATTTCAAATAAACCAACTACAAGAACTTTTGATTTGACAAGGGGTTGGTCAGTAATTGCCCATCCCAAAACGTCGTAACTTCCTATAGAGAAGAACGGGCAAGAAACTCCATGGACACTACAAAACTACTGGTTAGATTAAGATAATAATTTCACTGTTGGAAAGCTAACAAAATTCTCCTGCATATAGGTTAAACGCTTAACTCTAAAACGCAGTTTAAGTTACAGAAATCACCAACGAAAACTAGGTCAAGCCCCACTACAAAAACTCGCAGTTAGGCAAAGCAATGACACTTAATTGCAAATCAAATCGGTAAATGAAGAAAAAAACGATGATTTCTTAATCCCACAACTACTTCTGAAGGTTGGACACAAAATAGTGTAATTTCACTTCAAAACTCCGTTTAAACAACTCCATTTGAGCCACAAATATAACTAGAGGTCACTAGTTACTCCATAACCAACAACTCACGCAACACGACAAAATTAAACAAAGAAAAAATTCGCACATTTAAAAAAAAGAACACTCACTTATCTTTCTATTAGCTTTGACATAATCAATCATACGTCCTAACGAACGGATAGCCATTGTGAAAATGAGCGAAAACTTTGTAAACTTTTCAAATTTGGAATTATCCGCGATTGGTCTAGCGCGGCATCACGCGGCCCGAATGCGCGAGAGTGACTGGCCGCCGCCACTCGAAACGTTACATTTTACGTTATTCTGTTGTATTTTTTTTTTAGAGTTCCGTTTGGTATGGTTTTAACGCGGAAACTTGTGTTTTGTGTTTACGTTTCGTACGCGTTGTTATGTGGATAAACTTATTTTGCTGACCGAGTAAAATATCATGTTGATTAGAAGGTCAGTAATCAAGTCCATGGCACGTCATACATCTATATATATAAAAGAAAGACGGGTTTGTTCCCTTCGTTATAACTCGAGATCTGCTGGACCAATTTTCATGGTTTTTGTTTCGTTGGATTTGTCTCCGCCCTGAATAGCAGAATAATTTTTTTTTTTTTTTTTAATTTTTTTTTTTTTAGGTAGGTAGGTAGTGTAGGGTAGGTAGGTAGGGTAGGTAGGGTAGGTAGGTAGGTAGGTAGGTAGGTAGGGTGGGTAGGTAGGGTAGGTAGGTAGGGTAGGTAGGTAGGTAGGGTAGGTAGGGTAGGTAGGTAGGGTAGGTAGGTTGGGTAGGTAGGTAGGTAGGGTAGGTAGGTAGTGTGGGTAGGTAGGGTGGGTAGGTAGGGTAGGTAGGGTAGGTAGGGTAGGTAGGGTAGGTAGGGTAGGTAGGGTAGGTAGGGTAGGTAGGGTAGGTAGGGTAGGTAGGGTAGGTAGGGTAGGTAGGGTAGGTAGGGTAGGTAGGGTAGGTAGGGTAGGTAGCTAGGTAGGTAGGGTAGGTAGGCAGGTAGGTAGGTAGGTAGAGTAGGTATCACAGTTAAGACAGGACAACGTCTGTCGGGTCAGCTAGTAGATCATAAAAGGGTTAAGTATAGTTGTAAATACGGTATTAAGTACAATAATAACTTCAGACTGCACCACGGACTATACAATTACACGTCTAATTTATGTGTAAATATAAATACCAGTCGTTAAATCTTGAAGTGTACAATTAACTATTTGAAACGGTCAAAAATAAAATATGAAATCACATAGATAAAAGACCGCTCGTCTTAAAAACTTCCATCGCCGTACTGAAATTAAATATTATGCGAAGATGTCATTGTAAAATTGCATTTAACTTAACTGTGACGTCACATTGTTATATTTCATACAAATCCGATAAATTCCGCGTTTTGACAGTTCGTTAAAAGTAACGCTATTGACTACCCTTTCAAATACCCAATTAAGTTCGAAGCGAGACAAATATTAAAATGAAGATCATACGCATGTCAAGTTCGAAAACATTCCTATTGCTTAACTTAATCACATAGCGACCGTCTTTCTTTAAGTCGTATGAAATAAGAAAGAAAATTCGTTCTATTGAATTTGTATTCTTCTTCTTCTTCTCGTGTGGTTAGTGACTAACCTGGTGTCAGAGTTTTTATGCTGCCCATGGGCCTCTGACTTAGCTTCACATGCTGTTGAGAAATATCTCTCAGGCATGCCGGTTTCCTCACGATGTTTTATCATGCTACAATGATACAATGCTCTGCATAACCCTTGGGGAATAGAGGTTTTTTATTGTTTGTAATCATCAAATGACGCCAAAAAACAAAAACAAACAGTAACAACAAATAAAAACTGACACCGGGTTGTTCACTAACCACACGAAGAAGAAGAAGACGCATCCCGCTCTGGGTGGAGCGGGAGTGTCAGACTCTTACTGACTAAAACCCATCCATGTTCCTTCCGTAGCCCTTTTTGTTCCGGGGTAGCGGTAACCCTTTCGGACAATCCCGCTTACGGGAATATACCTCTATAAGGTAATGATATGCAGAATAAGGAAATACAAGGTACGATTTGCTCTTACAATTCTACTGGAGCGACAGTCACTTCATTTCTTAGAACTACCGCAACGTTTTAAAAACAATACCTAAGTGAATATAGTATTGTCTTCATTCTACGTCTGTTGTTGTTACAAGAATTAATACAACAATAAGAAGTTTTATCTGATATACGTGGCTACCTGACGAAAAGAGAAAGATCTGAGAAATGGCGGATGGATTGTGTGATAGATGATTTGGCTAGTAAGGGGATGACTACTTTCGTATGGTTAACACGTTAAGTGCGAAACGAGGCCTAAATCACCCCTCATGCAACTTCCTTGTGGTGCGGCAAGGAAAAACGTGAACATCTCTGTCGTGCGAAGGGCATAGCTTTGGTTTGGTCCAGTATAGAAAAGAGATAAATGTATATTTGAGACGCGCTAATGGTCCCGGACTCGGTGGTATACCTACCTTGGTACCGGATGTCTTAGGCCTCGTACCGCACTGAATTAATATAATTTTAATGCAGTGCGGAACGAGGCTAAAACGTCCCATATCCTCCCGGACCTCGTACCGCACCCAACGCGAGCTTCCCGCGACTAGTGTTGTGCATCACGTCGATTGGAGAGCACGTCCTTTTACATCGCCGAACATGTCTAAACGATGTCGGAAGAAGTTAATTAAAAAAAAAAACAGAAACAGAACGATTGCGATTTTTTATAAAAAAGTAAATTGTTACTGATTTTTTTATGTTAATTCAAGTTCTAATAAGTGTATTTTTAAAGCCCGAGGCAGAATGACATAGGATAGTTTCTTTTCTACTTCTGGTTTTCTTTTTTTTCTATTCTGTGAACCGCATCAAGATTTTCACACAAAAATACATAAACGTCGTTGCGTCGATATTATTTTTCCCATCACTAATCTTAGCGAAAATTTACCCTATTTCAGTGCGTTACGAGGTGTATAAGATCCCATACTTTGTTTTGCCAATAATTCCTAAACTAGTAATCAGATCCCGGGGCGACGGTAGATTAGGGTTCATCAATTCACTGTCTATATCGATAAGGACCAAATTTTTCATTTATCTTTGATATCGCGCCAGAAAATGGATTTTAGTCTGTTAAAGGAGGTGGGGTCTAATAGACCGCGTGTCGCCCTAACGTCTGGTCACGGTGCGGGCCGATAAAACCTCGTGCCGCAGGAACGGAAAGTTTACAAAAATTGGTGCCGCAGCTAACGTGTTAAAATCAAAATCAAAAGTCATTTATTCAAACTAGATTGAAAATCAGCACTTTTTTAAGGTCAAAGTTACATAAGACAGTCCTCCAAAAGCCCACCCTTCACCACTTCCTAGTGCTTTAGCTGGGACGAAGAAGTGGCGCAACAAACTCCACAGCAGGTTAGTGACTAACCTGGTGTCAGAGTTTTTATGCTGCCCATGGGCCTCTGACTTAGCTTCACATGCTGGAAGAATCCACTGGCATATTCATGAAATATTTATCATTTTTATTTTTCATACAAAATGTCGACAAGTCATAACTATTAATGTAAAGACACTTCATATTTTCTTAGCTTTTAAATATGAATGATTGGTTTGAATGAAAATGAATTACCTATTCGAATTTATCATTAAAAAAAATACAAAAACAAACAAACGACTTCCAAAAAACACTACAAACCTTTAAAATAGGAAGTCGGTAGCAAAAAACGAAAATACAATAGACACACATAGACACCTTTACGCATTCTTTCGAAATTCAAATAAAATTGCAGTTTTTTTTTGGAAGACCGTTGTTTTTTTTTTAAATGTTTTTTTTACTAAACTGACAGATGCCTGGAACACCTCTCATTCGCCAGAGTGTAAGCATGATGTCCATTCATCAATATTTTAATTCATCAGCTTGTCAGCTCACGACCTTCATAACCTTTTTTACTAATAAGTGACGTTTCTTTGACATTGTCTTAAATATTTTTTATGCAGTTGGCAAAGGCCAACAAATTGGATTAACCTAACATTTTTTGTTCATAAAACAAATATTTAAATGTCGAAACTTGTACTCCTCGGTATGATCGTAGCGTGAAGAATGAGTAATTGTGCAATGAGCAAATTGAATTTCGAATGAAATTATTCATATCTTTTAGTTGCGCAAGAGTTCAACGGTGTCGATCCCCGACCTTTAGACAGCAGTGGATTATTTGAACCGCTACTCCATTATCATCTTTTGGTAGCAGCAACTAGAATCAATTTTATTTTCCTGTACATGTTGACGTTCCAAAGTGCCTCTAAATGGCCTAAGTGACATAAATTAGAGTATCGTAAGAAATAAGCCATGTTCATTTTCCCTTTTTTTGTGGTTGGGAAATCATCAAATGACTCCTTCCGCTCTGGGTGGAGCGGAAGGGAATGTCAAACTTTTACTGACTAAAACCCATCCATGCATCAATATTCCCATACAAGTGGCGTTCTTAACGATCTGAATCACTGAGATAACGAATGTTTCGATCAATGATTTTCGAAATCGAATCGGCACGGAGCGATTGACACTTGTCTAGGCCCCTAGGAATGAAATTATCCCGAAAAGAACCGGAGTTACCGACATAGCTAGCAGACTGAGCAAACTGAAGTGGCAGTGGGCTGGCCATGTTTGTCGAAGGACTGATGGCCGGTGGAGCAGACGAGTCCTGGAGTGGGGACCGCGTATCGGCAAGCGTAGTGTGGGACGCCCCCAACTAGATGGACCGATGACCTTAAGAAGGTGGCTGGGACTGACTGGATGCAGAAGGCGGAGGACAGGGTGTTGTGGCGCAGCCTGGGTGAGGCCTATGTCCAGCAGTGGACTGACATAGGCTGTTTTGAATGCTCAACAATCAAGTTCCCTGAATGCGCAGCATTTTATCAACCGTTAAATTTATTGTGACGTTTTTTCAAATTTCAAATGGAAATTAATTTTAGTTTCCTAATTATTATCTTATTAAAAATTCTTTGCAGTAAGAACGATTAAAATAATAATCTGTTATCAAGGAAGATCGGGTATGTATCGTGAGAGTTATTTGAGCAGGTGTTTCAAAGACACACCTATAGATATTATGTAGAAGTTATTTTGTTTGAATAAGTTACTGAAACTATGTTTATTCCAATAAATGTTTTGATATAAATCGTTACGTTATTGTATGGAGCTCGTCGCTAAGTAAGCTGAACTTGCGAGTCCGTGGATGGGTGACCATCTTTACATACCGAGACTCCTCCGTGCCTCGAAAAGCACGTTAAGCCGTTGGTCCCGACTGCCATTCGTGGATCTTTGACAGTCGTCGGTAGTCAGAAGCCCGACAATCTTACAGTCAGTCTTACCAAAGAAGGGTATCGTATTACCCAGTTACTGACTAGGTCGAGAAGGTCAGAACAGTCGCTCCATGTAAAAAACTGGTATTCAGCTGCATCCGGTTAGACTGGAAGTCGACCCCAACATAGTTTTGAAAGGGCTGATTATTGTATTTATAAAAAATGTATGTAAATTGCAGATAAACGTAAATCTTGTACTTAGTAGATTTTACTAACTAATTACTTACAGGATATTATGTATGGTTGCCAGGGCATCAAGTTATAAATACCAAACTGTCAAATTTCTCCAAATGATTTTAAAGCCTTAAGACGTTGGTTCTTAAGTTGAAAATCGATTAAGAAAATTTGACAGTTTGTGGTAACTCGATGTGCTGGCGACTGTACCAAGGCCTGCCTGCCTGCTTACCCTTTCTGAGAAAACAAATGCGGATTATCTAACTACATAAATACATATTTGAGAACAAAATACATAAATACATCCGACGGAAATTGTCCTAAACTCGGTCTTCAAATGTCAGCCCAAGATTATCAGCTATTCTAATATTATAAAGCTGAAGAGTTTGTTTGTTTGAACACGATCTCTGGACCTACAGGTCCGAATTGAAAAAAACTTTTTGTGTTGGATAGTCCATTTATCGAGGAAGGCTATAGGCTATGTAACATCACGCTACGACCAATAGGAGCCGAGCAGCGGGAGCAGCTAATCTAATACTAACTTTTGCCCACGACTTTGTCCGCGTGGAGTTCAATTTAGGGATATTTTTGAGACAAAAAATAGCCTTTGTCCTTCCCTAGGATGCAATTTATCTCTCTGTCAAATTTTACTCAAAAATTTCAACTGTCCAACTACTTATCACAGTTTATGAGATACAGCCTGGTGACAGACGGACAGAAATACAGAAATCGTAGTCTTTGTAATAGCATCCCGTTTCACCCTTTGGGTACGGAACCTTAAAAACAGGGTATCAAACACTCGACCTCGGGCTCGACAGCCAAAACTTTAATCAATGGACTATTTGCCGCTAAAACTTGCAATGTTTTGTTAACCGACTGCACGTAGAGAGGTGCTGCTTTCAACACCTGCCATTACTACACAAGGTCGTTGTACATTGACTAATATTCTCATTAACATAAAGTACCTATTTGCTTGCTGAATATTAAAATAGTAGGTCTCTAACACTTGTGATTAGAGCTTAGAGGTCAGTACGGGCTCGTGGCCAATTAATGACAGCCACATGGAATTTTCATACGAAAAGAACTGGTGCGAATCAATCTGCCCCGCCTTTTCCCAACTATGTTGGGGTCGACTTCCAGTCTAACCGGTTCCATATTCGCCTCAGTTCTTTTCGTGAGGAGCTCGTGGCTAAGTAATATCAGCCACACGGGTCGATCCATCAGGTAAAGCTACGCTTGCCGGGGTTGGTCCGTGGATGGGTGACCATTTTAACATACCCAGACTCCTCCGTGCCTCGGAAAGCAAGTTAAGCCGTTGGTCCCGGCTGTCATTTGCGCATCTTTGACAGTAGTTACGGGTCGTCAGAAGCCCGAAAATCTGACAGCCAGTCTTACCAAGGGGTAGCTTGGTCTTTGTGACTGACCGACCTCTTGAAAATTCAAAAGTGCCTGTAATTGGTTTATTTGAAATAAATACTTTGAGTTTGAGTTTAGTATACAGGACTATGAATAGAAAATTATTTACAAAACACATTATACTTCACGCAAGTACTAACTGGTGACGTTGTGACAATCATTTTGTATACCAAATATAACGCTACGATGGACTACGCATGTTAATTTACAAACATTAAGATCCTTGTTGAATAAGGATGTGGAATGATCAGTAGGAGACGAGCTCTTTGTGGAGCTGTTCGTCTGGGAATTGACTATTTGAAACGGTCAAAAATAAAATATGAAATCACATAGAAAAAAGACCGTACGTCTTGGAAAACTTCCATCACCGTAAAGAAACTGGTGGTGTGACCGTTGGACTGCCAAGTCATAAGTCTCGAGTTCGAACCCAAGGCAAGCACCTCTGATTTTGCGGATTCATGACTTGCTTAAAATCAATGAAGGAAAACATCGTGAGGAAACCAGCATAACTGAGAGATATTTCTCAACAGCATGTGAAGCTAACTCAGAGGCTTGGTAGCATAAAAACTCAGACAACATGTTAGTCACTAACCACACGAAAAGAAGGACAGTTTACAATAATTTCTTTGCACTAAAGTGATATTAAAACGCCTACCCAAAAAACATGAGCATCAAAATTCATAAATAAAATAAATTGCTCTTATTAACAGCGAAGGTAGCGCTCGCAGCGCGTGGCCGATGTAACAAAAAAATAATAATAAACGCTGACTGAAGAATGTTCCCGCATAGATTATCGTTTCTTTGTTTTATCAACATGTTTGGTCTACAAAACAATGTCACCACCGCAGTATTGTCTCTCCTTTCTTCCTTCCTTAGTCAGAAGCCCGAAAGTCAGACAGCCAGTCTTACCAAGGAGTATCGTAATATTCAGTTACTGACTGCATTGTGGAGGTCAGATAGGCAGTCGCTCCATGTAAAATACTGGTATTCAGCTGCATCTGGTTAGACTGGAAGCCGACCCCAACACAGTTCGGAAAAGACTCGGCTGATTGATTGAATTGATTTGTTTGTTACGCGATTACTCCGCCAATAATTGATTTTGATGATTTTTTTGTTTGGTAGATCATACTTCCCAAATTTTTATCAACTTCACTTGAATAGTTTTTGAGTCAGTTTCTATAATACGTATTTAATCCACTCTTTTATCTTCATGATATTTTAGTACTTCAGGTCACTGTTAATTACATAGCAAGTTTAGAAGGGGATACAAATTGGATATTTATCAATAACGTTACTTTTTATGAACTGTCAAAACGTGAAATTTTTACGTGATGTGACGTCACAGATTTTCAGAATCAAATGGAATACTTATTAGCATATTTAATTTCTGTACGATGATGAAAGTTTTTAATACGAGCGGTATTTTATCTATGTGATTACATATTTTATGTTTGAACATTACAAATAGTCAATTGCTGTAGGGCAGGTAGGTAGTTACCATAACTTAAAAGTGAAAAATAAAACATTTTTTTTTACAAAAAAAATAACCGTCCCGCTTCCGAAAAAACACTACGAAGTGAAAAATAAAAAATAATCCATACTATGTAATATTATAAATGCGAAAGTAACTCTGTCTGTTACCTTTTCACGCCTAAACCACCCAACCGATTTTGCTAAAATTTGGTATGTAGATAGTTTGCATTCATGAGAAGGACATAGGCATATTATTTTTTGGAAATTCAACCCCTAAAAGGGTTACAAGGGGTGGCAAAGTTTGTATGAGAAAAATATTTTTATTGCACATTTTTGCTAGGGTAGGGTAGGTAGGGTAGGTAGGGTAGGTAGGGTAGGTAGGGTAGGTAGGGTAGGTAGGGTAGGTAGGGTAGGTAGGGTAGGTAGGGTAGGTAGGGTAGGTAGGGTAGGTAGGGTAGGTAGGGTAGGTAGGGTAGGTAGGGTAGGTAGGGTAGGTAGGGTAGGTAGGGTAGGTATGGTAGGTAGGGTAGGTAGGGTAGGTAGGGTAGGTAGGGTAGGTAGGGTAGGTAGGGTAGGTAGGGTAGGTAGGGTAGGTAGGGTAGGTAGGGTAGGTAGGGTAGGTAGGGTAGGTAGGGTAGGTAGGGTAGGTAGGGTAGGTAGGGTAGGTACGGTAGGTAGGGTAGGTATCATAGTTAAGACAGGACAACGTCTGTCGGGTCAGCTAGTTCATACATAAGTCGGTAATTATTTTTGTAAAAATACTTTTAAAGCGATTGTTCCAGAAGAGAGGTTGTGATTTTTATCTACCTTAAAACTTAAATAACCTTAAGTTTTAAATGGAAAACTTACAATATTAGCCGTCAACACATTAAGCAAACGAACTTTGAACCTACAATACCTCCTAACAACAACAACTCCCAACAAACCAGTTCTACAACTTATCTGAACAAGAAACTTATAAATTATGTTGTTTTTACAAACGTAATTAATCTTTGAAAGAGCAGATCACAAATAAAAGATACATTACACGTATGCCTACAACTCTAAAATCTAAGCTTATTAATATTCATCATTCTACTACCTTTATCACAATTTATTTTGGGTCGGTTCAACATGTAATTTTTCTTCCACACTTCTCTATTAATCGTCATCTCGGTAGTCACTCCCTTTCTAGCTATATAATCTTTCACAGAATCCATCTATCGTTTCTTTGGTCTTCCTCTATGTATAGCCATCCACATTCATACTCAAAAACTTTCCTGACGACGTTTTCCTCACTCCTCCGCATAAAATGTCCATACCATGACAACCGATTTCCATACAACTTTTTAGTCACCTGTGTCACTTCTTCACAAATAATTATATATTATAATCATTTCTTATACTATCCATTCGCGTAACACAACACACCCCTCTTAGCATTCTCATCGCTCAGCATAATATGCTTCGACCCCATGCGAGGCAGCCACAGCATGCAACTACTTTTCATTTCTTTTGTGGCCCAACACTCTGATCCATCCAAGATACTCAGCATAATGCTTCGACCCCATGCGAGGCAGCCACAGCATGCAACTACTTTTCATTTATTTTGTGGCCCAACACTCTGATCCATCCAAGATACTCAGCATAATGCTTCGACCCCATGCGAGGCAGCCACAGCATGCAACTACTTTTCATTTATTTTGTGGCCCAACACTCTGATCCATCCAAGATACTCAGCATAATGCTTCGACCCCATGCGAGGCAGCCACAGCATGCAACTACTTTTCATTTATTTTGTGGCCCAACACTCTGATCCATCCAAGATACTCAGCATAATGCTTCGACCCCATGCGAGGCAGCCACAGCATGCAACTACTTTTCATTTATTTTGTGGCCCAACACTCTGATCCATCCAAGATACTCAGCATAATGCTTCGACCCCATGCGAGGCAGCCACAGCATGCAACTACTTTTCATTTCTTTTGTGGCCCAACACTCTGATCCATCCAAGATACTCAGCATAATGCTTCGACCCCATGCGAGGCAGCCACAGCATGCAACTACTTTTCATTTCTTTTGTGGCCCAACACTCTGATCCATCCAAGATAGCATCTAACCATCACTACATAGTATAAAACAAAGTCGCTTTCTCTGTCCCTATATCCTTATGTATGTTTAAATCTTTAAAACTACGCAAGGGATTTTGATGCGGTTTTTTTTAATAGATAGAGTGATTCAAGAGGAAGGTTTATGTGTATAATTTGTCGAAATATTTTGCGGGCGAAGCCGCGGGCGGAAGCTAGTTGTTTTATAAATCTTAAATAAACATAATAAAGCCGAAGTGTTCTCTCATCCAGCTGCAAACTCAGTGCGGAGACCATAACTCCACCTGCCTGGGGGCATCCTACCTTACATTTGCCGATTCGCGGTCTCCACAAGTCAAAGTCAAAATCAAATCATTTATTTCCAATAGGCACAAGAAAGGCACTTTTGAACATCAAAATGAACAAGAAAAGGAATTAATTGTAGTCGCCCCTTCCAGAAGGTATAGTTATGGAGAAGAATGGGCAAGAAACTCACAAGCACACGGTCTACCCCAACGGTCATCAGGTCTACGGCTAATATGGCCGGCCCATTGCCACTTTAGCTTGCTAATTCTGTGAGCTATGTCGACAATTGTAGGATGTCGCAAGTCTTTGGTTATTGGTACAAGAACATGGAGTTTTGTCACAATGTTTTCCTTAACAGTATTTAAGTGTTCGTCCCTTCCAAGATATTATCAGCTAGACATGCATTTTAATTAAAATGACGCATCACAGACTTGTGTAATTATTATTTAACGAGTCAACAGTTCTAATTCGTCTGTGCCCAATTTTATAGCAATTAGTTAATCGGTCGATTAACATTTTATAGTTTTAAGGCGAATTATTTAATTACTTTAAAGCTGGTTTTAATGTCGAGTATTTAAGTGTATTTTATTTGGTTGTTTAGGCCCGGCGCAAATTGGCGGCAAGACAAGGCAACGTATTTTTAGGCGAACATTGAAATTTCAACTTTATTTCCAATTTTCTATAGGAAAAGGAGTATGTATGGATCATAGTAGGATGTGTTCTACTGAGTCATATCGTGAAAAAAAAATCAGCTGCTCCCTACAAGTTTAAACATTATTTTCACTTTTCTTTTTTTTCTTTGTAATTTCTGTTTCATGTGCTATGTCCAAATAAATGTTCCCACATGGCAGATTGATTCTACCACTAAGCACGTCTGCCCAGCCCCTTTAGGGGATCCAGATTATGTTAATCCAGCGATAAATTTAAAGTCCGTATCTACACTGCGGTAAATCTGTCTCTGTTCACTGCGCTTGCATCATTTTAAAACTTTTTATAACCAGTCTATTGTATAAATTCAATGATGAGAAGAAATGATGGAATGCACAGTCTTACATCACACGACTCGAGGAAGTTACGAAGAACTCGAACTCGAGAAAAAAAACCGTATTAATATTACGATACGACAACTTTGCACGGATATTGCAACAAGACAAACTTCACAAACACATATTCCACATGTCAAAAAGGGTTCCCGCTACCCCGGAACATAAAGGGACATGGATGGGTTTTAGTCAGTAAGAGTCTGGCACTCCCTTCTGCTCTACCCAGAGGGAGAGGGGTTGTTTGACGATTCCTCATCCACAAAAAAGGGGTAGTCATAGACTCTACAATGTACTAGAAATACATGAAGAGTGTACCACAAGATCGTCTCTATTTTGAAACATGGCATATCATCATCAATCTCCTGCCCTTATCTCAATTTATTCGGAGTCGGCACAATATGTCTTTTTCTTCCATACTTCTCACCCCCAAACAAAAAAACACATAGGTATTCCACCGGTTTTCAAAAGCTTGGTCAGCTTTGTTTTCATTCAACAATGATTATTTTCCAACTATGTTGGGGTCAGCTTCCAGTCTAAATACACGCAGCTGATATTTCGATCCGGGGCTAAATTGAGCTGGTATTGGTTTGTCGAAAGACCTATGGCTGGTGGAGCAGACGAGCCCTGGAGTGGAGACCGCCGCCCACCCACAAATTCGAAGACATTGTCTAGCACTTAGCGATCATGTGACTTGTGACTTCTATCGACTCGCACAGGGGCTTTTTTTATGGCTGGGAAATCATCCAACGACTTCTCCCGCTCTGGGTGGAACAGAAGGGAGTGTCAGACTCTTACTGACTAAAACCCATCCGTGTTCCTTCCTTAGCCTTTTATGTTCCGTGTATATGTCCTATATGTTTGTGATGGTGGTGTCTTTTAATTTGTTTCATGTCATTAAACACGTACGAGAAGCTTCAATTTTTAAGATATATTTAAACACTCATAAAAGTAATGATTTAATGCTATACTGTTGTTGCCACTGTCACATATTTGTGTCGTTGGCGTACAGGGCATGCGCTGGCTTGACACGTATATGTGACAATAGCGTACCAAGCGGTCAAAAAGCCTTGTCCCAAGAATTGGGCTATCAATTAATTTTTTTTATTTCATTCCCGGCTGGTAAAGTTCCACCGATTAGCACGCTCAAACAAACAAACAAAAAAACAAGTTCCTCAACTTTAATATTAGCATAGTTAAAAATAAACCGTGTTACACAAAAAAACGAAACAGCAAAACATTCAATTGTTTGTTACAAAAAATGTCGCAAAAACGATACAAAAATGTACAGATATCAAGGTATACAATACTGTCAAACAATCCCAATTGAATATGTACCTTACACTTTTGGAATAAAGTTCAAAACCTATTAAAGAAATTTGACAGATAGGTAGCTTGATGTGCTGGCGTCTGTACAATGTAAAGATTAGTATCAAATACAAGGTAGCATCCTTCTGAGAAAAGTAACATAACTGTTTTAGGTAGATTTTAGTTATTCATTATCGTATAAGTACAGCTGGTAGGTGACTACAAACAATATGGCGGCTCTCGACATGAAATCAATAAATCACTACATAGTATAAAACAAAGTCGCATTCTCTGTCCCTACATCCCTATGTACGCGCTTAAATCTTTAAAATTACGCAACGGATTTTGATGCGGTCTTTTTTGATAAGATTCAAGAGGAAAGTTTATGTGTATTATTTGTCGACATATTATTATGCGGGCGAAGCCGCGGGTGGAAGCTATAAGTATTGTATAAAAGGAGATGGCAAAATGACTGCCCCCAAGCACGTAAAGAATATCATTTAAGAATTCAATCATGAATTATTTAGTGTTTTGATAATTTCCTAGAGGGTCGTTACGGATAAGTTAATAACAGAATGGTACCCAAGAGATGGCAAAAGAAATAGAGACAGACAAAGGAAAACATGGGAAGATAACTTTAAGAAAGTGGCTGGTCCAGTATGGACCCGTTTAGCAAGAGACAGAAACACGTGGAAATCTTTTGAGGAGGCCTTTGTCGACAGACACACTGTCCTACACAAGTCGATAGTTCAAATAATAGAATAGATTAAATCAATTAAGTGTTTATAAAGTAGGCTATATACTAATTGTAAGGAAAAGCAGTAATAAAGGCTATTTTATTTTTTATTTCCTAGAACTTTCGTGAAATGTTTAAATAT
Organism: Hyppa rectilinea; assembly: GCA_951799385.1. Classification (NCBI taxonomy): domain Eukaryota; kingdom Metazoa; phylum Arthropoda; class Insecta; order Lepidoptera; family Noctuidae; genus Hyppa; species Hyppa rectilinea. The sequence goes on along the minus strand of OX637329.1, from coordinate 9,476,561 downwards.
AAAAAAGTAACTTTTGATTGACATGACAATGTCAAAGGGAATTATAACAGTAGTTACTGCAAGCTAGGAAGGAGTCATTACGCATTACCGGAATGTGAAATGACCATCTGTCTAACCATTTCCCAACTATGTTGGGGTGGGCTTCCAGTCTAACCGGATTTAGTATTTACAAGGAGCGACTGCCTATCTGACCTCCACAACCCAGTAACTGGGCAATACGTTACCCCTTGGTAAGACTGACTGTCAGATTATCGCGCTTCTGACGACCCGTAACGACTGTCAAAGATGCACAATGACAGCCGGGACCAACGGCTTAACGTGCTTTCCGAGGCTCGGAGGAGTCTCGGTATGTAAAGATGTTCACCATCCACGGCCAACCCCGGCAAGCGTAGCTTAACCTGATGGATTGACCTGTGCGGCTGTTAGTGCGTAGCCACGAGCTCCTCAACCAACCGGAATATGAAATCGAAAGTGTATTAATATCGATTTTTGGTACTTAACAGATTTCTGGCAATCACAGTTTTTGACGGGAATCGATTGCGTTGAATTCGATGTCTTTTTGACAAGGAACTCATAAACTATCCTATAAGTTCAGAGCAATGTCATTTTGTTTGGAGTTTTTGTTATCTATTGACTTAGGAATTGCACGATTTTATATCCAGTATTGTGAAGATATGAAACGTTCTAGAATCTTTTTTTTTATAGGAAATACTAATGTTCAGCTATTCTGCATTATATATTGCTAAGAAGCTAATTCTAAATAGTAGTATTATAAATGCAAATTTTCACGCCTAAACCACTGAACCGATCATTCTGAAATTTTGCATATACGTTGTCAGGTATACAGTAACGTACCCGTGGAAAACAACAATAACGTTCTTATGATAATAGATGGCGCCACGTGTACGTTCCGTACTGGGCCCATGATTGCAACGTCCAAACAAGCAGAGTACAACTCGAATTGATTGTCAAATTCTTAATTAACGCGAGAGACGCCGCGGGAAAGAAGCTAGTTCATTATAATTATAAAGCAAGTGCAGATGATCTTGAACTTTATAAGTTGAGGCCAGATGGATAATTAATATAATGAGATACAAGATGCAATATACGGATATCTTCGAGAGGTCACGTAACGTTTGAGGAAGTAGGACAAATTTTTGACCATCATCACCATCCATTATCTCAATTTATTTTGGGGCAACATGTCTTTTTCTTCGAAAGAGCTCGTGGCTAAGTAATAGGGTGGGGTGACCATCTTTACATATCCAGATTCCTCCGTGCCTCGGAAAGCACGTTAAGCCGTTGGTCCCGGCTGTCATTGTGCATCTTTGACAGTCGTTACGGGTCGTCAGAAGCCTGAAAATCTGACAGCCAGTCTTAAAAATGGGAAAACACAATTTGCTATCAACGACAGACTATCTAACCTAAGATGGCGTATTTCTTGGCATGCAAAACTTAATGGACTTTGATCTAAAACTATTTATAGAGGTAAAAGTGAGGTGAGTGTTCAGGGGTTCCCAAAATTATTATATCTACTGTTCACTTTGAGAATAAATTACTTTTAGCGCCTCCATTTTTTCATCTATGTACTTAAAAACCACTATCTAGATAAAATTACAAATCGCCCCATTTTTTTTTAAGGCTGGGAAATCAGCCAAGGACTGCTCCCGCTTTGGGTGGAGCGGAAGGGAGTGTCAGACTCTTACTGACTAAAACCCATCCATGTTCCTTCCATAGCCCTTTATGTTCCGGGGTAGCGGTAACCCTTTCGGACAATCCCGCTAAGCCACTAACACAACGCCCCCATATTTATTCTAGGTCTTACCTCCCTTTAGCCTTAATAGGGCAAGATGAACATTATTCCCACATACATTTTTGGTTGTAAACTTTCTTGCCCTTACTACTGGATGTGTATGAAATATATTTCCCATATGTAGGGAAAGAATTTCCCACATGAGATGATCTACATGGGCAAGAGGAATAATTTACCCACAAGTTTTCCTGAAAAAACTGAAAACACTTGGAATTAAATAATTTTCAATCCTACAACACTAAACACCTTTCTTATCTTCTCACACTGCGTTTTTGTTTCAAAAACCCACCGTTTGCCCATTCCCTATTAAGGGTTAGACTTACAGCGCCCACAAGCGGGCTTTATCACCTACTTTGGGAAAGGCTGATATAGAAGCTACAACCTCTAAAAATCCTTTCTAATTGCATCCTTAAGCATCATTTTCGACCAAGTTCAATGTTTCTATCTCCAATAGTTTAGTCTGCGCTCAGGCTGTTACGGAAATACTCTATAAGTATTCTAAACACACAGGTACCTACCTACTTATATGTAAATGTTGGACATTCCAAGTATGTACAAGAGTTATATACACAGTTGGTAGTACCGACAAACGGTCAGATTCCAAAGAATGAGTGTGTTTTTTATGATTACGCAGAAATTGTTGGACTGTGTTTCGTGTAAGGTATAATTTCCTTTGGCAAGGTGAAGTCCCAACCCGCACCGGGTTTTATTTTTTTGAGGGTGGGATATCATCAAATGACTCCCCCCACCCTGGGTGGAGCGGAAGGGAGTGTCAGACTCTTTATATACTGACTAATCCATGTACTTCCTTAGCCCTTTATGTTCCGGGGTAGCTTACCCTTTCGGGGAATCTCGCTTAAACTCGCGCTGGTGGGTGGATTACGGCGCACTCCCTCTCTGCGTGGCTGTGTCCCAGCAGTGGGAACAGGCTGATTATTCTTAGCTAACGTGAAGTAACATAACATCAACATAATATCACGCTTGTAATTCCTGAACGATTTGGCAGAGGTGTACCTATAGTAGGTACACTCACATTGGGCCAATTGAATTTGAATCCCATGTAATAGGGAACAAATTTTTAAATGAACTAACAAGGTAAAAACAATAATCTCGCTTTTTTTACTACTTGTTCATAATATATACTATGTTTTTTAGTTTTAGATTGTATAGTGTATTTAGTATTTGTGTTTAATCTCTATAAATAAAATTAAGTTAAGTTGGTTGAAGAAAAGAATACTTGACATAGACTCCAGCCATATATACTATTTTTTTTAATAGTAATATGGCTGGAGTCTATGTCAAGTATTTGGATTATTATTAAGTAATGAGTTAACGACATACGTAATATGATAAAGTTATTAGTAGTAGTTGTTTCTATATCTATTTCAAAACGAATTTTTAATTATGATCAATTAGTATTCAACATGAGTTGAAAATCTTAATTTCTAAAGAAAAAGCTCGTAAAATAGTAAAATACTTACACCACTTCCTCAAAAAAGCGCTGGTGAGCTTAGCACACAACTTATCACGACCTTGCATGTTGAATTAATAAAAAAAAAACTTAAAAAAATATTTTTACAAAAAAATAAATTCACTGCCACTCAACACACGCTCATTGCTTCACTACACTGCACTATTTTATATCCATTTATTGTTATTTGTGTTGGCTACCGGCACGTCCTACTCGCGAGGCGTCCTGATTTCGACTGACGCTCGATGTGTATAGAGCGTCGCGATTCTTGCATACGCGCAACCTGCGAACAAGATAATGTTATTGAGAAAAATGTTATAGTGTGTGACGCGGTTTCGCTTGCGTGGATAAGGTCGCCAATTAGTCGAAAGGTTCTGTTAAAATAAATTAATCTTTAGTTTCCGGTGCGACCTTTAAGCTCCTTGGCCTTTTTGTTTTCGTCTTTTCCTTGCACTTTACCATCGGAGCCCTTTTTAGGTGGCTCGAGAAAATACCTTTATATGTCATTTTTCTTAATTAAATCTACTAATGTCAATGTCAGGAAGGATATTAACATCACAATAATTTAAACCGTACAACTTCGACACTTATCACCACCGCCCCGGAACACAAAGGGTAAGGAAGGAACATGAATGGGATTCGTCAGTAAGAGTCTGACCTCTGACCTCTGACACTCTCTTCCGCTCCACCCTGAGCGGGAAATGACCGCCTCATTTGATGATTTCCCATCCTTAACCTTTTGATCGCCACAGCATATACGCACGCGCGTGCCCTCCACGCCAAGCTACAAATTTATTATTTTCTTGTTATCATGAATGTCCCAATATCCTTGGTGTGTTTTAATTTGTTTCATATAATACGTACGACAGCTTAAATTTTTAAGATTTTTATATAAACACTCAAAAAAGTAATTAAGTATTTAATTGTTTATTTCGTGTTATTGCCATTGTCACATATTTGTGTCGTTGGCGTACAGTGAATGCGCTTGCTTGTCACGGATATGTGACAATGGCGTTTGAAAAGTTAAAAAAAATTGATGTCGAGTGCAAAAAGGCTTATAGGACACATGTTATCATTGGTATATTGCATCCTGCAATTTTTCTGTTGACTCTACCAATACTGTTATGGGGTGAAACTTGAATTGAAGTATAGAAATATTATGGGGTTTAAAGTGTAATGTAATGAATGGACCATTATGGTTTTGAGACCAATAGCTTTGGGGTTAGCCCGTGGAATAAGCCGAAAAAAATCGCTGCCAGTTTTATTATTTATTTATTTATTTAAACTTTTCGCACAAAATAAAGGTACAAAGGCGGACTTTTCTGGGCACTTTTGTTTTTTGTATTTAGTTAGTTAGCGATTTCACTTATAGACCAGTGCTGAAGCCTTTGAAAATGGTAAGAAGTGAAAAAATATATATAGTAGGAAAAAACGCAATCCCATCCGCTTACAGACCTCAGATCGCCCGTAAATTATTTTGCCTTTAATTTTTGTTATATTCTCTTCCTTTTTCAATGGGTTTCATCGTACTATATATTTTTTTTGATTCAAAAATGATTGACTATGGTCTATTAGTTCGTAGATTATTGACTATGGTCTATTAGTTCGTAGTGTACATAGTTACCTATATGTGTCATATATTGTTAATAAGTTATATTCACCGTGTCTTAACAAACTGTGTAGTATTGATTAACACTATTACTCATGAGAATGACGGCTTTAACTCCTACATGACTAAGCTAGGTGTGAATGAACTTAGAAGTGAAGTTTTGCAATGGTTGGGATTTACTTAGGATTTAAATAAATAAATAAAATTAGTTGCAGAGATAGCCTAGTCTATGATACTCACCAAAACTATTCCTGGTTGTTTTTCTATTTATAATATGCAAGTATTTACAAAAAAAAAAAATGTACAGACGCCAGCACATCAAGCTATCCCTAACTGCCAAATTTCCTCAATTAAAAATGAACCTTATGCCTTTGCAATGAAGTTGAAATACTATCAAAGAAATTTGACAGATTGTGGTAACTTGATGTGCTGGCCTCTGTACATAAGTAGTTTATCAGTCATGTCGTTACCATAACACAAGCATTAGGTTGCTTAACTTTGGACTATATGGCGTTGTGTGAAATGTCCAAGGATATTATTATGTATTATTATATTTACTATAGCCTAGTGGTGTGACCGTCGGACTGCCAAGTCACAGGTCTCGAGTTTAAACCTAATGCACGCACCTCTGATTTTACGGATTCATGTGCGTATTGTATAATTATCACTTGCTTAAAAATCGGTGGAGGAAAACATCGTGAGGAAACCAGCATGCCTGAGATATTTCTCAACAGCTTGTGAAGCTAAGTCAGAAGCCCATGGGCAGAATAAAAATTTTGACACCAGGTTAGTCACTAACCACACAAAAAGAAGATTATTATCAAATAGCTGTGCCCGTGACATCGTCCGCGTGGAATAGTGACTTTTCGGGCAGCATACCTTGACAAATGTTCGCCGTAATTCTTTAAATTGACATAACTTTTTTATTTATGAACCGATTGACATGAAATAAACACTAAATGTTAAGTGAAGCTTACTACAATATATTAGGCAAAACCGCATCTGAATCGAATAAGCCGTTTTTTATATTAGCATGCACAAACACACAGATAAACAGACAAACCGACAAATAGACAAAAAAAAATTAATTACTTTTTCTGGTTCGGCATCGATATAATAACAACCCCTGCTTTTTTTTATTTATTTTCATTGTACAGACGCCACTTAACGTGCTTTATATACCAAAATAAAGGACAAACGCACATACATTAACATGATCTATACAGGTAATTATTATTACATGAGACGTTCAATCTAAAAACTATTTCGAATGACTATCAATTAACTATATTAGCTGCTTTATCAAGGTAATCTTAAGAATAACCTGTTGTGTTTTTAAAATCCAAGATGGCTGCCGTGGTTTTTTTTTCACTGAAATTATTTATAAAGGTTATAGGTAGGTATTTGATTATTCTTAATAATATTGATTGATTATATTTCCTTGATTAATAAAAAAAATAAGTTGTTGGACCTAAGATTAGGTAACACTCGTATTGATCTGGGGATTTTCTGATGCTTTTTTTTTACTTCTATAAATAACTACTGACTGCCTCTTTGGTCTAGGGGTCGCACGCACTACGGCTGAGCAAGAGGTCCTGGGTTCGATCCCCGGATCGTGAAGAAAATTATTATAAGGTTTTTACATCCGGTATTTCTCAGTAGCAGCAAAATTATGAAACATTTGAATATTTTGAACTAATAAATCTGCCTAGCCTTTTCCCAACTATGTTGGGGTTGGTTTTCAGTCTAACTGAATGCAGCTGAATACCAGTATTTACATGGAGCGACTGCTTATCTGACTTCCACAACCCAGTTACTGGGTAACACAATACCGCTTGGTTATACTGGTTGCCAGATTTTTGGGGCTTCAGACTCCGTAAGGACTGTTATGATCCACGAACGATAGCAAGGACCAACAGTTTAACAAACTTTTTTTTTAAGGAAGGGTATCATCAATTTGCCCCGAAAGACAGAGTCAGACTCTTACTGACTAAAACCCATCCATGTTACTTCCTTAGCCCTATATATTCCGGGGTAGCGGTAATCCTTTCGGACAAGCCCACTGAACATGCATTCTGGTTCTCGAAATGATTGTAAAGGATGGTCTGGTCACCCATCCACAGACGACCTCCGCAAGAGTATCTTAACCTTCTATCCATGTATGCAGCAGATATTACTTAGCCACGTTGTCAAAGATTGGATCTGGATTGAATATTAATTTCGGGGTATTAGACAAACATAAAATTAGAATCTATAATTAGTTGACATTGCCAGTCACTTTGACTCATTGCCAACCAGTTTTTACCCAAGACCAGGTTTTTATAAAAAAAACAATGTTATTAATTAAATTACACTAATTTATTAAAGGCGATAGTTTTTGAGTGTGTTTGAATGTTTGTTACTTCTTCAAACGGCTGAACTTCTTCTTCTTCTTCGTGTGGTTAGTGACTAACCTGGTGTCAGAGTTTTAATGCTGCCCATGGGCCTCTGACTTAGCATCACATGCTGTTGAGAAGTATCTCTCGGGCATGCCGGTTTCCTCACGATGTTTTCCTTCACCGATTTTAAGCAAGTGATTATTATACGATACGCACATGAATCCGAAAAATCAGAGGTGCGTGTCTTGGGTTCGAACTCGAGACCTATGACTTGGCAGTCACACCACTAGGCTATTACTGCTGTTGCTGTCACGGCTAAACTGATCTGAATGAAATTTGGCTCAGAGGTAGTTTATGACCTGGATTAACACATAGGCATTGCTGGCCATGGACTTAGCTTCACATGCTGTAAAGAAATATCTCTCAGAAATGCTGGTTCCCTCACGTTGTTTTCCTTCACCGATTTTTAAGCAAGCTCAAACTCAAAGCATTTATTTCAAATAAACCAATTACAGGCACTTTTTAATTGTCAAGTAGTCGGTGAGTCAGAGAGATGAAGCTAGTTGCCCATTCCAAAGCAGTAGGTGCCTATGGAGAAGAACGGGCAAGAAACTCTATGGACACTCTTTTACACGTCAAGTTGTATAAAGTTATATTACTTTAACCTAGCAAACTGTGTAATCCGCTACCGACTAGCAGGTCACTATGTAAACCGGTCACCTTTTTGTCTTTACAAAAATACTTCCAAAAACTTGTTTTAAAAACTAGTTAATAAATTTAATATGATTAAATTGTATAAAACTTGATTACCTACGCAACTGTTTAAGCCCGCGGCTTTACTTGCCTTTATATTATTGTAGTAGGTACCAGGGTTAAGCGGGACTGTGCGAAAGGGTTACCGCTACCCCGGAACATAAAGGGCTAAGGAACATGGGTGGGTTGTATATAGTCAGTAAGAGTCTGACACTCCCTTCCGATCCACCCAGAGCTGGAGGGGTCATTTGATGATTTCCCACCCTCATAAAAAAAGGGTCGCCAAATTCAAATTTTCGTAGGCTGTTTGAGAATTTTAGGTCAATGTCAGGTCGTATGTTGATCGAAATACCATTCGCGCCGGTAGAAAGTGTGTATTTACAGATTTATAATGATTAGTACCATATCTGATTGACTGCTGCGCACTATGTCGCGGGTTCGATTCCCGCACGGAACAAATATTTGTACGACCTGCAAGTATTTGTTACGAGTCTGGGTGTTTTTCTATCTATAATATGTAATAAATAATAAATAAATAAATAGTTTATTGGTATAACAGCTACAGTATTAACAAATGTGATTGGACCCTCCTTTTAGGCAGATAGTGCCTGTATTAGGAGAGTCCGCTCTTCCAAACAAGTAGTTTTAGATAAAAAGTGCGAGAAAAACGTATTCTCTTAAAACTAAACTATTTGCTATTTGGACTATTTAAATTACATATTAAATTAAAAATTATAAATTAAAACTAAAAATTATGAAGACTAACAAGACTAACTTACATTAACAATTGGTTTTTGCATTAAATTAGATGTGTGTATGAGTGTGTATGTGAGGGTGAGAGATAGTGTGAGTGTGTGAATGAGTGAGAGAAAGTGTGATGTGTATGTGTTAAGGTTTTATAAGTGTTTCCGTATCATCATAAGTAAGGGTTTGTATCCATTCCATTATGTCTTTTTTACTTTCGTAGTCATTTTTGGGATAAATGTAAATATATTTGTTGATTTTATTATAGAGCGCAGCAGATCGTTTGCTAAATTGCATACTGGCAAATAAAGTCCTTGTCTTGGGTACATTTAATATCAAATCTTTCCTTCTTTTTGTCAGTATGTCAGCATCATAAGAAAGTGACTTATGTTTTTTTAATATAATTAAAATGATGTAAAGTTTCCTGACTGAGAGCAAGTTACTAAAACGAAATAGGTCTTCAGTAGGATATCTCCTTTTTTTAAAATACATGCACTTAATAAGTGCGCGTTGTGCCCTTTCCAGTGCTAGAAATTTTGTCTTGGCTGCACCACCCCAAACAGGTATGCAATACGCAAGTACTGACTGGACTAGCGCAACATAAATAATTTTAAGGTAATCTTTTTGATGGTCTTCTGAGTGATTACCGACAGTCCTCGGAACGACGTATCTAAGGGTTCTAAACATCCAGCTTAGCTTCCTAATTCTACTTGCAACCTGCTCAATGTGTGGGTACCATGAAAGCCTCTGATCCACAATAACACCTAAGTACTTAATATGTGGGACTTTGTTGATAATTGAGCAGTCACAGCTACTGTAATTTCCATTATTGCAACTATGGATTCTTACATTAAAATCTTCCCCTGGTTGTGTACGTTGGCAGACACTGAAGCAAATGTAATTTGTTTTTTTAATGTTTAGTGTAAGTAAATTAGATGATAACCACTTGGCGATTTTCTCTAAGCCTGCTTCAGCACTAAGTTTAACATCCTTCCAAGTATCCCCGGTGAAGACAACAGCCGTATCATCCGCATAACAGAAAATTTGCCCGTTTGCAATGCTAAGGTTACATAGGTCATTCACGTAGATAAGGAATAATGTTGGTCCCAGTACGCTTCCCTGAGGGACGCCATATGACGTGTCTGCGTCTTCACTTGTGTACTGACCCACTCTAACCCTCTGTTTCCTGTTATTGAGGTAATCCTTGAAGAGGCCAAGAGGCATTCCACGAATTCCGATACTTTCCAGTTTTCTTACGAGGATTGGGACAGAAACGGTGTCAAAGGCCTTTTTTAGATCTAAGAATGCAGTTACACATTTTTTACCTTTATCAAGCTGTGCGGTTATATGATTACTAAGCGCAGTAACTGCATCCTCAGTGGAAAGCCCTCGACGAAAGCCAAATTGTGAGTCAGATAGAATGTCGAAATCTTTAAGGTAAGATAAAAGCCTTTTATTTATAAGTTTTTCTAATATTTTTGAAATAGAAGGTAGAACGGATATGGGCCTGAAATTGGAGACATCGTCGCTGTCCCCCCCCTTGTGAACTGGTGTAATAATCGCTAGCTTCAAGGATGTCGGGAAGATGCCCTTACCAAAGCAAAGGTTGGCAAGATGTGTAATTATGGGCACAACCTCTTTACTTATATGTTTTAGAAATGCAGTAGAAACATTATCCCAACCGGACGCACTCTCAGACTTAAGACTCATTAGGATATGATTCACTTCAGCGTCGTCAGTATCTAAGATTACGAAGGAGTTTAGTTGAGTTCGTTGCAAGCAGTGTGGGTCATCTTGAACAGAGTTTAAAGCTGGCCGGATATTTTGAGCAAGGCTCTTGCCAATGTTCGCGAAATATTCATTAATGTAATTAACTGATTCTAGGGGAGTTAATTTAATATTAAGTAAGTCGGAGTTGCAATTGCTAGGTTTACTTGTATAAGTTATAGTTTTGATGTTTTTCCAAAGTACTTTATTATTAGAAACTGATTTTGTAATTAATTCTCTTTCATATTTTCTTTTTAATTTTTTGATTAAATTATTACAGTGATTTCTATATCTAATGTACGTTACTTTTAACATGTCATTGAATGGATCTTTTTTATTATCTTTTTGTAGCTTATTACGATTTTTAATACAACGTAAAATTCCTGGAGTTATCCATGGTTTTATAATGCGCTTACTGTTGGGGATTTTAGTAATAATAGTGTATTTATTAATAGAATCAGTTAATTTATATATTAGTAGGTCAGTTAAATGGTCCGGGTCATTACAAAACAGTAGGTCTGCAATTTTATTTTCTCTAATGTGATTTAAGGCTTGATCAAAGTCAATAGATGTTTTAATTTTACTGGTAACAACTTTAGTTTTTAGCTTAGATAATGATAGAAAGGTAGTGAAGTGGTCGGTGATGGAAGTGTGTAATATAGCAATGGAAGCAGATACTTTCTTTTTATTTATTTTGATCATAAAATGGTCTAAACAGTTGGATTCACGTGTAGGTAAAGTATGTCCAGGTAGTATTCCGTGTAGTGATAACATATTTAAATAGTTTACCCTATTTCTGTATTCGTGCGGCGGCTCAGTGTCTTTGGATTTGAGATTTATGTTAATATCCCCCGCTATAATAATACTTTTATGAGGAGTTAAAGTATTGAGGTGAGTACCAAGAGAATCTACAAACATATCCGTGTTTGGGTTGGATGGAGATCGGTACACGCCTAGAATAATATTATTAAGTACTTCCAACTGTAGACATGAAGCATGAGTCAGGTTTATTTCTTTAACTTTAGGGTTTAAGTTTTTTTTTACGTAAAGTACTACACCGTCATTTTGATTTAATTGACGAGTGGTTGAAAAAGAGAGATAGTTATCAAGTTGAGGTATAGGTTTATTCGTGTGTAGCCTACATTCGGTTAAAATTATGATATCCGTTTCAACTTTTAATGTTGACAGTAAAAGTGTGAAGTCATCAAAGTTGCAAAAAATGCTCCTTATGTTCTGAGAAATAATGGTCAAGTCATGTTTACCAATTTTAATATGATCGTGCAGCTCCGTGCAGGCACATTGGAATGCGCGCGCAACTTCGATCTGGTCGATCTCATCTAGAGTTGGAAGGGTGTCACCCATTTGTGTGAAATATAAACTGAATAGACGTTGCCACAAAGTAAATTAGAATTATATTAAGACAGTGACCACGCGTGCTAGGCTGTCGTAAGTTCGGCTTAGAGTACTGGGTTATTTTAAAAGACGTATACAGCATGTTTGTGTAAGTGTGAGTATCAATTGTGTGTATGTGCGTGTTAACATGTGTTAGGCTAGTTATCTTTATACATGAATGAAGAAAATACAATAAAAAGTGGAACATTGAAAAATTACACAAACCAAAAGGGTCGCATTTTAGGAAAGATACAGTAAAGAAAGACAATAAGACAACCACAGCAGTATTAATTATCACATAGTAGGGTAAAATATGAAAGTAGTGTGGTTGATTATTCGCTGGGAGTCATTTGGCCCCCATGAGCTTATGTATCTGCTCTTCAGTTCTAATTGGAATGGTGGGCGAACCTTCATCCTTCTTTACGTAGACCTTTCCATAAGCTGTCCAACAGAATTTGTAAGCTCCCGATTTCGTTAGGTCCCTGGCCAGGAAGTGAAGGCGAGACCCTTTAGCTGTCAGGTGGTCGCTTAGGTATATCGGTGTGTCTTCCTGTGATTTAAATCCTAAGTGCTTACAGCTCAGTCGAGACTTATGCTTAATGTGGTAAGCTCTGCTCATTCTCATAACATCCGACTTAAGGAATGTGGACCCAGTTTCGACAATGATGGGTTGATTCAGGCTTTCGCTGTTTTTTCCACGAAGTCGATATATATCCTTCACATCCGATTTCTCAATTTTACATTCTATGTTTCGCGAAAGGCAGACAATCATGTCCAACAGGTCTTCGTTGGTCTCATTGTTTCGTTTTGGAACATTTTTAATGACGAAATTAGTTTTGCGATTTCCTATCTGCATTTCCTCCAATTTACTCTCCAGCACCGCAATATATTGCTTGTCCTCCTTGTTCTGGCTTTCTAGCTGAGTAATTTTTTTATTAAGAGCCTCATTTTGTGCAGTGAGATAGCTAATTGAATTTTCGATACTAAGGTTAGGTACTCTGTTGGATTTCTTTTAAGGTTGAGGTCATTTGCTGTATTTCATTGCCATGTTTAGTAGAGAAAATAGACATCATTTCCTTAATTTCATGTTTAAACTCGTCCAGCTGATCGCATAAGGAGATTTCTTCTCTACTCCTTTTAGTGCGTTGGAATACATAGTTCAATGGCGTTACCGGCTGATCTTTTTCCATCAGACTAAGCTCAGAATCAGAAACAGATTTGTTCATCGGCGAGCCCATTAGTACTAGGATAGCAGCGGTAATGAGGAGGCACGAGTAGCTACTTATAGTATGACGTAGTGCGCTCGCGCAGTGACAGGGGGAGTGACCCAATTAGCAGGTTCCACACAAAATTGTAACACAATTGGGTATAGGTGTTGTCTGCTAATGAGGGGGCGGGGCCAACGTTCGGAAGTTCTCCGATCAATTAGCACTGGGGCGTTTTTAAATATTAAAAGTACTCTCACGTGTCCTTGAAGGTGGAGCTTGCGCTGCTTAGTCCGATCAAGTACCAGGCGTGCAGAGGTATTACACGTTCCGGCGTTTCAAGTGGCTTTTGGACTTGAACTTCCTCTACTGTTATGCACTCCTATTATTTTGAATGATTTAATTTCTGAATTAATTTACTAAATTGTTTTTAAAACAAGTAAATACAGAACTAGAGACACGTTAGCACCTTACGGCGGTCCGGGGGAAGAGGATATGTATGTATTTACTTACAAAAAAAAATGTATATAAGTAGTATATCAGCCATCTCGTTACCATAACACAAGCATTAGGTTGCTTAGCTTGGGACGATAGGGCGCTGTGTGAAATGTCCAAGGATAACTATTATTATTATTATTATCTCTGAACTGCACGATTAATGACAAATGCGAGCACTGACTACACAGGCCCACTCAATCTGTATGGTTCTTTCCTCAAAAGACCATTTCAGACACCAACCTACATGGTATTCACATGATCTGACCAAGATTATGTCTGGACATTAAAAGAGACTGTGACCTTTGTTTCGGTCTCTCTTCTCAGTAGCAGAAACAACATGAAGTTGGGTGGTTAATTACTTCTCATACGATAAATGTCTGTAAGGTGTAGAATCAAGTTCTTCCAACTAAACAGACAGCTGTGCTGCTGGGGAGTTTTTTGCGCCACTTCTTCCCAGCTAAAGCACTAGGAAGTGGTGAAGGGTGGGCGTTTTTGAGGGTACTGTCTTATGTAACTTTGACCTTCAAAAAGTGCTGATTTTCAGCCTAGTTTGAATAAATGACTTATCATTTTTGTTTTTTGGATTTGTGCTATTACATGAGACTTAAACATAACTGGCGAAATATTGGTGTTACTATAGGTACAGAGGCCAGCACATCAAGTTACCACAATCTGTCAAAATTCTTTGATAGTATTTCAACTTTATTGCAAAGATATAAGGTTCATTTTTAATTGAGAAAATTTGACAGTTAGGGATAGCTTGATGTGCTGGCGTCTGTACTTCTGCCTAACCTTTCTGGGATTACAGGCATGATTATCAGCCTATAAGTTCCCACTAATCAATCAATCAATCAATCTTTATTTGTTCTGTAATCTTTACTTTACTAAGCAGAAGTGTAAGCAGTGATAGCCTAGTGGTGTGACCGTCGCACTGCCAAGTCATAGGTCTCGAGTTCGAAGCCAAGACACGACTCTGATTTTACGGATTTCATGTGCGTATTGTACAATAATTATCACTTGCTTGAAAATCGGTGCAGGAAAACATCGTGAGGAAACTAGCATTTCTGAGAGATATTTCTCGACAGCATGTGAAGCTAAGTCAGAGGCCCATGAGCAGCATAAAAACTCTGACACCAGGTTAGTCACTAACCACACGAAAAGAAGAAGAAGTGCCCACTGCTGGGATACAGGCATCCTCTTTCTGTGGAAGGGAGTGGGCCGTGCCGTAATCCACCACGCGTGCCCGATGTGGGTTCGTGGATGAGAGTAATACATTATCCATGATTATGATAACATTATTAACCTTTTGACCACCACGTCAAAAATGAAAAAGCGTGCCCTCAGCGCCAAGCTCCGAATTCATCCTTTAATACCTACAAAATAGTAGTGAGGTCGAAAT
Organism: Hyppa rectilinea; assembly: GCA_951799385.1. NCBI lineage: Eukaryota > Metazoa > Arthropoda > Insecta > Lepidoptera > Noctuidae > Hyppa > Hyppa rectilinea. The sequence continues at coordinate 9,461,532 of OX637329.1, read as the reverse complement.
TATTATTATTATTATTTATTTACGTTTAAAATTCTGTCACCCAGTCGCGACCGTAGCGTGCTGGGCACATTTTGGTTTGTCGTCTATACACGACTGTGGCGGTCAAAAGGTTAACATTGTACCTATAAGGCCATGAGCAATTTGAAATATTTATTTTAATTTATATCACCATACACTCAGATGTTATCTCTACAACAAGGTTGCAAGGAAATCAAATCTTAATTAATAAATTAAATACCTATTCATTAAGGAATATTTTGTCAAGTTTAAATTTTTTTAACATTTAAATACTTTTAAATATTATTATTTAAAAGTCTTGAAAACTTTTGAAATGTCAAAGGGTCGGTCATTCAGAAAAATTAAATCAGCTGTTCAGTACATTTATGTTCGCATAATTCGTCAAAATGTATGGAACAGTTGAATTTCTTTTTTCATATTTCAGAGTTGGTCCCATGGACAAAGTTGTTGATTTTCATGAGTACTATACAACCTGAAGGTATGTCGCTCGTTTAACCTAACACACTGTATATACGTACAAAGAGACAGACGGCGGAGAGCGACTTAGTTTTATACCATGTACAGTACCAAGATGGCGTCCGAAGTTCAAACAGCGTTTATCATTGAAAGGTTATTTATTTAATGGGGCTCACGCAAAGCATGTAAATTAGCTGTTTATTTATTTTTACCCGATTTCAAAACAAAAGGATGTCGTGTATTAATCAGTAATTTGTACGGCCTTCCCAAATGTCCTTTCTTTGGTATTGTTAGTGGAGTCATTGAGCTCCATAAGTTGAGCTGAGATAACTGACAAAGGCGTGCATTGACTGGACAGGTCCTGAACCAGAACTCTTGAACGAGGGACATACTTTAGGAGAGAGTATTCATAAAAAACAACTTTTAATAATTCTATAATTATTATGGTGTTTTTTTTCTTTGAAAAATGGTGGGAAATCATCAAATGACCGCTCCCGCTCAGGGTCGCGCGGAAGGGAGTTTCAGACTCTTACTGACTAAAACCCATCCATGTTCCTTCTTTAGCCCTTTGTGTTCCGGGGTAGCGGTAACCAAGTCAAAGTCAAATCATTTATTTCAAATAGGCACAAGAAAGGCACTTTTGAACGTCAACATGAACAAGAAATAGAATTGATTCTAGTCGCCCCTTCCAAAAGGTAGTTTCGTGTGGAGAAGAATGGGCAAGAACCTCCACCTTTAGTTACTCTTTTACAATGTTTTCACTAACCACACGAAGAAGAAGAAGAAGAATGTTTTGTATACATGAATTTATTATAACATTATATGTAAAGACGATGCACCTAGAATAAAACCACTACCCTACAAAAGGTGAACCTTTTGGACAATCCCGCTTAAATGCTTCCGCCCTAAAATTCTCATAGTCCTACAGACGTGCAGAATTACATTAGTCTGCTGAAGACAGTCCCATCCTATCCAAAGGTGTCATGCGTTACGAAAAAGTAAAAATTCGCCTACGATTATATCTGCTCACTCAGCTTGGTACCAAAAAACTAAAAAGCGTGAAGATAATGTCTCATAACCACACACATCACATAAGACCCTTATTCCTTTCGCATAACGGTGACAATTGAATGGCAAATCAGAGAAACCGGTACCGACGACTTTCACATTGGTTATGTAGTGATATGACATAAGACACAAGTCAGGTTCTATAACACGAATTAAAAGTGGGACATGTTGAATTTGACTTACATTTCTAGGCCCGTTTATCATTTCATTAATATTGTGGGGCTCGTGGCTAAATGGAGGAGCTCGTGGCTAAGTAATAATAGCCGCACAGGTCGATCCATCAGGTTAAGCCACGCTTGCCGGGGTTGGCCGTGGATGGGTGACCATCTTTAGATATCGAGACTCCTCCGTGCCTCGGAAAGCACGTTAAGCCGTTGATCCCGGCTGTCATTTCTGCATCATTGACAGTCGTTACGGGTCGTCAGAAATCTGAAAATCTGACAGCCAGTCTACCAAGGGGTATCGTATTGCCCAGTTACTGGGTTGTGGAGGTCAGATAGGCAGTCGCTCCATGTAAAATACATTCAGCTGCATTCGGTTAAACTGAAAGCCGACCCCAACATAGTTGGGAAAAGGCTAGGCAGATAATGGCTAGTGGCTAAATGGCTGCACGGATAGTGTGAGGGCTAAACTACGGTGTCCACTCGTAGATGGCTATTACATATTAATAACCTCCCTGTGTAGTCTCGTTTTTTTTTTTTTTAAGTCTGGGAAATCATCCAATGACTGCTCCCGCTCTGGGTGGAGCGGAAGGGAGTGTCAGACTCTTACTGACTAAAACCCATCCATGTTCCTTCCGTAGCCTTTTATTTTCCGGGGTAGCGGTAACCCTTTCGGACAATCCCGCTTACCCGGCAGGCTTGGCCCTGAAGGGCCCCTTCATATGCTGACATCTCTTTGAGGCGCGCGTGGAACATATACGCGCCGTACGGCACTCCCTGTCTAGTCTGTGTTAAGCCGTTACTTGAGGCTGGCATTCGTAGATCTTTGACAGTTGTCACGTGTGGTCAGAACCCTGAATGTATGAAAACCAGTCTAAACCAAGAGTTATCGTGGTATGGTACCCAGTAACTGGGTTGTGGATGTCAGTTAGGTAGTCGCTCTTTTCTTTCTTTTTCGTGTGGTTAGCGACTAACCTGGTGTCAGAGTTTTTAGTTTTTTTTAGTTGAACTTTCGGTTGAGCATAGCATTGAGCTCTCTTGTGTTGAGCTGGATAAGCATGTTATAGTGTGCGTTTACAGACCCCCTAATTATCAAAACTACTCAATATTTGAGGCAGTCATGGAAGATGTTTTGGCAAAACTTGCTACTGGTAATAAATCAGTAGTTATCTGTGGTGACTTTAACATTAATATTTTAGAAAATAATTCCAATTCAAGTAGATTATTAAATTTGTTTAAATCATTTAATTTGTCAAATGTGTTTTTAGAACCAACCCGAATAACTATGTCTACTGCTACATGCATTGATAATGTTTTCTGTTGCTGCGACTATTTAGATAAAGCCATAGTTAATTATCTCCCTTCTGATCACAGTGGTCAAACTGTAACTTTTGAGTCCAACACAACAATACAAAAAATCCTAATACAATCCAGACCTATAACATCTGTTAATTTAAATAAATTTAATATCGCATTAAATTGTAAGTTAAGTGATCAGGAACTATCTTTGAAAAATATTAATATTTTGTATAAGGAATTCTTTAACGTAGTGCAAACTGAGTTTAATAATTGTTTTAAGAAGAAAACTAAAACTATAAACCCTAAATTTGTATTTAGTGACTGGGCCACTAAAGGACTCAGGAAAAGTAGGGAAAGACTTTTCGAGCTTTATGGCCTTAAGCCTTTTATTAACACTGAATCTTTTAATAAGTATGTTGCTAACTACTCGAGAATTTTTAAGAAAACTTGTAAAGCAGCTAAATCCAAATACATTAGCAACAAGGTTAAATCAGCTGAAAATAAAATAAAGACGCTTTGGAAAATTATCAACAACGAAACGAACAGGAGCAAAAGACATAGTTCAGATTACGTACTGGAGACGTCATGTGGTTCTATTTGTGACAGCAAACAAGTAGCTCAAGAATTTGTAAATTTCTTTACCAGTATTCCCCTGAAAACTACTGAAACTCTAAATTCCTCGCCTTCCCTCTCTTTTGATTTAGTAAAGGCAAACGTTTCACCCTGCCTGATTGAATTCAACTTTAAGCATATTAACCCCATAATAGTGATTAAAACTTTTCAACAAATTAAAATCAAATTGACCGAAGATCTTTGGGGAATGTCCAGTAAAGTCTGCACCTCGATCATTGAGACGATAGCACCTTACTTAGCCTTCATATTTAATTTATGTGTGGATCAAGGCATCTTCCCGGATTTAATGAAATACAGCAAGGTAATACCACTTTTCAAATCCGGGGACAGTAAAGACACCAATAATTATAGACCCGTATCCGTGCTGCCGGTTTTCAGCAAGATCTTTGAAAAGATAATGCTTAATCAAATGCTTAATCATTTTAACACGAATAAAATACTTAACGATCAACAGTATGGTTTCACCAAAGGACGTTGTACAACTGACGCCGGTGTGACCTTATTAAAACACATTTTCAATGCGTGGGAAGAGGCTCAAGACGCCATAGGAATCTTTTGTGACCTCTCCAAGGCATTTGATTGCGTTGATCACGAAACCTTGCTGTTGAAGTTAGAGCATTACGGACTTGGGAAACTTGCGCTTAGTTTGATAAAATCTTATTTAAATGACAGACAACAGCAAGTTCAAATAAAAGGTGTAAATTCACTCGGTTTAAAAGTAAAAATGGGTGTGCCACAAGGTTCTATATTGGGTCCTTTCCTCTTTTTAGTATACATAAATGATCTTCTCCATTTATTAAAAAATCAACCACAAATGGTGTTATTTGCTGATGACACTTCTTTAATTTTTAAGATAGATAGACGTGCAAAAAATTTTGACGACGTAAATAACGCCCTACTGCAGGTCCAAAATTGGTTCACTGCAAATAATTTAGTATTAAATGGAAAAAAAACTAAGTGCATAAGATTTTCTTTACCAAATGTTAAAAGTAGTGATTGTGAGATAGTATTGAATCAAGAGAAACTAGTATTTGTCGATAAAACTGTTTTCCTAGGGATCACGCTCGACTCAAGGCTACAATGGGGTCCTCATTTAACATCTCTTGCAGGACGGCTAAGTTCTGCAGCATATGCTGTCAGAAAGATCCGTCAGTATACTGATGTAGATACCGCGAGGCTAGTCTATTTTAGTTATTTTCATAGTATCATGTCTTACGGTATTTTACTTTGGGGCCGAGCTGCAGACATCGACTCAATTTTTATTCTGCAGAAAAGAGCTATCAGAGCCATATATAATCTCCGTAGGCGCGATTCTCTAAGAGAACGGTTTAAGGTTATTAACATCATGACTGTACCTTGTCAATATATCTATGAAAACATCATGTACGCAAGGAAAAATCTGCATCTTTTTAGTAAAAGAGGTTAAAGACACAATTATTTCACTAGAAATAGGGACCAATTAGTTCAACCAGGTTTCAGGCTGGCTAAAGTAGATTCATCTTTCATGGGGTACTGTTTAAAATGTTACAATAAAATACCTCCCCACATTCTTGAACTTAATGAAACAAAATTTAAAACTTGTATAAAACGCACACTATGCAGCCAAGCGTATTATAAATTGGGAGATTATATAGCTGATAAAAATGCTTGGGTCAATGCTAGTCTAGCTCCACAAGGGCGCATAAACTAATTGATTAGATTACTAAAAACTGTTGGAGCTGCGGAAGATCAACAACAAAAAAAACTATCTTTGCATTGTATAAATTCAATCTCTTAATATTGTATAATTGTTTAGCACATATGTGAGTACTATGTACCTACTATAAAGCGACCATTTGTTGGGTACGTATACATTGACTTGAATGTGCCCTGGCGGCTGAGAGTATGCCATGCTCACTTTCATGTCTCGCTGATGGTGGCGTGTGTGTTGGATCATTTAGCTCCCTTCAAAATGGTTGAGCTGAATGGTGCTAATATGTGCGTCATGTTCGTGAACGGGCGCTGTCAGTAGGGACTGGTCATCTCTTAGCGGCTAAGGCTTGTTTTAATTTATTTTTTGGATAGTTTTTACATATTTTATATCGGATGCTTTTAACGTTCTGCATCGTTCTCACATGTATAATATTAATATGAACTATGTAACCAATTTTTTGTAACCATATATTGTTTAAAAGAGTGTCCATGGAGTTTCTTGCCCGTTCTTCTCCATAGGTACCTACTGCTTTGGAATGGGCAACTAGCTTCATCTCTCTGACTGACCGACACCTTGACAATTCAAAAGTGCCTGTAATTGGTTTATTTGAAATAAATACTTTGAGTTTGAGTTTGAGTTTGAGTTTATGCTGCCCATGGGCCTCTGACTTAGTTTCACATGGCGTTGAGAAATATCTCTCAGACATGCCAGTTTCCTCACAGTTTTTTCCTTTTTTTAAGCAAGTGATAATTATACAATACGCACATGAATACGAAATGTCAGAGGTGCGTGCCTTGGGTTCGAACTCGAGACCTATGACTTGGCAGTCCGACGGTCACACCACTAGGCTATCACTGTATTACTGTCGCTTCAAGTACTGGTAATCAATGAAATTCAATCAAATACAATATCCAATAATTTAGTCACTATAGCTAGTCAAAGATTGGCGAAATCCAGATACGGCATATCACTAATTTAATTTGACACCACTCTAACATCACTTATTATTTTCAATGTCAGGCTTTATTTGGTAGTTCCTAATTAGATACCTAATTGACTATTTGAAACGGTCAAAAATAAAATATAAAATCACATATAAAAAAGACCGCTCGTCTTAAAAACTTCCATCACTATAGAAATTAAATATTAGTCGAAGATATAATTGTAAAATTGCATTTAATACTAATAAGTATTCCATTTGATTCAAACTCAAACTCAAACTCAAAGCATTTATTTCAAATAAACCAATTACAGGCACTTTTGAATTGTCAAGGGGTCGGTCAGTCAGAAAGATGAAGCTAGTTGCCCATTCCAAAGCAGTAGGTACCTATGGAGAAGAACGGGCAAGAAACTCCATGGACACTCTTTTAAATCAAAATATGTTTACAAAAACTGGGTTACATCACTCATGTTGAAATATACACGTGAGAACGATGCAGAACTTAATAAAAGCGTCCATAATTACAAGATTTTAAAAAACAATTCAAAATTTAATTTGCAGCTAAGAGGTGACCAGCCCCTACTGACGGTGCCCGCTCATGAACATGACGCATGGATTAGCACCATTCAGCTCAACCATTTTGATGGGAGCTAAATGGTCCAAAATACCGCCACCATCAGTGAGGCATTACAGGGAGCATGACATGCTCTCAGCCGCCAGGGCACATTCAAGTCAATGTAAGACGTACTCAGTAAATGGTAGCTTTATAGTAGGTACATAGTACTCACAAACGTGCTATGCAATTATACAATGCTAAGAGATTGAAGTTATATAATGCAAAAAGTTTTTGTGAATCTTCAGCAGCTCCAGGAGTAATCTCAGATGCTAATCAATTAGTTTAGGATATTAAAAAAAAAATAAAAAAAAAAATTCAATAATGTAAACAATTGGAGCAGCTCAATCCCAAGCCCTTTTGTCTTCAATAAAGTCTTTGATAGTATAATAAGCATTCTGGCACAACTTGCGTTTAACGAACGATTTGAATTTATTAAGGCTTAGATCTTGAACGTGGCTTGGAAGTTTATTATAAAAGCGTATACATTGACATCTGAACGAGCCTCCTATTTTTTTGAGCCTTGTAGTGGGTACAACAAATTTGTGTTTGTTCCTGGTATTCTTATCATGAATATCACTATATTTTTTAAACAATTTTATATTTTTATGGGCATACAAAAGATTTTCAAAAATAAACTGTGAAGGTACAGTCATTACATTTATTTCTTTAAATTTTTCTCTCAGAGAGTGTCTCGGACTTAATTTATAAATTGCTCGAACAGCTCTTTTCTGCAAAACAAAGATAGTCTGAATATCGGCGGCATTTCCCCACAACAGAATACCGTACGACATTACACTATGAAAATAGCTAAAGTACACTAAGCGGGCTGTCTCTGTGTCAGTTAAAGTACGAATTTTTCTAACAGCGTATGCTGCGGAGCTTAGTTTTTTTGACAATTTATCTAAACTACTCAAAACAAAATAGGGCCCACCTCGAACCAGTCACCTTTTTTGTCTAAATAAAGTTATCTTGGTAGTTGTTGACAAAGTTATGCATTGAACCGTCAAGCTGACATGTTTAGGAGCCCTTATGAATGTTTATTCCGACAAAATTCATATTGGTTTCAAAAGGGTAGCTAAAAAAGTAAAGTACTCGAAAAAAACATCGAATGCACAATTTCTCAGTCACTTAAGTTTTCAGTCTACACTAAACGCTGTTGTGGAACACTCACGTTTTTAAACATTTTGTTTGGTTCCTGTGTTAGTTGTGTTCACTATGCCTGGCTCTCGCCGACATATGGACATGGAGACCGCTGCAAGAGCAGTATCTTTGCTTCAAGGGGGACAGTCTCAGAGATCTGTGGCTATACACCTCGGTGTATCGCGACGAGCCATCCGAAACGTTTGGGAACAGTATTAGGAGACCGGGAGTGTAGCTAGGAGACCTGGCACAGGAAGAGATAGGGCTTCAATTGCCCAGGAAGACCGATACCTAAGGTTAACCGCACGTCGGGAGCGTACTGTAACCGCTCGGACTTTACAAACTCGACTACGCCAATCCACAGGGACGAGAGTTAGCGATCAAACCATTCGGAATCGGCTTCACGAAGATGGACAACGCTCCAGAGTACGTGCTATTCGACTGAAACTGACGAGAGCTCATCGTGCAGCACGCTTAAGGTACGCCCGGGAACATTTGGAATGGATCATGGATAACTGGACGAATGTGCTTTTTACGGATGAGTGCAAAGTGAAGTTTTACAGTGACGACAGACAGATACGCGTGTGGAGAAGAGAAGGAGACCGTTTTTCTGAACCATGCGTCCATGGAACAGACCGATTTCGGGGTCCCAGTGTTATGGTATGGAGCGGAATTAGCTTACTCGGCAAAACCGAGCTGGTAATTCTGAATGAAGGTACCGTAACCGCCGCCAGTTACATCGAGCGAGTAGTCAGGCCATATGTCATCCCATTTTCACAAAGAGTGGGCAATAACTTTGTCTTTATGCATGACAATGCTCGCGCACACACAGCCCGCACTACACAAAGAGCACTCTCTGAAGCCAATATCACAGTTTTGCCATGGCCAGCCATGAGTCCCGACCTCAACCCCATCGAACATTTATGGGATCAGCTTAAAAGACGCCTGAAAGAACAATACAGTGATGTGAACAGCCAGCAGGAGCTCGTTAACGCCCTCAAAGTCTGTTGGGAACAAATACCGGATATAAACGTGACGCACTTGATTGAAAGTGTCCCAGATAGGGTCACAGAGTGCATTGGGAGAAGAAGAGGACCCACTCGTTATTAAAAAATAACAAGCATCATATATTTTTCCAGAAAAGTTGTGTTTTACAAGATTATGTTTTTCCTTTATTTTGTGGATTTTTTCCTAAAAACTGTTATTTTGTGTTTTTATTAAACAAAATAAACAAATGTTTCCATTGTTTATGTTTACACTGTTCCTGAATGCACTCTTAAAACTTGTATATTCATAAAAACTGATTATTTAGGTTAAATTTTAAGTTGCAGCAAAAAACATGGTGGGCCCTATTTAGTTTTGAGTAGTTTATATGTGGCCCCCACTGAAGCTTAGTATCCAAAGTTAAGCCCAAGAATACTGTGGTATCTTCAGGATTCAATTCTTCGCCCTTTACCAACACTTTGGTTTCCACCTGTCTAACGTGGGGTAGCGTAAACTTAATACATTTGGTTTTTTTTTCATTAAGAAGTAAGTTATTAACATTAAACCAATGAACTACCGTTGCGATCGCACTATTTACATCGACAGTAGCCGGCTGCTGACGTTTAATTTTAAACAAAAGTGAAGTGTCATCTGCAAATAACACTATATCATGACTATTTTTTATGAGGTAAGGCAAATCGTTAATATAAATAAGAAACAAAAAAGGGCCAAGAATCGAGCCCTGTGGGACTCCCATTGTTACTATAGATCCGGGAGATCTTTAACCATTAACGTCAACGCTCTGAATTCTATTACTCAAGTACGAAGTAAGAAGATCCAGAGCGGTGCTTCGGATCCCGTAATGGCGGAGTTTCCTGATTAATTTTTCATGAAGAACGCAATCGAAGGCCTTAGACAAATCACAAAAAATCCCCAAGGCGTCGCATTTATCTTCCCATGCATTGTAAATATGTCCTAAAAGTTCAACACCGGCATCGGTAGTTGAACGACCCCTTGTAAACCCGAACTGTTTGGTGTGTAATAATTTATGTTTCCAAAAATCTGTGACGTCACATGGTGATATTACATATAAATCGCGTTGACAATTCATAAAAAGTAACGTTATTGACTACCCTTTCAAATACCCAATTGCATTAGTATTGCCAGCGTTTATATTTATTGTGGTATTATCATCCCCACATTGTATATCTACATAACTCCATTTAATTCGTTAACGAGTTAAACCATTAACTATAAAATAATTTATGTAATAATTACGCCAATGACGAAATTGATTGTCGTTATGAAGTGATGACGTCAATGAAACAAATGAATGAGCGAGTCGCGAGTGTGAAAGTTTCTATGTAAAGCGATCGGTTTTAGAATATTATGAATGATTATTGGAAGTTGTAGAAAGTATCAGTACATCAAACTACCGCAATCTGTCAAATTTCTTTGATAGATTCTCAACTTTATTACAAAAGAATAAGGTTCATGTTCAATTGGGAATATTTGACAGTTTGGTAGTAGTAGCTTGATGTGCTGGCGCCTGTACCTACCGAGGCGTTTTAGTTTGAGTCAAAGTCAAAGTCTAATCAATTATTTCTAATAGGCTCAAGAAAGGCACTTTGAACGTCAAAATGAACAAGAAATAGAATTGATTCTAGTCGCCCCTTCCAAAAGGTATTTTCGTGTGGAGAAGAATGCGTAAGAAACTTCACCGTTACTCTTTTACAATATTTTGTATACATCTAATACTAATATTATAAAACTGAAGAGTTTGTTTCTTTGAACGCGCTAATCTCTGGAACTACGGGTCCGAATTGAAAAATACTTTTTGTGTTGGATAGGCCATTTATCAAGGAAGGCTATAGGTTATGTAACATCACGCTACGACCAATAGGAGCCGAGCAGCAGGTGAAACCGCGCGGGCGCAGCTAGTTCATTATAAAATTATATGATAAAAAAACCGTCAACAAGTATAAGAAACAAATACGATGCCAAGAAACAACCGATGTTTGGGAAAGATTTAATTGTTCTTCAAAACTTTATTGTTCTCCTAATGATGGACGCTTTGGATATAAATAAGTTTCTTTTTGACCTTCTAGTCGCTGTAACTCAGCTTGGGCAGGATAATCACATTTTTCTAAGAGCAATGCCTTTAAACTAGCTTTAAATACTCAAAGTGTTCTGGTGAACCGTATCATCATCTGCCTAGCCTTTTCCCAACTACACACATCAAAAGTGTCTAGGGATCAACATATATTTTTGCAATAACTTTTCTCTTGATTGATATTAATTTAAATTTTCTTTAAGGATTCATCAAATAAAGTGTTTTCGTTTGTCACAGTAACGATAAACCAAGTCACCTTTGCATTAATAAAGAAATTTGCCATTTTCCTAATAAAGGGATTTTTGACATTTGAACCACTAACATTAAAGTTCGAAAAAAAGACTGAAATAACAGTTTTCTTTAAAATTTTATTGGGTAACTTAAACAATTAATAATCCGTGTTTCTACCGCGAACACTAACAACACAAGAACATCGGTTTGGCATACTCAAAATGAGTTCATCCAAATCACGCTGTGGAATGGCCGCCCATGTTCGTTGCAACAACAAAAAAAGGTGTTATCAGTCGACTTTGGACACGTTACCGAAGCACTGGTACCGTGGCTGAGCGCCATGAAGGACGGTATCGCTGCACCACACGGAGACAAGACCGATACATTCAAATCTTAACTCGAAGAGCTCCAACAATAACCGCCATGATGTTAGCCGTGAGGCTTCATCACTCTTCAGGGAACTTAATTAGCGACCAAACAGTCAGAAACCGCTTGCATGAAGTGAACCTTCATTCCCGAAGACCGCTACGGGTACCACCTATAGCAATGCACAATCGTAGGATTCGATATCAATGGGCTCTTGAACACAGAAATTGGGCAGAAGAACAATGGCGTTTCGTGTGCTTTTCTGATGAGTCTCGTTTTGGTATGAGACCGGATACAAGACGTATACGACACTGGAGAACCCCTGGACGCCAACAGCGATTAAAATCCTGCCAGGAAGTCCATCCTTATAGTGGTGGAACCATCATGGTATGGGCGGGTATTTGGATCGGCGGAAGAACTGAGTTGATTTGGATCAGAGGCAACCTCAACGCTCAAATTTATGCTGAGACGATTGTATCTGACGTCATCGTTCCTCTACAAGTGCAAATCGGTCCCTTATTTCAGTTAATGCATGATAATGCACGACCGCACACCGCAAGAGTTGTAAGACAGACTCTCGCCGCAGCTAACATCAATGTCCTGCCCTGGCCTGCTCAGTCGCCAGACTTGAACCCGATTGAGCATGCATGGGATATGCTACAGAGAAGAGCTCTGCCGAATATGGAGGGTATCCAGTTGCAAGAAGACCTTTTTTTGTTGTTGCAACGAACATGGGCGGCCATTCCACAGCGTGATTTGGATGAACTCATTTTGAGTATGCCAAACCGATGTTCTTGTGTTGTTAGTGTTCGCGGTAGAAACACGGATTATTAATTGTTTAAGTTACCCAATAAAATTTTAAAGAAAACTGTTATTTCAGTCTTTTTTTCGAACTTTAATGTTAGTGGTTCAAATGTCAAAAATCCCTTTATTAGGAAAATGGCAAATTTCTTTATTAATGCAAAGGTGACTTGGTTTATCGTTACTGTGACAAACGAAAACACTTTATTTGATGAATCCTTAAAGAAAATTTAAATTAATATCAATCAAGAGAAAAGTTATTGCAAAAATATATGTTGATCCCTAGACACTTTTGATGTGTGTATGTTGGGGTCGGCTTCCAGTCTAACCGGATGCAGCTCAATACCAGTATTTTACAAGGAGCGACTGCTTATCTGACCTCCACAACCCAATAACTGGGTAATACGATACCCCTTGGTAAGATTGGCTGTCAGATTTTAGGGCATCTGACGACCCGTAACGACTGTCAAAGATGCACAAAAGACAGCTGGGACTAATGGCTTAACGTGCCTATATGATGCTATAATTATAAAATGAAAAATTTGTAAAGGTTCAACAAAATGCATGCCTGGTATTGTACTAAAACTTGTGCCATTTTACTAGTTTAAGCAGGTATCTACGTCAGTGTATTGCAACACAAGGAAACTCCATTCCTTTAGCCCGGACGACGAAGCAATTACTCTTCAATTATTACCAGAGTTTAGCAATACGCCTCCGTTGCGCTATTCCTGAACGTACAAGGTTGACTTTCGTAAGTACGCGTCCAAAATGGAGGAAGAGGGCGTATATAATGATAGAGGCCTTTGAGGGTGGGGAATCATCAAATGAAACCTCCCGCTCTGGGTGGAGCGAAAGGGGGTGTCAGACTCTTGCTGACTTAAACCCATCCATGTTCCTTCCTTAGGCCTTTATGTTCCGGCGTAGCGGTAACCCTTTCGGACAATCCCGCTGAATGATACAAGCTTATTGCCCTCATAATCAGTCTATAATATTTCTGGTAGACCTCCTCTCAGTGGGCCATAATCCACACCGGCCCGGTGCTGATTGGTAGGTGTTACAAGTTTCAAATTTATGGTTCTAGGACGTGCCTGTTGCGTTTCGTGGATCTTTGACCGTCGTTACAGGTCGTCCGAAGCCCGAAAGTCTGACAGCCAGTCTTACCAAGGGGTATCGTTGTACCTTTATTGGGTTATAGAGGTCAGATAGGCAGTCGCTCCATGTAAAATACAGGTCCTGCATCCGGTTCGACTGGAAGCCGACCCCAATATTATGTAGTTGGGAAAAGGCAAGCAGATTGATGGTTCGGATTCTTGGTTTTAACATAACATATAAATGTTATTATTATAAGAAACTGAATGGGTGTTATAAGTTCGTCAGGTTAACGTGACCCACAATAAGTTATTGTCAAAGAATAATGAACCTTATAATAATACGAAGGCAATGGCCCGTGTTTAAGAGTCGCGCGAGAAAATAATAAACAACAGTCCATTTTTAATATTAATATTGACAAATAATAATGTTTAATGGCTTTTCTGAATGTCAAAGGAAGTAGTAGTTAAATGAGGTCATCTACGGAGGAAGCGTCAGGGTACCCCGCGAGGGTAAGCGATTGTCCGGAAGGGTTACTGCTACCCCGGAACATAAAGGGCTAAGGAAAGAACATGGAGGGGTTTTAGTCAGTAAGAGTCTGACACTCCCTTCCGCTCCAACCAGAGCGGGAGAAGTCATTGGATGATTCCCCACCCTCAAAGGCCTCTATCATTATATACGCCCTCTTCCTCCATTTTGGACGCGTACTTACGAAAGTCAACCTTGTACGTTCAGGAATAGCGCAACGGAGGCGTATTGCTAAACTCTGGTAATAATTGAAGAGTAATTGATGCTTTCCCACACTCAAAAAAAAAGGGGACCCATTTAAATTTTCTTTTTTTTTTTGCAATTTGCAGGTCAGCGTCAAGTTGTGGGAGGCCGGTCACCTGCTTCTGAGAAGCAGTTATCCTAACGAAGGCGGTGCTGGATGGTTGAGGGACAAACCTCAGGTCCGGCCGCCACGGGAGACGCTCCACCGTAGGCGTGGGCCTGCAGACGGTGAACACGGGTGTTCCACACGCGCCTCAAAGAGATGTCAGCAAGAGGAAATCGGGATTGTCCGAAAAATGTTACGGCTACCCCGGAACATAAAGGGCTACGGAAGGAACATGGATGGGTTTTAGTCAGTAAGAGTCTGACACTCCCTTCCGCTCCACCCAGAGCGGGACGAATCATTTAATGATTTCCAACACACATAAATTTAAAAAAGCATGTGGGATGCGGCCCGTTAAGGGCCGATGCCTGCGGGGTCAGCGGGATTCTCCGCAAACGTTACCGCTACCCCGGAACATAAAGGGCTAAGGAAGGAACATGGATGGGTTTTAGTCAGTAAGACTTTAAGAGATTTTAATATAACACTCCCTTCCGTCCCACCCAGAGCTGAAGAAGTCATTTGATGATTTCCCATCCTTAAAAAAAACCTTTTGAGAATTACATGCGCGATTTAATGGTATGTTTTACGAATAAAAATGCCAGTCCATTGTCGCAGGGTTTTCCAATACCTGTTCAAGACAAACGAACTGACACCTTTTATTCGTCATCATTAGTCATTCGTTGAGGTCATAGGGTCAAGGTTGGGTCCTTGACTTGGCTTATGACAAAGAACAATGTGCTGTCAGAATTAAAAATGTTCGATGCAAAATTTTGACAGGTAAGCATTTTGTTTTTGTACCTTTGGGTGAGGTTAATGACTTCAGACTTTCAGACATCGATATTTTTAAAAGTTCAATAGAGTGTAAGTTCGAAAAATGTCTTGAGAATAGTTCTAAGTACCTACTTAACTATGAAACAAAGAAACAATAGATGCACTGTGTGTACATTTTGCTCGAGGAGCTCGAGGCTAAGTAATAACAGCCGCACGGGTCGATGCATCAGGTTAAGCTACGCTTGCCGGGGTTGGTCCTTGGATGGGTGACCATCTTTACATACTGAGACTCCTCCGTGTCTCGGAAAGCACGTTAAGCGGTTGGTTCCGGCCGTCATTTGTGCATCTTTGACAGTGTCGTCAGGAGCCTGAAAATCTAACAGCCAGTCATACCAAGCGGTATCGTATTACCCAGTTACTGAGTTGTGGAGGTCAGATAGGCAGTCTATCTTTGTAAAATACCGATATTTAGCTGCAGGTAGAATGGAAGCCGACCCTAACATAGTTGGGCTAAAGCTAGGCAGATTGAATAATTTTGTTGATGCATTTTCAACCAGGCCCAGGATCTAGGATAGGACAGACCTATAAGACGCGCTTGGGACCACCAGCCCAAATAGAATGTCCAATACTATCTTCTCAACATACATAACTACTTATTATTAGCGTACAATGTTTCCACTCCTGGATAATAATCGCTGACGACCCTTCAAAACGGTTTGGTCGAATTGTGCTAATCCATGCGACATGTTCGGGCGGCGTCAGTAGGGACAGGTAATATCTTAGCTGCCACGGCTCTTTTAAAATTCATTTAAATGTTTTAATTGTTTTTTTTTATCTTTTAATTATATGGACGCTTATTTACGTTCCGCATCGTTCTCACATTTGTATGCTAGGCTAGTTTTAACTACTCGTTCTAATGAACGAGATGATACACTACACAGAGACTTGGCGAACTTATAATTTTAAGAATAACTTTCTACTGAGTGATTTGCCCATTCTTCTCCATACATTTTTGATGGAGCAACTAGGATCTGTTCAGTTTTCGTGTAAATGTTGACATCCAAAAATGCCTTTAACATAAATGCTTTGTCTTTTTGTATGAGAGACACGAACACACACACATTGTACATTGTTTGTTTTGTACCCCAATCTGTCAAATTATTTGATTGATTTTCAACTTTATTACAACTGAATAAGGTTAATGTTAAATTGGGAATATTTGACAGTCTCTGTACCCATATTTTTGTAGCCTCTGTACATAAAAATTACACCTTTATTTTGTTTTGCTCGTAATGTAAGTAACATTACGAGCAAGTAAATGATTTCTATAAGTAATAATAATAGAAACAACGCTTAACAAAATTAAACTGTTTCTTAAACTTAATTTTATTCGAGCCATACTAAAAGCAGTACAGTACCACATTACCGTGACAGTACCTACAAAGTTACCAACACACCGGTACGGTACCTACCTACTACATTATTAAACAAGTAGGTACGCATCTATGCGCTCGCGCTGCTCGACTGGTCTCGTTCCAAATCGGAGCGTACGCGCCATTGGTCCACTTGTTTTGGGGTTCCTTAAGCATAAGTTATGAAATTGTGAACTTGTATGTTTGCTTATTAGGCTAATTATCTGGTTTTTGTAATTTTGTAAGTTACTTGTTTTAACAGTGGAGCTCGTGGCTTAGTAATAACAGCCACACCGATCAGGTTAAGCTACGCCGGGGTTGGTCTGTGGATGGGTGACCATCTTCAGATATCGAGACTCCTCCGTACCTCGGAAAGCACGTGAAGTTGTTGGTCCCGGCTGTCATTTGTACATCTTTGACAGTCGTTACGGGTCGTCAGAAGCCCGGCAGTCTGACCAATGGTTATCGTATTACCCGGTTCCTGGGTTGTGGCAGATAGGCAGTCGCTTAATGTATAATACTGGTATTCAGCTGCACCCGGGTAGGTTGGAAGCTAATCTTTACAAAGTTGGGAAAAATTGAGGCAGATTGAGTATGTTGCTGATGTTATACATTTCTGTTCTTTCTTTTATTTTCTGTAGCATTTATTAGTAGGTATATAAATTTAAGTAAGAGAAGAAACCACTTCTAAAATATCAAAATAAAATTAAACAACTAGCTTCATCTTTCTGACTGACCGACCCTATGACAATTCAAAAGTGCCTGTAATTGGTTTATTTGAAATAAATGCTTTGAGCTTGAGTTTGAGAATGTATACTTTTCACAACAAAAATAAAACCAACCGATTTCCAAAAAACCATACTACAAAGTGGAAAATAACCTAACTACGGAAATCAGTGTTAATTGTGTAAGAAACTAGTTTATAAGCAGTGGTAGACACATTATTTTGTACAGTCATAGATGTAATAGAAAATATTACATTTCCTGCCACTCACAGACTGTTTTCTTAAGTCAGCCTAGTGGTGTGACCGTCGGACTGCCAAGTCATAAGTCTCGAGTTCGAACCCAAGGCACGCACCTCTGCTTTTACGGATTTGTGTGCGTATTGTAGAACTATCACTTGCTTAAAAATCCGTGAAGGAAAACATCGGGAGGAAACCAGCATGTATGAGAGGTATTTCTCAACAGCATGTGAAGCTAAGTCAGAGGCCCATGGGCAGCTTAAAAACTCTGACACCAGGTTAGTCACTAACCACACGAAGAGAAGAAGACTCATGACAAAACTTCTCCACCAGCGTGCAAAACGAATAATAACTTTACAAACCTACGGAACCATTTAGAAATGAAGCTCTCTGCCAACCTAAAGTTAACGCTCAAATTATTCAGTAGGTGGTCGATCGTCTCATTTGATTGAAACTGAACACCGAAGTCGACTCTTTAATGCTTAGCAATTTCTATTACACAGCTTCGGAGAAACCTTGGAGGCTCTTACAGTGGGACAGTACAATACGAAAAGTGAAGTGTTACGTGTCGTTGTAGCATGTGCAGTGCAACTATTAATTGTCACCTTGACCTGGCGTGCACACATTGCAACAGTGACCGTACGTACTATGAGTTATCGGAGGAAATGTTAATACGTTTCCTTTAATTACTCCTTCCATGTTGCCTGATACTTGGTAATGGATGCGGTCCATTTCACACTAATCAGACTTTCATGTTCCCATTGCTAGGACTCAGGATGAGAAATCATCAAGTCTCCTCCCGCTGTGGGTGGAGCGTAAAGGAGTGTCACCCCTTACTGAGTAAAACTCATCCGTTCCTTCGTTGAGTGCCGGGGCAGCGGTAACTTTCGGACAATCCCGCTGATCCGGCAGGCTTCGGTCCTAACGGGCTCCTTCTTTAATGCTGACATCTCTTTGAAGCGCACGAGAAAAACAAATGCGCCGTCCAGCACGGGCCTGGTCCTGATCAGACAGTGAGCTACCCATTACCTACTCAGCCCGCAGGCCTGTAAGCTTCCTCTCAGTGAGTGGAACTGGGCCGTCATCCACGGGACACAGCGCAGGTTGATGGATGTCACATGTCTTTGAATTTTTGGTTCTAGGTTCCATTTCTTTACGATTCTTCCTTCGTCTACGTCAGCCTTCCCTCCAATGGGCGTAAACGCTCCCTTGTGGGTGCTGCAGGCCTTAAGGGGGGCAGTAAGAAACCCAGAAAAAATGGGGGCGTTATGTAGAGGCTTAGGGGGCGATTTGTAATTTCATTTAGATAGTGATTTTTAAGTATGTGAAAATCACTATAAGTGACACTCAAAATGGGCAGTAGACAAAATAAGTTTGGGAACCCCTGGTCTACATCTTCCTTATGACAATAGATGCTTTCCCATCTAAAGAAATAAAAACCCACTGCCGCTTAGGTAAGTTTAGCAATAGGGTATTTGAAAGGGTAGTGAATAACGTTACTTTTTATGAATTGTCAAAACGCGGAATATGTACGTGATTTGTATGAAGTATAACAAAGTGACGACACAGATTTTTAGAATCAAATGGAATACTTATTAGCATTAAATGCAATTTTACAATTATATCTTCGCATAGTATTTAATTTCTGTACGGTGATTGAAGTTTTTAAGACGAGCGGTCTTTTATCTATGTGATTTCATATTTTATTTTTGACCCTTTCAAATAGTCAATTCTCCGGATTGTGTTGGTGACCTTGGTTCTCCTCCTGATCTCTTTACTTCATTCGATCACAACGATTGGTGCAATCGAATAATTATCACAGTCTTGTACGGTATGTTTGACCTCCCAAATTCACATTTACTTTCATCAAACCATACCACATCGACTTCGCAAGTATTGCTTAACAGATCAGTACCACTTCTGAATTGATTACGGGTAGCGTGTGATCTTATATTGTTTTCTTAATTACAAGCAACTATTGTTGTCTTAACATATTTATCTGGTACTGAATTCACACGTTATTTTGTAGTTTTAGCACCGCTAGAAATCCAGGAAGATTTTTTTAGTTTGAATATTTATTTGCATTTGCAAAACGTTTTTTTGTTGGTAAAATAGGAGAAAAAACTAATTGACGTTCTCATGACGTATGTTTATTTTTTAATTATCACGAAAAATCTTTCTGTGATTCTAATAATTAATTAAGACAAGAGGTGGCAAGACGTCCTAGACGCATACCGCAAGGGATGATTCGAGGTGGCTCATGAGAAAGATGTCTGGAAGGATTTGGGGAAGGCCTTTGCTCAGCAGTGGGACAGTGTAGGCTAAATATAATAATAATAATAATTAATTATGATAATTTGATTTTTTGTGTTGCGGAAGCTCGTGGCTAAGTTATAACAGTCACACGGGTCGATCCATTAGGTTAAGCTACGGTTGCCGGGGTTGGTCCGTAAATGGGTGACCAGGACTCCTCCGTGCTTCGGAAAGCACGTTAAGCTGTCCCAGCTGTCATTCGTAAATCTTTGACAGTCGTTCCGGGTCGTCAGAAGCCCGAAAGTCTGACAGCCAGTCGTACCAAGAGGTATCGTATTATCCAGTTACTGGGTTGTGGAGGTCAGATAGGCAGTCGCTCCATGTAAAATACTGGTATTCAGCTGCATCTAATTAGACTGGAAGCCGGTCCCAGCATAGTTGGGAAAAGGCTAGGCAGATGATGATGAGTGATTAATGCTCGTTCTGTTTGCGAAGTGGGCTGTTAACAGACTGTTAATCATCACGCCTTTAATCTCCGTAGGGTTGGGCAGACGTGGACCTTACCCACATTTCGCTAGTTATATTTAAGTAATGGGTGCGAGTCTATTATGGCGCTTAGGGCCAAGCCTGCCGGGTAAGCGGGATTGTCCGAAAGGGTTACCGCTACCCCGGAACATAAAGAGCTACGGAAGGAACATGGATGGGTTTTAGTCAGTAAGAGTCTGACACTACCTTCCGCTCCACCCAGAGCGGGAGCAGTCATTGGATGATTTCCCAGCCTTAAAAAAAATAAAAAGGCTGCTACTAAGAAATCCTGAATACAAAAACCCAATAACTTTTTGGCCAGCCCGGGAATCTTACCCAGGACCTCATGCAACCGCAAGGCCAGCCTTTCCCATTGTGGGCGATAACGCCCCCATGAACCAGACCCAGAAAAAAAAATGGGGGCGTTGTGTGGAGGCTTAGGGGGTGATTTGTAATTTTATGTAGTTAGTGGTTTTTGTTTTTTAAGTACAGAGGCCAGCACATCAAGTTACCTCAATCTGTCAAATTTCTTTGATAGTAGTTTATAGTAGTAGTGTATAGTGTGTGTAGTATTTCAACTTTATTGCAAAGACATAAGGTTCATTTTTAATTGAGAAAATTTGCCAGTTAGGGATAGCTTGATGTGCTGACGTCTGTATCTAGATGAAAAAAGGAGGGGCTGTGCTACAAAATAATTTATTAACAGTGCAGGGGTTCCCAATATAGATTTTGGGACCAAAACCACTCATTATCAGGTCATGTTTGCCGAAATAAACGTATTTTCTTTCATCTCAACGAGGTAGTCGAGGAGACTATAATTTCAACAACGAAATTACTCTCATTTCTTGAACGCAACTAGCGCCATCTACAACACAATAGTTGGTCACAATAGCTTAGGCATTGGTTGTAATAACCCTATTGTCTAACTCAAGGTAACAGTTGTTATTAAATTTACATATTATATGCATTCAGATCTTCTTTCTGTTCGTACATAATATTTGACAGATTTGGTTAGTTTTTTTGTAAATTTTTGGTCAGCTTTGTGGTCACTTAAACTCAAACTCAATGCATTTATCTATACTATAATAATAATAATATTATAAAGAGGAAAACTTTGTTTGTTTGTTTGTTTGGTTGTAATGAATAGGCTCAAAAACTACTGGACCGATTTTAAAAATTCTTTCACCGTTGAAAAGCTTAGTTTTCTAGGAGTAACATAGGCTACTTTTTATCCCGGGAAAAATAACGGGTCCCACGGGAAAGACCACGGGAGCGAAGCCGCGGGCAAAGTGCTAGTTTCAAATAAACTAATTACAGGCACTTTTGAATTGTCAAGGGGTCGGTCAGCCAGAAAGGTGAAGCTAGTTGCCCATTCCAAAGCAGTTGGATACCTATGGAGAAGAACGGGCAAGAAACTCCATTGACACTCTTTTAAATCAAAGTAAATGGTTACAAAATCTTACATCATTCAAGTTGAAATATACATGTGAGAACGATGCAGAACGTAAAAAAGCGTCCATAATTAAAAGATAAATAAAAAACAATTCAAGCTAAGAGATGACCAGTCCCTACTGACAGCGCCCATTCACGAACATGACGCATGGATTAGCACCATTCAGCTCAACCATTTTGATGGGAGCTAAATGATCCAACACACGCGCCACTATCAGTGAGACATTACAGGGAGCATGACATGCTCTCAGCTGCCAGGGCACATTCAAGTCAATGTAAGACGTACTCAGTAAATTAAATTGTAACTTTATATTAGGTACATAGTACTCACAAAAAGGCAGGCAGATGTTGATATAGTTAGTAGTTCACTAACTACTAGCTTATAAGTATAAGGAAAAACAGACTTAGCATAAAATAATCTTGGAAGCAATGGTACCTATGAATCATCAACACTACCATTTTAATATCATCATAATAATAATAATAATAATATATCCTTTGACATTTCACACAGCGCCATATCGTCCCAAGCTAAGCAACCTAATGCTTGTGTTATGGTAACGAGATGGCTGATATACTACATATATACATTTTTTTTTGTAAATACATACATATTATAGATAGAAAAACACCCAGACTCGTAACAAATACTTGCAGGTCGTACAAATATTTGTTCCGTGCGGGAATCGAACCCGCGACATAGTGCGCAGCAGTCAATCGCTCAACCACTGCGCCAACCGTGTCATCTGCGTAGCCTTTTCCCAACTATGTTGGGGTTGGCTTCCAGTCTAACCGGATGCAGCTGAATACCAGTATTTTACATGGAGCGACTCCCTATCTGACCTCCACAACTCAGTAACTGGGCAATACGATACCCCGGGCGACGATTCTGACGACCCGTAACGACTGTCAAAGATGCACAAATGACAGCTGGGACCAACGGCTTAACGTGCTTTCCGAGGCACGGAGGAGTCTCGTTAAGTAAAGATGATCACCCATCCACGGCCAACCCCGGCAAGCGTAGCTTAACCTGATGGATCGACCTGTGCGGCTGGTATTACTTAGCCACGAGCCCCTCTATCATCTATCATCCATTGCTTTCCCACTGTGAAGTAAGATTAAAATAATACTGCTATAATCGGTGGTAGTCTGCCCCCTGGTATCGAATCATGGCTGACTAGCACCAAAAACTACCCAGCAACTACCCAACCAATGAAGCAGTTAAAACCAGAAATATCCGGTTTAGCAACTTATTTGCAATTTAAAGGGGTCATCTCGAAAATTTGTAAATATTTAAATCAATTGCGAAACTCGTCGTAGCTAATTTGATTGCGATTAAATTCACGGCAGTCTTCCGCGATTGTCGTTTTTAATCTACACTTATACAAAACTAGCTTTTGTCCGCGTTTATTTAGAAGTAGCTGCTCCCGCGTGGTTTCACCCACTGCTCGGCTCCTATTGGTCGTAGCGTGATGTTACATAGCCTATAGCCT
This sequence comes from Hyppa rectilinea, assembly GCA_951799385.1. Classification (NCBI taxonomy): domain Eukaryota; kingdom Metazoa; phylum Arthropoda; class Insecta; order Lepidoptera; family Noctuidae; genus Hyppa; species Hyppa rectilinea. Next base: position 9,438,182 of record OX637329.1, on the reverse strand, counting down.
TTCTCGATAAATGGACTATCCAACACAAAAATAATTTTTCAATTCGGACCAGTAGTTCCAGAGATTAGCGCGTTCAAACAAGCAAACTCTTCAGCTTTATAATATATAAATTCGGGTTGTGCTCTGCATGTAATAATTCCATCCCACAGTTGGGACATAGGTGGAGTGACCATCTTTACATACCGAGACTCCTCCGTGCCACGGAAAGCACGTTAAGCCATTGGTCCCGGCTTGTGCATCTTTGACAGTCGTTACGGGTCGTCAGAAGCCCGAAATTTGACAGCCAGTCTTACCAAGGGGTATCGTATTGCCCAGTTACTGGGTTGTGGAGGTCAGATAGGCAGTCGCTCCTTGTTAAATACTGGTATTCAGCTGCATCCGGTTAGACTGGAAGCCGACCCCAACATAGTTGGGAAAAGGCTAGGCAGATGATGAGAGGGGACACAGGCCTATCCACTTACCATCAGATGGACTGTTAATTACCAAGTGGTTTAAAATGATTGGATTAGTGGTTGCACTGCCACGCAAAGTTATCAAAAAAAGGTTTGGAAAGTTAAAAAATGATGTCGTAATAATTATGACAGCAAATTAAGGTGGGTACGGTGAACCGAACTTTAGTTGTTACGCGCACTACGAAAATAGGTCGTATAGCCGTATTTAAAAGGGTAGTGAATAACGTTACTTTTTATGAATTCACAAAACGCGGAATTTGTACGTGATTTGTATGAAATATAACAATGTGACGTCACAGATTTTTAGAATCAAATGGAATACTTATTAGCATTGAATGCAATTCTACAATTATATCTTCGTATAATATTTAATTTCTGTACGCTGATGGATTTTTAAGACGAGCGATCTTTATTCCATGTGGGCAGACTCTACTCTACTCTATTCTCTAGACGATTATGTAAAAACCGGTTATGTGCGATTCGGACCCGCGCACGAAGGGTTCCGTACTATTATTTACAAAAACGGCAAAAAAATGACGTTTTTTGTATCGGAGCCCATTTAAATATATATTTTATTTTGTTTTTTAATATTTTTTTGTTATAGCGGCAACAGAAATACATCATCTGTGAACATTTAAACTGTCTAACTATCATGGTTCATGAGATACAGCCTGGTGACAGACAGACAGATGGACGGACAGCGGAGTCTTAGTAATAGGGTCCCATTTTAGGGCACGCCACGATAGTGGCGGTAAGGCCCCTCTTTGAGGAGTGGCTAGAGAGGCGTCACGGCACCCTCACCTACCGCCTGACGCAGGTCCTCACCGGACATGAATGTTTCGGGAGGTTCCTGCACATCATCAGGCGGGAGGAAACGCCCGGGTGTCACCACTGCGAGAATCGCCCAGAGGACACGGTAGAACATACGGTGCAAACCTGCCCCGCTTGGGCGGAGCACCGCCGTGTCCTCGTAGAGGCGATCGGCGGCGAACTCTCGCGCCCGGCCCTGGTGCAAGCCATGGTCCGGGGCGAGAGGGAGTGGGAGGCAGTCACCTCCTTCTGCGAAAACGTCATGCTCGCGAAGGAGGTGGCGGGATGGGAGAAAGGTCCTCCCGTCCCAGCCGCCGCAGGAGACGCCCCGGGCGTCGGGAGCCACGTGACGACTCCTGGCCACCGTAGGCGCGGGCCTGCGGACGGTGAGTAATGGGTGACTCACCGTCCGATCAGCACCAGACCCGTGCCGGACGGCGCGTATATGTTCCACGCGCGCCTCAAAGAGATGTCAGCATATGAAGGGGCCCCTCAGGGCCAAGCCTGCCGGGTAAGCGGGATTGTCCGAAAGGGTTACCGCTACCCCGGAACATAAAGGGCTACGGAAGGAACATGGATGGGTTTTAGTCAGTAAGAGTCTGACACTCCCTTCCGCTCCACCCAGAGCGGGAGCAGTCATTGGATGATTTCCCAGCCTTAAAAAAAAAGGGTCCCATTTTACCCTTTTGTTACGGAACATTTAAAATCAAAAAGCAATAACATTATAACCCAATTAAAACGAAGACAATCCATGAAAAACGGAACGAACAAATAAAACAATACAAAAAACTACTACTACCTACTTTTCACACCACAAATAAACTTCGACCTACATAATAAACCGTTTCTTAGCTTCCTAGTAACAAGTGTTTTTTAGAATAAAGACAAAATGTAGATCGATTGAGACAAGTAGTCTAAGTTCAAAACAAACGCGACGAGAATAACAATAGATGGAGAGGCTGACAAAGTGTGGTACACGGGACGAGCTGTAGCGAGTAGTTTGTTTAGTGTAGTGGTTATTTTTTGCACGCAAGTCTATCGATGTACAGAGGCCAGCACATCAAGTTACCACAATCTTTCAAATTTCTTTGATAGTATTTAAACTTTATTGCAAAGACATAAGGTTCATTTTTAATTGAGAAAATTTGACAGTTAGGGATAGCTTGATGTGCTGGCGTCTGTACACTGTGTGAAAAAAAAACCACCCACCCCGTTCTCTTCGGTTGGAAACAAGATCATTCTAAGTTTAATAAACAATAACCTAATAATAACATATCCTTGGACATTTCACACAACCCCATAAAGTCCCAAGCTAACCAACCTAATGCTTGTGTTATGGAAACAAGATGGCTGCTAAACTACTTATGTATATGTATATATTTGTCGTAAATACATACCATTCATACCATCCATACATACCATCACATTATAGATAGGAAAACACCTAGACTCGTAACAAATACTTGCAAGTCGTACAAATATTTACTCAATTTGTTGTCAATATAAATATACAGTGTGTTAGGTAAAACGAGGGACGTACTTTCAGGTTGTATAGTACTCATGGAAATCAACAACTTTGTCCATGGGACCAACTCTGAAATATGTAAAAAAAAATATCAGCTGTTCTGTAAAATTTTGACGAATTATGCGAACATAAATGTACCGAACAGTTGATTTTTTTTCGTGATTTCAGATATAGTACAGACGGCAGCACATCAAGCTATCCCTAACTGTCAAATTTTCTCAATTAAAAATGAACCTTATGTCTTTGCAATAAAGTTGAAATACTATCAAAGAAATTTGACAGATTGTGTTAACTTGATGTGCTGGCCTCTGTACCATAGTCAAAGTTGTTCATTTTCATGAGTATAGTAAGCAATGAATGTGTGTGAATTACGTGAAAAAAAATTATGAAAACTTATTCATTTTTAAAAGCATATTGGACATTGGTCGAATAAAGGACTTTCTTTTCTAAGTCAGTTAAAAATTCAAGTAAATAAGCTTTTGTAAACTAACACAAAAATACTTCTAATACCAAATCGTTTCAGCCGTTCTCAAGCTATGCTCTTAAGCGGGATTGTCCGAAATGGTTACCGCTACCCCGGAACATAAAGGGCTAAGGAAGGAACATGGAGGGGTTTTAGTCAGTAAGAGTCTGACACTCCCTTCTGCTCCACCGGGAGCGAGAGAAGTCATTGGATTATTTCCCACACTCAGAAAAAAAAAGCTATGCTCTTACAAACGAGTAGCATTTTAAATGTAATCAAAACATTTATTGGTTTGCAATCATGGATAATTAGTACACAGATGGTGTAATATAAGAATCGTCCATGCTCTGCCGTCACTTGGAAGTGCAAATCTTATATTTAGTTAATACAAAAAATCAAAATCAAAGTATATTTATTTCAAAAAAACCAATTACAGACACTTTTGAATTGCCAAGGGGTCGGTCAGTCAGAAAGATGAAGCTAGTTGCCCATTCCAAAGTAGTAGGTACCTATGGAGAAGTACAGGCAAGAAACTCCACTGACACTCTTTTAAACAAAATATTGGTAACATAATTCGTATTATTATTATACATGTGAGAACGTTGCAGAACGTTAAAAGCATATAATAAGCATAAAATATGTAAAATCAGTTCAAAAATTTAATTAAATAAGCCATAGTCGCTAAGAGATGACCATTCCCTACTGACAGCGCCCTTTCACGAACATGACGCATGGATTAGCACCATTTAGCTCGCTCAATTCGAAGGGAACTAAATGATCCAAGACGCGCGTCACCCTTAACGAGACATTAAAGTGAGCATGGCATACTCTCAGCCGCCAGAGCTATCATCCTAATATTTATTAAACCGAAAGTTTGTGTTTGTATGTTTGTCACTTATTCACGCGTAACGGCTGAACGGAACAAAATCAACGTCAAACCATTTATTTCAAAGAAAGGCACTTTTGAACGTCAGCGATCTGGATGAAACCATCGAAGCCACGTTCAAGATCTAAGCCTTAATAAATTCAAATCGTTCGTTAAACGCAAGTTGTGCCAGAATGCTTATTATACTGTCAAAGACTTTATTGAAGACAAAATGGTTTGGGATTTAGCTGCTCCAATTGTTTACATATTGAATATTCTTTCTTTTTTTTATATCCTAAACTAATTGATTAGCATCTGAGATTACTCCTGGAGTTGCTGAAGATTCACAAAAACTTTTTGCATTATAAAACTTCTATCTCTTACCATTGTATAATTCCATAGCACTTTTGTGAGTACTATGTACCTACTATAAAGCTACCATTTGCTGAGTGCGTCTTACATTGACTTGAATGTGCCCTGGCGGCTGAGAGCATGTCATGCTCCCTGTAATGCCTCACTGATGGTGGCGCGTATGTTGGATCATTTAGCTCCCATCAAAATGGTTGAGCTGAATGGTGCTAATCCATGCGTCATGTTCATGAACGGGCGCCGTCAGTAGGGACTTGTCACCTCTTAGCTGCCACGGCTGTTTTAAAATTTAACTTAATTTTGAATTGTTTTTTAAATCTTGTAATTTATGGACGCTTTTATTAAGTTCTGCATCGTTCTCACGTGTATATTTCAACATGAATGATGTAACCCAGTTTTTGTAAACATATTTTGATTTAAAAGAGTGTCCATGGAGTTTCTTGCCCGTTCTTCTCCATAGGTACCTACTGCTTTGGAATGGGCAACTAGCTTCATCTGTCTGACTGACCGACCTCTTGACAATTCAAAAGTGCCTGTAATTGGTTTATTTGAAATAAATGCTTTGAGTTTGAGTTTGAACTATTGAGCGGATCCAGATGAAATTTGGCACAAAGGTAGTTTATGACCTGGATTTACACATAGGGTACTTTTTTATCCCGGTCGTACGTTCCCTTGGAAAAAATTTCGACATCCACGTGGACAAAGCCGCTGATAGCAGCTATTATATCATAATTTTAAATAACAATTACGAAAATACATAATACGAGTACAATAAACAGACTAATGTCAAATCGTTTGAAATACATAAAAATGCCAAAGTATACATTTTTACTATAGATTTATGTATAAAAGTTTGTATAACAGATTGGTACACGTCCGGAACGAGAAATAACATTTATGTTTATTCATAAATCTACATAATATTTAACATAAATAAAATGCATGCTATATTATACTTGACATCGTTACACATTAATTACTTAACTAAGAAAGTTAAAATAAATAAGAATAAAAGGAGGCAGCACTCGGGTCTATTTCGATATTTTTAATGTTTTGAACGAATAGTGGAAACAATTTATGTTAATAAATATTTTAATAGTATCGGGAAAGGATGGGGTTTTTTTGAGGATGTGAACCCATCAAATGACTCCTCGCGCTCTGGGTGAAGTGGAAAGGAGTGTCTGACTCTTACTAACTATAACCCATCCATGTTCCTTCCTTAACCCTTTATGTTCCGGGGTAGCGGTAACCCTTTCGGACAAACCCGCAATATATGTTTTTATTTATTTATTGGATCCCAACAGACGCTACACTGTTGCATGCATGTTAACATGAACAGGGACAAATACAAGTGTGCTTCCAATTATAGGCGACCATATCATGCACTTAACATCTAGGTAGGTAGAACCAGTTTGGCTAGGTCGTACACATTAATATTACTCACAATACAATACACAAAAACCAAAGAAAGGAAAACAGAATTAAAAGCTAAAGCAGATTTAAAGAAAACAACAATATGTTTACGTCGTGAGGATACCAGCATGTCTGAGGGATATTTCTCAACAGCATGCAAAGCTAAGTCAACTCTTACACCAGGTTAGTGACTAACCACACGAAAATGAAGAAGAAGACAATATGTTTTCAACCTATTCATCAAGTTAGGTGTTAAAACCAAGTCGCCTATTACTTAGACCACACTAGAAACAGCTTTCTCCGATCGCGACATATTTGTCCGGCGCATCACTTTCTGATAAATATTTAGTAAACATGTCAAGTACACGCCGATGACCAAGTGAGGGTTCCGTTCTAGATTTTAGAAATTACGTTTTTAAGCGACCGTCGTGATGGCTCAGAGGTTTAGGCCCAACCTCTCACGTACGAGGTTGTGAGTTCAAAGCCGAGCAAGTACCATTGTGAAATTTTAAAATTCATATATACTTTCCGAGTTCACATGATCTGTAAAATCAGAGGTGCGTGCAATTATTTCTCTCAACAGCATGTGAAGCGAAGTCAGAGGCCAATGGGCAGCATAAAAACTCTGACACCAGGTTAGTCACTAACCACACGAACAGAAGAAGATAAGGTGCGTGCTTTGGGTTCGTACTCGAGACCTATGACTTGGCAGTGTGACGGTCATCCCACTAAGCTATCACTGCCATTAGTGAAAAAAACATCGTGAGGAAACCAGCATGTCTGAGAGATATTTCTCAACAGCATGTGAAGCTAAGACAGAGGCCCATGGGCAGCATAAAAACTCTTACACCAGGTAGTCACTAACCACACGAAAAGAAAGAAAAACTTGATGGTAAGGGGACTCTGTCGCTTATGGACATAGGACATACGCAGTGCCAAAGACATCGCAGATGCGTAGCCATACCAGAAACAAAGCACCATAATGGATGATTCATACCTTTTATTTGCATACGTAATCCTGCTCGCGTGGATCTCGGAAAGAATCCCAAGATAACGTACTACTGGGTTAAGTATCCTATGTGTTTATTCAGGTCCTAAACTACCTCTGTGCCAAGTTTCATCCAAATCCGTTCAGCCATTTCAGCGTGAAGTAACAAATATACAAACGCAAACACTCACAAACTTTCGCCTTTGTAATATTAGTGTGTTGTGATTGGAAAGTGGGTTTGTTTGTTACCTTTTCACTCCTAAACCGCTGAATCGATCATCCTGAAATTTTGTATACACGTTGTCAGTTGTATAGAAACGGACATAGGGTACCTTTCATCCCGAAAACCAGTACTGTTCCCGAGGAAAACCACAAAAACTTTCTAATAATAATAGATGGCGCCACGTGTCTTTTGAATCATGATTGAATTATAATTATTACAAGCAGATTCTAAATTGACGTGAGCGAAGCTGCGGACAAAATATAGTATTTTATATAGTTTTTGTTTTCTTCCTGTATGTACTGTGTAAGTATTTGACGCATGTTGCATTTTAAACAGGGAATGAATAATTCTTTAATTTTATTGTGTTTAATTAAAATAAATATGTATTAGCCAAAGTGATGATGAGGAAGCGATTTTAAATTATTAAATAAGCATTGTTATTATTTTTGCAGAGATGAGTAATCTTTTTAAGCGACTTCGCTAAAGCTATTACATAATATAGGCATAATTACGAATTGTGATTAGGTTATGATTAAGTTAATTAGAATTCTTGAAGCATATTGTGATTCATATCAAAAATATCTAACATAGCTTCTGCCAGCGGCTTCGCCCGCGTGATGGTCGGAAATTGTGACATTATGGGAGTTTTAGTAAGGATTCCTACTTTCTTTTTAAATATAATAATTATAGCCTATGTCACCCGGGGATAGTACCTACAGCTTCCCAACAGTAAAAGAATATTTCAAATCGGTTCAGTAGTTTCGGAGCATATTCAATGCAAACAAACAATCAAATCTTTCCTCATACATATTATTAGTATAGAAGACCCAGTCACTTAACAACACATTATATCATCATTCTTATCTCCGAAGGGCAAATCAGAGGTGTACCTATAGTGGGTGTACAGACGCCAGCACATCAAGCTATCCCTAAGTGTCAAATTTTCTCAATTAAAAATGAACCTTATGTCTTTGCTCTAAAGTTGAAATACTATCAAAGAAATTTGACAGATTATGGTAACTTGATGTGCTGGCCTCTGTACATGTCACCATGTTTAAGTCCCATATATCAGGGGCGCGCCTATTGCCATCAACCGGGACAAACCCAGAGTCCGTGCTACTACTAAGAAATTCTAGATGGGAAAAAAAACCCAACACTTTGCCCGGCCCGGGAATCGAACCCAAGACGTCATGCTCAGCAGTAACGCTTGCAGCCTCTAGACCATCGACTGCGTTTTTTTTAATTCCTTTTTGTTATAATGTTGTGTTGTGTGCCTTAGTCTGTAATGTATTTTCTTGCTTTTCTTAAAGAACTTGTAATGAAATATCTTCACTTAGTAGAATAAGTTTTGTTTGTAAGTAATTGTGCCGAGTCGTGACAACCAATGGCTTGAGGGCCAAGAGCCTCATTACTGAGCCTCTCGTCCGATTCGGTCAAGGGCTTGATTACATTACGGCACGTCAACTAGGATTTGTCAATCATACCTGTGCGACATTCTATTTCTCATACTAAGGAAGGTACCTGCAGCATGAGGTCCTAAGCGGGATTATCCGAAAGAGCTACCGCTACCCCGGAACATAAAGGGCTAAGGAAGGAACATGGATGGGTTTTAGGCAGTAAGAGTCTGACACTCCCTTCCACTACACCCAGAGCGGGAGGACGGAAGGAGTGATTTGATGATTACCCAGACTCAAAAAAAAATGTATGAGGCCCTGGATTTCATTACCAGGCCGGATAAATTATTATCACGAGACGTTAGACGCCACGCCGGTCACCGGTGACCGCAAACAATACATTTTCTATTGTGTCTGCTACGTGGTATTCAATGACTTATTGGGGTTTTCCATCTGGAATACTCAGTAACAGCCCGGAGTCTGGATTTGTGCCCGGTTGATGGCAATAGACTCGCCCCCTATTACATGGGACATGAAACATAACTGGTGAATTTTGGGTATAATGAAAAACCTGAGTGAAACCTTATGAGGAATCTAAGGGCTGGCCGGTTAGAAAATAACTGATAGCATTCGACCTTTCAAAATTATGGAATATTTTGACAGGTTTTTATAAAAGAAATTAATAGGAGTCTGTCAGTAGCAGTGCTGATGGACGCATGTATTCTTAAAAAGCAATATAATTCAATAGCTATCACTAGACTACCTGTGACTATCGAGATGACGACTAATAGAGAAGTATGGAAGAAGAAGACATGTTGCGCCGACCCCAAATAGATTGGGATAAGGGCAGGAGAATGATGAGCTACTGCCCCGTGTTTGTATTTTGTACGATAGAAATCCCTACAAAACACAACACGAGCTCTACCTCTGATCTGACCTTCACTGTATTGTACCTACATGGAGCGACTGCCTATCTGACCTCCATAACCCAGTAACTGGGCAGTACGATACCCCTTGGTAAGATGGCTGTCAGACTTTTGGGCTTCTGACGACCCGTAACGACTGTCAAATATGCACAAATGACAGCAGCGACAAACGTGCTTTCCGAGGCACAGAGCAGTCTCGGTATGTAAAGATGGTCACCCATCCACGGTCAACCCCGGTAAGCGTGGCTTAACCTGATGGATCGACCTGTGCGGCTGTTAGTACTTAGCCACGAGCCCCTCCATGACCCATAGTAAAAAATGATCTGTTGTGTAGGTAGTGTGTGCTACTCACGTGAGTGACAGTGTCTTCTCTCAAACATCACGCTGACAACACAACGTGCGTGGCAGAGCTCCCACCAAACAGGTAGAGAATACCGCTCTGACTAGCACGCAATGTCTCCATTATACCAGTTATTAGAGCATAACTATAGATAGACGCATTTCCATTTTATATGCGTGGTTTCTTTAGTGTGGACAGACCGGAGATTGTAATAACCACACCCCTTATTAGATGGGATTGAGGCCGATGGTTCCCGAAAGCATTCAAAAGTCAATCATCATCATCATTCTTCCGCCCTTATCCCAATTTATTAGCGCTCGGCGCATGTCATTTTCTTCCACACTTCTCTATTAGTCGTCATCTCGGTAGTCACTCCCTTTCTAGCCATATCATCTTTCACACAATCTATCCATCGTTCCTTTGCACGCAAGGCAAGGCATTCAAAAATAACGGATTGCAAATTCAACCACCAATCTTCTTACTTTTTCGTGTGGTTAGTGACTAACCTGGTGTCAGAGTTTCTATGCTGCCCATGGGCCTCTGACTTAGCTTCACATGCTGTTAATAATTATATATCATTTATTTCAGGTAACAAAGACACATAACATATATATATATACCTTACAAACTATCATACATATTTATAAAAACCACAAAAATAAAAACTACTGCCCACGAAGTGACGGCTAAAAAATAACTCTCTCGCATGAAGGCTTCCTCACGATTCATCATCACTTTTTTAAGCAAGTGATAATTTGTCCAATACGCACATGCATCAGTAAAGTCAGAGGGCCTTTGCCTTGGGTTCGAACTCGAGACCTATGACTTGGCAGTCCGACGGTCACACCACTAGGCTATCACTTTACCACCAATGAGTTGCCAGAGAGTTGTAGGACTAGCATTTCGAAATGACGATTTGATAGTGTACTACACACCGCTGTCTATCTCTCCGGACCATAAAGGCGTGATGTTATGTACCTATAGGAAATCTTGAAGAGAGACTTTTTATATACATGATTGTAATTCTGTATATACGAACTTGTTACGGCCGCCAACCATATTTTGATCAACGTACAACCTCACGCTGCAAATAGACTATTCGAAACGGTAAAAGTAAAATATGAAATCACATAGATAAAAGACCGCTCGTTTATAAACTTCCATCACCGTACTGAAATTAAATATTATGCGAAGATATAATTGTAAAATCACACTTCATGCTAATAAGTATTCCATTTGATTCTAAAAGTCAGTGACGTCACATTGTTATATTTCATACAAATCACGTACAAATTCCGCGTTTTGACATTCACAAAAAGTTACGTTATTGACCAGTCTTTCAAATACCCAATTGCTTAAAAGCTATGAAAATTTGAGATGGGAAAAGGCTAGGCAGATTGATTTGACTGGCATTTTATTATTTTGGAACTCCGTACTACGCTAGAGCAGCTCCCTAGCGCTGCGCTGCCTAGAGCTGCCCTAGCTGATTTATACAAAAAACCCCAATATTGCAACAGCCGCAACCAACAAGATCCTGTCCCTTTTGGCTCCTGTCTCCTCAAACCTTGAGCACGTGTCGCAACACACCCATAAGGCTACCCGAGGGTCGGTGGAGCCGTTGCGTGATATCACCTCGACGACACGCGGACGTGACGGGCATGAGAAATAGATGACGCTCACAACGGGAAAACACTGGCGAAGATTATTCTGTACGTGTGCCGAAGAGTAATTGTTAGGTTCGGAAGGTAATTATTTTATGAAATTGACTATTTGAAACGGTCAAAAATAAAATATAAAATCACATACAAGAAAGACCGCTCTTAAAGACTTCATCACCGTACAGAAATTAAATATTATGCGAAGATATAATTATAAAATTGCATTTAATGCTAATACTTCCATTTGATTCTAAAAATCTTTGACGTCACATTGTTATATTTCATACAGATACACAACACGTACAAATTCCGCGTTTTGACAATCCATAAAAAGTAACGTTATTGACTACCCTTTCAAATACCCAATTAAGCTGGTTTGTTCTTGGTTTAGTCATTTTCTTTACTATTTTGGGGCAGCTTTCCAGTTAAAAAGAGATGCAGTAAATGATATGGAGCGACTACCTAACTGACCCTCATAACCCAGTTACAGGAGGTAACACGATTCCCCTTGGCGAGACTTGATAGAGTTTCTTCTTTATCTATCTATATATAAGGTGTTAAAAAATTAACTCTAAGAATTTCGTGGGAGCATTGTACTCGTCGTTATGAACAACTTTTACTATGGGATAAACCCTGAAATCGCGAAAAAAATATGAGCTGTTCCATACATTTTATTGAGTTACGTGTGCCTAAATGTATGGAACAGCTCATATTTTTTTCGCGATTTCAGGGTTCATCCCATAGTAAAAGTTGTTCATAACGACGAGTACAATGCTCCCACGAAATTCTTAGAGTTAATTTTTTAACACCTTATATATAAAAATCAATTGCTGTTCGTTAGTCTCGCTAAAACTCGAGAACGGCTGGGCCGATTTAGATGATTTTGGTGTTGAAATGTTTGTCGTAGTCCAGGGAAGGTTTAAAAGGGGTTTTGAGAAAAGCTAGGAGGGACCCACCCACCTAGCTTTTCTCACCTTTTAAACCTTATTAGGTAGGGTAGTTAGGTAGGGTAAGTAGGTAGGGTAGGTAGGTAGGGTAAGTAGGTAGGGTAAGTAGGTAGGTAGAGTAGGTAGGTAGGGTAGTTAGGGTAGGTAGGGTTTTAGTCAGTAAGAGTCTGACACTCCCTTCCGCTCCACCCAGAGCGGGAGCAGTCATTGGATGACTTCCAAGCCTTAAAAAAAAATAAAAAAATAAAAGGTAGGTAGGGTAGTTAGGTAGATAGGGTAGGTAGGGTAGGTAGGTAGGGCAAGTAGGGTAGGTCAGGTAGGTATAGTGAAGACAGGACAACGACTGTCGGGTCAGCTAGTTGGTAACATAATTCTTGCATTGCCCCTTGTAGTGAGTAGTCACTCACTCGTGCTATGTGTGTGTATGACCTGGATTAACACACAGGATTTTTTATCCCGATAATACTCTTTTGGGATTCTTTCCGAGATCCACGCGAGCATTACGTATGAGAGGATTACGTATGCAAATAAAAGGTATGAATCACCCATTATGGTGCTTTGTTTCTGGTATGGCTACCCATCTGCGATGTCTTTGGCACTGCGTATGTCCTTTGTCCATTAGCGACAGTCTCCTTACCATCAGGTTTTTCTTTCTTTTCGTGTGGTTAGTGACTAACCTGGTGTCAGTTTTTTGTGCTGCCCATGGGCTTCACATGCTGTTGAGAAATATCTCTCAGGCATGGTTTCCTTACGATGTTTACCTTCATCGATTTTTAGGCAAGTGACTATTAGACTTTAGTGTCTTATGTCATCTACCACTAACCTATGAAGTTTACTTAGTGACTAATTTGTAACTTTTGTACAACCTTCATAGATTGTAAGCCTATTGTAAGTAAGATTTTTTTTTTTATAAAAGATGAGGTAACGTTTTTGTAAGCGGCTTATATAGACTTTGACATTTTTTGTTGAAGTACACATTCTTTAGTCAGTATTACAAATAATTGATGCAAGGTTAGCGAAAACTATGGTGTGGTTCTGTGGGTTTTTGAGTAGAAATTGCAAAGTAGATGTCTTCTTTTTTTGGTAAGAGTCTGACACTCTCCAGTCTTACCAAGGGGTTTCGTATTGCCCAGTTACTGGGTTGTGGAGGTCAGATAGGCAGTCGCTCCATGTAAAATACTGGTATTCAGGTGCATCCGGTTAGACTGGAAGCCGACCCCAACATTGTTGGGAAAAGGCTAGGCAGATGATGATGAGTCTGACACTCCTTTCCGCTTCACCCAGAGCGGGAGGAGTCATTCGATGATTTCCCACCCTCAAAAAAAAGTATTTGTCTGGAGCCAGAATTTTGTTCCTGACAGACAAAGTTCAATTAACTTATTTTAAACTAGCACTTTGCCCGCGGCTTCGCTCCCGTGGTCTTTCCCGTGGGACCCGTTATTTTTCCCGGGATAAAAAGTAGCCTATGTTACTCCTAGAAAACTAAGCTTTCCAACGGTGAAAGAATTTTTAAAATCGGTCCAGTAGTTTTTGAGCCTATTCATTACAACCAAACAAACAAACAAACAAACAAAGTTTTCCTCTTTATAATATTAAGTATAGATATAGGCACATGAAAGGCATTTTTTGATTCCAATCCGTACGTTGCCCGCGTGGTGAATTGTCTTTCCCGCTCTGGGTGGAGCGGAAGAGAGTTCTTACTGACTTGTTTGAAAGAGTATCCATGGAGTTTCTTGCCCGTTCTTCTCCCTAGGTACCTACTGCTTTGGAATGGGCAACTAGCTTCATCTTTCTGACTGACCGACCCCTTGACAATTCAAAAGCGCCTGTAATTGGTTTATTTGAAATAAATATTTTGTTTTTGAGTTTGCGTTTGACTAAAACCCATCCATGTTTCTGCCTTAGCCTTTTGTTTTTCCTGTATATTCTTCGAAATCATTCAGATTGTGATTGATAGTGTATTACGCAATTACGGTACACGGATACCGGTTGCAAGTACTACACACTTATTCTAGGTCTTATACACTTAAGCCGGTCAAAGATCACTTATAATATGTAGAACAGACGCCAGCACATCAAGCTATACCTAACTGTCAAATTTTCCCAATTGAAAATGAACCTTATACTTCCGTAATAAAGTTGGAAATCTATCAAAGAAATTTGACAGGGGTAACTTGATGTACAAAGTCATATAAATGCTTAATGATAACGCAACATAGGTAGGTATCTATTGCTACGATCAATTACCTACACGCATAGAAGAATTCAAGGAAAAACAAAAGCTGACGTAAATTGAAGTGTTGCAATGGACTTCGAGAGGCTTGATTGACTAGAATGTTTCTTATACGTAAAGGGGGCTACACACGTTCGGTATGGCAGTAGGTATTTGTTGAGGCAGTCACTGGTCCTTATTTTTTGAGGGTGGGAAATCATCAAATGATCACCGCTCTGGGTGGAGCGGAAGGAAATGTCAGACTCTTACTGACTAAAACTCATCCATGTTCCTTCCTTAGCCCTTTATGTTCCGGAGTAGCGGTAACATTTCGGACATTCGCGCTTACCCGGCAGGCTTCGGCCCTCCTTCGCAGAAGAAGGTGACTGCCTCCCTCTCCCTCATGCTCCGAACCATAGCTTGCACCAGGGCCGGACGCGAGAGGTCGCCGCCGCCGCCTATTGTCTCTACGAGGACACGGCGGTGCTCCGCCCAAGCTGACTGGTCTCCACCGTGTCCTCAGTCACTGGTGAAGCTGGGGAGTTTCTTGCGACAGTTTTGGAAGACTAGTGTTGTATAATTATGACGTTCAAAAAGTTTTGCTTCTCAGCCTAACTTAAATACAACGTGGCGCTACAATGGTGACATTAATTTAACACACGGGTAGGGCTAGTGCCCATTAATCATATAAATGTAGATAGGTTAAAATAAATTGCTGATTGAAAAACAAAATGTTTTCAAACAAACTAAATACTTAATAAAAAATTAACTAAAATTGAGATCAGTTGTTTCATCCTAATAGTATTGCTTATTAATTTTAATTTCATTGATGCGAATGTTATGATGACCCCGCCAAATGATCGCTGCGCGACAGTTCTTTAAGTACAGGTTGCTCTAAGATGCTATTTTCTAACATTTTAAATAAATCCGTAAACAAAAACGTTTAATGGAAATATACTGTCTTCATGAAACGAAAATGTGATATGATGTGATGTGTGTGTGATGTGTGATTTGTGTGAGATGTGTGTGTGTGATGTGATGTGTGTTATGTGTGGGTGTGTGTGTGTGATATGCGTGTTAAATGTCACAATTTAGCGCCACGTTGTACATATATTACACAAATGTTTTCCAGCTGAGAAAGACAGACAATACTTTTTAACTCGCAGACTGGCATACATCATAAAGAAACGACCGGAAACAATTACTACACTTATTCTCAGGCTTTCATTCGGCTTTAGCCGATTAACCAAAGCCGAATAAAGACTACGTGTTGCTCTCCGAGTCTAAGCAATCCTCATCTGTGGTATCCACTAAAAATAGTAATTAGTTTAAAAAAATCGCGTTTATAACAACGAGATACAACATAACGTACCTTAGAATATGTACGAAATACGAAAGAGGTGCGTGGAGTAGGGTATTACATTAAAAAATCAAAGCATATTTATTTTATACATAGAAATGCGATTATCGATTATATTTATATTATGTTTGTTACTCTTTCAAAAGGAATGAATGAAAGACAATTGCATGCAACTGAGATGAGAATGCTAAGAGGGATGTGTGGTGTTATGCGAATGGATAGAATACGTAATGAGTATATAAGAGGAAGTCTGAAAGTGACACCGGTGACTGAAAAGTTGTGTGGAAATCGGTTGTCATGGTACGAGCATGTTATGCGGAAGAATGAGGAAACTGTTGTCTGGAAAGTTGTGAGTGTATCTGTGGATTCTGTGGATGGCTATAGAAGTAGAGGGAGATCAAAGAAACGATGGATGGATTCTGTGCAAGATGATATGGCTAGAAAGGGAGTGACTACCGAGATGACGACTAATAGAGAAGTATGGAAGGAAAAGACATATTGCGCCGAGTACAAATAAATTTGGATAAGGGCAGAAGAATGATGATGATGATTCTTTCACGCAAAAACTCCTGACGGAACTCGATGAAATATTGCACACAGACAAGTAATTTTAGTCTGGAATAGCATATCGAATACGTTTCATCCAGGGATTAATCAGGGAGTGGGCCATAATCAAGGGAATCAAGGTGGAGAGAAAGAAGAGGAAGCCTACTTATCGCAACCAGTGCGGGACGGCGCCGGCTGGATGTAACATGCTGCTACGTCCTGCAGTGCCGACGACGCAGCTGTACGTGTCCCGTTTACACCACTCTACGCAAGCTGAGGACGTCGTAGAGTACATACGGGTGAAGACCAACTGGACCTTGAGGGTGGAGAAGTTGGAGGCGCGCCATAACACTAATTTCAAGTCGTTCGTGGTGCGCATTCCAACTCACCATTTGGTGACCTTTCTCAAGGAAGAGTTTTGGCCGAAAGGTGTGCTGTAGCGGCGTTTCCGCGGCCGGCTACGCGACACCTCGCAGCGTAACTCTACGCCGTCACAACGAGTGCAGTAGTTTTTAAGTAATTATGGTATTTTTAAAATTATGAATTAGTTTATAGTTATCATTTTTATAAAGATAAAGATAGTTTATTTGTCAAAAACATGCGTTTACATACAAATTAAGGATGCAAGATCTTAGTTAAGTAGGTCGGTCCGTACATGTTTTACCTGGTAAGGTGTACAAATTTTGTTTTTTTTTTTACAATTAAACAGTTGAAAAACGTTTATAATTTAGCCATTGTTTTTTCTGGGCATATCCATAAAAAAGGTACCTATATTATTTTCTATGAAACACATCGTACAAAATAAAAAGCAAATTTTCCAATGGTCATGAAAATAGATATAAAATAATAGTCAACAGATAAATTAATGTCAATAAGCTAAATAATATGTCAAAGGGTAAAAATAAATGTCAAAAGGTATCCAATAAAAAGTCATTAACATTATAATAGCATTTGTCTGTTAATAAATTCCGAATCTTGTTTTTAAATGAATTTGTAGTCAGAGCTTTGTAAGACTGAGGTATTTTGTTATAAATCTTAGGGGCCACACAAAAAAAGCTCTTCGACATTAGAGCAGTTTTCGTCGAGTTTGTTATACATGTACCTACTCTATTTTATGGGCCTTCATTGCCTGAAATAAAGGATAAATAAATAAATAAATAATCCACCACACGGGCCCATTATGGGTTGGTAGATATCACAGTCTTCGAATTTTTAGTTTTAGGATAATTATGCCGGTTTCCTCACGATGTTTTCCTTTACCGTTTTGAGAGCAGGGGCAACTTGAATTCGAACCTACGACCTTCAACTCGTAAGACGTTACCACATGGTTTGATCACTCGGCTGTGTCGAATCATGCCAACTTGATCATGTGTGTAACATACCTAATCTAGAGGCCTTCGGCTACCATAACAATTGTTAGGCCAGGTCAAGATGACAGTTTACACCACACTTGATACATACCTTGACACTGTGCACCACGCTTACAGAATTGCTGTAACGTGTTACTTAGTAACTGGTTTGTAGAACTCAGATAGGCAGGTAGACACTTGACTCCTAACAAAAATTAGCGCTCTAAAGCCTAATCCATACTAATATTATAAATTCGAAAGTAACTCTGTCTGTCTGTCCCCTATTCACGCCCCAACCACGGAACGGATTTCGATAAATTAGATAGATTGCATTTTGGGGAATATGGCTAAAGGATTTATATAGTAATAGCTGACCCGACAGACGTTGTCCTGTCTTAACTATGATACCTACCTTACCTATCCTACCTACTCTACCTACCCTACCTACCCTACATACCTACCCTACGTACCCTACTACCTACCCTACCTACCTACCCTACCTATCCTACCTACCTACCCTACCTACCCTACCTACCCTACCAACCCTACCTACCCTACCTACCCTACCTACCCTACCTACCCTACCTACCCTACCTACCCTACCTACCCTACCTACCCTACCTACCCTACCTACCCTACCTACCCTACCTACCCTACCTACCCTACCTACCCTACCTACCCTACCTACCCTACCTACCCTACCTACCCTACCTACCCTACCTACCCTACCTACCCTACCTACCCTACCTACCCTACCTACCCTACCTACCCTACCTACCCTACCTACCCTACCTACCCTACCTACCCTACCTACCCTACCTACCCTACCTACCCTACCTACCCTACCTACCCTACCTACCCTACCTACCCTACCTATCCTACCTACCCTACCTACCCTACCTACCCTACCTACCCTACCTACCCTACCTACCCTACCTACCCTACCTACCCTACCTACCCTACCTACCCTACCTACCCTACCTACCCTACCTACCCTACCTACCCTACCTACCCACTTTTTTTTAAATGTAAGAACCTTCTCCTGACAATAACAAACACAACAAAAAAAGAATTAGAGAAATCGGTTCAGCTGCTCTCGACATTTGCGCTTACCAACACATTTTGCGATTAATTTTTATATTATATAGATAGGGGAAGAATTATATATATTCTTCCCCTATCTATATACGAACCCGAACCGAACCCGAACTCCACGCGGACGAAGTCGTGGGCATAAGCTAGTAATTCAGAAACGGATCGCTTGATCGAAAAATTGTTTTCACAAACCCCCTTAAAACTTATTTGAAAGACCCATCCAACTACCCTCCACATCACGGGGTAGACGAGAAAAAAAAACACCCCACTTTACATGAACAGGATAAATATATATTTTTTTATGATTTTATTTTATTTTGTCGGCGTAATTAATATGTATATATCCATGCGAAATTAAAGCTTTCTAGTAAAGACTCTGCGCTAAGCTGCAGACGGACAGACAGACATTGCGAAATTATAAGGGTTCCCTGTTGTCTACGGACCCCAAAAATAGATATTCACCTGCATCCGGTTAGACTGGGAGCTGACCACAACATAGTTGAGACGGACGATGATCATGATAAATTTAAATCAAATCGATTCAGCAATCAAATCGATATTCGAATCTCAAAGACGCTCCACAAATTATCGCACCCCCCCACTAGTGATGTAAACGAGTCCTACTTACTAGTGTTGCGCCACTCGCAACGTACGTAACGCAACGTAAGCGTCACGTAATAATATCGTTTAAAGCGTCTCTGTCCTCCTTTGGTTTCCTGTTTTATGGATACGAAGTTAATGTATATGTAATTTTACTAGCAATACCGGATTAAATGGCGGCCTAGCTAAATATAGACATTTTAATGTTAGGGGGACTTAAATGTTGCCATGCACTCTTATAAAAATAAAGAATCACTTTTATTTGGAACAGGTTATGAAACACAGGAGCAGACATCATGAATTGCAGTGTAGGTAGGTACTGTAGGGATTTTATTTTTGACGGTGGGAAATGTTCCTTCCTTAGCCCTTTATGTTCCGGGGTAGCAGGAACCCTTTCGGACAATCCCGCTTAGGGTACTGTAGAGCCTAAATGAAACCTTATTTTGAACATGGCTGGTAAATAACAATTATATAATACGCTCATGAATCCGAGAAGTCAGTGGTGCGTGCTTTTGGTTTGAACTCAAGAGCTAATATGTCTTGGAAGTCCGACGGTCACACCACTAGGCTATCACTGGCTATGTGGACTTCTTAGTAACTGCCTAAAGTCTAGCTTTGACTCTGGTTGATGGCAGTAGGCCGGCTTCTAATACATGGGACTTTCACAAAACTGGCGAAATATGGGTTTACTAAACACCCCTGCCTACCTACTTCTTCGGATAATAAGATCAGACGCCAGCACTGGCGCAAGCTTTGCCAAACTGTAAAATTTTCCCAATTGAACATGAACCTTATTCTTCTTAATATTTCTTCTATCTATAATATGTATGTATTTACAAAAAAACAATGTATATAAGTAGTTTATCAGCCATCTCGTTACCATAACACAAGCATTAGGTTGCTTAGCTCGGGACTATATGGGGCTGTGTGAAATGTCCATGGATATTATTATTATTATTATTATTTAAAGAGGAAAGATTTGTATGTATGTTTGTAACGAATAAAATCAAAAACTACTTAACGGATCTGGATGAAACTCTGTACAAACATAGATTATAGTCTGGAATAGCAAATAAGCTTTATCCCGGAAAAATGTACGGTTCCCGTGGGATAATATCCTACATACACGCGGGCGAAGCCAGTGGCAAAAGCTAGTTTCTAATAAAGTTGAAAAACTATCAAATACATTTGACAGATTCGGGTGACTATATGCTGGTCACCTCTTAGCTACCACGGCTGTTTTAAAATTTAAAATAATTTTGAATTGTTTTTTTTAATCTTGTAATTATGGACGCTTTTCTTAAGTTCTGCATCGTTCTCACGTGTATATTTCAACATGAATGATGTAACCCAATTTTTGTTAACATATTTTGATTTAAAAGAGTGTCCATGGAGTTTCTTGCCCGTTCTTCTCCATAGGTACCTACTGCTTTGGAATGGGCAACTAGCTTCATCTTTCTGACTGACCGACCCCTTGACAATTCAAAAGTGCCTGTAATTGGTTTATTTGAAATAGATGCTTTGAGTTTATACATAGAACGAATAAACAAAATATCATGTGAGTAAATCCTATGCGACACCATGTTTGAATTTCAATCAGGCAGGCAGGCATCAATGAGCAATAACCTAAGTTCATAGCTCTGGACTCGGGTTGCTGGCCTAGCCGCGCTATTTATAGCCCGAGTCCTTGGGACAACTTATACTAACTACTTTAGTCGTCAAGTAACTTTGTGGTAAGAATGTAGAAAAACTTAGAATCTATGTTGTAAATTAAAAAGTCACTCAAATTTTGTTTTACTTATTGGGCAATTTCAAGCGGCGAAAATATAATAACCTTACCGGCTTACTGGTAATTAAAAAGCTGTGATAGCCTTGTGGTGTGACCGTCGAACTGCCAAGTCATAGGTCTCGAGTTCGAACCCAAGGCACGCACCTCTGATTTTATGGATTCATGTGCGTATTCTATAATTATCACAAAATCAGTGAAGGAAAACGTCGTAAAGAAACTGCCACGCCTGAGAGATATTATTTAATTTTCTCAACTTCATGTGATGCTAAGTCAGAGGCCCATGGGCAGCATAAAAACACCAGGTTAGTCACTAACCACACGAAAAAGAAGAATAAGATAGCTCGGCAGTCGTGATTAACGAGGAGGTAATTCAAATCAAAACTCATTTGTTTACACGAACCTGTAAATCAGCACTAGTTAAACGTTAAAATTACATAAGACAGTCCCTCAAAACGCCCGCCCTTCATCACTTCCTAGTGCTATAACTGGGAAGACGTGGTGCAACAACCTCCCCAGCAGCAATTAAAAGGAAGGCCCCAAAAAACTACCCTTCAAGACTTATTGGGTATTTGAAACGGTAGTCAATAACGTTACTTTTTATGAACTGTCAAAACGCGGAATTTGTACGTGATTGGTTTGAAATATAACAATGTGACATCACAGATTTTTAGCATCAAATGGAATACTTATTAGCATTAAATGCAATTTTACAATTACATCTTCGGATCATATTTAATATATGTACGGTGATGGAAGTTTTTAAGACGAGCGGCCTTTTTTCTATGTATTTTCATATTTTATTTATTTGCCTCGGAAAGCACATCAGGCCGTTGGTCCCGACTGTCATGTGTGCATCTTTGACAGTCGTTACGGGTCGTCAGAAGCCCGAAAATCTGACAGCCAGTCTTAATAAGGGGTATTGTATTACCCAGGTCAGTACCTGCCCAGTCGCTCCATGGAAAATAATGATATTCAGCTGCATCTGGTCAGACTGGAAGCCGACCACAACATAGTTGGGAAAAGGCTAGGATGATGATTTCATATTTTATTTTTGATCGTTTCAAATAGTCAATTAATTTAACATACTAACAAGTGAAACGAAACTAAAGCAAGGAGTTTCAACACGCAAGTTCTCAATTTCAGGTGACACCGTAGGTACAATCAACTCGATTAATTAGTAATACTTTGAACAACAAAAACGGCCCTTACCGCTACGAAATAAAGTCACTGACATTGTCGAATTGCAACCAAAACGCGCAGTTAACCGTACAATCGTTGTCCTTTCAAACTCGTAAACAATACTACGAAAATCATTGAAACTTTTACTTGTATTTGGTTCACAGCTTTTGTTTTAAGCTAGTTAGCCTTGACTTATCAACCGGTTTTGGGGCATTGTAACAATATTATGTCGGGATAATGTGATTTTCTTTCTTCGTGTGGTTAGTGACTAACCTCGTGCCAGAGTTTCTATGCTGCCCATTGGCCTCTGACTTAGCTTCACAAACTGTTGAGAAATATCTCTCAGGCATGCTGGTTTCCTCACGATGTTTTCCTTCACCGTTTTTTTTAGCAAGTGATAATTATACAATACGCACATGAACCCGTAAAATCAGAGGTGCGTGTCTTGGGTTCGAACTCGAGACCTATGACTTGTCAGTCCGACGGTCACACCACTAGGCTATCACTGCTCCAGCGTGAAAAAATAGCTTTAATTTCGGCAATCCGTGTCTATATAGAGGATTATATCAAAGATAAGGATGCTTGGAAACATGCTGGTCCTGCTCCACAGGACAATCTAGTGTCTAGACAAAATCAAACTGGTTGCTAAGTAAATTAGGTACTTAATGATTTATAATTTGTACCATATTATTTTATTATACTGAAATAACTTCTCACACATTGATTAATTTATTATTATTAACTTTTAGAATATTTGTAAATATGTGAGCATGTACTTACGACATAATTAAGTTTACTTGCCACTACTACATGTGTTTTTCTTTTCACCTTTTGTGGTGTATTGTTTTTATTCTGGGTGCATCTTCACATATAATGTTATAATACATGTATACAAAACATTGTGAAACATTTTAAAAGAGTAACGTTGGAGTTTCTTGCCCATTCTTCTCCACACGAAACTACCTTTTGGAAGGGGCGACTAGAATCCATTCTATTTCTTGTTCATTTTGACGTTCAAAAGTGCCATTCTTGTGCCTGTTTGAAATAAATGTTTTGACTTTGACTTTTGACTTTATGGTTTTGTAGGTATTTTCGTTGTTTTTCACTTTTTAGTTATGGTAGGCATGACTACTCCACAGTCCCTACAGCAAGGGCGGATCCAGCTTTGGCGCCAGGAGGGGGTCACATAGTCGTGGTCAAGTCAAGAACTTATAATTTAATTTTGATAACAATAGATACAAGTAAAAACTAGATATTTTATTAATGTACGTAAGTACTGTACCTACTTAAAAATATTTATTACACGTACATATTGCCATCTTCTCTTGAAGACATCCAGAGGAGCACTATCACCCACTTTTTTTTTGTTATTGGCATCTCGCAGTTCAACCATAGGGTTTTCTACTGCTTAACCGGACTTGTCTGTGGATGCCACAAAAGAATTGTAGCCTCCAGCCAGGGCTTATGGGCACGCCACGATAGTGGCGGTAAGGCCCCTCTTTGAGGAGTGGCTAGAGAGGCGTCACGGCGCCCTCACCTACCGCCTAACGCAGGTCCTCACCGGACATGGATGTTTTGGGAGGATCCGCATCACCGTGTCCTCGTAGAGGCGATCGGCGGCGGCGATCTCTCGCGCCCGGCCCTGGTGCAAGCCACGGTCCGAAGCGAGAGGGAATGGAAGGCAGTCACCTCCTTCTGCGAAACAGTCATGCTCGCGAAGGAGGTGGCGGGATGGGAGAGAGAAAGGTCCTCCCGTCCCAGCCGCCGCGCGATACGCCCCGGGCGTCGTGAGCCACGTGACGACTCCCGGCCACCGTAGGCGCGGGCCGGCGGACGGTGAGTAATGGGTTACTCACCGACCGATCAGGACCAGGCCCGTGCCGGACGGCGCGTATATGTTCGCACGCGCGCGCGCCTCAAAAAGATGTCAGTATATGAAGGGGCCCCTTAGGGCCAAGCCTGCCGGGTAAGCGGGATTGTCCGAAAGGGTTACCGCTATCCCGGAACATAAAGAGCTAAGGAAGGAACATGGATGGGTTTTATTCAGTAAGAGTTTGGCACTCCCTTCCGCTCCACAGCTAAGCACGCTCTCCAGCGAGAGAAGTCAATGGACGATTTCCCAGCCAAAAAAAAATAAAAAAAAGCCAGGGCTTATAAAAACTTACAAACTAAGCGACTACACGCTAAGGACACCCCCTGTGGGGTACAGACCTCGGCTTAGGGCGTCGCTGGGGTGATGGCGGTTACCAGCACCCCATGTCGTGCGGTGTTCCGCAGGGATCGGTCGTCGGACCGCTTCTGTGGAACATCGGCTACGACTGGGTGCTGAGGGGTGAGCTCCAGCCGGGCGTGCAGCTGACGTGTTACGCTGACGACACGTTAGTCACGGCCCGGGGGAGCTCGCACAGGGAAGCGGCGTTGCTGGCGACGGCGGCGGTCTCACAAGTTGTGGGCCGCATTCGGCGCCTCGGCCTGGAGGTGGCCCTCAACAAGTCGGAGGCCATGGTGTTCCATGGTCCCCGACGGGCGCCACCGCCGGGATCACACATTGTGGTCGGGGAGGTCCGCATCGCTGTCGAGCCTACCATGAAGTACCTAGGATTGGTGCTCGACAGCCGGTGGGACTTTGGCCCCCACTTCCGGCGGCTTGCGCCCAAGTTGTTGGGCGCGGCCGGGGCGCTCTCAACGCTGCTTCCCAATCTGGGGGGCCCGAGCGCCACTTGCAGGCGGCTCTACGTGGGGATCGTGCGATCGATGGCCCTCTACGGGGCACCGATCTGGGCGGCTGACCTGACGGCCGGGAGTATCTCTGTCTTGCGAAAGCCACAGAGAGCTATGGCCGTCAGAGTCATAAGGGGATATCGCACGATCTCCTACGAGGCGGCATGCGCACTGGCCGGATCCCCGCCCTGGGACCTGGTGGCGAAGGTCCTCGCGTCACTGTTCCGGTGGCGCGAGGATATGCGGGCGCGGGGCGAACGACCGATGCAGCAACAACTGGAGCTGCGTCGGTCACAGCTCCACGAGGTCCTGGTGGCGGACTGGCGGGACAGGCTCTCACGCCCTACCGCCGGCCTCAACACCATCGAGGCGATCCGACCGGTGCTCAGCGAGTGGCTCGGAAGAAGGCACGGCTCCCTGACATTTCGGGCGACACAGGTTCTCTCGGGGCATGGTTGCTTCGGGAAGTTCCTGTGTCGCATAACCAGGGAGCCAGACGCTCGGTGTCACCACTGCGTCGACTGTCGGGAGGACACGGCACGGCATACGCTGGCAGAATGTGCCGCATGGCTGGAGCCGCGCCGTGCCCTCATCTCAGAAGTAGGCAGCGACCTGTCGCTGCCGGCCGTCGTTAACGCCATGGTCGGCAGTGAACAGGCCTGGGACGCGGTGGTATCCTTCTGCGAGCAAGTCATTTCGCAGAAGGAGGCTGCGGAGCGGGAGCGGGAGATCACCTCCCTCAACCCGGCCCGCAGCAGGCGCACCGGGCGTCGGAGGAGGGCAGACAATGCCCTCTTCCAGCCCCCCTAAATGGGTCCAGGGGCGACGGACGCGGGGTTTAGTCCGTCGCCCCCCACAACAACATCTGGACCCGAGGCGGCGGCGCGTAGTGTTCCACGCGCGCCCCTCCAAGACGGTACGAGGGGAGTGTCGTACACCTCACTCCCGCTCGGCCGAGACGAGGCCCGCTGCGGCGGGCCGGCACCACGGGGGTTGCGGAAGAATTCTTTTTGATTCCCGCGACCCCCGGCGAAGGTGTGAGAGGGAACACCCGGGGTGGTTTTTAGTCAGTAAGAGTCTGACAGACCCCTCCGCCCTCCCCGGGGCGGGGGACATCCATGAGGATTTTCCCCCCGGATCAAAAAAAAAAAAAAAGGGCGTCGCTGGGGGAGGACAGCAAGGGACAGCTGGATCGGGGTTTTTTAAAACTACTGGCTCAGCGGCAACGCGGGCTGGCTCGTGGAAGGGTCGGGAGGATAGGGATGGACAGGGTCGTCGCGACGGGCCTCGTCAGCGAGGACGGAACGACGGAAATGTCTGTAGGGTTTCCCAACAGTGCCGGGTTACTCTCCTGGAGGAGAGTAGTAGCACGCACGGAATGAGGCAGCTTATTTATATTCCATAAGCGTGGTGAATGATTTGTCATAACAGCTAGAGGAATGTCGAGAAGTATGACGCAAAACTCCGCAAATGTGAAGAGGTGGTACGACAAGGGTTTCCAACAAATAAAATAGAAACAGACAAAATACACATTAAATAACAAGATTCCGATTGAGGATAGCTAGACCTAAGTCTAGCTAGACGTTACGTAGTCGACAAGCGCACGCAAGTGTGGCGCGATAAAATTCAAATTTTCGCTGCATTTGTTCCCAAACGTTTCCCATCATACAAAGTTATTATTTTAAATTCATCATCATCATCATCGTTATCATCGTGAGGAAAACCAGCATGTCTGAGAGATATTACTCAACTGCATGTGAAGCTAAGTCAGAGGCCCATGGGCAGCTTAAAAACTCTGACACCAGGTTAGTCACTAACCACACGAAAAGAAGAAGAAGATATTAAATTAATTAAATATTGAAGGTATGTATTTACATAAAATCTGTATGGTGACAAAATATATAAATAAAATCATTATGTTCAATTAGTGGTCCACCTAAGTCCTGGAACTAGCTCAGGGGGGGGTCATGACCCCCATGACCCCCCCCCTGGAGCCGCCGTTGCCCTACAGCAACTCGTATATATACCACTCACGTATACACTTGCTACAAGTGGATTAAATGCGTATTATCGAAGCTAACTAAATAACTACCTAAGTAAAGTTAATGAAGAATTTTTATGATTTCACAATTGCCAAAAATATCGATGAATCTATACTAATATTATAAAGCTGAAGAGTTTGTTTGTTTGAACGCTCTAATCTCTGGAACTACTGGTCCGAATTGAAAAATTCTTTTTGTGTTGGACAGTCCATTTATCGAGGAAGGCTATAGGCTATGTAACATCACGCTACGACCAATAGGAGACGGGCAGCGGGTGAAACCGCGCGGGACCAGCTAGTATAATATATGCATTTAAAAAAAAATCCCTCTTTTTTGGAAGTCGATTCAAAATGCGTTTTATGATTTAAAATTTAGATTCTTTTTTAATTTAGTGTTCAACTAAATGCGTCATTTAGTTATGTCGTGATGAAAGTTTTGAATATGAAAGTTTAAGAGTAGAGGAAATGCAAAGAAATGATGTATGATTGTATGAAAGAGTTTATGGGTAGAAAAAAACTGATTAGGATTCGATGGAATCCTGAGTGGCAGTGTTTCCCAATGGCAAAGTGATAGGTATTGTGTTTTTCCATCAGGAATTTCTCAGTAGCAGCTCGAATTCTGGATTTTTACCCAGGCATAAGCTTGCCCCTATTTTAAAAGATTTAGATTAACTGGAGAAATGTCAGTGACATGAAAACACCTCTTCGTCTAATACATGCGTGGTGTAATGTTATGCACCTCGATCTATTGTGGGTGATTTCATAACAAAATTGCAAATTGATTATAAATATTCTGCATGAAATTCTTATTTCGTTATACTTATGTCACGATAGGAAAGAAAGAAAGTCTGTTTGTTTTGCACGCTTTCTCCTGTTAAACTTATTAATAATCAATAATTTAATATAACTGAATATAAAGTAGAGGAAGACCAAAGAAACGATAGATGGATTGTGTGAAAGATGATATGGCTGGAAAGGGAGTGACTACCGAGATGACGACTAATAGAGAAGTATGGAAGAAAATGACATGTTGCGCCGAGCACAAATAAATTGGGATAAGGGCAGGAGAATGATGATGATGATGATAATGAATTTAATATTAAGATTCATTTTCAATTGGAAAAATTTGACAGTTTGGGATAGCTTGCTTTGACTGGTTTACCTACCCAAATGTCATTTCTTTGGTATTGTAAAAACGCCAGCATATCAAGTTACCCAATACCTCCCCACATTCTGGAACTTAATGAAACAAAATTTAAAACTTGTATAAAACGCACACTATGCAGCCAAGCGTATTATAAATTGGGAGATTACATTGCTGATAAAAATGCTTGGGTCAATGCTAGTCCAGCTCCACAAGGGCGCATCAACTAATTTATTAGACTACTGAAAACTGTTGGAGCTGCGGAAGATCAACAACAACAAAAAAACATCTTTGCATTGTATAAATTCAATCTCTTAATTTTGTATAACTGATTAGCACATATGTGAGTACTATGTACCTACTATAAAGCGACCAGTCTCTGGGTGCGTCTTTCATTGACTTGAATATGCCCTGGCGGCTGAGAGTATGCCATGCTCACTTTAATGTCTCGCTGATGGTGGCGTGTGTGTTGGATCATTTAGCTCCCTTCAAAATGGTTGAGCTGAATGGTGCTAATATATGCGTCATGTTCGTGAACGGGCGCTGTCAGTAGAGACTGGTCATCTCTTAGCGGCTAAGGCTTGTTTTAATTTAATTATTGAATAGTTTTTACATATTTTATATCTGATGCTTTTAACGTTCTGCATCGTTCTCACATGTATAATATTAATATGAACTATGTAACCAATATTTTGTAACCATATTTTGTTTAAAAGAGTGTCCATGGAGTTTCTTGCCCGTTCTTCTCCATAGGTACCTACTCCTTTGGAATGGGCAACTAGCTTCATTTCTCGGACTGACCGACACCTTGACAATTCAAAAGTGCCTGTAATTGGTTTATTTGAAATAAATACTTTGAGTTTGAGTTTGAGTTTGTCAAATATCTTTGATAGTATTTCAACTTTATTACAAAGACATAAGGTTCATTTTTAATTGAGAAAATTTGACAGTTAGGGATAGCTTGATGTGCTGGCGTCTGTACAAACGCCAGCACATCAAGTTACCCAATCTGTCAAATATCTTTGATAGTATTTCAACTTTATTACAAAGACATAAGGTTCATTTTTAATTGAGAAAATTTGACAGTTAGGGATAGCTTGATGTGCTGGCGTCTGTACAAACGCCAGCACATCAAGTTACCCAATCTGTCAAATATCTTTGATAGTTTTTCAACTTTATTACAAAAGCATAAGGTAAATTTTTAAATTGGCAAAATTTGACAGTTTGGTATAGCTTGCTTTTACCTACCTACGGAAATGTCATTTCTTTGGTATTGTACGTCGAAACGTTGAGCTTCTTTTTAGGTTTTGATATATTTGCGAATCTCAAAATAGGTATATATATCATTGAAATGGCTGTATTATTATTGTGTTGACTTGGCTTGATTTCTTAAGAGCTCCAAAGGACCGTAGACAGTTTTTGATATTTATTTCAACTTGATACCGCCACGCGTTTCTGCGAAAACTCAAACTCAAAGTATTTATTTCAAATAAACCAATTACAGGCACTTTTGAATTGTCAAGGTGTCGGTCAGTCAGAGAGATGAAGCTAGTTGCCCATTCCAAAGCAGTAGGTACCTATGGAGAAGAACGGGCAAGAAACTCCATGGACACTTTTTTAAACAAAATATGGTTACAAAATATTGGTTACATACTTACATAGTTCATATTAATATTATACATGTGAGAACGATGCAGAACGTTAAAAGCATCCGATATAAAATATGTAAAAACTATTCAAAAATTAAATTAAAACTAGCCCTAGCCGCTAGGTTCGCGAAAAAGGTTCTTGATAGACAGACAGACGGACGGACAACGAATGGATCTTATAAAGGTGTTGTTTTGTCCTTCTGAGTTACAGAACCCTAACAATATTTTACGTTAAGTAGGTACTTAATATGCTTTTTATCTGAGGAATGTGTAGTAATGTAATGACCAAGGAATCTAAGCATTTATGTTACGTTAGTAACACAAGCTTTCTTCCGCAACTGCGTCTGCGTGTATGTTCTATATTATCTATTCCAACAATTTTTAACCGACTTCCAAAAAATAGAAGGTTCTATGTTCGTCAGTATTATTTTTAACGTCAGTTCCTCGATATTTTCGTGTCAATTGTGGACCGAATAACTTTTATTCCGGAAATCAGTGGCCAACAACGAAAATACAAAACCAACGACACCGACTTCCGAAAAAGTTATTTTTCACTTTGCGGAGTTTTCTTGGAAGTGTGTTTCTTGTGGTAAGAAAATTAAAAAATATCCTAGATAAAAGGACTTAGAGAGAAGATTAGGTACCCTCTACATACAAACTTAGAAACAAATTTTACCTCATAAAGAAGGCTGGCAGAAGCAAGTAATATAGCTTCTGCCTGCGGCTTCGCCCGCGTGTATGCGCGATATTATCCCACGGGAACGTAGGTACTTAAGTAACAAAACGTATCCTATATGTTAATCTGGGTTATAAACTATCTCTGCGCCAAATTTCATAGTTGTAGCGTGAAAAAGTAACAAACAAACGTAAATCCTCACAAACTTTCACGTTTATAATAATAATATCCTTGGACAATCAATTCCTTGTTCAAAATCTTCAACTTTTCGTGTGGTTAGTAACTAACCTGGTGTCATTTTTATGCTGCCGATGAGCTTAGCTTCACACGCTGTTGAGAAATATCCCTCAGATATGCTGGTTTCCTCACGATGTTTTCCTTCACCGATTTTAAGCAAGTGATAATTATACAATACGCACATGAATCCGTAAAATCAGAGGTGCGTGTCTTGGGTTCGAACTCGAGACCTATGACTTTGCAGTCCGAGGGTCACACCACCAGGCTATCACTGCTTTAATGGTATATATAAGCAGGTAGGTTATATGGATATGGAAGTAATGTGTTATTAAGTGGATGTTAGTCTCACTAGTATGTATATGTTATATTCTACTGCAGGGCAATGACTGTATCTCATACTAACTGCTCCTGCGCGGTTACACCCACTGCTCGGCTCCTATTGGTCGTAGCGTGATGTTACGCAGCCTATAGCCGTCCTCGATAAAAGGACTATCCAACACAAAAATAATTTTTCAATTCGGACCAGTAGTTCTAGAGATTAGCGCGTTCAAACAAACAAACTTTTCAGCTTTATAATCTTATTATATACTTATAATAAATATAAAATTCTCGTGTCACAATGTTAGTTACCATACTCCTTCGAAACGGCTTGACCGATTTCTATGAAATTTTGTATGCATATTTAGTAGGTCTGAGAATCGGCTACTATCTATTTTTCATAATCAATAAGTGATTAGGTAGGTAGGGTAGGTAGGTATCATAGTTAAGGCAGGACAACGTCTGTCGGGTCAGCTAGTACATATTAGTATAGATTGATAAAGAAGGGCCATTGATTACCACTCTTGCTCGCTTTCAGCAATTTCAGGTGTGTTTTATTAACCCACGCGATATTTTCTTTCGCAGTACTGAATGCAATGATATCCAAAATAAACTTAGAAAATATATTTTTTAAATGAAATTGAAAATTTTCATTGTTAAGTACATTTTCGAGCGTGCCAACCCGCACCCTAGCGCTTAAAAACCGGCTGCTCAACCACTGGGCCATTAAGATTTCACGACATTTTAGTAATTAGCAATATTCTAATTACAATTTACCGTGGTTGTTTTTTTTTTGCAGATTGTGGGTAGTATTAGTAAGTTTACATAATTTTTCGTGTTTTAAGGCGCGGTAGGTAAGCAAAAATCCTAATAACTACCCTGAGTTTTTATAAAAATAAAGTGTTTACAGGATAGTTAAATAAAATTGTTATTTTATACCGACACTTTAACAAATAATTGTTAAACTTTAAACATATAAGTAGGAATGCATAGTTATAACTTACGAAACGCAGCTAAACCGGTTGAATAGCTTCTAATAGTACAAATGCCTACCACATATTCTTGTCACTAAGTACCTACATACGCAAATTCTTAGTCACACGAATCAAGTCAACAACTTACCTCCGAGATCCAGTTAGAAGACAAACATTTAAAATCCAAATACAACGCAGGTACTTACACTGTTATTTTGTTAATTTTTCTTACACAAAATTTTACACTGCAATTTAAGACATACACAATGAAATTTTGACAGCTGTCAAATGCACCACTAAGTAAAAAGTTTTATTTTTCGAATCGAGGCAGCGACCTTAGCAGCGACGCGTCTTCGCCGTTCGGCCAAGTAGCCGGACTAAAGACTCGTGTCCACTTTCGAATCTTGCGCTGCGGTGTGCCACAAACTTGTTATGCAACTTAGAAAATACTTTCCCCACCTTATTTCAACGTGGGAACGTTTATAATCGCATACTGACTGCACTTTTTGATGGCATAGCTAACATTGTATGGTTTTAATAACAACTTTCAATGTGTAGTACGAATTGAACTTTGTTTTTTAGTGTAGAAGGTTAGTTATTGTTTGAATACGTATGTAGGTAGTACATCCGTAAAGGTTTTGTGGTACCATCGTTTAACACAGTTATTTTATGTCAAATTATGTGAATTAAGCAATGACATAAGAGCCATGAATCTTCCCTTAAGCGATGGTGTCAACCGTATTTTGGAAAACCAGAATATCACGCCTGTTTTTCCTTAAGGGATAAGCAGAAGTCTACAGGACATCCACAATCGCCAGTTATCGTCTTTAATCGTCTTTATTTTAAATCTTGTAATTATGGACGCTTTTTTAAGTTGTGCATCGTTCTCACATACAGTAGGTAACCCAGTTTTTGTAAACATATTTTGATTTAAAAGAAGTGTCCATGGAGTTTCTTGCCCGTTCTTCTCCATAGGTACCTACTGCTTTGGAATGGGCAACTAGCTTCATCTTTCTGACTGACCGACCCCTTGACAATTCAAAAGTGCCTGTAATTGGTTTATTTGAAACTAGCACTTTGCCCGCGTCTTCGCTCCCGTGGTGTTTCCCGTGGGACCCGTGATTTTCCCGGGATAAAAAGCGCTATGCCGCTATATAATAGCCTATGTTATTCCTAGAAAACTAAGCTTTCCAACGGTGAAAGAATTTTTTAAATCGGTCCAGTAGTTTCGGAGCCTATTCATTTCAAACAAACAAACAAAAAATCAAATCTTTCCTCTTTATTATATTAGTATAGATAAATGCTTTGAGTTTGAGTTTAATAATTTAAACCGAAAGGCGTCCATTGCTGAATATGCGCCCCCAAGCATCGACACACGACATCGACGGGTCTCGTTTCTCGTAACTGTAATATTCCTATTTTAATGGAAAAGCCTAAGAAATATTCCTCAACAGTAAGTGAAGCTAAGTCAGAGGCCCATGGGCAGCATAAAAATCCTAACACCGACTAAGACACTAACCACTCGAAGAGAAGAAGAATGGAACAGCCTATAGCCAGCAAAAGGGCACAAATCCAGACATCTGGCTGCTCCTTACTCCGCCCTTAAGATGACCCACTGACTTAAATCATAATTGAAAACTTATTCCCCAACCTGGGGATCAAACACAGGACCCTATACCTACTCAGCAGTTGTTCTTAAATTCACTAGACCAGCCTGGTGGATTTAACCTATTGAACGCCATTGTCACATATACGTGACAAGCAAGCGCATGCCCTGTAGGCCAACGACACAAAATTGAATATGTGACAATTGCAACAACACTATAACAAGAAGTAAATCATTACTTTTGTGAGTGTTTATATATATCACCGTAAGATTGTAAACATCGTTATATTACAATCTATCTAGTAAGATTGTAAACTATCGATAGATTGTGAACCGTATCATTATGATTGCAATTTAACGCATCATTTATCGCTTGATTGTAATCTATCGATGGGAAGCGGTCAAATTGTGAACCAGCGTAGGACGTTTAAAAAAATGGTTAGGTTAGGTTAAAACTGTGACCACCTACGACAAAAATAAAAGTCCAAACGCTGTTGTTATATAAATTGAGCTTTATTTAAATAATAAATTTAGTTTTGTAATTCTAATTAAGTATTCGTACATCGATGGCTTTTTCTCACAGTATCCAACAAGCTGTATCAAAGAAACTTAAAAATATAAAAGAATATGTTATGTATGAAATTATGTGCCAGATAAATTAAGCGGAACTTACCCGGAAGATAAGGCCCGGCGCACAATGGCGGCACGGTACGGCAAGGTATTTTTAGACGAACATTGAAATTTCAACTTTAATTTCCATACTGTCCATCCATCATAGAAACTCATAAATTCAACTTTATTTGCATACGGTAAGTTATATTTTTATTCGTCGCCTAAAAATACTTTGCCATGCCGTGCCGCCAGGCGCCAGGCATAAGAGGCAGAGCAAAACACAGAAATCAGATAGGCAGCATCAACAGAATAAATAAAAAATACAACAGAATGTATCAATCTGCCTAGCCTATTCACAGCTATGCTGGGGTCAGCTTCCAGTCTAACCGGATGCATCTGAATACCAGTATTTTACATGGAGCGACTGCCTATCTGAACTCCTCGAGTTCGACACGCACTTAGTCGTTTTTTTACAGTGTTTTTAAGAAGTAGGGGTCCCCACTCCTTATAAAAAGCGACCAAAATCTTGTCAAGTTGCAATCTTATGTACTTTCAATCTATGAGTAATTACAGTAGATTTCTTCAAATATTTTTTGTTACAGATACCACAGTCAAAAGTCCTACCAAAATGCTTTAAAGACTTGTGCCGGTTTAAAGCACTAGAATTCGGATAACTCTTCCCACAAATGTCACAAGCACTTAGCCTATTATTATGCCTATCCATATGGACAACAATATTCTTAACACTACGCTTACAAACATCACATTTTGTCTTTTCTACATCGATGTCAGCGTCAGGATTGTGTTTTCTAAATATATGACGATTCAAAACAGATTTTTGGGAGAATTTCAAACCACAGACATCGCAATTAAACTTTTTAATACCTTTATGTTCATCTATGTGACGATTAAGGGTAAATTTCCCCGAAAATACCTTCCCACATACCGGACATGCCATCCAAGGCGGGTCTTTGTTATGGACTGTCCTTACATGGTCTATTCTCAAAGTCGCATCATCAAATATTTTAGAGCAGTACCTACACATGAATTTGTTGTCATGTTTTAGTCTATGGATCTTCATTGTCTTTGGAGAAGATAGTCTCTGGTCACAAACGTCACATTTATAAAGTTTTGTGTCACCGCTGTGTAATTTTAAATGGTCTTTAAGGTGTCTTTTATTTGAGTATGATTTTTGACATATTTTACAATTGAACGGGCGTAATTTTTCGTGGACAGTTCGGATGTGGGCGTTCAAATTTGATTGGTCGTTGAATGACTGACCACAGAGGTCGCATAGTATTTTTTTATTAGTGCCAGCGTGTACTTTTAAATGTCGAATCAACGTTTGATTGTATTTAAATTCTTTTTGACACAAGTGACATTTATAAATTTTTTCTTTAGTGTGAGAATTTAGGTGATCTTTCAAAGAGTTGTTCGAAGCGAATTTCTTTGGACAAAAACTACAGTTGAATTCTTTTCCTGTGTGCAATTTGAGATGTTTTTTTAAAGTGTCGAATGATTTTAATTGTTTTGGACAGTATTCGCATTTGAATAAGGTCGCATGTGCCTTGTAGATGTGTTTGTTGATATCTTGCTTCGTTTGGTACAAGCCTCCGCAATCTTTGCATGAGAATTGGCTGCCCGTGTCAGTGTCCACTTGAATAATTAACGTACTATCGATATTTATACGTCTTTTACCTGAAAAGAGAAAATAAGGCAAAAAAAATTAATCGGTCCTCAAATAATTTTCATTTTGCTTTCCTAAATATATTTTTGAACATCTAATACAGTGTGTTAGGTTAAACGAGGGACATACTTTCAGGGGGTATAGTACTCATGAAAATGAACAACTTTCACTATGGCATCAACTCTGACATATGAAAAAAAAAATCTGCTGTCCCATACATTTTGACGAATTATGCGAACATAAATGTACTGAATAGCTGATTTTTTTAACAGATTTTCATAATGAAATTACTGTGAGGAAAATTTAAAAAAACTCACGTTGTTCCTTGTTTTTCGTTAATTTTCGTCTATTTATATTTCCTTTATTGTTTAATGGCTTCTTTGGTATTTCTGAATTTTTCTCCGTTTCATTTTCACTTGTAATTTTTTCTACATTCACGATCTCAATTTTTGGTAGGTTTTCTAAAAAATTTTGAAAGGGTTAGGTGCATCTATAGTAGACCCACAATTCGTCAGTTATGTAAGTCCGATGTAATAGGGGTACGATCTATTGCCGTCAACCGGGAACAAATCGAAACTCTAGACTTCTATTTCTTTCGTGTCAGAGTTTTTATGCTGCCCATGGGCCTCTGACTTAGCTTCACATGCTGTTGAGAAATATCTCTCAGGCATGCCGGTTTCCTCACGATGTTTTCCTTCACCGTTTTTTAAGTAAGTATTAATTATACCATACGCACATCAATCAGAAAAATCAGGCGTGGGTTCGAACTCGAGACCTATGACTGGCAGTAGTACGGTTACACCAATAGGCGATAACTGCTTTATGGGCTGCTACTGAGGCATACGTTGGAAAAACCCAAAAACACTTTTCCCAACCTGGTAATCGCATCCAGGACCTCAAACTCAGCGGTAGCGCTTGTCACCGAGGTATTCTAAATAACAAAAATAGTTTAAAAAATAATCAGACTACAATGTTCCCTCTGCTAGGATACAGGTCTCCTTTCTGTGACACGGAGTGGGCCGTATTCCACCACATGGCCTCAGTGGGTTGGTGGAAGCTATATTTCTTAGACTAATTCAAATGAGAAGTCATTTATTCAAACTAGGCTGAAAATCAGCACTTTTTAAAAGTCAAAGTTACATAAGACAGTCCCCCAAAAACGCCCACCCTTCACCACTTCCTAGTGCTTTATCTGGAAGAAGAAGTGGCGCAACAAACTCCCCAGCAGCCCAGCTGTCTGTTTAGTTGGAAGAACTTTTAGTTTTAACCCCTGAAATGTCGTATGAACCCCATAGGTTCATAAGAAAAATTCTCTCGAAACGACAATAAATCATCATCTGCCTAGCTTTTTTCCAACTATATTGGGGTCAGCTTACAGTCTAACCGGATGCAGAGCTGAATACCAGTATTTTACATGGAGCGAATGCCTATCTGACCTCCACAACCCAGTAACTGGGCAATACGATACCCCTTGGTAAGACTGGTTGTTTTTACAATTATTTCACTAGAAATAGGGACCAATTAGTTCAACCAGGTTTCAGGCTGGCTAAAGTAGATTCATCTTTCATGGGGTACTGTTTAAAATGTTACAATAAAATACCTCCCAACATTCTTG
This sequence comes from Hyppa rectilinea, assembly GCA_951799385.1. Classification (NCBI taxonomy): domain Eukaryota; kingdom Metazoa; phylum Arthropoda; class Insecta; order Lepidoptera; family Noctuidae; genus Hyppa; species Hyppa rectilinea. The sequence continues at coordinate 9,400,399 of OX637329.1, read as the reverse complement.
AACTTAATGAAACAAAATTTAAATCCTGTATAAAACGCACACTATGCAGCCAAGCATATTATAAATTGGGAGATTACATCGCTGATAAAAACGCTTGGGTCAATGCTATTCCCGCTCCACAAGGGCGTATCACCTAATTCATTAGACTTCTTAAAAAACTGTTGGAGCTGCGGAAGATCAACAACAATAAAAACTATATTTGCATTGTATAAATTCAATTTCTTAATATTGTATAATTGCTTAGCACATATGTGAGTACTATGTACCTAATATAAAGCGACCATTTACTGGGTACGTCTTTCATTGACTTGAATGTGCTTTGGCGGCTGAGAGTATGTCATGCTCACTTTAATGTCTCGCTGATGGTGGCGTGTGTGTTGGATCATTTAGCTCCCTTCAAAATGGTTGAGCTGAATGGTGCTAATCCATGCGTCATGTTCGTGAACGGGCGCTGTCGGTAGAGACTGGTCATCTCTTAGCGGCCATGGCTTGTTTTAATTTAATTTTTGAACTTTTTTTTTTACATATTTTATATCGGATGCTTTCACCGTTCTGCATCGTTCTCACATGTATAATAATAATAATATGATCTATGTAACCAACATTTTGTAACCATATTTTGTTTAAAAGAGTGTCCATGGAGTTTCTTGCCCGTTCTTCTCCATAGGTACCTACTGCTTTGGAATGGGCAACTAGCTTCATCTCTCTGACTGACCGACACCTTGACAATTCAAAAGTGCCTGTAATTGGTTTATTTGAAATAAATAATTTGAGTTTTGAGTTTTTTGAGTTTTGAGTTGTCAGATTTTGTCCAATACGTTCAACGACAATTCAGACAATAAATATAATCGTATAAATCGTTGAGCTCTTATAAGCAAACGGCTTCTAATAGGCGAACATCTAATGGGTTAAGACAAAGTTAAGAATTCATTACTAAAATTTTTTATAAATACTAAACCTTTTTTAACTTCTTTAATGGGTTGTTTGATGTCCACTTCTATATTGTATTCTGAAAAAGAAATTTTAATATTAAAATAAATCCTTTAGACAAATAAAGATATTGTATTAGGGCAGTGTGTATAGCGTGTAGTCCTAGAAGCGAGAGAAGAGACTGTCAAGACAAGGCTCTACAAAACAGAATCCTTACTAATAGCACAGTCTATGAACCATACAGTCGTCCAACGAAAATCTAGACAGGGTAATCGTGCGGGGTTTGTGGGGCGAACTGAACCGAACTGCGTACGCTACCGTGTTAGTAGTTCGGGAGACAACTTTCAGGGCGTGTCGTATGTCAATTCATTATTCTTTTAATTTATGTATAATAATTAAAATAGTGCATTCGACGTCTGTTGTGAAAGATTGCAAGTTGTCCTCTTAAATTGATAAAGAACTGCGATTTCATCAATTTCCCCGAACGGATAAAAGGTAAACAAATAAATATTGTTTATTTGATAGTCAAGGGGTTTAATTGTCAAGGGGTCGGTCAGTCAGAAAGATGAAGCTAGTTGCCCATTCCAAAGCAGTAGGTACCTATGGAGAAGAACGGGCAAGAAACTCCATGGACACTCTTTTAAATCAAAATATGTTTACAAAAACTGGGTTACATCATTCATGTTGAAATATACACGTGAGAACGATGCAGAACTTAATAAAAACTTCCATAATTACAAGATTTAAAAAACAATTCAAAATTAAGTTAAATTTTAAAACAGCCGTGGCAGCTAAGAGGTGACCAGTCCCTACTGACGGCGCCGCTGTCGGCGTTTCTTTGGGTTTATTTTGTAATAACTTTACCTTGTTTGACATCCAGTGATGGATTTACTTCTATTTGTATATCATGATCTGCAATTAAAATGATGTATTTTAAACACAAATCCTAATTTTCATACTCAAGTCAAGTTGTGTGACGCGCGGACTGCCAAGACATAGGTCGAGTTCGAGGAAAACATCGTGAGAAAACATGCCTGAGAGATATTTCTCAACAGCATGTGATGCTAAGTCAGAGGCCCATGGGCAGCATTAAAACTCTGACACCAGGTTAGTCACTAACCACACGAAGAAGAAGAAGTATGAAACACTAAAACTTAAGATTTCGGTCTGTGAATGTCGCCCTTACTTAGAGACCAGAATAATCAGTCTATAGTGTATTTCTTTTACAGTGTCCAATTTGGTAAACAAACACGGGACGAAAATTCAGATTTTTCGTATCAATCAAACACTTAAACACTTTGAGTTAAGCATAAACGTCTTGAACTTTGAATAATACACTTAAGGCATGAATTATTTAAAAAAAATGCTTCAGAGACACATACATTACCTAGAAATCTTAATATTAGTGGCGACATTTGTTTACCAAATAAGACAACTAAAGAAAAATACACTATATAATGATGTTCCCGCTAGTGGGCCACAAGCACAAGCCCGGTTAAGCAGTAGACAACCCTTTGGTTGAACAGCGAGATGCCGTTTCAAAAAAAAAAAAAGTGGGCCACAAGCCTCTGCTCTGTGAGAACCAGAGAGAGTTGTTAGAGGTACATCTCTATCAACACACAACATCTCATGTCGTCCAATTTTTGGTTCTAGGACATACCAGATTCCTCACTATGTTTTCCTTCACGGGTTTGAAAGCAGTAGAGATGAAATAATTTAAGGTTCTCTGCCTTTTCGCCGAAAATTGTTTGCCAGATTTTCACTTGCCAACCAACGTCTCGCAGAATTTTATTTCGCCGAATTATCATTTGCCAACTTATCATATAATTTTGTTTTAATATCCCAACCTCACAGTTACCAACTGAACGTTTGGTCTGCTTTTCATAATGACACTTTTTAAAATGCCAACTTTTAAGTAGCAGAATATTTTAGTTAGTAAATATTCATTTAGTTGTTTATTGGTTACCAAATCTAGTTAGGTTTCGTTTAATAATTATGTATTATTATGTGGGTAAGCTAACCTAACCAAACTGTTTCCTTTTACAAAAGCGATTCGCTTCTGGCACATCGCTGGCCGCTACCGCGGCACGCTCGCTTCGCTCGCTCGGTTCGTGCGTTGTTTGTCATACTCTAACCTAACCTAACCTAACTGTTTCCTTTTACAAAAGCGATTCGCTTCTGGCACATCGCCCGCCGCTGCCGCGGCACGCTCGCTTCGCTCGCTCGGCTCGTGCGTTGTTTGTCATACTCTAACCTAACTGTTTCCTCTTACAAAAGCGATTCGTCATTCATCTAATAGTTGTGTGGCCTACTGAAATGGTTGAAAAAATGATAAATGTCCCAAACGTTTTGTGTCATTATAATAATCAGCTTAACAATAATTCTACCAAATGAAACGTTGTCATACAAAAATTTGCTAATCGTTAGTTGTCAAAGTAAAACATCGGCGAAACGTTGGTTGGCAAGTGATAATCTGGCAAACAATTTTCTGCGATAAGGCAGGACACCATAGTTTATACAAAGCAAAGCGCCTGTCTAGTTTAGAACCGACGAGCTACAATTCTCGGTCACAAGCACCCCACTGATCACTGGGCTTCCACTGCTCACTGGGCCCCCACTACTCACTGGGCCCCCACTGATCACTATGCCCCCACTGCACACTGGGCCCCCACAGCTCAGTGGGCCTCCCACTGCTCACTGGACCCCCACTGATTACTGGAGCCCCCACTGCTCACTGGGCCCCTCTGATCACTGGGCCTCCACTGTTCACTAAGACCCCCACTGATCACTAGACCCCTACTGCTCACTGGGCCCCCACTGATCACTAGACCCCTACTGCTCACTGGGCCCCCACTGATCACTAGACCCCTACTGCTCACTGGCCCCCCACTGATCACTAGACCCCTACTGCTCACTAAGACCCCCACTGATCACTAGACCCCTACTGCTCACTAAGACCCCCACTGATCACTAGACCCCTACTGCTCACTAAGACCCCCACTGATCACTAGACCCCTACTGCTCACTGGGCCCCCACTGCTCACTGGGACACCACTGCTTAGACTAAAATAGCATTTAATTTATTGAATGCTTACCATTACATGTCAAGACACTTTCATTGTTATCTCCTTCTAATTTAATATCACAAGTAACATCTAATTGTTCATCTGGAATGAAAATATACAAAAAATTATTGGTTTTCAAGCTTTCTTATACATTTTTAGACTCTATTTTATATTTAGCCTTTATATCTGATGAATGCCCAAAAATCCTAAGTGCTAACCGTTACAAAAGGAACTCTTGCGCATAATTGAAACACCCACTGGACACGCACATTTAGTATAGAAATGTAATAGAATGTAAAAATAAAAAATATTAGATTGTAATTTAATAATATTTTAATGCTACATGATCACCTAAATATAGAATTAAATCTACAAATCAAAATATAATAAGCTAAACGACCCATCAAAAATGTAACAGACATGGAATATGCATCACTAGGTCACAGTCACTGGATTGATTGCGTGTTAGGAATAGAACAACTTACTATTACAATAGAATTTGAACTTCTGCTCACACAGAAGCACTTGGTTCTTGAATTCAGTTGCATCTCGCAGCCTAAAGATACAGCTATCACAAATAGTGTAGCTCGCTTCCAATGGTACAGGATGAGATGACATCTGAAACATTTGAGTGATCAAAATGACAGTATAAGTAATAAAATAATATTACTAGTAATCACAGTTGCACGGATTGATCCATCAGGTCATAACTTTGAGGGACACTGAACACCTATACGCTTAATAACAATAAAACTTCTATTGTGTCTCGTTAAGTGTCCTCCAATGGGTTAAGCTACGTCTTCCAGGGTTGGTCCGTGGATATCTCGATATGTAAACATGGGTCACTATGTTTGATGACCATGACCTCCTCCATGCCTCGGAAAGCACGTGAAACCGTTTGTCCCAGCTGTCATTCATGGATCTTTGACAGTTATTACAGGTAGTAAGAAGCCCAAAAGTCTGACAGCCAGTCTTACCAAGGGGTACGATATTACCCAGTTAGTGACTGGGTTGTGGAGGTCAGATAGGCAGTTGCTCCATGTAAAATAATCGCCGAGCCCAACAGGGAAAAGGTTAGGCAGATTTTTAACTAAGTACAGTAAATTGGTTAGTGGCAGGTTGAGTTGACATGAGTAGCTTAAATATTACCTACAGCTAGGTTACAGTATATTATTTGCTAGTGAGCCTCAAACTACACAGTGTGTATCTCAAAGCTAGGGGCTCGGAGGGACTATAGAGGTGAGTTGAGGTATGTATATTTGGAGCCTGTCAGGGCTGAAGCCTGTCGGGTAAGCTGGATTGTACAAAAGGGTTACCACTACCCTGGAACATAAAGGGCTAAGGAAGGAACATGGATGTGTTTTGGTCAGTAAGAGTCTGACACTCCCTTCCGCTCCACCCAGAGGGGGAGGAGTCATTAGATGATTTCCCAGCATAAAAGAAGGTACATAGGTGTATTGTGTATACTATGTGAATATGTTTGTGTGGTGTGTGAAAATAATGTGTGGTATGGGGCGTGAGTAGTGTGTGTGGTGAATGTGAGTAGGTGTGAGTTTATTCTCAGTGTATTTTGTTTAGTTTGGTGTCTGGTAAGGGAAGAAGACATGCTGCACTGACCACTAATACATTGGGATAAGGGCAGTTTCAGTTTTCTCCTGTCCTTTGTATATATACAGTCACAAACACCAATATGAATACACTGAGCAACTTTAAAAAGTGATTTTCTCATTCTGCATTTGTTGTAATTTTATGTTGTTATAGATATAGTACGTGGGAACCCATACTAATATGAAATAGGTTCTATTATCACAAAGTTATCGTTATTCCACGAGAAAATACGCATACAACGCTGCAGGCCAACTCTATTGTTCAAGTTGTGACCGGGTGTTCAACACAAAATTCGGTCTAGCGAGCCGTCTAAGGGCTCACGCAAGGAAGTGATTTGAAGGGTCGCCGTTATCGAAATCGATAAGGAGGACTATATATGTCCTTATTAAACATTCGTTAGGGAAGTTATTAAATAAAAACAGTACTTACAACGATCCCTAGTGTTTCACGTAGCATAGTCTCGTATATTTCGGCATCATTTTTACCTTGATACGATAAACTGAGGCTCTTGAAGTGGCCGTCGGCGTGACAACAACGGCATAACGTACTTAAATTCCATATTTCAGACATTATTTATTGAATAATCATTGGAATATTAAGTTTTTCAGTCGAATTCGACTTTTGTAAACAATTTGACAGTTGGCTCACTGACACTGACAGATAGATTAGGGATGGCATGCCATCATTGTCAGAGAATAAAAAATTAGTCGATAAAAGTATCGACTATTTTCCAACTCGTTTTTTAACGTTCGTTTTAATTTAGATTATTAGCACAATCATGTTTATAACGATTTATGATTATAATAATTATGGTGAAAGCTACAATGTATCCCACGTTATTCATTATTTCTTGATTTTTGCAATTTGCACGTCAGTATCAGATAGTATTTTATCCAAATATGATTCGCCAACTGACGGCTCTTGCTGCGGTATTGAGTACTACTGTGACGGTCTACGTCTTAGAGCATTGGTTAAATGCTCTAAGGTCTACGTGTATCGTGTATTGACTCAATGCTCTAAGATTGACTCACGATGACAGCTCTTCTCGTGTATTCGTAATATACACTATAACGTAGTATTTGCATGTGCTGAATGCGGATGGTAGTTTTAACCTAATAAAAAACTAAACATCTATCTTAATGACTCTCGAGCAACGAGCGGCAGCAACGAGCGACATCGACAAGTGATTAATCGCTGGTATGCGTACGTGGCAGGCGAGAACCTCTCAGCGAGTCTTCTGCCCGCCATGCGAGCGCCTGTTCAGTAAGTACTCGCTTTGATAGCTCTTGTCACTGCGACAAAGAAGTGCTTGGCAGCGGTATGTACAGCCAGCGCTCAACTTTTAATATATTTTGTATATTTCCATCTACATGAAACCTATAATCTATTGTACAGATGCCAGCACATCAACCGATTCCGAACAATCAAATATTCCCCATTGAACATATACCTTATTCCTATGTGATAAAGTTGAAAATCTATATGTTGTAAAAGAAATTTGACAAATTGGGGTAGATTGATGTGCTGGTCTCTGTACGTTCTCGAATAGGATGCAGGTGTCCAAAACAAAAAAAGGTTTTGTTCAAAACTTCTTATATTACATTTTAACTATTCGCAAAAGCGATGTACATTCTGCTATGGACTTTGTTTTAGAATGTAGTATTTAGTGGCATATAATTAAAGGGATATTCATATTATTCAACAGTATATTTTACATAAAAATTATGTTTACAAAACACGACAACAAAATTACGAAAATCGACTAAAAAGTAACTTGGCGAGTTTCGAAAATCTACAAAGAGATTTTTAACAACACATTTTCCGTTTTATTTCAGATACAATAACAACATTACACTAGCTAAAATGTTAGTGAAGATACCTTAGCCGTACCTCTAAACACAACGGATAGATCTTCGTTACGCAGCGTGAATGCAAAATAATGCCATTAATTCCAGCTGCTTCCTTAGTTACTATAGTTTAGACTTTAGAGGAAACGCGTTTACCAGGCCAATTATGTTACTTTGTTTTCTATCTGGTTATTAGTTATAGTTGACATTTTTTTTTACGATTTAATGTCCACCACATCCACGTCAGTTGTTTTTGGCGGGCGTTTTAAATTGCTTTTCGAACGCGTTTTCTCTAAATAGTATTAATATAGAGTATATTTTATTCTATTTTTAAATACATAAAGGCATACTAGTGTGCTCGCCATTTACTTGATGATATAAAAGATCAAATCCAGCTGCGGACTGTCTTGCCAGTTTATATTAATAATATTATAATCTGGCAATAGCGATTTAAAACAATCGGGACTTTTTTTATTAATTGACGCGTTTCTTTATTATTAAAAAAAAATAGCCAGCACACTAATTATAATAATTTGATTGTACTTAGTTTCGAGAATATAATTTTATTGTTATTTATTGTAAAATATTAACATAATATAGACATTATTTACAGTTACTTTTGGCAGTATTTTACATAACTAGTGTAAAGTTACGGTTTCCCAGAAGAGCGGTGAGTGCCAAAAACCGTCCGTAATTAATCCATTGACCGCTCCGGTCGGATTAATACGACAAATGTTTTCGTGCCCGTGATGCCTCCGTCGTGTACGACCTAAGAATCTACGTTCCCGTTTTACGTTTCATTGCATGACCCTATTCGTCGTAGATAATTATTTGTCGATTTATGAGCCGGGCGCTGTGGGCACGCAATTGATTTAAAACCAAGCGGCCATTGACCACATTAAAACGTTATTCATAAAAGTAAAATGGTGTATTTCCTTAGAGAGCATTTTTTGACATCGTAAAGTTAAACCTCGCTGCCATCTTTATCGTGACGGCCACCGCTGTTCTATGAAACTGTAGCTTTCGGTTCGGTTCTGGGACATAAGCGGAAGCGGGGCGGCTATCGGAGCGATTTCTTTGCAACCGCCCCGTTAGGCGCTCAGTTTTACGCTTTAATAGGACGCAGCCTTAACCAACTGACCGCCCCAGTCGGATTAATACGACAAACGAATTCGTGCCCGTGATGTCTCGGTCGTATTTATACGACTGAGAGAGACTATGTTCGTTTTTGTTTGACCCGATAACCAGTAAGGCGCTGGGGGCACGGTAATTAATATAAAACCAAGCGGTCAGTAGGTTTAAACAATACAATTTATATAGATTAAAAAATGTTAATATTTATCCTGGTCAATTAAATATATCGTTCTGTAAATACACAGTCATTACGGGTTCAAGATCAATTCAGGAGCTAGCCAGTTCCCTCCAGACTAGATATTCGCATATTTGAGAGAAAGCAAAACTTTTGAGTTGTAGCTTCTAACTACAGACCTTGCATCTCCTCTCTATATGAGAATAGCTAAAAGCTTTATCATCTATTTTTTTAATACAGTACATATTTATCATTTTTTCCTATAAGCCCCATTTACATAGCTAGCGCTCTTTAAACGATGCAGTACTTCCACAATCCAGTAATTATGTTGTCAAGGTCAGGGGCCCACCACCACCCCTTTTATTTTGTGGGTGGGAAATCATCAAATGACTCCTCTCGCTCTGGGTGAAGCGGAAGGGAGTGTCACTCTTACTAACTAAAACCCATCCATGTTTCTTCCTTAGCCCTTTATATTCCAGGGTAGCGGTAACCCTTTCGGACAATCCCGCTGAAACCACCAATCCTAAGAACAATATTATTTTAATATTACTTCAGTGTGAAAAAGAGATGAAGCTATACAGGAGGTATAGTTCTATCTCTTTCCTATTATGAAGCAATATTAACAAAATATTGCTGTACAGTAAGAGGGGGTAGCTGGCCCCTAGATAGGCAGTCGCTCCATGTTAATATACTGGGGCCTAATTCTGTAGCTTTGAGTTAAGCAAACGTTATTGACACTATCGACACACTACAGACATTATGTTGCGACTGTTGCAAATTTGGTATTCTGCAAAAACTTCAATGGCTTTTCGGTGGTGGCTCAGTAGTGTGTCGATAGTGTGGCAGTACAATAGTTTTCAGTGTTCAAATATTTACAGACTACCTTAACTTTGGCCATCACGATGACATTGACACATTATAGTGGAGCAGACTACTAATTATTACAATAGTCTTATTATGGCGTTCCAATGACACTACAGTGGTAAGTCAATGACCATAAATAATTTGTAAAATACCAAATGTCAATGATTAGTCTATTGAGACACTACTTAGTTTACACACTACCGACACACTATTAACACGTTGGTTATTTTACAGAATTGAGCCCCTGGTATTCAGCTGCATCTGGTTAGACTAGGGTCCGACCACAACACAGCTGGGATATAAGCAAAGCAGCTATAATTAAAATGGACAAAATATTGACATTTTACATTAAAAGTCCCTGGACAACCTTGTATAGAAACAACTATATAAGGCATCTACAATATTTCTTCAACTACTAAAAAACTGGTGTTTTTTTTCTTTTTTAAATTGTATAGAAGAGTTCTTGAAAGGTCTTCATAAGACATTTTTGTATTGTTAAAATATTTTTTCAACAATTTTCAGTCAAAATTGTAGACTTATAAAACTTTCTTGGATCGATGTTAATGAATACTATTTTGGTTTTGATAAAAATATTTCCGATATTAAAAAAAAAGTTTTTTGAAACATTCCATTCTCAGTTTTTGAATTTATGGGTAACAGAAGTGATGGGGCATTTTAATATTAATATTTGCTAACATTAATTAATATTACAAATGACCAGTCAAGGAATAAAAATATATCCACCGTAAGATTTATTTTTACATTTTTTGCTCATAATTTTTACTCCTTGACGGCTATTGTAGCGGCTTGTGAAAAAAAACCTTTATTATTGTGTTCAACCATACTTTTTCGAATATCAGAAATATTTCCATGTAATGCACCTAACATCGTTGTTAATTAATTAAAATATCACCGATATTTACTTCGATCATTGCTGAGATTCGTTGGTACAAAGAAATTATTATAATTTCTTATACATTTTCGTAGTTTCGACTAATATTCACTTTTTTTTCTTGTCAGCTACAAAAAGATGATAACCCATATTTAATTGAATGTTATTATTATACTGTATTGCTGACCTAGTAATTGCACACCATCATAAGTTGGTAGAAGAAGGTATTTGGACGTCTACTGCTAAACCGGACTTGCCTGTGGATGCCACAATAAATTGAGCCCTCCAGCCACGGCTTAAAAATACTTACAAAATAAGCGACTACACGCCAAGGGCACCCCCTGCGGAGTACGGATCTCGGCTTAGGTCGTCTCTGGGGTAGGTTTTTTTAAGGCTGGTAATCATCCAATTACTTTTCCCGCTCTGGGTGGAGCGGAAGGGAGTGTCAGACTCTTACTGACTAAAACCCATCCATGTTCCTTCCGTAGCCTTTATGTTCCGGGGTAGCGGTAACCCTTTCGGACAATCCCGCTCACCCGGCAGGCTTGGCCCTATAGGGCCCTAAAGGACAGGCTGGAGCGGATATTAGGTCGATTTGTAGGGACATTACATACCCTAAAGGGAGATACGCTGATATAGCCCGTGAAATTAAAATTCTATTAATTGATCAACATACAACTTGAAAATGAGGTGCAAATTGCAAAAAACGTAATAAAATTTAAACATAGTTTACGATTTAATAAATCAAATAAGGGCCACATCTTTTTGATACGACAACGGTATACTTAATAATATTTCTAGTTTCTAGACGTCTACTTACACATTTTTTTTTGTCATTAATTATTTATATATCACCATATTTAGTGATGGTGATTACCTGTCTGCCTAAGAAAGCTTATGACTCTCACGCGAACGAAGTCACGCGCAGAAGCTAGTTCACTACTAGGGAGACACACTAGAGGGAACTCTATTGGGCTTTTATCCATACAAACGCATTCCGCTGTTTTCTTCGTGGATAATGTCTCTAAAAATCTAGGTCTCATTAGTACGTGCCCCTATCATTTTTCTTTTTTCCAAAACGTAATGACTAAAAGAATTATGACAATCCAAAATCCCGAAAAATAGCCCATTTTTAACGCCATGTTCAGATGACTATCTGCCGAATTTGATAAGTTTTTAACAAAAAAGAAAATAATAGAAACATAGATATGCTTTCCTCTAAATTTTGAAATAAGAATGTTTAAGATCAGTTCAGTTTTGAATAAGAAAACAGCGGAATAGTAAACGTATTTTGGCCAAGATTTTTGTAGGTAAAATCAGCCTGTGCTGCAGTTGTCCCTTTCGCACTTTACAGGAGGAGGTGCGTCGCAGCGCGACGGCAATAGTTTCTTCAAATAATTTTTTTTTAAATTCCTCGAGGCTAGAGTCCCCTCTTAAGGCCGCGAACTTTACTGAGCTTTTCGTTTGGAAGAACAGTAATCACTTATCACCAATTAGTTTCAAAATTATAGTCATATTGGTGTTAAATATTTTTACAGTCCATTTTATAATTGAGTTGTTTTTTTTTTCATTAATCACCATTCAACTTTACAATTATGGTGATTAAAAAAATGCTACTTATGGAAGCACCACGGTCTGTTCATAAAGTATCTGACGGAAGTGTAAACAAACAATTTTTAGGCAAAATTGTTACGCAATCACTCGCGAAAAGGAATTAGTAATACATTCATCTGAATTTAGAAGGTTTTTAACTTTATATATCACCACATTTTCAACGATTATCCGTTTAGATAACACTATGCAATTGTAATTGAAAAATCATAGTAGTAAACTGAGGTTTTTGACTAACGTTAATTAATGAAAAACATCTCTAAGGCAATTGAAATAAGATTTTCAGAATTACCCAAATAATAAAATCAATGCACTCAACTTGTAAGTGGCACTTCTTCTTCTTTTTCCGTGTGGTTAGTGACTAACCTGGTGTCAGTTTTTATGCTGCCCACGGGCCTCTGACTTAGCTTCACATGCTGTTGAGATGTATCTCTGACACATTCTGGTTGCCTCACGATATTTTCCTTCTCCGATTTTTAAGCAAGTGATAATTATGCAAATAAGTTTTTAAGTAAGTGGCACTACAAATTAGCATCCATGATGACGTCTTCCGATTAATTTGTTTACATTTTCATCACACACTTTTGGAACAGACATTACATAATTATATTTTATTGATTTTAATTATCTTAACCAACTCGCATGATAATATCAGTCCTTGTCACTGCAATCACAGCCAACAGTCTTTTCATATTTTACTAGCATTTCAATAATACATATAATTCACTATCCATAAACAATCACTTCCATAGACGTTTATATTTTCCAACCCAAATAATGGTGATCATCACTTGTAGATCCGATGACAGTCGTTTCGGGTAGTCAGACGCCAGTCTGACTAACAGTCTTACCAAGGATCATTGAGCAAACCAGTAACTGCTGTGTTGAAGTCAGATATGCAGTTGCCCTAGGTAATATACTGGTATTCAACTGCATCCGGTCAGACTGGAAGCGGACTCAACATAGTTGGGAAGTTTCCGTAGATGATGATCACTCTAGAGGCTCATAATCCATATCACCACAGTATTCTGCTAGGAAGTCTAGGAATAAAGTGAACTTGCCCGTTGAAGATCTGGACCAGCGAGCCGAGACTGACTTCATGCAGGTTGATAGACTTTCTAGTACAGTCTGTGGAAAGAAAGAAAGAATTTTTCACTGTAAAAGTGTAGGGTAATATTACTAGGGATGTTGACTAAAATTTATTTTTTAGTCCGTCAGTTAGAATATAAAAAAAATTAGGACATGTATTTTTTCTTTTTTCACATAAACAAAACATTACGTCGATACATTGTGATAAAAAGTGACATGATGTCGGATTTAGATTTTATACATTAAAGGGGTGTTGACAGGGAAAAAAAAATATTTAGTCCATCACTCAGATAATAAAAAAATATCAGACACGTATTTTTTGCTTTATCATATTAACAAAAAGTTACTGAGATAAAATGCATTAAAGTTGGGGAGTGGGGGCTCACTACGTCACAAGTAAGTATAAAAACTACATACTCGTGACGTCATGCCACATTTCAACTCAATGTATCACAGCATAATCGTTGTATTACGTAAAAGAAGACAAATACGTGTCCAATACACGTATTTTTTACTTTTTAATAATCTAGCTAACAGACTAAAAAGTAAATTTTAGTCATCATCCCTATTGTGACGTAACGCCCCCCCCCCCCCACTCTCCAACATTAAAGCGTTTTATCAAGTCATTTTTTATTAATATCATAAAGCAAAAAATACGTGTCTAATATTTTTTCACTATCTGACCGATGGACTAAATATAATATCTTATTTTACCCTGCCAACACCCCTATTACGTATGGAAGAAACCTGATAGTTAGTAGATGTAGTATGCTGGTTCAAAACATGGCAAATGAATGCGACATTAGTCCCTACTTGGTAAATATAATTTTAAGGACAAAACTTCTAAAAAACACTACATTTGAAAAATATTTTTAATTCCGGAAGTCGGTGGCAAAAACCGAAAATACAAACCAAACACACCAACTTCTGAAATTAAAACTATTTTTGGTAGAAGTCAAATGATTTTTATTTTTCACTTTTGAGGTATGGTACCTACCTACCCCACAGTCCGCTCAGCAATTCGTATCCACTACTAAACTTGCTATGTGAACAACAGTGACCTGAGTACTAATATATCATCAAGATAAAAATTTAAGATTTATATGGTTTTATCATGGACGCCATTGTCAGAACTGGACCAAATTGAACACGAGAAGCACCAGCTTTCCAATAAATAAATAAAAAAAGAATCATTAAAATCAGTCCACCTAGTCGAAAGTTCTGAGGTAACAAACATAAAAAAACGACAGTCGAATTGAGAACCTTTTTTTGAAGTCGGTTAAAAACACTACAATTTGAAAAATAACATTAATTTAGGTGTCGGTGTCTTTAGTTTTTAAAACTACCCTAAGCATAAGAAAATACATGCTAAAAAATACACCCGAATCGAGAAACTCCTCATCTATACTAATATTATAAAGCTGAAGAGTTCGTTTGTTTGAACGCGCTAATCTCTGAAACTACTGGTCCGAATTGAAAAATTATTTTTGTGTTGGATAGTCCATTTGTCGAGGAAGGCTATGTAACATCACGCTACGACCAATAGAAGCCGAGCAGGGGTTGAAACCGCGCGGGGGCAGCTAATAATAAAATATGAATGCACTCATACCTGATTCCAATCCTGCCTATAAACAGCCAAACACTGTTCCGTCAGCGAATCCTCGCTCAAATAGTCATGTTTCAACAAAAACACTAAAACCGTTGCCATCGCCTCCCACACATCAACACTTTTCCCATCACTAAGCAACATTATATTACGGGGACACAGTATACGATCGAAAAACTCCAAGTTCACATCACTATCTTCATTTTCAAGAGCACTTTTTTCCGTCACTTCTGTGGGTTGAGCACTTTTAGACGTCACTTCTGTGGATTTATTTTCCGTGGGTTCGGGGACTTGGTTTATTATGATAATTTTTGTTGGTATTTCGTCATCGCTGACCGGTGTGGGTACTCTTTCGTCATCTTCGAAGTTTCTGAATGTTGGTGATAGTTCTGCCCTTCTCTCTGGTAACGTTATTTCTTGTGGCGGTGATCGTTTCCGGTCGGGACAGCATACATTCCAAATTGCGTGGAGTTTTGAAAGAAATGATTCGTTGACTTCTTTCGGTTTTCGACTTACTGCGGACAAGTGATGTCGGTTATTTTTGGTTTCTGTTTTTTTTATGGGTGGTAGAGTCAGGATTATTTTGGAGCTTCATGTCGGGACATTTTAATGTATACAAAGAGTTATTTTTAAGGTAACATTGAGTCATTTTAGATGTACCTGTTGGGGCGATTTCATGTTTATTTAATTTTTTTTAGGTGAAAATGGGTAAATTTAAAAATGTGTGTTGGGTCAATCATGGGTTATGTTAAGTAAATCAGGATACATCTGGTTATTTTAGGGGTACCTGCATTGGGTAATTTGGATAACGTTGAGTAATTTTATATGTTCATGTTGGGTCATATTAGAGGATTAGGTTGGGTCACTTTAGTTGGTCATTTTGGGTAATTTTACCAAGGGATATCGTATTGCCACTGGGCTGTGGAGGTCAGATAGGCAGTCGCTCCATGTAAAATAATGGTATTCAGCCACATGCGGTTAGACTGGTAGCCGACCCCCAACATAGTTGGGAAAAGGCTAGGCAGATATTGGGTAATTTTAGAGGGACAGGTCCGACCATTTATTAGGTATTTACTTACCGAACACTACACACAGATCGACGCTTAGCTGTAGTATAGCCCTCTGTGTGGGCGGGCGAACGAACATATTGTTTGGTGAACAGGCCACCACACATGTAGACAGCACCCGGGTCAGTGTGGGGGAGTCGGAGCCTTCGATCAGCAGGCATACTTGTTCCTATGACAATAGAAAGGAAAAAGAATAAAATCTTCATGAATAATTGACTATTTGAAACGGTAAAAATAAAATATGAAATCACATAGAAAACACACCCCTCGTCTAAAAAACTTCCATCACCATACAGAAATTAAATATTATGCGAAGATATAATATTGTAAAATTACATTTAATGCTAATAAGTATTCCATTTGATTAAAAATCTGTGACGTCACACTGTCACATTGTTATATTTCATACAAATCACGTACAAATGCCGCGTTCTGACAGTTCATAAAAAGTAACGTTATGGACTACCCTTTCAAATACCCAATTGCTGTAAATCTAGCGTGCAGAAAATAAACCGGTTAAGGACGAGCCGGCCTTACGCAATAAGGGTCCCGTTATATATACTATATAATATATAATAATATTACAAAGAGGTAAAATTTGTAAGTTTGTATGTAGGGGGTAATCTCCGGAACCAATGATCCGATTTCAAAAAAAAATTCACCAATGGAAAGCTACATTATTCCTGAGTGCTATAGGCTATAAATTATATTTATATCATACATATTAGCCGAGCTATCGCAATTTTCGTCTAGCAAGTCGGAAAGAAATACCTCCGAAAACAGAATTATTTGCATGTACTGTCTAAACAGTTGTTTAAAATTGAAAGCAATGTATGGCAACCCGGTTCGCCGTAATTATTTCTACAAAAAAGTCCGCGACACCATATTCCTATATTTTGTATTTTAACTTTTATATTTCGTTTTATGTTTTAAAAAAGTATTTTTTCGACTTACTTCTAATGTTAAAACAAGAAATTTTCCGCGGACGAAGTCGCGGGCAGAAGCTAGTCAAGAATACAATAATAGTTTTTTCAAAATTCGCCATGAAAGAAATGATGCACATTTTAAAACAAAATTTGAAAATAGGGGATTATTCTTTATTTCTGTTTTGATCTTATATTTATTTGTACCTAAAGCTGTGCTGAGCAATCTAGCCAATCTAGTAGCCTCCTCGAGTCTAAACTAGATTATCTTGAACAGCAAGCGAGACAGTGCAATGTCGAGATCCTTAACGTGCCAGAAGGTCGAAGTGAAAACCTGATCCATGTAATGGAGTCAATCGGTGGTGCTATTAATTTTCCCGTCACACAGAGGGATATCATATCCATTCACAGAGTTCCTCATCCTCACCAGCTAACAAATAGGCCAAAAAACATAATTGTAAAGCTGTCGTCACGTATCCTGCGGGACAATTTACTTGCTGCTTTCCGCAAAGTCAAAACCTTTAAAACGGACCAACTGGGTTTTACATGTTCACCATCGACGATATATATGAACGAGCATTTGACACTCAAGAAGAAACATTTATTTCGCAAAGTTAAGGAAGTGGCCGCACAACATCACTTTAAGTATGTCTGGATTCGGAACGCCACTATTCTCGAACGCGAACGTGACGGTGATACGTGACGGTGCATTTGCAATACATAAAGACGACGATATTCGCAAGATTAAAAACAGCACGTCGAACAACAACGTACATAGTGGCCCCACCCCCGACGCACTTTAATTGCAATGTGTTTTTGTTCTTGTACCCTCATAGTTTTAATTTTATTGCTTTTTTATCGTTTTTGTTCTTATACCCTCATAATTTTAATTTTATTATTTTTGTTAATGTTTTGCCCTTTTTATTCTGGACTGTTTATGAAACAAAACGTTATTCAATTGTGTATGAATGCGTTTCTGAGTACTCATGTTTATCTGGATTGTTCGTTTTTTTCTTTTTTGTGTTAACAATCTGCTTTGTATGCCTGAATGAAAATAACGATTTTATTAGTAGTTATTTTATGTTACACTTGTCAACGCGTCGCTATAGCAAACATGTTACATTATTTCTGCTGCAATTTTGGATTATTGTATCACTACGCAATAATATTGTTCTAAGTAACCATTTTGAAGAGATTTATTTTAAATACAAATATTGGTGTGTGGTTGGTGTCAATTATGTAACTGAAAAATATAATTTTAACTTTTATTTATCTTTTAAACCTTGTATTGAGCATTGCACGAGCGAATACCAGTTACGTACTTGTGATTACATTGCTGGTAATTACTATGTTGAATCCTTAATATCTCGTGATGAGTAACAAATATTTATCAATATATTACCAAAACTGCAGAGGTATCCGTACAAAATTACACACACTATACATGAACATTCTTAACAGTAACCACGACATCATCGTACTCACAGAGACTTGGTTGATTCCTGAGATTAACAATAATGAGTTTATCGATCAGCGTTATATTGTGTACAGGTGTGATCGTGATCGTATTAGCACTAAAAAAATGGATGGCGGGGGAGTGTTGGTTGCCATGCTGAGGACACTCAGGTCCTCTGAATGTGGTATTTCGATAACTCCGGCCAACTCGCTATGTTGCAACATTGTTGAACATGTCCTTATAGAAGTGCCTAGTTTGATACCATCCAAGAGGCATATCATTAGGTCGGCTTACATACCTCCTAAAACGGCTACGCTTGTATATGAAAAACATTTTGAAATCTTACAGCAGGTACTGGGTGACCCTTCCGTTGACTATTTTTACATAGTAGGGGACTATAATCTCCCAGAAATAACCTGGAACATACCGGGTCCAACGGTTTCACTAATCGGCGGTGGGTTGGGCTTAGGCTCATCTACGACTTGTACACAATTAAATAATTTAATGTCATTACTTGATGCTATGCAATACAATGTCGTGGCAAATACCTATGGTAAAATTCTTGACCTACTGATATCAAACCACCCATGTAAGGTATCGAGTGCGTTGTTGCCTTTACTTCCCATAGACACGTATCATCCACCTTTTGTCTGTGATATAAGTCTAAATGTAGATACTCTTCCCATGAAAAAGCGGCCACTACAAAAATACAACTTTTATAAATCTGACTATGAGCACATCAACCGTAAAATTCAGAATACCGACTGGATGGAACTACCCTTTAGGATCCGAAGAGGCACTCAGCACTTTTTACAATAAGATCGATGACATTATAAAGCAGCACACACCACTATCTGCATCCAGAACCGTTGGCTTTCCAGTCTGGTTCACAAAATCTTTAATTAAAACATTTAGAAAAAAACAAAAATCATGGGTCAAATGGAAAAAGTATGGCAATCTTGCTGACTACGAAACTTTTTCTCAGTACAGAGCCTTATTTAAGGAAAATTGTGACAAATGCTTCTCGAAATACATCCAGTCGATTGAGGATGGCATTCATAAAAATATTAAAGACTTTTGGGTCTATGTTGCAAATCGCAAAGACAAACCCGGTATACCGGCAAAAGTACAATATAACAACGTTGTATCCAACGACCCTCAATCGATTTGCAATATGTTTTCCGATTTCTTTGCTTCCGTATATGAGCCTGCTTCACCTGCCCTTTCTCGATGGGAGCCATCTTCTGAAACAATGTCTAATGACATAGTTATTTCTGACCTTCACTTCAAAGAGGAAACAATTATGACAGAACTGAAATCACTGGATCCAACTAAGGGCCCAGGTCCAGATGGTCTGTCTGCATTTTTCCTCAAAAATACTGCCACAGTCATATGTAGACCCTTAGCCATAATTTATAATAAATGCGTCACTGAAGGTGTCATGCCGACGGTATGGAAACAAGCTAATATCACGCCTGTACACAAGGCTGGATCTAAACGTAGTGTTGAACAATACCGACCAATTTCTATTCTGTCCACCTTGTCGAAGCTTTTCGAAAGACTAGTACACAACGAAGTGTACCCTATCCTACATCACGCCATCATAGAACAACAGCATGGGTTTGTTAAAAAACGATCAACAACAACAAATTTATTAGCTTTTTCCAGCGATCTATTTGAAAAGATGGATAATCGTATACAGGTTGATGCGGTGTACACGGACTTTCAGAAAGCTTTCGACAAGGTGGATCATGAATTACTGCTGAACCGAATAGCCTTCAATGGCATCCGGGGTAACTTGTTGCGATGGTTCATTTCCTACATCACTAATCGCTGTCAACGGGTTGTAATCAACGGTTACTACTCTGATGCTATTCAGGTTACCTCAGGCGTCCCTCAAGGTTCTATTCTTGGTCCTCTTTTATTTATTATCTTTATAAATAATATTGGTAATTGTTCTCGCAACTCAAAATTTTTGTTATATGCAGATGACCTTAAGGTATACAGACCCATTCGAAATATAGAGGATTGCTATCTCCTCCAAGAGGACTTGGACAGACTGATGGACTATTGTTACACAAGTAAGCTTCTTCTAAGCATTCCCAAGTGCAACTATATAAATTTTACCAAAAATAAAAACATTATTAGGTTTGTGTACTCCTTATGTAGCATCTCTCTGAATAAAGCTGACTCGGTACGTGACCTGGGTGTATTGCTTGATGCTAAACTCTGCTTGGATTTACACATAGAACAAATCATCAATAAAGCATACAAGATGTATGGGTTTATAATGAGATCAACCCACGACTTTAAACGGACCTCTTCGTACCTCCGCCTATATAAAACTCTAGTCCGCTCACAGCTTGAATACGCGGTGCCCATCTGGAACCCGTATTATAAAAAATATATAAATATGTTAGAGAATGTACAACGCAAATTCCTTCGTGTAATGTATTACAGATGTCACAGAATGTATGTGCCTTATGACCAATTGCTCGATTAATACAAACTTCTGACGCTCAGTTCCAGACGCAAACAATTAGAAGCAATGACCTTGTATAATATTGTAAATGGCAAATTTGACTGTATCGACCTGAATAATGTACTGTGTTATGTTGTCCCTAGAACTGTTCAAAGACGCCAGGTGCGTGCAGGTACACTATTTGCAATAGGTACCTGCCGATCAAACACTGGTGAACGTTCACCAATTCGGCGAATGGCAGCATTATACAATAAAGAACTCGAACACATAGATATATTTACATGCTCCATGCAGAAGTTTCGCAGCCTTTTGTATGAGACACTTAAGCTCTTAGATTAATGTTAAGTCTTTTTTCTTTTTGTATTTGTAATGTCAAAAAAAAAAAAAAAAAAATGTTTTCTGTCATGCATGAACAGCTTTTCCTAGCAATTTAATGGTTTACTCAGTGTTGTAATCTGTGAACAGCGTTGTGGGCTACATTATTATTTAAGTTATTTATATTATTATGTTGTTATATTCCATAATGTAGCTGTTTGTTGTTCCTATGAGCTAAAATAAAAAAAATAAAAAAAAAAGCTAATTCTGTGAAAAACTAAACTGGCTCACTGCTACGGCTAAAAAGTTACAGCCCTGTGATAGACAGACAGACACTCGACAAATTAGGTGCCCTACCGTTTGACAACGTACGCATGGATATATGATAAGGGAAAAGAGCCAAATTAATATAATATATAAACGACATTTTATTTTAACCTAACGAACGTTTCGAATGGCAACAACACTATAACACGAAATAAACAATTAAATCATTACTATTGTGAGTGTTTATACAGATATCTTAAAAATTGAAGCTTTCATACGTATTTAATGACATAAAACAAATTAAAAGACAACATGGATATTGGGAAATTCATGATAACAAGAAATAAATTTGTAGCTTGGCGTGGAGGGCACGCGCGTGCGTTTAGAAAAGAAAGAAAGAAAAAATGTTTATTCTGCACAAAAAAAACGCACTTTCCTAAAAAAAATCTTAGTAACTAAATACACCCATGCAAGACAGCTAAAACCTCGTATTCAGTCAGAGCCATTAAACAATTGACAATCTGTATCTCGACCATGGACAATGGACGGACCACAGACAAAACACTGACACTTATCTATACTAATATTATAAAGAGGTAATCACCGGAACTAATGATCCAATTTAAAAAAAAAATTCACTTATAGAAAGCTACATTATTCCTGAGTGCTATAGGCTATAAATTATATTTTATATCATACATATTAGCCGAGCTATCGCAATTTTCGTCTAGCAAGTCGGAAAGAAATACCTCCGAAAACAGAATTATTTGCATGCGCTGCCTAAACAGTTACAGTATATCGCAATTTTCCGCGGACGAAGTCGCGGGCAGAAGCTAGTTGTATATAAACATAAACAACAAAAAACTGGCGTTCAAAGGTTAAACTGAAAGTCTTACCTTCAAATTAATAACACAAGCGGCCGCGCTGACGTGTTGCGCTGCGAACACCGATGCCGCTGACGTCATCGCAGTGACGTCAACGACGGTATTTTGACACGACGACGTCGCCAACTCGCCGAGAGCGATAAGAGTCTTCACCTCGCCTTCTATGTCTTTGCAGAGGACCGCTGTAGAAAGAAAATAATGTCTATTTCAATGGGATGCGTAAAGGTAGTACAGATTGCCCAAAACGTAAGATGATTTGAATCTCGCGTACCCTGGCGCTTTAACTCAAAGGTTACAGCTCATTAGAGCCACCCGGCATCCACTCAACACCGCCTCAAAATCAAAATCAAAAGTCATTTATTCAAATTAGGCTGAAAATCAGCACTTTTTGAAGGTCAAAGTTAAATAAGACAGTCCCCCAAAAACGCCCACCCTTCACCACTTCCTAGTGCTTTAGCTGGGAAGAAGAAGTGGCGCAACAAACTCCCCAGCAGCACAGCTGTCCGTTTAGTTGGAAGAACTTGACTCTACACATTTATCGTATGAGAAGTAACTCGCCTCCTGCGGCAAGTATTCTTTATACGGACTTGTATGGGTATGCGCTCTCTACTACAACTCCGTAGCGTCACCGGATCGCCTCGGTCGTTAGCCCTCCACGCGTAAACGGCGGGAGTACCACTCCGCGACAACTCACTGCTCGCATGCTTGTTTTGCCTTCACTCCACTGCGAGTTGTGAGGTCCACCGGTTGACCGCGCCACGATTATTGCTGATAACGCGGCGTCTACCCGTGGACTGCCTGTCGACACCGTGTGGATGCCGTGCGACGAGGCAGTCCTGGACTATTTGTAACTTTGTTTTGTCTCTTCTACATAATGTTCAAGGCGCTATTGGCGAAGATCTGCCTGACCGATTTTACGCTTCGAACGAGTAAGTACGACGTAATTTCGACCAGAAGAAGAGAAGTGACTACATATTAATTGGAATCACAGAACAGTTAAAGAGGTTAGAAGGGCCTTGTGGGCGGGACAGGCGCGCCACACATTTGCGCGGGCGCTCCAAACCAAACCGAAATTAGAATTACCGGTCAACAGTCACGCTCTTATTGTGAAAGCGTTCAATTCTCCGCGGAAAAAAAGAATTATGCCGTCTTGCCCAATTATAACGTGTCGGAAAAGAAGTCAGGAGTGTAATGTGGCCCGAGGAGGGATTTCTTTTCACCGGTAACTCCAAAAACCTTAAAATACGAGTGATATTTGTAATTATTACAAAAGTATTATGTAGTTTGTAGACAAAAACGATAAAATCGCATTCAGATGCAAAATTATACATTGCTTGCATTACATTGGTACGATCTTGCACGATGTGAGCGGTCACGCAATGTATTGCGTTCACTGCGAACGTCGCGTGCGTCGATCCAAAGCTTCAATTCTGGGAAATCTATGCGCGTCGATAGTGTTGTACCAAATTGTAAACAATGTCGATATTAAGATGTGTCATACGAATGATTATTGTCAGTAATATAACAATGAAAATAACTTTGTTTATATTAACACCAATTATTGTATAATGTGGATTATTAATTTAGTTTCTTAGTTGGTTTTTCGTCTAAAATCTAATTTACGATGCAAACACTTTTTTTTTTAATTTTACAAAAGATCCAGCTACAAGAAAACTGTGGTTTGAAGCAACTGGTAGAATTGAATGGATACGTACTAAATGTAGCACAATTTATGTTTGCAACATTTTGCAGAAAATGATTATGTAACGCGGGTGAAACCGGCGGGCACAGCTATTATTAATAAATTAACATGCTACAATTAATAAATACTTTTTCACGGAGTAGTTCACAATAAATTAATTAGATTATATTATGTTAATTCGACTTAGCATTCGATATGGACCTGAAATTTAACATTTCTTTAAAAAAATTTTGCATATTGTAGCGTTGTTTTATGTTTTATGTTATTCAAAATGCTCTATTTCTTTCTTTCAGTATTATGACGTAAAACAGAGCTGTAACTAGCATAAAACTAAAGAAAATTTAAATTTCGCGGCAGTATCGGATGTTTCTCCTTAATTTGACTTTGATTTAAGTTTATTTATAGGTAATTAGGAAGTTACTCGTAGCTTATCTGCAATTTGAAAAATTGCAAAACTTTAATTAACTAAACTACAGTAATTTTATCGATATGATTAATCGACCTTTTGGTAGCCGTAACATATATGAGAAATAAATTGCTTTTACAGGTGTGTGAGGGTACGTCCAAAGCAGTATTTGCGTTAGTGTGACAACCAATAGTAAACACGCGATCTAAGTGCGTGTGGTTTATTTGTGTGTGTAATGCGCGTACGTATTATCTCTTGCTTGTAGTTGAGAGACAAGAGTGGGAGACATGCGGCGACACGCGTTCTAATACAAATCAGGAACTACTTCCATTCTAACCTCTTTATCTGTTCTGTGATTGGAATAAAGGCAGGTTGACAGTCGTTACGTTTTATAACTACCCCAATGGGTATTGTGTTACCCAGTAACCCAGTCAGCTTACCTATATAGATAGTTTTAGCACCCGCAGCGACTTGGGGTCGGCTTCTAGTCTCATGGTTGGGAAAAGGCAGGCAGACGTAGATGAAACTCACCCGTATTATTCCAGTTGTCGTTGATCCACTTGCCCAGCCTCGTGACAGCGGCGCGCACGACCAGCGTGACGAGCGGCGCGGGCGCGGACGCTAACAAGGCGGACACGGCGGCCGCGGCGCGCGCCTGGATGGCGGCGCGCCCGCCCGCCAGCGCCGCCGCGCGCAGCCCCGCCAGCTGTGAGCTGTACACCTGCTGCGCGCCCGCCAGGAGGGACGCCTGGGAGCGGCACAAACAACCCGTGCCATTAACTAGCTACAGCAAGGTAGTTAGTTGCCTAGTAAGCGGGATTGTCCGAAAGGGTTACCGCTACCCCGGAACATAAAGGGCTAAGGAAGAAGCATGGATGCATGGAGCATGGAGTCAGTAAGAGTCTGACGCTCCCGTCCGCCTCCACCCAGAGCGGGAGGAGAAATTTGATGACTTCCCACTCTCAAAAAAAAAAGGGTAGTTTCCTAACACATTAAATACAATCCCTCCGCCATTATAGGGAAGATGACTAAAATTATTTTTAGTCCGTTTTTTTAGCTACATTATTAAAAAATATTGGATACGTATTTTTTCTTCTTTCACGATATCAAAATATTGCGTCGATGCAGTGCGTTAAAATGTGGCATTACATCCAACTCCTTTGTAGATTTTATACGGAAATGTGACGTAGCGCGCTCCCACTCCCCAAGTTTATTGCGTTTTATCAGTCATTTTTTTATTGCAAATTTTTATAAAGCGGAAAATGTCTATTATTTTTTAAATGATCTACCTGACGACTTAAATATAATTTCTTTTTTTTATTTCATCCAACAATAACCATTTCGTTAATTACTTCACTCACTTTCGGTAATTTATATTTGTGTTGTTTTTGTACTCATTGCGTCATTTCTGTGGATCAATTAGATATCGGGTCAATAAGCTCACCCTCTGTAAACTGAGCGTAAGACCGCTCATCTCACGGACACATGCCGCGAGGACCACGACATCATTCTATTACTAGCTCTAATAAATGATTTTATTTTTGTAAGTAGGTTTTCAAACACTTTTACACGTCAACAATATTTTTAAAACTAGATGAGGTTGACGTTTCCTATCTGACTACTCTAAGAAAGGCCGAAACAAACTCAGAGGTCACAGTCTCTTTTAAAGTCCAGACATAATCTGGGATTGAACTCAAACTCAAAGTATTTATTTCAAATAAACCAATTACAGGCACTTTTTAACTGTCAAGGTGTCGGTCAGTCAGAGAGATGAAGCTAGTTGCCCATTCCAAAGCAGAGGTACCTATGGAGAAGAACGGGCAAGAAACTCCATGGACACTCTTTTAAACAAAATATGGTTACAAAATATTGGTTACATAGTTCATATTAATATTATACATGTGAGAACAATGCAGAACGTTAAAAGCATCAGATATAAAATATGTAAAAACTATTCAATAATTAAATTAAAACAAGCCTTAGCCGCTAAGAGATGACCAGTCCCTACTGACAGCGCCCGTTCACGAACATGACGCATATATTAGCACCATTCAGCTCGACCATTTTGAACGGAGCTAAATGATCCAACACACACGCCACCATCAGCGAGACATTAAAGTGAGCATGGCATACTCTCAGCCGCCAGGGCACATTCAAGTCAATGAAAGACGCACCCAGTAACTGGTCGCTTTATAGTAGGTACATAGTACTCACATAATAATTATGTGCTAAGCAATTATACAATATTAAGAGATTGAATTGATTGAATCATAGATTTTCGATTATACACTTCGAGTGGATGATGACTGTCTTTGAGTCGTTTTTAATATTCTCGTAAGGACATTTTCAGAGTCATGTTGGGTCGTTACAAGGGGTACTTAATAGTTATTTTTTTCAAGTAATGTCATT
The DNA here is from genome assembly GCA_951799385.1 of Hyppa rectilinea. Classification (NCBI taxonomy): domain Eukaryota; kingdom Metazoa; phylum Arthropoda; class Insecta; order Lepidoptera; family Noctuidae; genus Hyppa; species Hyppa rectilinea. The sequence goes on along the minus strand of OX637329.1, from coordinate 9,373,667 downwards.
TTGAAAAACACTGGGTTATTTTTAGGGGCAGACTGGGTAATTTCTGAGGTCAAATTGGGAAGTTTTTAGGAACCTCGTGGGTCAAAATGGGTATTTTTTTTAAATAATTTTGCGAACTTCCTGGGTCAACTTTGGAAACATTTTGAGTAGGGGGACAAATTGGGTAAATTCTAGATACTTTTTGGTCATTCTTAGGTTAATTGGGTTTGAATTAAACTTTCTAAGGGTAAGGGTCTTTAGAAAGTTTTGCGTACTAATACCTGAGTTATTTATTACCTGATCTAGCTGCGTGGTAGTGATTAGCTTGGCCACTTGGCTGCGCGCTTTCGCTCGCTGCAAGCTGAGCGTGTGACCGCTTAGCTCGCGCACACACGCTGACGTCACGCGTTCTATTACTAGCTCTAATACTCTTCGAGTGGATGACGGTTGACTCTTCAGGAGTTCTTCTTCGAGACGAGCCTGTCAAAATAAAAAGATTACAATTTTTTTTTTACCCTTTTTAGTGCCACGGTCGGATATAGCCGACAAATGAGAACGTGCCCAACACACCACAGTCGGATATAACCGACAAATAAGAACGTGCCCAATACACCACGGTCGGATATAGCCGACAATTAAAACGTGACCAACACACCAAGATCGGATATTGCCGACAAATAAAAACGTGTCCAACACACCAAGGTCGGATATAGCCGACAAATAAAAACGTACCCAACACACCACAGTCGGATATAACCGACAAATAAAAACGTGCCCAATACACCACGGTCGGATATAGCCGACAATTAAAACGTGTCCAACACACCAAGGTCGGGTATTGCCGACAAATAAAAACGTGTCCAACACACCACAGTCGGATGTAACTGACAAATAAAAACGTGCCCAACACACCACAGTCGGATGTAACCGACAAATAAAAACGTTCTGAGCGGGAGGAATCATTTGAAGATTCGCACAAAAGTCAAAGTCAAAACATTTATTTCAAATAGGCACAAGAAAGGCACTTTTGAACGTCAAAAATGAACAAGAAATAGAATTGATTCTAGTCGCCCCTTCCAAAAGGTAGTTTCGTTTGGAGAAGAATGGGCAAGAAACTCCACCGTTACTCTTTTTAAATGTTTCACAATGTTTTGTATACATAACACAAAAAAAGGACGTCCAACCTTACGGTGTCCACTCAAGCACACGTCTACTTCAACGGTCCTCAGTTCTACGGCTAATATGGCCGGCCCATTGCCACTTCAGCATGCTTATTCTGTGAGCTATCTCGATAACCATGTTTCTCATCACCTCGTTTCGGATTGGATCCCCACAATAGGTATGATAACAGGGTAAAAATAATGAAATTACTTAGTCAGCCAGTCAGAGAATAAAAAAATATCAAACACGTACTTTTTGTTCTATCATTAAAAAAAGAAACTTCGATAAAACGCATCAAAGTTGGAGAGTGGGGGCGCGCTACGTCACAACTCAGTATAAAATCTACATAGGAGTGACGTCATGCCATATTTTCACACAACGTATCGAAGTAATCTTTGGTTTATGTGAAAAAAGAAAAAATACGTGTCTAATATTTTTTAATAATCTAGCTGACGGAGTAAAAAATACATTTTAGCCATCATAAACCAAACCCTAAATAACCTAAAAACCCTATTATAAAAAAAAATAATTGAACTAACCTGCAATTCTTTCTCTTTATTCTTAATCCGATCCTCAGGGTTCAATGTTAGACTAACAGGTGTAATATGTCTATAACTGCCCATATCTTTCTGGTCTTGAGAAACTCGACAAGTCGATAAAAGCACATTCAAGTCCCTTAAATGCGGGCACAATTCTATAATCACGGACTCATCGACTAAATCACAACTATCGATATTCAAGTCGCTCCCAACACTAACACATAGTCGATTTTCGTAGAACAACTCCTGTGGGAAGTGAGGCAAATCGAATAACCAACTAAGAATCGATTTTAAATAGATTATTGTATTTTTCTTCATAGTACTGTTATCGATTTTTAGTCGATTCGTGTAGATATCGAATAATATTTTTAGTAGATTTTGGTAATATTTTATTCGGAGGGATGTATAGTCTAACATTGATAGATAATGCACTATCCATGGTATTGTGAATGATAGGCGGCCATTTTCTTGAGCGTTCATAAGAATTCCTTTTAGATCAATCGTTGGTTGGCTCTGAAAGAAATAATATAAGTAATAATTATTATACAGACACACTAACTCTTCTTTTTTCCGTGTGGTTAGTAACTAACCTGGTGTCAGAGTTTTTATGCTGCCCATGGGCCTCTGACTTAGCTTCACATACTGTTGAGAAATATCTCTAAGACATACTGATTTCCTCACGATGTTTTCCTTCACCGATTTTTAAGCAAGTGATAATTTATACAATACGCACATGAATCCATAAATTCAGAGGTGCGTGTCTCGGGTTCGAAATCGAGACCTATGACTTGGCAATCTGACGGTCACACCACTAGGCTATCACTGCTACCAATTACGATTATTATTACGGCAATAACGGCAGATACAATACTCACATAATTCCTCAAAATGAGATCGTTCTCCAACACCTTTTCCTTCGGAGCGACATAAGAAACCTCTTTTTGTATAACTTTAGTTATCGCATTTTTATTGCTTGAATCTGTGGCGACCTGGATGTACGGCAGAGAGGCTAGCAACCCTAGGAATTTAGCCAGGAGGGCCAGCTTCTTGGATAAGGCTAGGTATTCTTTTGTTATATCTGGATTTGCTGCAATAAAATATTTATTATAATTATTACATAACATCACCACTTTATTCACCGAAGGGTTAGCCAGAGATGTACAGACGCCAGCACATCAAGCTATCCCTAACTGTCAAATTTTCTCAATTAAAAATGAACCTTATGTCTTTGCAATAAAGTTGAAATACTATCAAAGAAATTTGACAGATTGTGGTAACTTGATGTGCTGGCCTCTGTACCTATAGTACACCCACATTTAGTCAAGTCCGAGGTGAGCCTATTACCATCAGCCAGGAACAAATCAAGACTCCGGGCTTTTTTTTTTGAGGGTAGGCAATCATCAAATGACCCCTCCCGCTCTGGGTGGGGCGGAAGGGAGTGTCTCTTACTGACTAAAACCCATCCGTGTTACTTCCTTAGCCCTTTGTGTTCCGGGGCAGCGGTAACCCTTTCGGACAATCCCGCTTAAGACTCCGGGCTGATAAGAGAAAAAATAATATAAGACCCGGGAATCGAACCCAGAACCTCAAGTTTAGCGGTAGCGCTTGCAATTACTAGAACAATGAGGCAACATAAATGAAGCAACGAAGAGTTGAGTAAGGAGAATTAAAATATAATCGAGATAAATAAAGTAAATTAAATACGTATTCGAGATCGAAGCTTTTTTTTAAGATAAATCATCAAATGACCTGTCCTGCTCTGGTTGGAGCGGAAGGGATTGTCAGACTCTTACTGACTAACTCAAAAACTACCACCACGCAAGTTTCTACCAAATAAAGAAGAATTTTCAAAATTAGTCCATAATAAAAAATCAATCAATCTATCTGCCTAGCCTTTTCCCAACTTGGGGTCAGCGTCCAGTGTAACCGGATGCAGCTGAATACCAGTATTTTACATGGAGCGACTGTCTATCTGAACTCCACAACCCTGTACCTGGATAATACTATACCCCTTGGTAAGACTGGCTGTCAGTATTCGGGCTTCTGACGCCCCGTAACGACTGTCAAAAATCCATGAATAACGGCCCGGACCAACGGCAAAAAAATATTATTAATTAATTAAAATTAATTACAAAGTTAGTCCATAATAAATGAAGAAAATGTCGATGAAAAAAAAAACAAACACAACATAGAACCTCCTTCTTTTTGGCAGTCGGTTAAAAGAGGTATAGGTACTTACAATTTCCCCGTTCATCGGGGGCTATATGAGTTGCGTCCAAAATAACAATTTCCGAAGCAATGGCGTCCCTTAAATGCACTCGAAATGATTCGTTTTCCGCGTTTATTATAAATTCTCTGTAACAAAAATTATTAAATCTAACCAACATTTTTCTAACTTTTGGTAGGATCCCAGCCTAACCGGTAATTCATCATCTGCCTAGCCTTTTCCCAATCCAACAGATTGATTCTATTACGATCATTATTACGGCAATAACCGCAGATACAAAACTCACATAATATCAATCTGCCTGCCTTTTCCCAACTATGTTGGGGTCGGTTTCCAGTCTAACCGGATGCAGCTGAATACCAGTATTTTACATGGAGCGACTGCCTATCTGACCTCCACAACCCAGTAACTAGGGAATACGATACCCCTTGGTAACTTGCTGTCAGATTTTCGGGCTTCTGACGACCCGTAACGACTGTCAAAGATACACAAATGACGGAGCCAACGGCTTAACGTGCTTTCCGAGGCACGGAGGAGTCTCGGTATGTAAAGATAAACCCGGCAAGCGTAGCTTAACCTGATGGATCGACCTGTGCGGCTGTTGGTACTTAGCCACGAGCTCCTCTAAGATACTAATTATTGTTTAATTAATGCGGAGGAATGAGGAAAATGTTGTCAGGAAAGTTGTGAGTATGAATGTGGATGGCTATACAAGTAGAGGGAGACCAAAGAAACGATGGATGGATTGTGTGAAAGATGATATGGCTAGGAAGGGAGTGACTACAGAGATGACGACTAATAGACAAGTATGGGAGAAAAAGACATGTTTCGCTGACCACAAATTAATTGGGATAAGGGCCGGAGAATGATGATGATGAATTATTGTTTAGTTTAATTCGAGAGTATTTATTTTATTTCTTATTTTTAACACATGCTACACCGGTTTGACGTCATATCGTCAACGCCGTCTGTCGCTGAAAATCAGCGCTGTGGCTCTGTCTCACAGGGTCGAGAGATTATGCTGAGCGATGGCCGTTTTGCGCGGATGTGACGCATATTATCCCTCAACTTGTTTTATTTTTTCCTGCGTCATGTTAGCCGCAAATAAATGTATTTTCTTATTTTCTTTTTTACATCAAGAAATTCGCAAAAATCCGACGATGAGAGTGAAGGAAGAGACGTGATGTGTATGCGCCCACGCACTTAAATATCTCTCGCGCCGAAAATTGGTTTCCGCTGAGATTGGACACCATGGTCGAAATTCTAGAAGACTATTATTTTACACTAGCTGCTACCGCGCGGTTTCCCGCTACTCGGCTCCTATTGGTCGTGGCGTGATGTTACATAGCCTATAGCCTTCCTCGATAAATGGACTATCCAACACAAAAAGAATTTTTCAATTCGGACCAATAGTTCCAGAGATAAGCGCGTTCAAACAAACAAACTCTTCAGCTTTATAATATTAGTATAGATGAAGTGATTGCCTATCTTATACATTCAGTCAAAAAAGTATCGGGAATGGATGATTTGTTTATGGTTCCAAATTCAAATTTTTGTTTTTTTTGTAGTTGTTAGATTGGCACAACTCTTTTCCATTTTGGCGCGGAGTTTGAGTTGCATCTGTTATTTATATTAAACTAGCTGACCCGACAGACGTTGTCCTGTCTTAACTGTGATACCTACCCTACCTACCTACCTACCTGCCTACCTACCCTACCTACCAAGCTACCTACCCTACCTACCCTACCTACCCTTCCTACCCTACCTACCCTACCTACCCTAGCTACCCTACCTACCCTACCTACCCACCCTACCTACCCTACCTACCTACCCTACCTACCTACCTACCCTACCTACCTACCCTTCCTACCTACCTACCCTACCTACCCTACCCACCCTACCTACCCTACCTACCTACCTACCCTACCTACCCTACCTACCCTACCTACCCTACCTACCCTACCTACCCTACCTACCCTTCCTACCTACCTACCCTACCTACCTACCTACCTACCTACCTTACCTACCTACCCTACCTACCTACCTACCCTACCCTACCTACCTACCTACCCTATAGGAGGAAAATCAGCAGCTGATCGAAAAAAAAAAAAAAATGTATTCTGCGATTCAGGGCGGAGACAAATCCAACGAAACAAAAACCATGAAAATTGGTCCAGCAGATCTCGAGTTATAACGAAGGGAACAAACCCGTCTTTCTTTTATATACACACATCAAAAGTGTCTAGGGATCAACATATATTTTTGCAATAACTTTTCTCTTGATTGATATTAATTTAAATTTTCTTTAAGGATTCATCAAATAAAGTGTTTTCGTTTGTCACAGTAACGATAAACCAAGTCACCTTTGCATTAATAAAGAAATTTGCCATTTTCCTAATAAAGGGATTTTTGACATTTGAACCACTAACATTAAAGTTCGAAAAAAAGACTGAAATAACAGTTTTCTTTAAAATTTTATTGGGTAACTTAAACAATTAATAATCCGTGTTTCTACCGCGAACACTAACAACACAAGAACATCGGTTTGGCATACTCAAAATGAGTTCATCCAAATCACGCTGTGGAATGGCCGCCCATGTTCGTTGCAACAACAAAAAAAGGTCTTCTTGCAACTGGATACCCTCCATATTCGGCAGAGCTCTTCTCTGTAGCATATCCCATGCATGCTCAATCGGGTTCAAGTCTGGCGACTGAGCAGGCCAGGGCAGGACATTGATGTTAGCTGCGGCGAGAGTCTGTCTTACAACTCTTGCGGTGTGCGGTCGTGCATTATCATGCATTAACTGAAATAAGGGACCGATTTGCACTTGGCACTTGCACACACGGAGACAAGACCGATACATTCAAATCTTAACTCGAAGAGCTCCAACAATAACCGCCATGATGTTAGCCGTGAGGCTTCATCACTCTTCAGGGAACTTAATTAGCGACCAAACAGTCAGAAACCGCTTGCATGAAGTGAACCTTCATTCCCGAAGACCGCTACGGGTACCACCTATAGCAATGCACAATCGTAGGATTCGATATCAATGGGCTCTTGAACACAGAAATTGGGCAGAAGAACAATGGCGTTTCGTGTGCTTTTCTGATGAGTCTCGTTTTGGTATGAGACCGGATACAAGACGTATACGACACTGGAGAACCCCTGGACGCCAACAGCGATTAAAATCCTGCCAGGAAGTCCATCCTTATAGTGGTGGAACCATCATGGTATGGGCGGGTATTTGGATCGGCGGAAGAACTGAGTTGATTTGGATCAGAGGCAACCTCAACGCTCAAATTTATGCTGAGACGATTGTATCTGACGTCATCGTTCCTCTACAAGTGCATATCGGTCCCTTATTTCAGTTAATGCATGATAATGCACGACCGCACACCGCAAGAGTTGTAAGACAGACTCTCGCCGCAGCTAACAATGCTAACATCAATGTCCTGCCCTGGCCTGCTCAGTCGCCAGACTTGAACCCGATTGAGCATGCATGGGATATGCTACAGAGAAGAGCTCTGCCGAATATGGAGGGTATCCAGTTGCAAGAAGACCTTTTTTTGTTGTTGCAACGAACATGGGCGGCCATTCCACAGCGTGATTTGGATGAACTCATTTTGAGTATGCCAAACCGATGTTCTTGTGTTGTTAGTGTTCGCGGTAGAAACACGGATTATTAATTGTTTAAGTTACCCAATAAAATTTTAAAGAAAACTGTTATTTCAGTCTTTTTTTCGAACTTTAATGTTAGTGGTTCAAATGTCAAAAATCCCTTTATTAGGAAAATGGCAAATTTCTTTATTAATGCAAAGGTGACTTGGTTTATCGTTACTGTGACAAACGAAAACACTTTATTTGATGAATCCTTAAAGAAAATTTAAATTAATATCAATCAAGAGAAAAGTTATTGCAAAAATATATGTTGATCCCTAGACACTTTTGATGTGTGTATATAGATACAGTGCTGGTTTTAGTAATATCATATATAGTGTGTATTGCGAATTTCATAATGGACAACAATATCGAACAAAGAGTTTGTCTTAAATTTTGCATCGCCAATGGAATTTCGTGTTCGTAGTCACTGAAAATGTTACAGAAGGCTTACGGTGAATCGACTTTATCAAAAACTCCTGCTTATGAGTGGTTCAAAGCGTTCAAAAGCGGTCGAGATGTGATGGAAGATTTGCCTCGCTCTGGTAGGCCGTCAACGTCTGCAACTGAAGTTAACATCGCAAAAGTGAAGAAAATAGTGACTGAAAATCCCCATTCAACTCTGAGAGAGATAGCCGCCGAACTTTCTGTATCTCACGAGTCGATCCGTACCATTTTAACTAATCATTTGGGTATGAAACATGTTGCTGCTCGGCTAGTCCCAAAAGATCTGAATTTTCTCCAAAAACTCAATCGCATGAAAGTCGCGGAGGACATGCTAGAACGAGTCAGTTCGGACCCAACATTCATGAAACGCATTGTTACTGGTGACGAGACGTGGGTTTACGAGTTTGACATGCAAACTAGTCAATAAGCTTCGGAGTGGCGCCTTCCAACTGAGCCGAAACCGAAAAAACCACGCCAAAGTCGATCAAAAGTCAAAGTCATGTTGACTGTTTTCTTTGACTATCGCGGTGTTGTGCACTCTGAGTTCTTACCGGAAGGTCTAACGGTAAATAAAGAATATTATTTGAGCGTTATGCGGCGTTTAAGAGAGCAAATTCGACGAAAAAGGCCAGATTTGTGGAAAGAAAATTCATGGATTTTGCACCACGACAATGCGCCTTCGCACAAGGCTATCATTGTGAACGAATTTTTGACCAAACACTCAACAAATACCATCCAGCAACCACCATATTCACCAGATATGGCTCCTGCTGACTTTTTTCTTTTTTCTAAACTCAAATTACCACTTCGTGGCACCCGTTTTCAATCGATAGAAGACATAAAGGAGAATTCGCGGCGAGAACTGAACTCAATTCCGGAAGCAGCGTTTAAAAAATGTTTTGATGAATGGATTATTCGTTGGCGCAAGTGTATCGTTTCTAAAGGAGCATACTTTGAAGGTGATAAAATAAATTTGGATGAATAACAGACATTTTGTGTATTATTGATCTTTTCCCGGTACTTTTTTGACAGAGTAGTATATAAAATTTTATATATAAAATTCACGTGTCACAATGTTAGTTACCATACTCCTTCGAAACGGCTTGACCGATTTTTATGAAATTTTATATGCAGGTCTGGGAATCGGCTACTATCTATTTTTCATACCCCTAGGTAGGTAGGGTAGGTCGTGTATGTAGGGTAGGTGGGGTAGGTAGGGTATGTAGGGTATGTAGGGTAGGTAGGTAGGGTAGGTAGGAAAGGTAGGTAGGTATCATAGTCAAGGCAGGACGACGTCTGCCGGGTCAGCTAGTAAAAATAATAGTACTGACTTGTAAAACATTTCTTGCGATGTAAATTGCGGCAGGCGATGCGACTCAGGCGCATTGGGACACGTAAGACGACGCTGTAGCTTACTGAGCTTCGACTCCTGAGAAGGTAAGAAAAAAAAATGAAAGACAGAAAAAGATTTCATTAAACAAAAAAAAATAGAAGATGAGAGAAAAAAAATGAAAAAAAAAAATTCGGTGAAACTTTTTTTTTCAACTTTATTACAAAACATAAAGTTGGTCTATTGGGGAAATGTGACAGTTAAGGACAGATTGATGTCCTTTTTTTAAGGATGGGAAATCATCAAAGCGCTTGGTGGAGCGGAAGGGAGTGTCAGACTATTACTGATAAAAACCCATTCATGTTCCTTCCTTAGACCTTTATGTATCGGGGTAGCGGTAACCCTTTCGGATAATTCCGCTCAGTCGTGAGGAAACCTGAGAGATACATCTAAACCTCATGTGAAGCTTAGTCAGAGGTCCATGGGCAGCTTAAAAACTGACACCAGGTAAGGCCTCTGACTTAGCTTCACATGCTGTTGAGAAATATCTCTCAGACATGCTGGTTTCCTCACGAAACATCGTGAGGAAACCAGCATATCGTGGTCGTCCCTTCACCGATTTTTAAGCAAGTAATAATTATGCAATACGCACATGAGTCCGTTAAATCTGAGGTGCGTGTCTTGGGTTCGAACTCGAGACCTATGACTTGGCAGTTCGACGGTCACACCTCCAGGCTATCACTGCTGTAGGTTAGTCACTAACCACACGAAAAAGAAAGATTACCTGTTTGGTTGTAGGTAAGCAGTGCTGGTGCATATGGCTGGTGAACAGGGCAGCCAGGTGCGCGTGGTTGGAGGGACAGGCGCCGCTGCAGATGAGGGCTTTGACTCTCGCGCGGAACGAGGAGCGGGACGAGCCGCCGGACTGGCTCTCCTGGTACCATCTGAAGGACCATAATCCAGTAAAAAAGATAAAAAAAAAAAAAATGGAAGTCGTCTGGTTTTTATAACTTTAAAAAAGCTGTGACTAAATTATTAATTGGCAAATTTATACTGTAGATGAATTTTTGAACGACCATTTATTGTAATTTTGCATTTTTGACTATGACTATTTATTGATTTTATTGTACTTAATGTTTTTCTGTTAATTTTTTTAATATATTATTTTTTTAGTGTCACTTATAAATTTCTTCAACTGCCTAGCCTTTTCCAAACTATGTTGGGGTCGGCTGCCAGTCTTACCGGATGCAGCTGCAAACCAGTATTTTAAATGGAGCGACTGCCTATCTGACCTCCACAACCCAGTAACTGGGCAATACGATACCCCTTAGAAAGACTGGCTGTCAGCTTTTCGGGCTTCTGACGACCCGTAACGACTGTCAAAGATGCACAAATGACAGCCAGGACCAACGGCTTGACGTGCTTCCGAGGCACGGAGGAGTCTCGGTATGTAAAGATGTTCGCACATCCACGGCCAACCCCGGCAAGCGTAGTAAAAAAACAGCGAACGACTAATAATATTGTTACGTATGACGGTAAGACAGAAAACGCAACGCTAGTGCCATCTATTATCGAGTAGCAGAACTACACGATTGGTTCCTTGGACTTGTTACATTGACTGGCCTCTACAAACCAGACCAGTTACTGGGAAAACGATTCCCCTTGGCTAAGACTGGTTGTCATACTATCAAATCTCTTCGAAGTTTAGAAAATAATTAAATTACTTATACAAGTTTTTCCAAGGCATATTTTACCGAACAAAATAAAATAAAATTGTTTATTCTGTGAATAGGATATCGGAATCGCACTTTATTTTATTTTTTAAGTGTACGCACGAGCCACCGACTTTTATTAATCCGTACACGCTGCTGTCCACAAAATATTTGTTTGAAATTCGTATAGAAATAAAGATTTTTTTTGTTCACAAACCTCCAAATCTCATAGAACATATCCCGCTGTTTCTTGAAGTTCTGGAAGCTCATCATACTGGGAAAGTTATCAATGTTGTCCGTCTCAGAGTTGAAGCACACCACTCCATGTGACCTGGCCTCCGTGTCTTTGGACCTGTCTTGGTTAGTTTCAGCCTCACAGCGGAGCCCGTAGCAGTTCAATAGGAATTTAGCTAGCTCCGGATAGAAGGAACGAACCTTTTTGTTTTCACCTGGAAAATAAGTTAGAGTTAAATTGCTTATTAGTCTTTTAGGCTAGATTGTAATCATTTATTAAGAAACTAGCTGACCCGACAGACGTTGTCCTGTCTTAACTATGATACCTACCTTACCTACCTACTCTACCTACCAACTTACCTACCCTACCTTCCTACCTATGCAAAAATGTGCAATAAAAATATTTTTCTCATACAAACTTTGCCACCCCTTGTAACCCTTTTAAGGGTTGAATTTCCAAAAAATAATATGCCTATGTCCTTCTCATGAATGCAAACTATCTACATACCAAATTTCAGCAAAATCGGTTGGGTGGTTTAGGCGTGAAAAGGTAACAGACAGACAGACAGAGTTACTTTCGCATTTATAATATTAGTGTGGATCTTTTCTTAATTAAAAAATTAAAAAAAAAAAAAACCTGGAAAATATAACAGGAATAGAAAGTGTTTAGCAGTGGCGCAGCCAATATTCAGCAGTTTTAATCTTTTGAACGCCATTGTCACATATACGTGACGAACATGCGCATGCCCTGTATGCCAACGACACAAATATGTGACAGTCGACTACTATAGTGTACCCGCATTGTCACTTATTTGTGTCGTTCACACGAAATAAACAATTAAATCATTACTTTTATGTGTGTATGAATATCTTAAAAATTTAAACTCTCGTACGTATTTAATGACATGAAACAAATTAAAAGACACCATGGATATTGGGAAATTCATGATAACAAGAAGAAATAATTTTGTAGCTTGGCGTGGAGGGCACGCGCGTGCTTTTATGCTCTGGCGTTCAAAAGGCTAAGAAGAGTGGTTATTCCAAACGGAAGCTGATATAAATGGGTTATATGAAGGCTTTGTCCTTGGTATTTAGGTATTTCTCGTGCAAGGGGCCTAAAATACATACCTAAAGTTTTCAATGAACTCTTGTCCAAAATAACTTCCAATATGACCCGTTGATGCCATAGCGATTTAACAGCAAAATAAGTACTATTATGTATAGTTTTCATCAAATACTCCACATCTCCATCATTTAACTTCCTTTCCGCTAAAAGATAATCTTCCTCGTACTGTTTGGATATCAATATGGATATCAGAAAATATATCTCAGTATTTAAACTCATTATTAAGTTATTTTTTATCAAAACTTCATAAATATCTACTAATAAATCTAGTTTTTCTTTGAAAATGACTTTAGAAACGTCACTTTTTATATAATTTTGAGATTTTTCCATAGAGTTTTTTTGTGTTATTTTTATTTGGGGCGTGACAGCAGCTTTTTGGGGCATTGAAGTGTTTAATATATTAAATTTCTCCATCAATTTATGTCTTTCTTGCTTCAAGATGTTTCTTTCCGTTTCAAAATTGTTCGTCTCCTTCACTTGTATGCGTTGTTGCTTGAAAGCTGAATTTTCCTCAACAACTAACGGTGAACTTTGAAAGGATTCTGAGCTAAAACTGTTTAAAGACACACTTTTCTGTGATTTATCTATGTTAGTCGGTTTAATTCTACGTTTCTCAGACCGCAGTGAGCTTGATTTCCTCGCACCAATTTCTGGAAACATCTCCGAGCTGGTCAAATCCAATTCTACCTTACTGTCTTCGTTATCCGTAGAACCACGTCCCTTCTTTTTTTTGTTACTTTTCTGAACATTGACCATATAATCCCCCAGACAGCTTTTTTCTTGGGATTTTGAATGTCTGTGACTCAAACGTGGTGTATCACAGCGTTCATACTGTTCTTTAACAAAACTTCTTGGAGTAACTGGACTGCTTAGGGGTAAATTTGGATACTCGGTAGGTTTGATACCGTTCTTCATTGGTGTACTTGAAAGTACCAGTGTCTCTACACCGGTACTGAGTCTGGACTCATCGGAGGACACTGATTGGTTTATGCTTTTTTCTTCGGTGAACAGTTTCGTTTTTACTCTACGGCCTGTTCTTTTGCGGTCTTTGCTGGGGGACTCGTGGCTGCGCTGGCGATCTGTTTTAAAAGAAAAAAAAAAGATTATTGAGCATAGACACAAGTACAAACCAAATCAAGTACAGTTGTGCAAACAAAATTATAAAATATGAATCGTAAATTTTAACAATAATAACTACACTGCTAGCGTAAAACAGCGGGTGCCTACGATGCCTTTTTTTCATCAAATGACCGCTCCCGCTCTGGGTGGAGTAGGAAGGAGTGACAGACTCTTACTGACTAAAATCATCCATGTTCCTTCCTGAGCCCTTTATATTCCGGGGTAGCGGTAATCCTTTCGGACAATCCCGCTGACCCGGCAGGCTTCGGCCCTAACGGGTACTTTCTTTCATGCTGACATCTCTGTAAGACGCGCGTGGAACACGTATGCGCCGTCCGGCACGGGCCTGGTCCTAATCGGACGGTGAGCCACCCATTACTCACCGTCCGCAGGCGTCGGGAGTCGTTAGGCGGCTCCCGACACCCGGATCTCCCGCGGCGGCTGGGACGTGAGGACCGACCTCCTTCGGGAGCATCACTGCTTCGCAGAAGGAGGTGACTGCCTCCCACATGCCTACGATGCCTTTTTTTTAAGGCTGGGAAATCATCCAATGACTTCTCCCGCTGAAGGTGGAGCGGAAGGGAGTGTCACTCTTACTGACTTTGAGTTTGAGTACATGCAAAATTTCAGCCCAATCCGTTTAGTGGCAGCCGTGGTCAAAGCTATGTGTTGTTTGTTAGTTTAGTCAGTCAGTCACGGTTTTCTGTTTTTTATATCATGTGAGCATCATGTACAGAGGCTAAGCACATCAAGCTACCCCAATTTATCAAATTACTTTCATACATTTTCAACTTTATTCCAGCACAATAAGGCACATTTTGAATTTACCTGCCATTGTTAATTATGTAATTAGTTGTTTCTTCTTTTCGCCTTTTATGGTACAATCAATTTACCGAGCCTTTTCCCAACTATATTGGGGTCGGTTGCCAGTCTAACTGGATGCAGCTTAATACCAGTATTTTATGGAGCGACTGCCTATCTGACCTCCACAACCCAGTCACTAACTGGGTAATACGATACGCCTTGGTAAGACTGGCTGTCACTTTCGGGCTTCTGACTACCCGTAACGACTGTCAAAGATCCACGAATGACAGCCGGGACCAACGGCTTAACGTGCTATCCGAGGCACGGAGGAGTCTCGATATTTGAAGATGCTCACCATCCACAGACCAACCCCGGCAAGCGTAGCTTAACCTGATGGATCGATCCGTGCGGCTGTTATTACTTAGCCATGAATAATTTTAAATTATATGTGTTATATGTTAATTCCACGTCCATCATCTTCACATATAATTAACGTAAACGAAATATATAAAACTTCTTCTACCCTACAAGACAACCTTTTGGAGGGGCAACTAGAATCAAATCCTTTTTTATTTTTATTTTGACATTCAAAGAGCCTTTCCTATTCAAATGAATGATTTGACTTTGACTTATACAGCTACATTATGTTGTTATACTTACCAATTTTGACAGTAAGACTGTCCATAATACGGTCTTCACTGGTGGGATCGCTGATTGACCTTCGGTGTTTACGGCGAGTACTGAGGAGTTTCTCTGGTGTGCTGTGCTGGAGTATTTGTACCGCATTGCTGTTGGTCTGTAGTATACTGTAACATAATCACAAGTAGTTAGGAAATGAGGTTCATCTGCCTAACTTATCATCATCATCTGCCTAGCTTTTTCCCAACTATGTTGGGGTTGGCTTCCAGTCTAACCGGATGCATGTAAATGCAGCTAAATACCAGTAGGTATTCAGCTGCATTTACATAGAGCAACTGCCTATCTGACCTCCATAACCCAGTAACTGGGCAATACAGGCTGCTTGGTAAGACTGGCTGTCAGATTATCGGGCTTCTGATAACCCGTAACGACTGTCAAAGATGTACAAATGTAAAAAAGATGTACAGGGACCACAATCTCTGCCTTACTCTCCAGGGATTATTGTCATGATTATAAATTAACATTTACAAATATTTAGGAGTTAAAATATTATTTATATTATTAACTAGCTGACCTGACAGACGTTGTCCTGTGCAAATTTCAGTAATACATACAAAACAATATTTTCAGTTTTTATCCAATTTCACAACATTTTGGGAAACTTTTCCAATCTTTCTTTTCTTAAAAACCTTAATAGGATTTAATAGGGCAAAACTATTTAAAACGGAAAATTAAACAAATAAAATAATATAAGGTACGTACTGTAAAGTACTATAGAGCCTTCTCCTCTAAAACGACCCACTAACCCCTCATCCTATATCTATTACCATTAATTTGTAGTTTCAGTTTCATGTGTTTTCATCCCTTATTTTATGTACTGTATGATATGAAAACTATTATTGAAAAAGGTATGTGTAAAAGAAAAGATAAGTTATCCCATTTGTACCCTACTGAACCTTGAACTGGTGAGATGTAAAACATATTTATGTCAGTAATAAGTATCGTACGTATTTGTATGCAAACAGGTCAGTCAACTAATTATAAATTAAACATAAGAATAAATCTTACTAACACATTATGAAATAACATATTGATACAAGAAAATATGTAAATGGTCATTGTTTCATCAAACGTAGGAGCAATTACTAATTAAACCTTGGGTCTATGTCATAAACTAGTATAATTCGATGAACCTCACAAAAATTGCTGATTATTTAAATAATAATAGTGATAGGAAAATCCATTGTTTACAAATTTTCAGTGACCTACCTATCAGTCTGATTTCTTATATACGTCAAAAAACACGTCACGAACTCGTTCCTGTTGCAGCAATTTAGTATACAATCCTCAGGCGTTTCCTAAAAACATAAATAACATGAAAATACTGTAAAAATATGCTTTTATTTCATTTTGTTCTAGGTTAGGATTTCACCTCTAAAGATTCATCGTTTAGCCACTTTACTAGCAATGTTGCGTCTAATTTTCCAGTAAGGACACTTTCTATTATTGTTTCTGGCATTTTCGTGTTTTCTCATAAATATATAGCAATTTTTAGAGCAACAATCGATTTTTGGCAGCTGCGCGCTCAAACTTCGAGATGTGCCATATTTATTTTTCATTGTTGCCATTGATGAATAATATAATTTGTATACGTCAAAGAAGTAGTGCTGCTCTAGAAAACGACTAAATAGTTTGAATATTTCGACAAGTGTTATTTGTTTGTCAATATTTTTCTAATGTTTGCTTCTAACATGTGTGAAAGAATTAGTAACATTACTAACGTAAAAAAATATATTTAGGTACCCACAACCTCGTACAACCCGTTAAGTTTGGTTTCCTAAGAAAGCGGATGGATCCAATAAAAATATTTTAATGTATAATTTATATTTACAAGTGATAGGAAACACCATGGTTTCGAAAATTTGTAGTGGCAGATCGCTTTTTGCACGAGGATACTGCACAATGAACCATTTCTTAGGAGGACTTCGACACAATACGATACATAATGGCGGCGGTTGGCGAATGAACTAGTTTTATAGAACGTGTATGGCCGTATGACCAATCGGTCATGGCAGAGGGGTACGCTTAGCTATGCCATCTCCATAGGTTAAATGCTCTAAGGCTCTAAGTTGTCAATCCATAAAGTTGTATCGTACCCTTCTTAGAGCATTTAACCGCTCTAAGTTCGTACCCTGAACATCACTTCATCTATCAGTGTCAAATACAATGAAGTTGGTACTACGGTAATCAAACTGTCATCAAACTCGATTTTTCATTAATATTCTTGTACAGTGATCTAAATGAATCACAGCCGCGATTTTTAAATCGAGTTACGTGGTAATCGAAGAACAAAAGTAGCGGTCTGTCATCTATTGTTGTTGTTCCGGTTCTTTAGTCCTCTCATTTTGTATCACTATTAATAGTTTTGAATCGTAAATAAAGTAATGAAGATGAATTAGATGATGTTTTAAAAATGTCTGTGACATGGAATATTAGTGGTTTGTGCCGCTGCTGCCATGCTGAAGGCAAGAACCTAAACTTGTATTCGAATGAAGGATTTGAACAAGACTGTTATGTTTTGTTGCGGGATACTTTCGACATTGTTGTGAGTCATTTTAAGATTATAATTTCAGTAATTGAATTCAATTTCCAATTCCATTTTACTGGAAAAAATATAAAGTAATTTCGATTTTTTTTATTTCATTCGGTGCTATACTTTGAAGGGTTAGACAGAAGTATACTTATACTACTCTCATATTTCGTCAGTTTTTGTCCCTCTTACGACCTTTTGCCATAAACCTGACACAAAACCAGAGTGTGCTGAGAAATTCCTAATTCAAAAACTTTTTTTTTTCACCCTGGTTTACCTAGAACTCCCACATTCAGGAGACCATAACACTACTGACTAACATAACATATAACATTACGCCTTTAATCCCCAAATGGTTGGGCAGAGGTGTACCTATAAAAATTATACCTATATTTATTATTTCACCAGCTATGTTGAAGTAAGTCCCATGTAAAAAGAGACGAGCCCATACCGAAATGAAGTTATGGCTGTGTGGTGTGGTATGGGTGGCTTTTGCTGGTTCAGAAAACCTCAAACATTGCAAATATAACAACCTTATTAGAAGCTTTCTGGTTCAGCTGTTTGATATTAAAACACTAAGAGTGTGAGATCCAAGTGCTCAATGAGTAAATTGGCATATCACCCTGCTGCGGGTCCAAAAAATGAAAGAATCAGCCATCCACTGATAGCGATGAGGGCAGTTTTTTTGATGCCCTATGAGCTCTTTCCCCTTAATTTGTCTTTATATCATTGGTATTTCGTATTCGGTCAGATCTTTCAATGCATTCAAGCGTTTTGGGGCATGGATAGCTCTTGGCAAACCCCAAGGTAATGGCTAAAGAAGTTTATTTTCTATTACAGCTAAATCCTTTACCAAACAATACTGAATCCTACTCCGTATGCAGTACATGTGAACCGAGACTTAGAGATGCAGCTGAGTTCAAGAAGCAAGTGGCTCTATGTGAAGATAAGCTGAAGGAATACATGTATAGTTGTGGTTTTAAAGGTGAATATATTATTTTATCATATTTAAACTAGCTTATGCCAGCGGCTTCACTTGCAAGTATGTAGAAAATTATCCCACGGTAACCGTAATTTTTGCTGGGATAAAAAGTAGCTTATATGCTATTCCAGACTATAATCTATCTTTGTGACAAGTTTCATCCAGATCCGTTAAGTAATTTTTGAGTTTATTTGTTACAAACATACATACAAATCTTTCCACTTTATAATATTAGTATAGATCAATCATTCTGCCTAGCCTTTTCCCAACTATGTTGGGGTTGGCTTCCAGTTTAATTGTATGCAGCTGAATACCAGTATTTTACATGGAGTGACTGCCTATCTGACCTCCACAACCTCCAACTGGGTAATACTATACCCTTTGGTAAGACTGGATACCAGACTTTTGGGGTTCTGACAACCCGTAACAACTGTCAAGTATCTATGAATGACTGCCATGTCCAACGGCTTAACATGCTGCATTTTGAATCATAACATATTAAGAACTAACTGGCTCATTGGTCTATTGGTTGCAAGCTCTATTGTTCCTGGGTCCTGAGGTCCTGGGTTGGATCCGCAGGTTGGACAATGATATTGGAGTTTTTTATAAAGAACTAGCTGACCCGACAGACGTTGTCCTGTCTTAACTATGATACCTACCTTATCTACCCTACCTATCCTACCAACCCTACCTAACTACCCTACCTACCTACCTACCCTACCTACCAACCTACCCTTCCTACCTAAAATACCTACTTACCACCTACCCTTCCTACCTACCTACCTATCTACCCTACCTACCCTACCTACCCTACCAACCCTACCTACCCTCCCTTGTTTTTTGAATTTTGTTTGCTACAAACCTCACGGAGCCCGAGACCTTTCCAACGAATGCAAAACCGTGGAAATCGGTTCGTGCGTTCTGGTCTCTGGAGTTCAGCGTCAGGAAGGAAAACTCGACTTATTTTTATATTATAGATTTCTCAGTAGCAGCATGTAATAGGTGGCGATCCCATTGCCAAAAATCTGACACAAATCTAGACTCCAGCCTGCTATTGAGAAATTCTAGATGAGAAAACCCAATAAAACTTTTCTGGACACGGGAATCAAACCCAGGTACTCATGGTTAGCAGTAGCGCTTGAGACCACTAGACTAACAAGACAAATTACTAATTAGAGATTATCGAACAAAATATAAACAGCTGTTGTATTACGAAAACAAAAATCCCAGAGCTATAATAATCCTCAACATTTAGAATGATCTATCTAAGGGGTCTCTGCGAGTAGGCTTCGGCCCCTCGTACGCCTTCCAAAGGTCCGGGACCTCAGGGTCCCGAGATATGTCAAGAGACAAAAAAATATAAATTGATATAAAGACAATCAATACAGAAAGATCTCCATAGGTACCTACTGCTTTGGAATGGGCAACTAGCTTCATCTCTCTGACTGACCGACGATCCCTTGACAATTCAAAAGTGCCTGTAATTGGTTTATTTGAAACTAGCTTCTGCCCGCGACTTCGTCCGCGGAAAATTTCTTGTTTTAACATTAGAAGTAAGTCGAAAAAATATTTTTTTAAAACATAAAACGAAATATAAAAGTTAAAATACAAAAGATAGGAATATGGTGTCGCGGACTTTTTTGTAGAAATAAAATAATTAAGGCGAACCGGATTGCCATACATTGCTTTCAATTTTAAACAACTGTTTAGACAGCGCATGCAAATAATTCTGTTTTCGGAGGTATTTCTTTCCGACTTGCTAGACAAAAATTGCGATAGCTCGGCTAATATGTATGATATAAATATAATTTATAGCACTCAGGAATAATGTAGCTTTCTATCAGTAAAAACATTTTTGAAATTGAATCATTAGTTCCGGAGATTACCCCCTACATACAAACTTACAAATTTTACCGCTTTATAATATTAGTATAGATTAAGTAAATTAATTTAATCTCGCCTTATTTCAGATTCTGTGTTTTTAGCCAAAGATGTTAAAAAGGAATTTGCAGGGACTGGTAAGTTTTTTTTTTACTTGCACGATTAGTTTGTCTGCAAGATCGACATTTCAGATTGTGTAACTCGAAAATTTAGTTGAATTGTTTATTGCGCACAAAGAACAAACGCTCATTCAAATTTCATCCTTAACGCTATGAAACTGAAACTCCATTGCCATGAAAAAATATTTGGCATTTTCTGTCTAAATTGATGTTTTTCTTGTTTACAGGGTTAAAAGAAGAAACAAATCATAACGATCAGGATATTATAAAATATGATGGTGAGTAATTTTGTGTTTTTTTTTCTTATTTTTAATATTTGACGAGTAAAAGAAAATAAACTGGATTTTATTTTCATAAGTAGGTTTGTACAGCCCAGCACACACACAAGTTATCAGAAACTGTCAAATCGATTTTATTTTATTTCATTGCCACGTTTGTTCTTTTCTTTGCATGAGCATATTATATCTAGAGAGAGACAGATGGTACAATATTTGAGTATTGTACCATCTGTCTCTCTCTAGATATAATATGCTAGATATAAAATAAAACTTAACAAATAATTTAAGCTGTTTGTCTTGTGGGGATTTTTTTTTATTTCGCGCGGCAGCAAATTTTGAAACCCTCGCTACGCTCAGGATTCTTTGTTTGTGTTTTGTTTGTCTGTCTGCTTTACGTTCGTACACAAATTCTGTTTCATCCCATCCCAACTTTGCTTTCCGCCTGAAATTATGTGTAATTATAACATTTAAAGTAAATAATCCAATATTTGACATTGACTCAGATGACAGCCCCCCTTCGATGGAGATGTTCAACGCCCCGGTAGAAGATGATGACCAGCCCCTGTCAGTGCTGAGAAGCTCCCGGTCGAAGGTGGAGTCTCCAGGGGAGTCCGATGCAGAGTGGGCAGGAGCCCAAGACTTGAGTGATGGTGAGGGCACTTATTATTACGTCTAACTATACAGGGTGAAGTTAAATTAGCTAGCGAAATTCTGCAGTTGTGATGGACTGCATTTTTGGAGCAGTTCTATACACGGTACAATTTTATAATTGATGTCTACAAAACAATGTTAACCTTTAACTGTGGACGTGCGGTCTCACAGGCCGCTTGCAGTTTGTAATTCTCGTGCCCCCCTCCTCCCGCGTAACCCACGCGCATGCCGGCCTCAGTAGCTTCGGTTTTTGTGGCGAAACGACCGTTGAGAATGAAGGTTACGTCGCCGGCTGAATATTGCGTGAGTAATTTCACTTTATATTTTGAGTGCGGTCTGTGAGACCGCGCGTCCACGTTTGTGTTATAAATTGACGCTGACGGGGATTTTGTTTGTTTTAGATTTTGTAAACTAAAATGTCAAAAAACGATCAACCAACGACAAAAACTATGTCCACCAAAGATAAAACGAAAGACGACCCACACTTGTATAGGCTGTAAGCAGCCAATATGCCTACAATGCTCTAAGCCGCTATGCAAAGACTGCCAATAAATTGACCAAGTTGGGCCCTTGTCGAAATTTTTATGTTTAGTTTTGAGAAGAGTGTGTTAAGTTTTTTATGTTCTTTGTTCTTTATATTTTATTGCAAAAGAAGTAAACTAACCAAAAAAGTCATTTTCCTGTGATGATAGACCTACTAAGTGATCTCAAGCTAAAAAGTCTGAAAAGTGCCTTTGATTGTTATATCGTTAGATTTAATTTAAAATAAATACATTTTTCATTAAAATTACATCTTTTATTTACATAAAGTAACTCTTCTAAGGGATAAAAACAAAACATGATACAATACTTACTCATCAAGATAGAAACCAGCCTCTAAAGATAGCGGTCTGTGAGGCCGCGCGTCCATAGTAGTGTAACAAAAAGGGAACGTCCATAGTTAAAGGTTAAACATTTTAAAAGAGTACCTAACGGTGGAGTTTCTTGCCCATTCTTCTCCACACGAAACTACCTTTTGGAAGGGGCGACTAGAATCAATTCTATTTCTTGTTCATTTTGACGTTTAAATGTGCCTTTCTTGCGCCCATTTAAAATAAATCATTTGCCTTTAGTGATTTTATAATTCACATAAATATTGCATTTTTTGCTCATAATCATAGGTACTTCCACGCCCTGAAAGGAACAGTCAACATGATTAATTCATTAACTGCCACGCAGCAGACACAATAGAAAAACTATTGTTCGCGGTCACCGGTGACCGCGTTGGCGCTCAACGTGTTAAAAAACTATCACCATCCACAATAATTTCACAATCTGAAAAAGTTAAAAAATACTCCGCCGCTAAACTTACCTGCTACTTTCCTTTGTTTCAGAAGACAATAGAAAAAATAAAAAGAAAAAAACCCAAAAATATTCTTGCGATATTTGTCAAAAGAAATTCTCATACAACGGGTCTTTAGAAGTCCATATGAAAGCCCACAATGGCGAGAAATCTTTCACCTGTCATCTATGTAGCACTTCACATACAAACAATAAAGAATTAACAAAACATATAACCATAGCACATATAGTAAACAACGCATACCCTTGCACGATCTGCGAAAAGAATTTCGAAAAAGCAAGACTTCTTAAAAAACATATAAAAATACATTTTGAAGAAAAATTCAAATGCACGGAATGCAGTAAAGAGTTTCAAAGGAAAAAAGGTTTGAAAGAACACATGAAAACTCATACAGGGGAGAGAAAGTTTAGTTGTTCGGTGTGTAATAAAGCTTTCGGACATAATCAGACGTTAAAATCCCATATGTATATACACACGGGGGAAAAACCGTATGTGTGTGACGTATGCGGCCGAAGATTCCTTCAGAGATCCCATTTAAAGAGACATATATTTATCATTCATGCGGGCATTAAACTACATACTTGTAATACATGTAACAAACAATTTTCTAGCAAAAGTTATTTATCAATACACGAAAGGCAACATACAGGGGAAAAACCGTATTCTTGTGAAGTGTGTAAAAAAGATTTTACTGCGTATACAACTTTAAAAGTTCATATGCGTGTGCATACAGGGTTTAAACCGTATACCTGCTCATTTTGTAATCGTCAATTCGCCCAAATGGCGAGTTTTAAACTCCATCAAAGAACACACACAGGGGAAAAACCGTTTTCATGTAAAATATGTAAAAAACCGTTTTCTGATAACGGGTATCTTAAAATTCATATGCGAGTGCATTCGGGAGAAAAACCATTTTCATGTGAGATTTGTAAGAGGTGTTTTAGAGAAACTGGTCAGTTAAAAAGGCACATGAGGGTACATACAGGTATAAAACCGTATACGTGTAAGATTTGTAACAAACAGATAGGTAACTTATCTAAGCATATGCGGGTCCACTCAGAAGAAAGGCCATACAGTTGTAATGTATGTAATAAGCAATTTTCTATAAACGGTAATTTGAAACTGCACATGAGAATACATACAGGGGAAAAACCGTTCGCCTGCGACGTGTGTAATAGTCAGTTTACGCAAAGCAGTGGTTTAAAAAGACATAGGTGTACTAATGTTGGGAAAAGTGATGGTTTAAGTTCCTAAAAGTCTATTTCCATGTCTTGAACCGGCACCAGTTGTATGAGTAGCTCATGGCGTGATGAAAACACCGGACAGCGAGGTAATGAGGCATTAATATGGCACATGGCACGAGTTTTAGAAAAAGTGGTCGGCTTTGTAAAGCTTTACATTCATAAAATAAAAACAAAGCATCATATCATCGCCCAGGTAATGTTAAGTCATCGTGCCGCTCGTGGAGACTCCCTTTTTGCACACAATTGTACGATGATACCCCCCCTTGAAAATGTATACAAACATCACCCTGTATTATATAAAATGTACTTAACTTTAAGTACTTAGATAAATTATTTTTGTAAGAAATCTCAAGTTAGTATTATTTATCAATAATTATAATCAAGTTAATTTATTCAATTATTATATAAGATTATTGTAATCTATATTTTTTCTTAAGAATATAAATAAATTGTTTAATTTTCACTATACACCGTGTTTTTTTTCTAAGATTATCAATTCAGAAATTCACTTATTTGTATTTTGAACCGTTCATTCACATTTTTGGGTCGCTCCATTTAAAATATTGGTGTTCAGTTGCATCCGGATAAACTGGAAGCCGACCCCAACATAGTTGAGAAAAGGCTAGGCAGATTAATTTTCTTCTTCTTAGCCACGTGACGACTCCCGGCCACCGTAGGCGCGGGCCTGCGGACGGTGAGTAATGGGTGACTCACCGTCCGATCAGCACCAGACCCGTGCCGGACGGCGCGTATTTGTTCCACGCGCGCCTCAAAGAGATGTCAGCATATGAAGGGGCCCCTCAGGGCCAAGCCTGCCGGGTAAGCGGGATTGTCCGAAAGGGTTACCGCTACCCCGGAACATAAAGGGCTACGGCAGGAACATGGATGGGTTTTAGTCAGTAAGAGTCTGACACTCCCTTCCGCTCAACCCAGAGCGGGAGCAGTCATTGGATGATTTACCAGCCTTAAAAAAAAAAAAAAAAAGGCCCAGGATTCGGCTACGTGCCCGCGTCTATCAGTTCCTGTAACGTGCATACGGCAGGACACGCAGGACACGATATTAATGCCCGATGTCTCATCGGACTTGGAGTGTAAATGTGGTGCTGTTCCACAAAGGAACTGCACCACATTTACACTCCAAGTCGGAGTTGTCTATGAATCCCCACCTGAGCAGGTTTTCCTTATTAATTTCCTCGATAATTACATACGTTGAAAAATAACAACTGCTCCATACATTTTAGTTATTGGATTAGTCATTTGATGGTCTTCAACCAACGATCTTACGAATATCGTAAAAATATTGCTCAATTAATTGTTAAATTAAATTGAGCTTGTAATTGAAAAGGCGACTGCTCGTACGAAAAAAAAACTTTGCATAACATATTCCAAAAGAAAACGAATTATATTTTTATTTTTAGATATGAAAAATTTAGTTTTCACAAGTGTGTTTCTTATGAACATTTGTAAGTAGTTTTCAATCAATGTTTAGAATAGTTTATTCAGACTAACAATACTACTTAACACTATCAAATACAAGAACATCATCATATGCCTAGTCTTTCCTCAACTATGGTGGGGTTGTTTTCCAGTCTAACCGGATGCAGCTGAATACCAGTATTTTACATGGAGCGACTGCCTATCTGACCTCCACAACCCTGTAACTGGGCAATACGATAGGTACCTCCTTTTTTTTAGGTTTTAGTTTTCATAATTCTTATCTGATTTGACTATGAAACACCCCACCCCAAACCTAACCCATATTGAGATATTGGATATTGATTATTTTTTTAATAATTTAAAGATTTTTGTATAATTGTCCTTTTTTCGTTTAGATTGTTTATTACTCTCAACACAAAAAAAACAGGTAACTGAACCAACTGGGTAGTAGTCGGCGATTGCAACTTTAAAAAATAAATATACTCGGTTAAATTTTAGTCGTTTTAATCCCCTTAAGGGGTCATTGTACACAGTATAACGAGCAACTTTTACTATGGGACCGAACCTGAAATCGCAAAAAAATAATCAGATTTTCAGTACATTTATGTTATCCTAACTCGTCAAAATGTACTGCACAGCTGATTTTTTTTTCGCGATTTCAGGTTCGTTCCCATAGTAAAAGTTGCTCGTTATAATGTGTACAATGACCCCTTAAGGGGATTAAAACGACTAAAATTTAACCGAGTATAACTAAACATTTTTTTTCTTTTAAGAATATGTATTTCAAAAAGAGTCTATGACAGTTATGCTGCAGATGTACTAAATAAAATCTACGTTTCTTTAGCAATCCAACAAGGTATAACAAACTCGGCCGCGGTTTGTGATTGCAAGAGCGTCACGCAACTATCATAGTGTGGGTTTATTTACAATTTTTTCTTTTACAGTAAACACTTTGTCTTCAAATAAATTTGTAATACGAAATTCAAATTTCACTGGCAACAAAAATGGGACTTTAAAAAATAAACCTGAAAAAGAAAAATATAATGCCTACGTTCAACCTGAAGTGCAAGAAGTTTGGGAAAAGTTTTTGAATGATCTCTCTAATTCCTTGCCAGAATTCAACTCATACAGAGAAACTACTGCTATGAGAAATGATATTGCCGTTACTGAATCGTAAGTTCTTTTGGCCGACATTGTGGGTCGTCACCATGGATTATGGAGGGCAGAAGTAAAGAGGTCCGTTGAAAGGGAGCAAATTAAGGTGGCGCTACAGTAGCAAGTGGAAGAATTTTAAATAGAGCGCCACAAATTATTAAAGTAAGATACCAAATTAAAGAAGGAAATAAACATTTCCGCTTTGTCACAGCGCAATTTTTTAAATTTTATTATTATACTAGCTTCTGCCCGCGACTTCGTCCGCTGAAAATTGCGATATACTGTAACTGTTGAAGCAGCGCATGCAAATAATTCTGTTTTCGGAGGTATTTCTTTCCGACTTGCTAGACGAAAATTGCGATAGCTCGGCTTATATGTAGGTATGATATAAATATAATTTAGCCTAAAGCACTCAGGAATAATGTAGCTTTCTATCAGTGTTTTTTTTTTTTAAATTGGATCTTTAGTTCCGGAGATTACCCCCTACATACAAACTTACAAACTTAAAAATTTTACCTCTTTATAATCTTATATATATAACTCTTCTGTGCGTGTGTATGTCACTGAACTCCTCCTAAACGGCTGGACCGATTTTAATGAAATTTGTTGTGTGTGTTACAGTGGCTTTGAGGATGGTTTAGATTAAAAAAAAACAAAAAAATAAAAAAAAAATTACAAGGCGGAACGAAGTTCGCAGGGACAGCTAGTATTAGTATAGATATAGACAAACATGAGTATGGAATAAAATTATACAGTGTTTTCAAGTACCCCACTTGCTACACTAGCGCTATTTCGGTGAGAATTCGAACAATAATTTGCTGTTTACAAGTGGACACTTTTTCGACTAATACCCCATACAAGATGGTCCTCCTTACTTCTACCCTCCATACCATGGATATAATAAAGTGACAGATAGGTAGGTCCGGGAGACGCCCCAGGCGTCGGGAGCCGCGTGATGAATCCCGACCACCGTAGGTGCGGGCCTACGGGCGGTGAGTAATGGGTAGCTCACCGTCCAATCAGGACCAAGCCCATGCTGGACGGCGTGTACGTGTTCTAAGCGCGCTTCAAAGAGATGTCAGCATGTGAAGAGTCCCGTTAGGACCGAAGCCTGCCGGGGAAGCGGGATTGTCCGAAAGGGTTACCGCTACTCTGGTATATAAAGGGCTAAGGAAGGAACATGGATGGGTTTTAATCAGTGAGTCTGACAGTCCGTTCCGCTGCACCCAGAGTGGGAGGAGTCATTTGATGATTTCCCACCCCCAAAAAAAAGACTATAGGTAGGTAGGTAAGCAATATAAAAAAATACTAATAGCCAAAGAAACCATAGACAAAAGTATTAAGCTTCGTTTATTGCTAAAATCACAATGAATAATAAAATAAGTAATTGCCATGACTAAGTCTATGGACTTTGTCTGAAATAAAGGACCGGTGGCGGTGGTCCCTTCCTTCGTGCGCCATGTCGGTTCACACTTGACCGGATTATTCCAGCTCTCGCGTCTTAGTGTCAGTGGAGTTTCTTGCCTTGCGCTTTGGAGTTGGCAACTAGCTTCATCAAATGTGCCAGTAATCAGTACCGTCTTTACTATAAGGGCACACAGGGCCCCCGTCGTCAAGGGGGCCCCGAAACGCCTTACTAGTCTGTCAATTATGTGCATAGAAAGTGAAATATAGGCGAAAACTTAAGTCTTCCCGCCATAGAGCCCTTAAGGCTACAGGCCTCTGTAGTTGATTGGAACCAATTAACTGTTAATTTTATAAAGTTTTCAAACCTAATAATAAATAAAAATCCAGAAGATGGAAATACACGCGAAAAAAAATTTAAAGTCTATCTGTAAAATTAAAATATGAGCTGTTGTGACTTTGTTGCACCAAAGGTGCGATATTAACAAGCATATAGGACCATTTTTTATTTTATTTTATCATAGCAGAAAAAAATGCTTGTTTTTGACATTTCCTTTTTTTACTTTTCAACAAGGCCCCAAATTCTTGTGTGCCTGTAATTTTATTGGTTTATTTGAAATTAATAAATGGTTTGAATTTGAGCTTAGCTAAAATGTCGATACTCCAACATGTTTTTTTTTAGAATTAAGACATACAGAGAAAGAGATGACAACACGGACAGAGACACAGCGTCAACTGTCAGTTTTGCTCCAATAACTGGACCACAGATGTTTGCAATCGGGTGAGTCGTAACTATTAATGACTTGTAAGTAACCTCTGGGTACACGGTCTTCTTTGCAAGGTCATGTGTAACAGTAACATATCGACGCTTGAATGGCAATATTTACCAAACGATATCATCATCATCTGCCTAGCCTTTTCCCAATTATGTTGGGGTCGGCTTCCAGTCTAACCAGATGCAGCTGAATACCAGTATTTTACATGGAGCGACTGCCTATCTGACCTCCACAAACCAGTAACTGGGCAATACGATACCCCTTGGTAAGACTGGCTGTCAGAAGCCAAAGATGCACAAATGACAGCCGGGACCAACAGAAGAGATTATAAAGAGAACATTTTACAGTTTTTATTTTTTGTAAAAAAAATCGTAAAAAATCACCTATTTGTCATAACTATTTGATTCCAACGAATTCTAATGCTTTTTAAAGGCTTAATAAACTGGCATTTAAAGATTATGAGGCTTCTTTTCGTTTAGTTAGTGACTAACCTGGAGTCAGAGTTTTTATGCTTGAAATAGTGTCGACTCAATATCGTCCAACATGTCGCTTGGTAATTTTTGCCTTTCAAGGATCGTAATAGCCTTCACACAGTCTAGAATAGTGCTATTCTGTAAAAATGTCACGGTGAAGACGTCAGTGAAGTGAGTTTAAAGTGAGCTGTCATTAGTGTCAATCCCTAGCATTAAGTGGAATGACAGTTCACTTCACGCTCGTTTTCACGGTGGCATTTTCACATTATCGACCGATCTCACAACATTTTACAGTTGAAACCAATTATGTTTCAATCAATCTGCCTAGCCTTTTCCCAACTATGTTGGGGTCGGCTACTAGTTTAATCAGATGCAGCTGCCCAACTATTTTTCAAACGAGAAAGAAATAAAATATGGATAATATGCAACAGGTACTTAAAGGGGTTCTTAAAAATTCGAAGTGGGTCTACTAGTGGATTGGGGTGACATATGACAGACCGCTGTTTTCATCACATTCAAAATTGTCTTTTCTTTACGTGCCGATTATTAATTTGTTTTTGATGAAAAAAATAAAATCGTCGTGCCCCCCCCCCCCCCACCCTATCTCCGAAGTTTGCATACAGAAAATCTGAAATTATTTTGTATAATAGAAGTTTATGTAAAGAATATAGGAAAAATACAACGATGTTGGTCGGCTGTTTGATGTGGGTCGGTTTTCAGAAATCATCAACGATCGTACGGAACCCTCGGTGCGTGAGTCTGACTCGCTCTCGACCAGTTTTTTTGTTTTTATATCTGAATAGTGTGTGTCATTCAACTTTATTTAAAACGCCAAAAGTGTTCAATTTGCTGAAAATTATAACTCTACTTTTCTTTCTTTCTTTGTACATTTTTCCGGGATAAAAAGTACCTATCCTTAGTGTTAATCCCGGCTATCCGGTTATCCATACTAATACGGCCGTCAAAAAAATCATCCCCATCGCTGTCAGTGGGAAATGTGCCCAAAAGGCTGGCAGTGTTACCACGTTGGATGGCAATGCTGATTTTCTGGCCTAAAAATTGACCAGCCGGTCACGTGTAGACTCGACCAACCGTTGTCGATATCCCGAAATACTCGAAGAGCACTCGGACTTCGGCCCTAGTGTCTCAACACCAAACGGCTCGAACATAGTACAGCATTGCACATGTAAGCGGGCATGCACTTTTACCTGGAGGCTCTTTTTTTAATTTTACGCTTGAGTACAGTCTGTTTTAATGTTTTAATTGGTATATTGGCGTGTGCTAGCTGACATGTGGCAAATGATTGATTTTAATGTGATGTGTTTCGTAATGTTAATTACTTCTCATAAGATAAATGTGTAGAGTCAAGTTCTTCCAACTAAACAGACAGCTGTGCTGCTGGGGAGTTTGTTGCGCCACTTCTTCCCAGCTAAAGCACTAGGAAGTGGTGAAGGGTGGGCGTTTTTGGGGGACTGTCTTATGTAACTTTGACCTTCAAAAAGTGCTGATTTTCAGCCTAATTTGAATAAATGACTTTTGATTTTGATTTTTGTTTTATATAACTTCCAATAAATATTAGTGTGATTTTCTCTTCCAAGTCGGCGCGTAGAATCCATTACAGAGGGAACGGACCCATTCGATGATGCCGTCGCGGAACAGGTGCATAACAAGGTTCATAAATTACGATTTGAAGGTTATCGCGAGCCATATTGGACGAAGGGGGATTATGTCTTTCTTAGGTGAGTCACTGCATTTCATATTTTCAACACAGACACCAACGGAGATGTACTGGCTAGAGTCCATAAAACAAACAATTTAATTAACTCATATAACCTGTCAGTAAATAAGCTCAGTGGCGTAACTATACCATCTGAGGCCCTTGGCAAATCTATTGCGTGGAGCCCCAAATTTAGAATTTTTACTAAATTTTGCTAAAAATGTTAGGTCACTTCTGAGCTCGTAGCCTCTCGGGCTGGGGGCCCCTTCAGGCCGGGAGCCCGTGGCATTTTGCCAGTCCTGCCACCCTATAGTTACGCAACTGGATAAGCTAATCCTGAAGAAAGAACATATCGACGCTTGAAAGGCAATATTTATCAAATGACATATCTCCACCTTTACAGTAGAGCATTTTAAAGTATTCATTTTTGGAATAAACTCTGAAAAACACATATTTCTCATAACTACTTAATTCCAACGAATTCTCATTAGTATTCTATTGAATTAGGGCATCAACTGCCATCTTTAATTGCCAGTTTATTAAACCTTTAAACAGCATTCTGTTTAAAGACAAGGCAACACTGGCATTTAAAGATTATGAGCTTTCTCAATATTTTATGAAATGGTGTCAATCAATGTCTTTCAACGTGTCGCTTAGTAATATTTGCCTTTCAAGCGTCGATGTACATAGATTGTCTTGAATTAATCACAGCGACCAGTAGTGCTGCAGCGAAATGGGAAAATTGCAGGACATGCCATGCTGGTGCAAGCCATGGTCCGGGGCGAAAGGGAGTGGGAGGCAGTCACCTCCTTCTGCGAAAAAGTCATGCTCGCGAAGGAGGTGGCGGGATGGGAGAGAGAAAGGTCCTCCCGTCCCAGCCGCCGCAGGAGACGCCCCGGGCGTCGGGAGCCACGTGACGACTCTCGGCCACCGTAGGCGCGGGCCTGCGGACGGTGAGTAATGGGTGACTCACCGTCCGATCAGCACCAGACCCGTGCCGTACGGCGCGTATATGTTCCACGCGCGCCTCAAAGAGATGTCAGCATATGAAGGGGCCCGTCAGGGCTGCCGGGTAAGCGGGATTGTCCGAAAGGATTACCGCTACCCCGGAACATAAAGGGCTACGGAAGGAACATGGATGGGTTTTAGTCAGTAAGAGTCTGATACTCCCTTCCGCTCCACCCAGAGCGGGAGCAGTCATTGGATGATTTCCCAGCCTAAAAAAAAAGCTCCTCAGGCCCCGACGGTCTTGCCAGTTAAGCCTGGGTCCTGGCCTCAAGGGCTCTTGGGCCTCGACTGGAGACGCTCTTAAGCGCAAGTATGGAGAGAGGCCAGTTTCCGCACCGTTGGAAAAATGATGCCCATGAATTTAATTCCACTCTGTATAGTACAGGTAATTATCCATTGATTCCAGGACTGGAACCCCCACTGCAAAAAAGAAAGGAAAAAGTAAGTAAATGTGGAAGAAGGTATTCTGTATTATAACCTAGCCTTTTCCCAACTATGTTGGGGACGACTTCCAGTATAACCGGATGCAACCGAATACCAGTATTTTACATAGAGCGACTTCCTATCTGACCTCCACAACCCAGTAACTGTGAACTGGGCAATACGATACCCTATGGTAAGACAGGCTGTCAGATTTTCGGGCTTCTGACGACCCGTAACGACTGTCAAAGATGCACAAATGACGGAGCCGACACCAACGGCTTAACGTGCTTTCCGAGGCACGGAGGTGTGTCGGTATGTTAAGAAGGTCACCCATCCACGGCCAACCCCGGCAAGCGTAGCTTAACCTGGTGGATCGACCTGTGCGGCTGTTAGTACTTAGCCACGAGCTCCTGTGAAACAAGGTATAATAGTCTACATATTGTGAGGGATATTCATTGACAAGCAAAGTCACACCCCTATTTTTTTGGGAAATCATCAAATGACGCCTCCCGCTCTGGGTGGAGCGGAAGGGAGTGTCAGACTCTTACTGACTAAAACTCATTTCTGTTCCGTTGTTCTCTGTTTGTTGCCTTTAGTGTACCAAGCAACTGTCTCCCCTTCGGACAATCCCGCAGGTATCAGCCCTAACAGGCCCCCTTTTTTTGAGGGTGGGAAATTGTCAAATGACCTCTCCCGCTTTGGGAGCGGAAGGGAGTGTCCGACTTACTGACTAAAACCCATCAATTTACCTTCCTAAGTCCTTTATGTTCCGGGGTAACGGTAAGCCTTTCGGAGAATCACGCCGACCCAGCAGGCTTCGGCCTTAACGGGCCCCTTCCTGTCTGCTGACATCTCTTTCGAGGCGCGCGTGGACCACAAACACGCCGTCGCCCTGGTCCTGATTGGACGGAGAGCGACCCATTACTTACCGTCCGTTGGCCCGAAGTCACAAGTCAATTGGCCGTGTTGCAGCCATTTCATGTAATACAACGTAAATCATGATTAATAATTTAAATGGTACTTAACTAGCACAAGTAGTAGTTAGTAGTCTTCTTTTCGTGTGGTTAGTGACTAACCTGGTGTCAGAGTTTTTATGCTGCCCATGGGCCTCTGACTTAGCTTCACATGCTGTTGAGAAGTATCTCATGCCGGTTTCCTCACGATTTTTTCCTTCACCGTTTTTTTAAGCAAGTGATAATTATACAATACGCACATGAATCCGTAAAATCAGAGGTGCGTGCCTTGAGTTCGACCTCGAGACCTATGACTTGGCAGTCCGACGGTCACAGCACTAGGCTATCACGCTGCTAGTAGAAATTCCATTTGGGACAACTCAATAATACCTGAAATAATATTTGTTTATTTTGGTACACAGAAACTCAAAATCCTATGGAGTTATTTCGAGCTTGCGACCGTACTTGTAACTATTATTTTAAAACGTAAGTTATACAATAATATTGTTCATAATTTAAAATCTTATAGTTTTAATACAATATTGATCATAATACCCAGTTGCGTAGCGTGGACTTGGCAAGTCCGGGCAAAAAACGAAAATACAAAACCAAAGAAACCGACTTTGAAGTGTTTTTTTTTTATTGGAAGTTAGTGCCCAGTTTTTTCTGAAAGTTTTTATCTAATACATATAGACGAGGACAAAAACGCATCAGCGAGGCCCCTATAATTTCGTCCCAAGATCTACCCAGAGGTATAAATGTAAAAGCACGTTAAAGATTTGAAAAAAGGTTTCATTTTTAGGAATAGTAAAAAAAAAAAGTGAACAAGCATTGTATCAATCAATCTGCCTAGCTTTGTCCCAACTACGTTGGGTCGGCTGCCAGTCTAACCGAATGCAGCTGAATACAAGTATCTTACATGGAGCGACTGCCTTTCTGACCTCCACAACCCAGTGTAACTATGTAACAATAGCAATACCCCTTGGTAAGACTGGCTGTCAGACTTACAGACTTCTGTCTGTCAAAGATACATGAGAGACAGCTGGGAAAACCAAAGACTTAACGTGCTTTCCGAGACATGGAGGAGTTTCGATATGTAAAGATGGTCACCCATCCACGGACTAACCTCGGCAAGCGTAGCTTAACCTGATAGATCGATCCGTACGGCTGTTATTACTTAGCCGCGAGTTGGGTTTTAATTTATATATGTATATATATTTTATAGTCTATCTATTATTTGCTTGATAGAAACTAGTTTCGTGTGTCTCGGCCACTAGCGCCATTTACTCGGAACTAATTTGACAGTTCTCTTGCCCATTGACTTTTTTGAATCTTTCAGCTACGGAAGGGTGTGTGGGCATCGTTATAACATGAAATATTTTAGGAATCAGTATAGAAATTTTGACAACATGTGTGACGTGGACCACGCGAACTGCATAAACTCCAATATGAGTAAGTATGATTTTTGGGGTACGGATACACAAATTATAAAAAAAATTACTTAGGCCCCGAGCACACGTGCCACAACCACAACGACAACACGTGGTCGAGCGCTGTTCATTGTCATACAAATTATGTATGGAAATGAGCATTTTATGAATAGGAACCAGTGGCTTAACTATAGGGTGGCAGGACTAGCAAAATGCCACGGGCCCCCGGCCTGACGGGGCCCCCGGCCCGAGAGGCTGCGAGCTCAAAAGTGACATAACATTTTTAACAAAATTTAGTAAAAAATATAAATTTGGGGCCCCATGCAATGGATTTGCCAAGGGCGTCAGATAGTATAGTTACGCCACTGATACGAACCACATTTTGCTGTTGAAATCAACAGTGTGGGTGGTATCGACCAAGCCATAGCCACAAGGCAATCATCAGCTCTGAATATCTGACGACACGGTTGGCGCAGTGGTTGAGCGATTGACTGCTGCGCACTATGTCGCGGGTTCGATTCCCGCACGGAACAAATATTTGTACGACCTGCAAGTATTTGTTACGAGTCTGGGTGTTTTTCTATCTATAATATGTATGTATTTACAAAAAAAAATGTATATAAGTAGTATATCAGCCATCTCGTTACCATAACACAAGCATTAGGTTGCTTAGCTTGGGACGATATGACGTTGCGTGAAATGTCCAAGGATATTATTATTATTATTATTACTAGCTGACCCGACAGACGTTGTCCTGTCTTAACTATGATACCTACCTTACCTACCCTACTTACCCACCCTACCTACCTACTCTACCTACCACTTACCTACATACCTTACCTACCCTACCTACTTACCTATTTTTTTTTTGTATGTAAGAACCTTCTCCTGACAATAACAAACAAAACAAAAAAAGAATTGGCCAAATTGGTCCAGACGTTGTTGAGTTATGCGTTTACCAACACATTTTGCGATTCATTTTTATATTATAGATTTAATTAAGTAACCACGTTTCCGAACAAACAATGCTCTTTCAATATAGTCTATGGCTGTGAATGACATTGACATTCGTTACGCGCGTTTTTTTAAATATGCAAAATTAAATGTATATTTTTCAATATTTCTGAGAGATTTTCTTAATATTTTTTTCCGTAAGAACCTTCTCCTAATAATAACAAATACAACAAAAAAAGAATTAGTGAAATCGGTCCAGCCATTCACGCGTGATGCCGTGACCAAGGAAAACGGGTTTCATTTTTATATATATAGATAGATAGATAGATTAAGATTATTATTATCTAATCGTACTAGGTAGAATCATACTAACCCAGCGAGATCGCGCATTATGGCCCCATCTAATCAATACCTCCTTTTTTTTTCAGGGCCAAGTAAGTAATCCAACAATATTATCACGGGAAATAGCTGCTGTAAGTTTAATTTATTATAATGATTTAATTAAATAGCCGAACTTCTCACCGTGACAACTTAGATGAAGTCAGCTGTCAATAGTGTCAATGTCAGCATTAGGGGGCCCGGGCGTCGGGAGTCACGTGACGACTCCCGGCCACCGTAGGGGCGGGCCTGCGGACGGTGAGTAATGGGTGACTCACTGCCCGATCAGGACCAGGCCCGTGCCGGACGGCGCGTATATGTTCCACGTGCGCCTCAAAGAGATGTCAGCATACAAAGGGGCTCCTCAGGGCCAAGCCTGCCGGGTAAGCGGGATTGTCCGAAAGGGTTACCGCTACCCAGGAACATAAAGGGCTAAGGAAGGAACATGGATGGGTTTTAGACAGTAAGAGTCTGACACGCCCTTCCGCTCCACCCAGAGCGGGAGAAGTCATTGAATGATTTCACAGCCTTAAAAAAAAAAGCATTAGGTGGCGCAACAGCTCATTTCAACTAAGTTATCACGGTCAGATTTTTACAGCATCGACCAACTAATATTATGATCTGCCTAGCCTTTTCCCAACTATGTTGGGGTCGGCTTCCAGTCTAACCGGATGCATCTGAATACCAGTACTTTACATGGAGCGACTGCGTCTGACCTCCACAACCTAGTCAGTAACTGGGTGATACAATACCCCTTGGTAAGACTGGCTGTCAGACTTTCAGGCTCCTGACTACCCGTAACGACTGTCAAAGATCCACGAATGACATTCGGGACCAACGGCATATTTAACGTGCTTTCCGAGACACGTAGGAGTTTCGATATGTAAAGATGGTCACCCATCCACGGACCAACCCGAATCGATCCGTGTGGCTGTTATTACTTAGCCACCGACCTGCAAATTGCATAAAACCTCCCGGTTGGAACGAATTCGCTTTTGCACATTTAGCGAATGACGGCTAGACCGGTATAAGTGTAGGTACCTACCTAATACTTTTGTTACACAGCAAGTGTCGTATTTGTCATTATGTTACTCTTTTTTCGGCCCAATTAGCTCGCACTAGGTTAAATGCTCTAAGCACTCACCATATGTGCCGAAATGAAGCAATTAAGGGCAGGTCTCGCCAATAAAACTGAACGTGATCAGCGCATAGACTACGTTTAAGAGCTGTCATTGTCATTGTTTTCATGGAATATTGACAATGACAGTGTTGATGTATCATCTATGGTGTTGATCGCCTGCAGTTTCATTGGTAAAATTAGCATTAAATGTTTTCTACAGATTGGCATCCGATGTACAGAGGAAATTGCACAGAGTTGACACGTTTCCCAAAAGTGGACCACGATTATCCGGATGTC
Organism: Hyppa rectilinea; assembly: GCA_951799385.1. Classification (NCBI taxonomy): domain Eukaryota; kingdom Metazoa; phylum Arthropoda; class Insecta; order Lepidoptera; family Noctuidae; genus Hyppa; species Hyppa rectilinea. The sequence goes on along the minus strand of OX637329.1, from coordinate 9,336,080 downwards.
ATAGCGCGAGTGAAGAAATTGGAAAAATACAAATATGTACCTCCTAAACCGACGCCAACGACGGAAGATCCCGTAGATGTAGAAATACGGCAACTAATGAAGGAACAAAAGAAAGGCTAAACTTTTCTTTAGTGACCGTTCATATTTTTTTTGTAGATAGTAGGTACTCATAAATAGAAAGCAAGCGCACAATTTTTCAAGCTCCAGAAATTCACGGTTTACGAAATAATTATAATTTTTCAAAGTTTCCATACAAATTCGAAGATACCACGCCATTTGCAAATTTCTAAGTTGGAGAAATTAGGATGGTAGGACGTCAATTTGACGTTTCACGTTCCGCTTTGTATATTTTATTCTATTTTAGATTACATTTATTATTTAAATATAATTTTATTTTCATATGTTAAATTCCGTGTGTAATTAATGTGCACAATAACCGTACTGTATTATGCAATTATATTAACTTTTTTACATAAAAAATAACGATTTTTTGTTTACACTTGGAACGGAACGTGAAGCGTGAACGTGAAGGGAGGGGGACTCTGACTAGCTACTAGGAGGACTTAAGATATAAGAGCGAGCGAAGCGAGCTCCGGATTTGGCGTACCCCGACTCGGACAGGTTAGGTTAGAGGGGAATGGCGGGGTCTAGTGAGCGAGCGAACATAGACACCGCCAACCCCTTCGCTTCCCCTGGTTATTTTTTTTTAAACCATTGAGCTCCGCGAAGCACGGCGACGGCTACTTTGGCAACTTTTGAGTGTTTTGAGTTAGGTTACAAAAAGTCATTTTTCTTAGAAACGGTGAGTTACCTTTTCATGGGAGTTATGCCACTCCCCCCACCTCAAGCCAACCCCCTCCTGCACCATAAATCGATTGAAATTATTATGGATTCTTTCTAACCTCTAAAACTTTAACCATTGATATCTCCATAACAATGGGGTTTTGGAGGATGGGTTTGGTACAGGGGGGTAGCCTTCCTCCCCCCTCCCCCTCATAAATCGACGGTCACTAAAAGAAAGTTTAACCAGAAAATCTGCCGAATGGAATGAATCATCTTGTCTTTGCTACTACAGAATCTACTATTTGTATAGGTAGTCATAGTCATGGTCAAAAGTAGGTACCACATCCTAAATGAGTGTAAAATAAAGAGAAAATAACCAGTAATAATTAAATAAACTTGTGATGTCCTGTTTTGTGTAATTTCACATTTCTGTCGCTGAATATCTACATAGTTAGACTACCTAAACAATAGAAAAAAAATCTAAATGACTAATAATCTAATGACGAATAATTCTAAATGACTTCGAATGAAGCTGTTCACGATCATTGGTGTATAAGTCTACGCGGCTTTCGAAGGACCGTATGCGGGAAGTTAATTTTATGCGTGGATGTAGATTTTAGCGTGGTGAGCTGTTGGACGACACACAGAATTGAGTTTGAGGGATATGAGGTTATGAAAAATAGGAATGGATGGACTTACTTGTGAACCTTCTGGACAAAACACGTGGATTCAAGGACAGCTAGCTCAGCAGACGTCTCACGTGCTATCTGGTTTTCTTCCTTTTCAATATGATTCACTTTCACTTGTTTAAATGTCACACTTGTGTCGGCCAACACTTATTTATTAATAGTTATACAGTTGTTGATGCGGATGCGGGTTGAGTAAGCGGTATGATTATGAAGCGGTGCAGTTTGAGTCTTCAGACTTGACTTGTTGAATTTAGACTGTTGTCTAGAGCATTTTTAAATCATAGCTGAAGTGGGCTGCGATTGATCCGCAGCGGCAGAAAAAGCGCGCCTCTGATTGGTCGTGCGCGATGATCTTCCAATCTCGTTCAGTCGTTCCGTTTGATAAGGAATGTATGGGTAGGAAGAAGGAACGATTAGCTCAATTCTGCGTTTTGAAATTGTAAGCGAAAAAATAACTTATAAATAAAAACTTGCGCGAGCATCCTGCCCGGCTTTGAGGATATGTAATATTCTCAAGAGGAAAGAAATTATATTAAAGCGGACTTATAAAAAAAAAGATATTCTAAGCATATTAACTACAGATAAATTATGGTTTTAATAACGCGGTGATGTTATTGAGAAGGTAAAGGACATAGTTTGACAACGGGTCTCTTGAAAGAGCCACTGCATGTCTTCACCATAGCAACGCGGGTTGTCCCATCCTTGCCGGGATAAACTTCGGTGATTATACCCATTGGCCAACGTAAAGGAGGGACATCATCCTGATGTATGAGAACCACTGTACCAATCTTAATATCGTCTGCGGCATTCAACCATTTTTGTCTAACTTGAAGATTATGTAAATATTCTATACGCCACCTCTTCCAGAAACTACAAACCATCTGGTCAAGCAATTTCTTGCGGCAAGTCAGAGATTTCGTCGTTTCGGGAACATTCACGACAGGCAACGAAGTTAACGGAGAAGCCATTATAAAATGAGCGGGAGTAAGCGGTTCTGGGAACGGATCCTCATTCAGGACACAGAGCGGTCTGGAATTTAGAACTGCCTCAATTTCAGTGAGAACAGTCGAAAGCTCCTCGTAGGTAAGAAGCTGAGAACCGATAACACGGTATAAATGCGTTTTAATAGATTTAATATTAGATTCCCACAACCCTCCAAAGTGGAGTGCGCGGGGTGGAATCATTTTCCACTCTATGCGGTAGCGGTTAACAAGTAGTTCTTGTAGTTGAGCCTTAGCTCCAACGAAATTTGTTCCGTTGTCGGAATATAATATATTATTATTAATAGCGGTACGAGAGCGGTAAGTGTCATAAACTAATTTAATTAATTTAGACAAAAGAACAGCGGCACAGAGCTCTAAACGAGCTAGAGATATTATGACCTTAACAGGTGCAACTTTGGATTTAGCACACACCAAATTTACGTGTGTGTTACCATTTGAATCAGTGACATATGACGCAGCCATATGCATTCAAGCTAGCATCAGCAAAACCCACGATATCCGTCACGCAACCCATAGTAACGGCTACATGACGAGGCAATTTTAAAGAAGAGAGTAAAGGTAATTGCTCTTTAAATTTTTGAAAGAGAAGTATAATAGAATCGGGAGGAGTTTCATCCCAATCTATATATATTTAACTTCCATAATACTTTTATGAGTAATTTCACGAATAAAACTACAGGAGCCACAAGACCGAGAACATCCCACAGACGGGCAATAGTTGATAGCATGGAGCGTTTGGCACAACAACTATCCAAATTAGATGTAGTTAAGGTGAAACAGTCCTCGGAAGGAATCCATTTGAGTCCAAGAATCTTTAAATTATCCCCATCAGAGAAATGAATAGAAGAGCGGTTGGAATGTGGGATGGCCTCTAGTAATTCCAAGGAATTACTTGCCCATTTAGTAAGGTCAAAGCCCCCAGCCTTAAATAAGGCGATAAGTTCAGCGGTATTAAAACGAAACAATATTTTTTGGTATTTTCGATGCTCATCAATAACAGCAATTCGAAGATACATCTGTTTTATGTCAGCTGTAACTGCAATAGGGAACAAGCGGAAGTTTAAAAGTAATAAAAATATGTCAGTCTGTAAATTCGGCCCTGTGTGTAACAAGTCATTCAATGAAACGCCATTATGAGACTTAGCGCTTGCATCAAGAACGATGCGAACTTTAGTGGTTTGTTTATCATTTCTAATAACAGGGTGATGCGGTATGTAATAACATACAGTCTGATTAACAGAACTAGGTGTAGTTTCAGTTAAATAATTTTGATCGATATACTCTTGGATTATTTCATTATAACTAGCGCGCAAAACAGGGTCGTGAAGCTTAGTTTTTTCTAAGTTAATTAGACGTCGATAAGCGACAGCATAAGAATTTCCAAGTGAATCTGGATTTTTACAAAACGGTAACGCGGTACAATACCTACCACTGGAGTGTTTACCAAGACAATGTTTATGTTCTTTCTCCAGAATTAGCTTCATAAAATTATTTTTATTATGTATTCTATTCATTGTGTTTTGGTTGTTTTTTTTATTTTTACTATCTATTTATTGTTGACATAATCTACTCATTACAATGTTTTTTTTATTGAGTTGTATTGCAAAATGTGGTTAGCTAGAGACCTCGACAGTTGATCATATTTATTTATCCTGGTCTTAGTTAGTACTCATTAACCATTAATTGATTGATTTTACTTCGATGGTCCTAGTTTATCATTTGTAACTTCGAGTTACGGCTGTATGGACATAGTACAGCATTGCACACATGCAAGCAGGCACGCACTTTTACCTGGAGGCTATTTTTTTTTTATTTTTTTTTTTATTTACGCTTGAGTACAGTCAGTTTTAATGTTTTAATTGGTATATTGACGTGTGCTAGCTGACATGTGGCAAATTATTGATTTTAATGTGATGTGTTTCGTAATGTTAATTACTTCTCATACGATAAGTGTGTAGAGTCAAGTTCTTCCAACTAATCAGACAGCTGTGCTGCTGGGGAGTTTGTTGCGCCACTTCTTCTTCCCAGCTAAAGCACTAGGAAGTGGTGAAGGGTGGGCGATTTTGGGGGACTGTCTTATGTAACTTTGACCTTCAAAAAGTGCTGATCTTCAGCCTAATTTGAATAAATGACTTTTGATTGATTTGAGTCACGTGACACAGTAGAAGCGTACAGCTGTTCACACTCCAGTTCAGCAGGGCTCATAAAATGTTTTGAAGGTATTTCTTCAATGTTCCAAAATTTATGTAAGGATTCGTCTAAAGACAGAAAACAATGAAAATTATCTATATTTAGCGCGGTAGAAAAATATGAAGCGGTATTTAATTCAGCAGGACTATAATTGTTATTAGATAAACTAGCGGGTACCTCACCCATAAGAATGTAACCGAACACGGTTTCAATAGCGGATGGAGCGGTAGGTGAGATAATTTTATTGTGAAGTAATAAATATGGGAACAGTTTTGCCCCTAGAAGCAATTCAACCTCACCGGGTACGTGCCACAGTGGGTCAGCGAGCGGTAAATCAAACAAATGTTGCACTGCAGTAGTGTCAACAGAGTGAGATGGTAAGTTATCCGTAATACAGTCGACAACAAGAGCGGTAATGTTATAAGAATTATTTTTAATTTTTATAAGGATTGTTACTCACTAACGCGGTTCGAGATGAAATAGTGCGATCCAATATTTTAACTTGCGATTTTACAAATTCTACGAAATCCGTATAAGTAGGAATTTCCTCATCTCTCATATGCATTTCGAATAAATTTACGATTGCGGGGTCTAATTTTTTCAAAGCTAAATTAAGCAAAATGAAATCCTTTAAATCTTTAATTTGTAATTGTTCTAAAGCAGAAACGGACGCGTGAAAACTTTCATTGAAATTATTTAAAGATGCGGAATTATTAATTGCGGGTTTAATATTTAATATGTTAGATATGTAATGTGAGCCTAGTGCTCGTTTATCTTGATACTTTTGAACTAAACTGTTTCAGATAGCGGTATAGTTATCACCTGAGGGAATAATTCCGGCGGTAATTTGCAATGCGTTTCCCTTTAAATTACCTATCAAATACTGCACACGTTGAGAATCTGTAAGGTTTAAAGTACTATGGATATTTGATTTAAATGATTCATAGAAAACAGGCCAGTTGTCAATTCTACCATCAAAGAACGGAATATGAATAGGTGGCAGCTTGACGGTACTTATAAATTGTTTAGCGTTATCATTAGAAGCGCATGAATGTTCTAATGACCTTGAACGGTTCGCGGCGATTAAAGAACGCACTCTCTCTATACGAGAATATACTTCGTAGTAAGATATTTGACTGCTATAATCAATATTATGATTAGGATTAAATTGCAAGGAATATGTATTTATTTTATCTAAATTGGTACTAAATTCTTGACGAGTGACTGAGAAAGTCTCCGTGTCCGCCATGAATGCTTCCACCGAACGAAGCTCGATATTTGTGGTATTTATTTTCTTAGAAGTTTCGTATAGCGATGTTAAATATTTGAGGCTTTAATTATTTTTAGCTTGAAGTAATTTAACTTTCATTTTAAAATCTTCCATGTTGGAATAGTTCTAGAAAATATAGCGTACAAAATAATAGGTATAGCGGGTAGACTTAGAATAATTATTTTATTCTAAGCGGTTAAACAAAGGAATGCGGTTGAATATACGTTGTAAATAAGTTAGACGAGACTAACTCACGATAATTAGCGGTTTGAATATTTACCTATGCTATTTCAATGCAACAGGCGAAATATTAAGTTGATACAGTAATTCTCAATGAATAATGTACCTAGCGGGAATGTACGAACGCAAGTACGTTCAATATGGCGGTTTTACGAACTTTGTATTTTAGGTATTTTAACCTAAATCCTAGGTATGAGACCTATATTAGGATCGTTGATTCTTTGAATCCGGCTCGAATGACCAAATAACTTATGGTGTATAAGTCTACGCGGCTTTCGAAGGACCGTATGCGGGAAGTTAATTTTATGCGTGGATGTAGATTTTAGCGTGGTGAGCTGTTGGACGACACACAGAATTGAGCTTGAGGGATATGAGGTTATGAAAAATAGGAATGGATGGACTTACTTGTGAATCTTCTGGACAAAACACGTGGATTAAAGGACAGCTAGCTCAGCAGACGTCCCACGTGCTATCTGGTTTTCTTCCTTTTCAATATGATTCACTTTCACTTGTTTAAATGTCACACTTGTGTCGGCCAACACTTATTTATTAATAGTTATACAGTTTTTGATGCGGATGCGGGTTGAGTAAGCGGTATGATTATGAAGCGGTGCAGTTTGAGTCTTCACACTTGACTTGTTGAATTTAGACTGTTGTCTAGAGTATTTTTAAATCATAGCTGAAGTGGGCTGCGATTGATTCGCAGCGGCAGAAAAAGCGCGCCTCTGATTGGTCGTGCGCGATGATCTTCCAATCTCGTTCAGTCGTTCCGTTTGATAAGGAATGTATGGGTAGGAAGAAGGAACGATTAGCTCAATTCTGCGTTTTGAAATTGTAAGCGAAAAAATAACTTATAAATAAAAACTTGCGCGAGCAATCATATTTATAGTCATTTAATGCCTTTTAAAATTAAAAAAAAATAGGCAACCGCAGCATATATAAGATTACTGGTAATTAATGACCGATATTTAAACACGTGATTGTACTCATGACAACAATCAACTTTCCCAAAGTAACTTTTTTTGTATACTCATTAATTTTATTTTTATCACAATAACAATACAACTGGCGCGCGCAAAGTTCAATGACCTTCGCGCCGATCAGCTGTTAGCAGCTATTGAGTATACAAAAAAAGTTTCTATAAATTGTAGTCTTTGACCGCAGCCACGGTAATAACGGGTGATTTTTTAAGAGGTATTTTTTTGATTTTCAAAAAAAACAAAAAAATTGAAAAATTTGATGAAATCTTTATTGGAATCGATAGAACGATCAATATAATTTAATGTTTGAAGATGATTTTATGCAAATGCTGGCCGCGGCTCCGGTTTAGATGGCCCATTCGCAAGGCCCAATTTCGGCACACTCTCTCCAACATATCAGCCGGTATATCACGAATAAATGCTTCAATATTAGCTCCCAGTGCATCAATCGTTGCTGGTTTATCCCTGTAGACATGAGCCTTAACATGGCCCCACAAGAAATAGTCCAAAGGCATTAGATCACACGATCTAGGCGGCCAATTGACGGGCCCAAAACGTGAGATAAACTGTTCACCGAAGGCGGCTCTCAATTGGGCCATTGTTTCGCGTGCCGTGTGGCATGTGGCACCGTCTTGTTGAAACCACATGTCAGGCATGTCCAATTCTTCCATTTTGGGCAAAAAAAAATCGCCAATCATCACACGGTAGCGCTCGCCATTCACAGTAACGTTTCGGCCATTGTCATCTTTGAAAAAGTACGGCCCTATGATGCCACCGGCCCATAATCCACACCAAACAGTACATTTTTCGGGATGCAGTGGTAGCTCTTGCAATGCTTCTGGCTGGTCTTCACTCCAGATGCGGCAATTATGCTTATTGACATATCCATTCAACCAGAAATGAGCTTCGTCGCTGAACACAATTTTTCGATAAAAGAGTGGATCTTCCTCCAACTTCGTCAATGCCCATTCACCAAATGTTAGACATTGTGGGAGGTCGTGTGGCTTCAATCCTTGCACCAGCTGTATCTTGTAAGGTTTTACACCCAAATCCTTTCGCAAAATTTTCCACGTAGTGGAGTAACAGAGGCCCAATTGCTGCGAACGGCGGCGAATCGACATTTCTTCGGTCCTCACTCTACGTATGCCTGTTCGTGGTTTAATGTCCAATAATGTAAACTGGGTTCGAAATTTAGTCACAAGCTTCCGAGTAGGTGCCTCAGTAGGCCGACCAAACTGCCCATAAATTGGAAGAAGTGCGCGATGCACTCTCTTAACCGAGCATGCATTTTGATAGTAAAATTCAATAATTTGCAAGCGTTGTTCGTTCGTAAGTCGATTCATGGTTAAATTATAGACCAAACTGAACAAGTTTGACGATGACACAAGACACGATTCACGCGTGATCTTTCAAAAACAGTGTTGCCAAAAAGATACCAGTAAAAAAATCACCCTTTATTATCTATACAGTATTGTAACTCGGCCGCATCTTTGAAATAAATGCCTACAGCCGCGCGGTACGTAAACATGCGACAGGGCTGCCCGCCTCAAGCATTTGAATTACATTTGCCTACTTTGTGTTTCCATTTAGTTTTGTGATTGTAAATACACTTTTTTTTATAAACAAATAAAATACTTTGTGTTCAACAAAAATAGGTACGTGTTGTTTTTTGATAGGTAGATTTAATTAAAAAACCATTTTTTTGTTTGAATAACAAATCGGTCTTATAAATTTGCGACCGAAAAATATTTGCGCCTCGACTGAGACGTACGAAATGCTTTGTTATTAAATTTTAAAGTATAAAAAAAAAAATCCTATCTTATCTTATCTTAAAAAAGCCGCATTCTAATATAAAGCTTAAATAAAAATTGTTTTAGAAAACATGCAACCAAAACACCATAATTTGCCTGTCCAGAGTACTTTGGATAAGGTTGTCGTGACGTCCAATTTTTTTTTCGGCCAAACTGTTTCATTTTATGTGCTTAAAAAGAATTTACAAATATTTTCAATAAAACTTTTGAATTTACTGTATTCAGAAACTAAAAAACCCACTTCAAAAGGGATAGGCTGCATTACCGATAAAGCACGGACGTCACAGCAGCAGCCAAAAATGCATTAAATATAATGCACGGACAGGCAACGTGTTAAATATGTACAGACGGCAGCACATCAACCTAAACCCTATACATATCTATAAATACGACGCAGCATGAAGTGTTAGAAAGAAAGTGTCCTTGGCATGATTGGTTGATGTTGATTTTAAAGCGTTTCTAAAATTACCCAATGGTCGCACATTCTAAAAATTTGTAGCCAATAAAATCTTGTCTCACTTGGAATAGGCCACGCCTTCGCGCCACTCTGCGCGTCCGCCGCTGTCAGTCACTTAAAATTCGTGCAAGTGTTAAGCCGCTATTCCACCAGAGTGCGGCACTGTGCGACACAGTAATACACAGTGTACGACACAAATGTTTCTTTCGGTGGACCCACTCAAGTAAACATTTACAAATATGCAGTACTTTACGCTTACAAAAATTACGTACAGTTTTGTCGGTGGAAACGGATCTCCAGCTCAGTACGTGCACTGTTGGAGTTCAGCACAAAATGTTCGTGAACAAATGTTCTGAGCACAATTTCGGTCGAATCACACCTTTAGGTTGCGTGCAAGGTGCGTGACAAATTATTTGTTTTTTTTTTAAATGGCGCCTCAGCCGACGCAAATTGAGAGGCAGCGCATAATAGCGCTGAGATTGAGTGGATGCCGGATTATTGATATTTGTCGGCAGACGGGCATAACGGTGAGTAATATTTTTTTGTAATTATCTTTTTAAATCCTAAGATGACCAATTCACCGGAACTTATTACATTTAGGTTAATATTGAAAAAATGTGGTAGTTAACTTCCTCTTGTTCTTTCCTAATGAGTTCCCGCTACTGTGTTTCCCTGTTTTGTTGATAAAGGTATCCACTCAGGTAGGTCTCGGCTCAACACCGAGTGTGTTTTTAAAATCCAGTGCGCAATAAAACCCCGCTGTGATATTTTTACGTCCGATTGAACGTGGACTAAGACACAATTAGGTAAACCTACTCCAGACATACTCAAAATAAAATTCGATGAACTTTTTTTTTCATTCCAATTAGTTATTATAAGACCTTTTAAACCTAATTCAATACAGTAGTAGGATTTTAAAGTTACCTCCCTGCATAATAATATTGCACTTACTTTTTGTTTGTTGAAATATTGCAAGGTCAAGGCCTTCTCTCGAGATGGGTGTAATCCTGTCATGGCAGTGATGTTTGTGTGGAATACTTAATAATAACTTAACGATTATTGTAGGGAACTAGTTTAGTATTATTACATCTTTGCCTATAGTAATTGTGTAATAATGTGCAATAAATACTCATTTAGTTAGGTTAGCCCGTTACAATTTGTCAGTAATGATATTATGTAAGTATTGAAATTGACAACATTTTCTTGTTTTAGATTTCGATGGATACTGTAAGAAGGCGCCTGAAGGGCGGCGGAAAAAAATGCTGCCGTCCTGCCAAGAAAATCCTAATGAATCAGGCACATAAGGAGGCAAGAGTAAGTTTTTGCCTAGAATATTATAATTTTGACTGGTCAAACAATATAGTAATTTTTGTAGACGAAAAAAGCTTCCGGTCGGATATGGACGGAAGAAAAATATTATGGCGCAACAGCAATGAGCGCTATGTGGAGATAAATACTTTGCCAAATCGGGCAAGTGGAAGAATTTCTTTAAATTTTTGGGGATGGATGAGTTCCATGGGACCGGGTGAACTAGTGGAGGTTAGCGGGCGCATGACTGGGGATCAGTACGTCGAAATTTTACGCGACGTGATGATCCCCACCGTGCGCCTGCACTACCCAGAGGGCATTATTTACTTGTGCCAAGATAACTGCCGCGTACACACCTGCAGAGTGGCGCAAGAGTGGTTCGGCACAGGATGACGTCATCTGCCTGCCATGGCCTGCAAAGAGCCCTGACTTAAACCCAATCGAGAATTTATGGGGTCTCATGGTTCTCGATTAGGATGCCTCAGAAATACGGAACAACGAAAACTTGCGGCGAGAAGCCCATACTACATGGGAGCATTTCAGAGGCACGGACACCTGCTGGAACATGGTGGCCGGCATGAAGGACAGGCTGGATGCCGTATTAGATGCGCAAGGTGGTCCGACCAAATATTAAATAATATACTTATTTATTTCAAACATACCTACATCTAGATATATATTGATAAGCATATATTTTTATTACATATTAATAATATTTTAAGTATCTAGGTTTTTTTTAGTAGAAGTAGTTAATATACCTACTTAAAGATTATTACCGAATTTTGCTTCTATTACAGTTTAAATATTTTAGATTTTAATTTATTTTAGGAGGATGCGCTAAGGTAGCCCGCGAAGTTCAATTTTTTTTACGTATTTTTTGCAATTTGCAGGTCAGTGTCAGGTCGTATGCTGATTAAAATATGATTCGCGGCCGTAACTAATATGGCTTTACAGAATTATAATCATTAGACTACAACAATACAACTCCATAAAGTTAGAACTGACCTCAAACTTCATGAAATCGCTAGATTTGAGGTCAATTCTAACTTATGGCGTTGTATTGATGATTGTAATGATTATAATTCTGTAAAGCCATTATAGTTACGGCCGCGAATGATATTTTAATTAACATACTACTCCCTGATACTGACCTGCAAATTGCAAAAAACGTAAGTAAGAAAATTTGAATTTCGCGGGCTACCTTAGCGCAGTCCCCTTAAGTTACTTTTTATCTATCATATAATAATATTATGTGTATTGTTTTGGCAACGCATTAGGCTCTCGTGTAGTCATTTTTCTTATCAACAGGAAGGCCGATCTTGTTGCTTATTTCTGAGGTCAAGTTTAGGCTCTTTTAGGTCATGGCATATTGTTTATCGCTAATTAGACCCGAGTTTAGTCGAGCGAACTTAGTCTTAAAATGGATGCGCTAAGGTAACCCGCGAATTCAAATTTTCTCACATTTTTTGCAATTAGTATGTCAGTGTCAGGTTGTATTGATCAAAATATGATTCGCGACCGTAACAAATAATTCTTTACAGAATCATCAAAATCATTAACACATCCCGCTAAGTTCATTTTAATCCCTTTGATTGACTTTTCATGAAATAGTTAAGTATTAAAAGTGATTAAAATGAACATAGCGGGTTGTGTCGATGATTTTAATTCTGTAAAGAATTATTACTTACGACCGCGAATCATATTTTGTTTAAGATGGATGCGCTGTGGTAGCCGCGAAATTCAAATAAAACAGATTTCCTGCAAATTGATTAGATTTGTTTCGTTCGAAGAATCTGCAGGAACTAAACTAACTTTTAGAGATGTGTTGATGATTTTTATGGTTAAAATTATGTAATTACATTGTTTTATTTCCGCGGATCATATTTTGATCAAGATACAACCTGACACGGATCTGCAAATTACAAAAACCTAAAAAATAATAATTTTTCGCGGGATACCACTGCGCATCCTCCTTAACACACAGCCTGATACTGACCTGCAAATTGCAACGTAAGAAAATATGAATTTCGCGGGCTACCCTTGCGCTTCTACAACACTATAGGCTACAGCACTCAATGTCTGACACCGTTTAAACACTCGGTGTCGCAAGATGTAGGTATCCGTAGAGTTTATGAGTGTTCCTACAAACAGACACTCTGTTTCAGACACTGAGTGCAAGGTGTAGGTATAATGTCGTAGCCTAAAGTTAGCTTTAGATGACGAACTCCGATTCTACGTCACTAAATAATGCCCTTCACTCAAGCAAACACCCATCCATCCATTTTCACAAACTTAAACTTTGAAATAAAGCACAGTTTTACAATACGTATCTAAGTGTATTATAATAAGGATTGTTATGATTTTATTTATCAAAATAAAGGTTTCTGTTTAGGTATTTCCAACCACAGTTTCTCAAACGCTTATTCTTCCATTTTTCGATTTGGGAAAGACGCCACACACGTCGTTCGTTGATGTTGTGTCATAATAAACTGGCTTCCTCCATGTCCTTCTCCAAGCTTTAAACTACCTGCATAATTTTCATCACAGTTTGGCCGCGAAGGCGTAACAGACAGACAGTTACTTTCGCATAATATTAGCATGGATAATTCTTCAAATAATGTGATTTATAATATAATAAATAATACTGTAAATTGAAATATACTTCTTTTCGCACCAACACTAAACGTCTAAACTGAAAGCCCAGTCAAATTATACTAATCTAGGTAAAAGCTTACTCTCGTTTGGCGGCAGCATTTAATTTAGTTTGGCAGCCATGCGGCCTTGTCTATACTATAATATTATAAAGAGGAAAACTTTGTTTGTTTGTTTGTTTGGTTGTAATGAATAGGCTCAAAAACTACTAGACCGATTTTAAAAATTCTTTCACCGTTGGAAAGCTTAGTTTTCTAGGAGTAACATAGGCTACTTTTTATCCCGGGAAAAATAACGGGTCCCACGGGAAAGACCACGGGAGCGAAGCCGCGGGCAAAGTGCTAGTATGAAATAAAAGCTTGTAAAAAATTAAATTTCGAATTTCTATTGTCTATTTTAATTTAGTTAGAGTAAGAAGGTATTTAATGTTAAGTTAGTAGGTATTTAGTTAAGTATTTAATTTAGGTAAGCAGGTATATTAATGTTTTAACATAAAAATAATATGATTGTTATTCTGTATTTTATTTTGATACCTAATTATCCAATGCGTTCCCGTCGGAACCTATCCTATGTCCTTTTCTGGATCCAAATATCAGTTGTGTAGATTCACATGGAAATGGCAGCAGCCGGCAGCGACGTGGTGAGCAGTTTACTTATAGTGACAAGGCATTAGAATAAACTTTATGTGCAATATGTATAAAGCAAGCCGCCGGTGGCAGCGAGTCGGCTCGCTCCGCCGCCGTCACGCGTCGCGCGTCTATCTATCTATCTATACTAGAGAGGTGTAGGCAATGACGTTTGGTTTACACAAAAACAATCAAACTAGTGCCTAAAGTAATGGTTCAATTGATTTAGTTTTTAGTTGCATTTTATTTTTAAGTTCTGTCGTTTTAAAATAAAAAAGATAGTCATAGTCATAGTCATAGTAATTTATTTGCGTTCTACAAAGTAAAAAACATGGTGTTAACAAAAGGCTTAGAGCTAAGAACCTTTGTAGACCCTGTTAGGGCACAGCAAATGTTTGTGTGATCGTACAAGAAAAATAATAAAATCTCAAAAATAAAATATAAAGAAATGTCAAGATAATTAAAGTTATAAGTTAAAAATGTCAGTCTTACAAATATAAATTAAAACAAAATTATACATGAGAAACAAATAAAACAGTCGTACAAAGCTTAAAATCAACATAAAATAAAATTAAAATTAACATAAAATTATACATGCAAATTAAACCATTAAATACAATTCACGTTACGTTATAATCTTTCTTTCAGATATTCATTCACATTATAATAACTTTTATTTAATAGAAATGATTTTAATTTATTAATAAAGGAGTTGTATTTTTGTATATTTTTTATTTCTTCCGGTAACTTATTATAAATTTTTATCGACATGACATATGTGCTTGAGGAATGCATTTTTAATCGGGATGTAGGTATGTTTAATCTATTTCCATGTCTTAAAGAAATATTAGATTTAGATTGTATGTCATCTCTCTTTGTGTAGAAAATCGGGTATTTACGTACAAATTTACAGATCTCAAAGATGTAGAGGCACGGTAGGGTTAAAATTTTTTGTTCCTGGAAATGAGGCTTACAGCTATCCGTTTGTTCAATATTTACTAGGATCCTAATAAGTTTTTTTTGTAGGGTGAATAATGTGGGCGAGTCTGTACTATTTCCCCATAATATGACACCGTATTTAAGCCATGCATAGGCATATGCATAATATGTTACCAACGCAGTATGTATGTCTGTGGTTTTTTTGATTTCCCGAAGGGCGTATGAGAATTTTGATAGTTTTGCTTGCAATTTTTGGATGTGCGACTTCCAATTTATGTGTGTGTCTATGTCTAGTCCTAGTAGGGTGAATTTATTAACTGTTTCTAATTTGTAATTTTTAAAACTGAAGTTTATATTTATAGGTTTTTTTTGTCGTGGGTAGAATGTCATTATTTTCGTCTTGTCGTAGTTTATTTCTAGGTTATGTTCCGTCATCCATTGAGCTGTAGCGTCAAGTATTGAATTTAATTTATCAGTAAGGTTGAGATTAGTTTCACATGACGTAAGAATAGATATATCATCCGCAAACAAAACACAGGGTTCACTGATATACTTCGGGAGATCATTTATGTAGACTAAGAATAGAAAACATCCTATTACACTACCCTGTGGGATTGAGGCGTTTATGGATATGATTTCAGATCTGAATAATTCTATTTCGTTAGTTTTTTGGTTAAAATATTCTAATTCCACTAATTGCTCTCTATTTTGTAGATACGATGTGAACCATTCATGACATTTACCACGGATCCCTATGCCATACAGTTTGTTTAATAAGATGTTGAATTGTACTCTATCGTAAGCTTTTGTCATATCCAGTAGTAATCCTATTGCATATTTTTTGGAGTTGATAATATCGAGGGCTTCTTGTATGTATTTGTAGACGGCGAGAGTGGTGGATCGGTTTTTTCTAAAGCCATTTTGGCAGTCATTAAATATGCTGTATTTTTCACAATAAGCGTAGACTCGGTTGCACATGGCTTTTTCAAATATTTTTGATGCAGTTGGTAAGAGAGCGATTGGGCGGTAGTTACTTGGGTCAGTTTTTGTATTTTTCTTATGTATTGGCTTTACAAGTGCCTTTTTCAATAGGTTGGGAAAAACACCTTCCTATCTGCACATTTTCTCAGTAGTGTAGGTGGAAGTTCATCAATGCCATAGCTTGTCTTATTTTTTAAGTTTTTTATTAGTGCATTTATTCGTAAGGATCTGTTGGACTCAGAAAGATCGAATTATCCGTTGTAGACGATACAGGTGGTCTCTTGCGTTTATTGCCAGATGAGCTCGTATTGGTTTTCCCAATAGAAGCAAAGAAATTATTGAAGATGTCAGCTACCTCTTTGGGCTCTGAAGTCATATTATTGTTGTCAATTTGTATAGTTATATTCTGTTTTTCGCATCTTATTTTTCTGTTTGTCCGTTCATTGATTATACCCCACATTGTTTTTACTCTATTGCTTGATTTCATAATTTTATGTTTAAAGTGTTGTTTTTTTGCTGTCACTACAGTTTTCTTTAATATTTTTTCATACTTCCTGTAGTACTTTGTTAATATGGGGTTTTTTGTTTTAGTAATTAGTATCTTCAATAGTCTTTTATTTTTGCAACAGATTTTTATGCCTTTTGAGAGCCAATGTTTATTATAGTTTGGTTTTAATTTGTATTTTTGTAATGGGATACATTGATTTAGGATGCTAATTAGGATTTCATTAAAAGCTTCATAATTTTCATTAATATTCTTTTCATCCGTTATTATATTATTCCAATTTATTTCTTGTAATTTTGATTTAAATTTTAACATATTTGTATTGTTGAATCGTCGTTTTGTTGTGTACCAGTCTATTTTCTTCGTTTGCTTGGGTAGTTTTAAATGTAAAATTATACTATTGTGATCGGAAAAGCCTAACTCTTCTACGGTTGTGTACATATCTTTATATTTGAAGTTCGTGAATATTAGATCTAAACATGTTTTTGTAGTCGGTGTTATGCGTGTCGGGGCGTTTATGTGTTGTGTGAGTCTAAATTCCTGCATAAGATTTAAGAATTGGTTCGATTTTAAATTTCCAGGCAGGATATTTATATTAAAGTCGCCTCCTATAATAACATTAAGCGTAGAGTATTTCATGTTAACATATCTTAGAATTTTTTGTATTTGTTGATAGAATGTTTCTTCCTGTCTTTTGTTCCAATACATGGTTATAATTAACAAATTTTCTTTAGGTAGTTCTGTAGCACATACCTCTAAAACATATTCTATAGACATCCGTAATGTCGTTTCTCTGGATGCAGTCTATATGATCCTGAAGTAAGATACAAACTCCTCCTCCGGTTCGAGTGTTGCGGCAGTAGGATGCTGCGAATTTATATCCATTAAATTTAATAATGTCCAGCTTTTCTTGCGTAAGCCAGGTCTCCGAGATACCTATTGCTTTGTATGTTGGATTTTCATTAATGAAAGCTTCAAGAATGTCCTGTTTATTGTAAAGACTTTGTAGATTCTGGAACAGTATTTTAAATGATGTGTTGTTATCAATTTGATTTACGAAATGTATAATTTTCAGTTTCATCCGTTATAGATGTGCGGCAGGGTTGGTCAATATTATTCATTGTTGTTATATCATTTCCCTGGTAGCTTAAATTTATTTGTTGACTTTTTCTTTGGGTATCTTTAATGTCGGTGGGCTTGGTGGGTTTCATGGGTTTTCCGTCAATGTATAGTTTGTTGTTCCTTATTATTGCATGGAGGCCATTTTTCCTGGCTTTGAGTAGTTCTTCTCTGAGTTGTGCTCTCTCCCTCCGTGCAGTCGCATCTAAAAACTCAGATATAAACAATCCAGTTCCTCTAAAGCATTGGCTGTTGTTCACGATGTATTTAGTCATACTTTTGCTGAGCAGCTCAATAACCAGTGGTCTGTTCTTTGAACCTTTTTTCCCCACTCTATACATATCCTCAATATACCCTGATAAGTCTATGTTTGCAATATCTCGGAATATTTCTGTAAGCCTATTATAAAGTTCGCTTTGGGGTTCTCTGTAATACTCAGCAAGACCGTAAAGTACAATTTTTTTATGGTTTATTTCTGGAGTATGTGGTGATTGGGATGGATGGATTGGTAATTCCTTTATTTCTTTCTTTAGTGCCTCGTTTTCGATACGAAGGTTTTCTATTATGGTATTAATTTTTTCTATTTCCAATTTTCTATCGTTATTTTGCATGGTCAAATCGTTAATCTTCAACTCAAAATCTTGTCGTATATCGGTAATTTTGCTTTTTTTATTTCATTTTGTATTGTGATTTGCAGTTGTTCTATTATGGATTTATTATTTTCTTTCAAACGTAGTACTATTATTTCACTTAAACTTGTCATCGATAGTTGGTTGTGTGTACTTTCGATACTTTCTTGAGTTCGCAGAGTATCTCCTTCTAAACTAAGATTGTCTGAGCAGGTCGTGTCATCACTTGGGTTTATTACTGTTTTCCTCATGGTGATGTTGTTTCCCTCTATTGGCGTGATAAAAGACACATCAAGATTGTTTACCTTTATTTAATTATCTAAACCTTTCTAGTATAGCGTATCTGTATTTTTTGATATTGCATATAATATGCCTTTAAAACTGCTCGCCGGGCGCCGATGATGCGGGCGGCTGCGGGCCCCTCATTACGGCTAGCTACGCTTGCGCTACGCGAAAGCATAATAAATAAACAAAATCAACGAGTTTTGAATAATAAGCTGCTTCACCCGAGTTCCCTTAAGAACTTATCCTTCTCTGTACTCCTGGTCCTGACATGTTACATGCAAAATTTCATGACGATGCGTTCAAACAAGCTCATATTCTCATTTATAAAATACACCTATTCTAATGAAGTCGATAATAGTAGACTAGAATTTCATTTTAAAATTCATAACCTTTGAAATCGTATCTTATTACTAGCGCAATAAGGTTGAATTTGTAACAGCAAACTTTGCATTGTCAATAAAATTCACGTTACTAAGTTCAACCTTACTATTTGTGATAAGATCGTGTCGCGGACGAAATGGTAGGTATTCTCAAACACGGCGCGGCGGCGGCGCGGCGGCGGACTGAAAAGATGCTTTTGTAGGTATAGTGAATTGGCTAAACTTCAAACACGTTCGTGATGGGGTATCGAAATATTTTTTAAATTTTAAGCCGATCGCGGCAAGTAAACAACTGCTGTGATACCTATTAAGTATGGCTTTCTGCATTTAATTTTGTAGAAATACTTTTCTCATTTCAGATAAGATTATACCTACCTCAATCAGCCTAGCCTTTTCCCAACTATGTTGGAGTCGGCTTCTAGTCTAACCGGATGCAGCTGAATACCAATATTTTGCATGGAACGACTGCCTATCTGACCTCCACAACCCAGTAGCTCGGTAATACTATACCTACCTCTTGGTAAGTATGGTATGACTAGTTGTCAGACTCTCGTGCTTGTGACGACCCGTAACGACTGTCAAAGATCCGCTAATGACGGCCGGGACCAACGGCTTAACGTGCTTTCCGAGGCACGGAGGAGTCTCGGTATGTAAAGATGGTCACCCATCGACTGACCAACCCCGGCAAGCGTAGCTTAACCTGATGGATCGACCCGTGCCGCCGTTATTACTTAGCTACGAGAGAAGATTATACCTAGTTACCTGCCTCATCAATATTCATCACGAGTTTCGCTAATATTAAGAGTAGGTAATGCCTTATTAATATATGTATCCAACAAATATGTAAAATGAAGGATTAATGTAAAATTAGTAATTTTAAATTACCTATAAGCGCGCGCATACGCATTTTTTCGATTCGATTCAAGTATTCAACTGTTACGCGACGATTTGTAATCGCATAGTAGGTATCTTATTCTACACTACGACGACGCATACACACACAGTCACATCGCACTGCAGCACGAAACATTACGAGTAAGAACGGATAAAAAGCTATTTATCTCTTTCGTACGATTCTCGCTGTTGTTGCTCATAGCGCCTTCAAGGTCAAAGTGGGGTAACTTGATGTGCTGCCGTGTGGACTTGAACTTATTTTTAGTGAAAAATCACGCGGTTATTGTTAGAAAAACAACACACCGTCTGTTCGTCACTGCGGCACAGACGCGACTGCCTGCCTGCATGCCGAGCGCTTGCCGAGATCGAGGCGCGTAGGTATAGCTCGCGTTTCGTCCGTTTGTATGAAGTTGGAATACTGTATAGATAATATTACCGTGCCGCAGCTGTATTTAAGTACCTATGGAAGTTTGTACTATTTTGTGCATAGATTATTATTGAAAGTTCAATCCAATTCAATTGAAGGAGAATAGGGATGATGCCTAGGTAAAAAAAGAGAAGTTATATTTAGTATTTTAGTCTGTCAATCAGATAATAAAAAATATATTATTTTATATTATTTTTTGCTTGTGACGTCATGTCATATTTTAATTCAATGTATAGCTTAGAACATAGGTTAAAATGCGTGGATTACGTAAAAAAAGAAAAAAATTACGTGTCAAATATTTGTTTAATAATCTCACTTCCCCGGACTAATTAAAAAAAAATGTTCATCATCCCCAACCCCATTGTTACAGACTACTTTCTAAGTAGAAACGAAATTTAATATTATAATTATCGTTGGCTGTTGGCAACAATGGTGTCCTGTCAAAATGCAAAATCGCTATTCGGAAGCGTTGATGGGTTTTGATTTTGTTGTTTCGCGAAAATCGACGTTTAATGTGAAAATGTAGATACTTATTTGTTTAAATTAAAATGGCTTTCGAATACGTTGTTGTGAAAGAAGAATTTGACTTAAAAGAGGATGCCAAAACGGAGGTGATAGCTGCACCGGAGAAAAATGCGCCCGAATGTAATAATACAAAAAATAAAGTGGAAATCGCGGTATTATTACCCAATAATACAAGGTAAATATTCGTTTTATTAAATATTTATTTGGCTTGTGCTTATCTTTGGTTTTAGCGGATCGATGGGCATTGTTTTTATTTAGAAATATTCGATAGCGGTAAAAATGGTTATACATTTGGCTGGTTTTTTTTTATTAATTACCTTATTTTGTAATTTTTCCCTACATGGATCTCTTTTTGGTTTAAGACGACCCACTGACCCTAGACGCCTCTTCTATCCTTTGTCTATGGTAGTTTAAGTAGTCTTCATCCAGTTTTTTCTTGCAACTACAGTAACGTTTTCCAACGTTTTCTAGATTTACTATCGAATCATTTCTCTCGTGGTCCTAACTATTTCGTGGTTTCCAGTGTCTAGTGTCCATCTTTTCCTTTGTATGTTGAAATGTCACTGACCCTTTTCCATTAGAGTCTTAAAGCGTAATGAAGTGTAATAAGTACAAAATTAAATGTTGAAAATTTACCGTTAGAAGTTGATACATTGACAGTGAAACATAACTTACAAGTTTATTTCAAAGGGAGACTGTTGATGATTAAATTTCTCAATCATAAGTTGATATAATGGGTTTGCTAGCCAGGGGATAGAGGCTAAAACCAAAAACATTATGCCATGTTTCCACACTGGGTTGGACAGATATGAACCTATAGTACTGTGAATACAAACACACGGGTAGCAGATAATCTATCTATATAAATAAAATTCAATTGCTGTTCGTTAATCTTGTTAAAACTCGAGAACGGCCAGGCCGATTTAGATGATTTTGGTATTGAAATTATTGTCGTAGTCCAGGGAATGTTTAAAAGGTGAGAAAAGTTAGGTGGGTAGGTATGGTAGGTAGGTAGGTAAGGGAGGTATCATAGTTAAGACAAGACAATGTCTGTCTGGTCAGCTAGTAAAATATATTGCTAAATACTTAATACATCTGTGAAGCCACAAGGCTAGTGACAGACTGTTTTATTTTTAAAGCTATCAAACTATTCTATTCATACTTCTAAAGTCGAATGCTGTCAGATACTTACCAGCCATGTTCAACATAAGGTTTCACTTAGGCTGTACAGTAAATGATCATTTCACAAGTTACGTTTTAGTTCCCCTGTAATACGGGTGAGCCTATTTTCATTAACCATGCACAAATCCAGACCTTGGGCTGCTAATCTGCGTACCTTTTTTCCAACTCTGTTGGGGTCGGATACCATTCTAATGGGATTCAGCTGAATAAAAGTATTTTACATCAAGTGACTATATATTTATACAATACCCCTTTGGTAAGATCATGATAAAGAAAGATAATAAAACATAAAAAATAAATTATTCCTTATATTTATTGTAAATAAATTAAATTTAGTATTAATAAAATCAATAAAAAAATATTTCAATAAACATAAAATGTGATCTAATTAAATTTTAATGTTACACTATCGACGCGTCTCTTCTGACGCCGCCCGTTGACGAACATGATGCATGGATTAGCACCATTCAGCTCAACCATTTTGAAGGGAGCTATACAGGGTTATTTGTAAAACACCAGAAACCTCTTAAAAGGTCATTGTACTCATCATAATGAACAACTTTTACTATGGGATCAAACCTGAAATCGCGAAAAAAATATCAGCTGTTCCCTACATTTATGTTCGTATAACTCGTCAAAATGTAAGGAACAGCTGTTTTTTTTTTCGCGATTTCAGGTTTGATCCCATAGTAAAAGTTGTTCATTATGATGAGTACAATGACCTTTTAAGAGGTTTCTGGTGTTTTACAAATAACCCTGTATAGCTCCCTTCAAAATGGTTGAGCTGAATGGTGCTAATCCATGCATCATGTTCGTCAATGACTTCTTAAGAGGTTTCTGGTGTTTTACAAATAACCCTGTATAGCATATCCGCGGCATCCGACGGTACCTTAAAATCAATTTCCGGGGTTGGTATGTAGATGGGTGACCATTGTCAGATATCGAGACTCCTCCGTGCTTCGGAAAGCACGTTAAGCCGTTGGTCCCGGCTGCCATTCGTAGATCTTTGACAGTCGTTATGGGTAGTCAGAATACCCGAAAGTCTGGCAGCCAGTCTTACCAAGGGGTATCGTATTACCCAGTTAGTGACTGGGCTGTGGAGGTCAGATACGCAGTCGCTTCATGTTAAATACTGGTATTCAGCTGCACCCGGAAGCCGACCCTAATATACACACATCAAAAGTGTCTAGGGATCAACATATATTTTTGCAATAACTTTTCTCTTGATTGATATTAATTTAAATTTTCTTTAAGGATTCATCAAATAAAGTGTTTTCGTTTGTCACAGTAACGATAAACCAAGTCACCTTTGCATTAATAAAGAAATTTGCCATTTTCCTAATAAAGGGATTTTTGACATTTGAACCACTAACATTAAAGTTCGAAAAAAAGACTGAAATAACAGTTTTCTTTAAAATTTTATTGGGTAACTTAAACAATTAATAATCCGTGTTTCTACCGCGAACACTAACAACACAAGAACATCGGTTTGGCATACTCAAAATGAGTTCATCCAAATCACGCTGTGGAATGGCCGCCCATGTTCGTTGCAACAACAAAAAAAGGTGTTATCAGTCGACTTTGGACACGTTACCGAAGCACTGGTACCGTGGCTGAGCGCCATGAAGGACGGTATCGCTGCACCACACGGAGACAAGACCGATACATTCAAATCTTAACTCGAAGAGCTCCAACAATAACCGCCATGATGTTAGCCGTGAGGCTTCATCACTCTTCAGGGAACTTAATTAGCGACCAAACAGTCAGAAACCGCTTGCATGAAGTGAACCTTCATTCCCGAAGACCGCTACGGGTACCACCTATAGCAATGCACAATCGTAGGATTCGATATCAATGGGCTCTTGAACACAGAAATTGGGCAGAAGAACAATGGCGTTTCGTGTGCTTTTCTGATGAGTCTCGTTTTGGTATGAGACCGGATACAAGACGTATACGACACTGGAGAACCCCTGGACGCCAACAGCGATTAAAATCCTGCCAGGAAGTCCATCCTTATAGTGGTGGAACCATCATGGTATGGGCGGGTATTTGGATCGGCGGAAGAACTGAGTTGATTTGGATCAGAGGCAACCTCAACGCTCAAATTTATGCTGAGACGATTGTATCTGACGTCATCGTTCCTCTACAAGTGCAAATCGGTCCCTTATTTCAGTTAATGCATGATAATGCACGACCGCACACCGCAAGAGTTGTAAGACAGACTCTCGCCGCAGCTAACATCAATGTCCTGCCCTGGCCTGCTCAGTCGCCAGACTTGAACCCGATTGAGCATGCATGGGATATGCTACAGAGAAGAGCTCTGCCGAATATGGAGGGTATCCAGTTGCAAGAAGACCTTTTTTTGTTGTTGCAACGAACATGGGCGGCCATTCCACAGCGTGATTTGGATGAACTCATTTTGAGTATGCCAAACCGATGTTCTTGTGTTGTTAGTGTTCGCGGTAGAAACACGGATTATTAATTGTTTAAGTTACCCAATAAAATTTTAAAGAAAACTGTTATTTCAGTCTTTTTTTCGAACTTTAATGTTAGTGGTTCAAATGTCAAAAATCCCTTTATTAGGAAAATGGCAAATTTCTTTATTAATGCAAAGGTGACTTGGTTTATCGTTACTGTGACAAACGAAAACACTTTATTTGATGAATCCTTAAAGAAAATTTAAATTAATATCAATCAAGAGAAAAGTTATTGCAAAAATATATGTTGATCCCTAGACACTTTTGATGTGTGTAGTTGGGTAAAGGCTAGGCAGATTGACTACCGTAAAATCAAATCCCCTGCCATTATTTTCCTGATACCCGTGAATTATGTACTTATTCTTAGCGTGTCGATGGCAAAAATAGTACTTAAATATATATTTTAAATTAGTTTGGCCCAAAATTCAGCAACGCGAATACCGTTCACTGACGCAGCCATTAGGCCCTCACGTGTGCATGTGACGGGGCATGCGGTGCAACTGCAAGATTAGTGGCGAAGTGAGCAATTGTCTGTGGGGAGACGTAGCATACACATCGGAGATCTGAGCCGTCTATGAACCCCACTTATGGAGGTTGTCCTTACTGCGAACTACTTGGCTACGAAGTCTGTTTTAGGTTTTCCAAGTAGGCCACTGTAGCTTGTGCTCAGATGGGAGGTTTAATTATGTACTGGCCACCGCTTTTTTAGGAAACCTTAGCTAAGAGGTAAATGATAAAACAATTTCAAAATTTTTGCTTTTACAGTCTTTTAAATTTAATTAATTTTAAATTCTATCGATATCTTTTGTTTCTAATTTGACAAGCCAGGAACAAGCCGAAGATCAGGCAAATGCACTGAAAAGTAAAAAAAAAATGTTAATAAATGGTAAAAATTATCATTAGGTTGGTCTATTACATTATATTATGCAGGGATAAATAGGCAGACGTAAGATTAGCCGGAAGAGACCAAGACAAGCAAAGAAAATTTAAATCGATTTTTTGTAAGTACCTACCGTATACAAGGTTAATTTTAAGTCGTTTAAAGGAGTCATTGTATATTATAACGAGCAACTTTTACTAAGGAACAAACCTGAAATCGCGAAAAAAAAATCAGCTGTTCAGTACATTTATGTTCGCCTCACTAGTCAAAATGTACTGAACAGCAGATTTTTTTTTTGGTAATAAAAGTTTCTCTTTATATTGAGTACAATGACCCCATAAGAGGTTTAAATCATTTAACTTTGTATATTTTCTTAAGCATTTAGAATAACTGGTATTTGTCATTATAAACAGACACTTCAATATTTATGGTACAACTATAGTCTATTCCAATAGTATCTGATGAACATGTAAACAAACTGATCAGACAGTACTCGCGGATGCCAATTTGTAATTCCCCTGACGAATTGAGTGAGTGCTTTGGGTTTTTGAATACTTAAATTTGAAATTCTATTTATACCTTAAAACATTTAACAATTTTATAACCTCATTTTCCATCGATGATTTTGCAATTACAAGCAATTAATGTTATTCAAATAATAAATGTTGGAAAACGTGAGTTATAAAGTTTAAATCTACTAAATACAGATGAAATGTGATACCAAACCCTTTGCTAATTGCGCATTTATATAACTAAATACTTTCGGAATAGACTACGCCCCTGCACGGAATATCGTGTCTATGGCAATCGTGTTGATGTGTGTTGATGGCCTGACCCACAGGTTTAAATAAACCTAGATGAGGCAACAAACTACATTACATTTAGAGTTCTATTTTTGAGTGTAATCTCATAGTTGTATCCAGATAACTATAATATACCTACTACTGATCCATACGTACACTTTTTTTGTGTGCTTATTATTTTAATATTTTTTTATATTATTAATCAAAAGGTAAAAAAAAACTTCAAACTACCCACCTCTACGATGATAACTACAATAAGCACCGATCCAATAGCTTCGCCGAAGGTCTCGAAGTAGCTGCTGACCTTCGTGATGCATCCTTCGTATGAGTTAACAAGGGTACACTGGTTTGCGACCAGGTCGGGGTTCGGGCAGCAAGTTGGCGAAATTTGTTCACCTATTACAGAATAGGCTGGAGCTCCGACCGTCCCGCAGCATTGGAACTGGAATTATTAAAAAAAAAAAAAATATAATAATAATATCCTTGGAAATTTCACACAACGCCATATCGTCCCAAGTACTCCCAAGCTAAGCAACCTAACGCTTGTGTTATGGTAACGAGATGGCTGATAAACTACGTATATTATTAATTTATGCATTTATTTATTTTTTGTAAATACATACATATTATAGATAGAAAAACAACCCGACCCGTAACAAATACTTGCAGGTCGTACAAATATTTGTTCCGTGCGGGAATCGAACCCGTGACATGCTGCGCAGCAGTCAATCGCTCAACCACTGCGCCAACCATGTCGTCAAATGTTATAACATATTTGGTCGAAGGAAACTGTATGAGAGATGAGAAACAATAATCAATCTGCCTAGCCTTTTCTATGTTGGGTCGACTTCCATTCTAACCGGATGCAGCTGAATATCAATATTTTACATGGAGCGACTTCCTATCTGACCTCCACAACCAAGTACCTAGGTAATACGATACCCCTTGGTAAGACTGGCGTCTTCCCCGCGTGTTCGTCAGAATGTATCCCTTGGGAACGCACAACCGTTATACAGTGTGTTAGGTTAAACGAGGGACACTTTCAGGGGTTACTATACTCATCTCATCAATCAACAACTTTGACTATGGGACTATACCTGAAAACACGAAAAAAAAATCAGCTGTCCAGTACAGTTATGTTCGCATAATTCGTCAAAATGTATGGAACAGCTGATATTTTCTATTTTCTTTTTATATTTCAGACTTGGTCCCATGGACAAAGTTGTTGATTTTCATGAGTACTTTACAACCTGAAAGTATATCCCTCGTTTAACCTAAGACACTGTAAAAAGTATCCTATGTCATAACACAAGTCATGCTATTCATAAATGTGCCAAAGGAGACTAGGCCAAAGGCGCCTATGGATATAGCGATACCGTCTTTAGATGGATACGTAACGAAATTCAAATTTTCTTGCGTTTTTTTGCAATTTCCTGGTCAGTGTTAGCCCCACTGCTCTCAAAACGGTGAAGGATAACATCATGAGGAAACCGGCATGTCGTAGAACCTAAAATTCGAATACATGGGCCCGTGTGGTGAATTATGGCACCAGTATGTCAGTCTACGTATCTTGATCAATCATCCTATAATAGTCCTTCCGCATCCATTCTGTCCCAGCTACCTTTTCAAGGTCGTCGTCATCTAGCTAGGGGGCATCCCCACTACGCCTAAGCGGGATTGTCCGAAAGGGTTACCGCTACCCCGAAACATAAACGGCTAAGGACGGAACATGGGTTTTAGTCAGTAAGAGTCTGACACTCCCTACCGCTCCACTCAGAGCGGGAGAAGTCATTGGACGATTTCCCACTCTCAAAAAAAACCCACTACGCCTGGAAAGAACAATAATTGGAGTGCTTACCAGAGCCTCCATAGCGTTGAAAGCTGGTCTTCCGTTGGTACTCGCAAACGCGTTGGTGAGCCATCTGGAAACTGTCTGCAGTGCGCTGCCCAAGAATTTGAATATAACCACTGTGATATATATCTTAACGGCTGCTAGTATTCCCATGAACACTGCGTACTGAAAAAATAAAAGTGTTTAATGAATACTAGTGTAGTTTTGTATTAGTAAAATATTTTTCCTTTATTATTATTATTTACTAGCTGACCCGACAGACGTTGTCTTGTTGTCCTCTTGTTCTACCTACCCTACCTTCCTACCCACCTAACTTTTCTAAACCTTTTAACCTTCCCTGGACTACGACAAACATTTCAACACCAAAATCAGCTAAATCGGCCCAGCCGTTTTCGAGTTTTAGCGAGACTAACGAACAGCAATTGATTTTTAATTAATATAGATAGATAGATAGATTTACCAAAATTCAGTAGACAACAATATAGTCCACTTATTAGTAACTAGCTTCCGCCCGCGGCTTCGCCCGCATAATATGTCGACAAATTATACACATAAACCTTCCTCTTGAATCACTATCTATTATAAAAATCCGCATCAAAATCCGTTGCGTAGAGTTAAAGATTTAAGCATACATAGGGATATAGGGACAGAGAAAGCGACTTTGTTTTATACTATGTATTGTGTTGGTAATCCTTTGTAATCCTTGAAAAATGTTGGGGTCGGCTTCCAGTCTAACCGGAGTGACTGCCGATCTGACTACCTATTGTTTAATACCAAGTGAATTTTGAAATCCGGTTTTGGATGTTTGTGGGAAGTCCGCGTATCGGAACTTTCAGTTTTATTGATAACGTAATCTATTTTTATTGTATTGTATGTACAGAAGGCAGCATCAAGCTACCCCAATCTGTCAAATGTCTTTGATAGATTTTCAACTTTATTACAATAATATAAGGTTAATTTTCTTTTGGAAATATTTGACAGTTTTGTCAGTCTGTACGTGACAATCAATAGATATGTATAGTATTTATTAACTAGATTAGTAGGTGCAACGTTGTAGGTATTCTTTAAACAATCATTATTGGGATATCATTATTAAATTGTAATTGAAAATTAAGATTATAAAGTTAAACTCAATTGTCAAATTAATAAAAGACACCTTTAATCTATAGTTTCTGTGTTTAGTATTTTTAAATAATCGTATCAAAGTACTTAATATCGATACCTATTGGCCTACAAATTGGTATCCTTATTTACGTATGATCTACCATTTGTTTACATTTTTGTTCGATGCTCTTTGGAACAGATCATACCAAAAGTAAGATGATACGCGGCTTATAAGACGGCACATCGGAGTTTAGAAAAAGTTCAGCTTTTTTGTCTCACTCACATGTTTGACAGTCTCTTTCTAAAGCCCGATGATTTATGTATGTATAATATCTGTAGAAAATCTAAAATATTTTTCACGTAGTTTGGGCAGTTCCCGTCGATCACCAATAAAGGCAGTTCCGCTAAAAAACATGTTATTGGATTATAAATTTAACTGATAAATAAATAGGATGTTTATTTATTACTTTTGGGCGAGCCTTATCTAACAGATAAGCATTAACAATCTGTTGTATGTGTTTATGACACATTATACCGCACTGACAAGGACCTACGATCGATGCGGGGTAAGCTACACGTGCCAAGGCTAATACAGAGTGTTATAGGTTAAACGAGGGACATACTTTCAGAGGTTACTATACTCATGAAAATTAACAACCTGAAAGTATGTCCCTCGTTTAATTAACCTAACACACGGTATAATAGGTAATAAAGATCAAATAAAAACGTCTGCATACCCTTTGACCAAAACAATTTAATCGATACAGGATGAAATTGAATTCATGGGCATTATTTTAAGGGGTCAAAAAAAATCAGCTGTACCATACATTTTGCTCAAATAACTCGTCATAATGTATTGTAGTATGGAAGAGCCATTAAAATAATGCCCATGAGTTCAATTTCACTCTGTACAAGTCTCGCAGATATGTTTACAGTAATCTTCACTACATAGTATAAAACAAAGTCGCTTTCTCTGTCCCTATATCCCTATGTATGCTTAAATCTTTAAAACTACGCAACGGATTTCGATGCGGTTTTTTTGTAATGGATAGAGTGATTCAAGAGGAAGGTTTATGTGTATAATTTGTAGACATATTATGCGGGCGAAGCCGCGGGCGGAAGCTAGTTACTTATATTATAATGAGGTAAAATTTTAAGTTTGTTTGTAGGGAAATCTCGGTTTCCTAAAGTCCTATAATCTTCGGAACTACTGATTCAATTCCGAAAATTCTTTCACTAATGGGAAGCTACACCACCCCTGAGTGCTCAAACTCAAAGCATTTATTTCAAATAAACCAATTACAGGCACTTTTGAATTGTCAAGGGGTCGGTCAGTAAGAAAGATGAAGCTAGCTGCCCATTCCAAAGCTGTAGGTGAAGAACGGGCAAGAAACTCCATGGACACTCTTTTATATCAAAATATGGGTTACATCATTAAAGTTGAAATTATACATGCAAGAACTATGCAAAACGTAAAAAGCGTCCATAATAAAAGATTTTAAAAAAAGTAATCAAAAACAATTAAAAAATTAAATTAAATTTTAAAAGATCCGTGGCAGCCAAGACATAACCAGTCCCTACTGACGCCGCCCGTTCACGAACATGACGCATGGATTAGCACCATTCAGCTCAACCATTTTGAAGGGAGCTAAATGATCCAACACACTCAGCAATGTCTCGCTGATGGTGGCTCTAATTCGAAAACAGCAAGGTTATCGAAACGCATACCGCTTCTGGTTTACTTGTTTCAATTCTAAATATATTTGTTATTAAATGAAGAAGATACTTACAGTTATAAGCATACAGCGAGATTCTCTGACAGCACCACAGCAGGCACAGAATGCTATAACGAAAACTATGCATCCTATGACGATAATACTGATGGAGAGGAATGTCAGGTTCACTGGGATCACATCGGTGATTTGATTCAGCTGGATATGTATGGCTGTACCCAAGCCTATGATTGCTAAGCCTGCTAGCTGGAAAAGAAAAAAAAAACATTAATTTATGATGTTTTCATTGAAATTATACAGCAGTGATAGCCTAGTGGTGTGACCGTCGGGCTGCCAAGTCATAGGTCTCGAGTTCGAACCCAAGACACGCACATCTGATTACGGATTCATGTGTGTATTGTATAATTATCACTTGCTTAAAAATCGGTGAAGGAAAACATCGTGAGGAAACCAGCATGTCTGGGAGAAATTTCTCAACAGCATGTGAAGCTAAGTAAGAGGCTCATGTGCAGCATCAAAACTCAGACACCAGGTTAGCCACTAACCACACGAAAAAGAAAGAATATAAATTATCATCAAGAAAATCCATACTCAATCTGCCTCGCCTTTTCCCAACTACTCAATACTCAATCATTTATTGTATTCCACAATGTATATGCTTAGGTGGTAAGTTAACATTTATAACTATGTTGGGGTCGGCCTTCAGTCTTACCGGATGCAGCTGAATACCTGTATTTTACACGGAGTGACTGCCTATCTGACCTTTAGTAACTGGGTAATACGATACCCCTTGGTAAGACTGGGTGTCGGACTTTCGGGCATCTGACGACCCGTAACGACTACTGTCAAAAATCCACGAATGACAGGCGGGACCAACAGCTTAACCTACTTTCCGAGGCACGGAGGAATCTCGATATGTAAGATGGTCACCCATCCACGGACCAACCCCGGTAAGCGTAGCTTAACCTGATGGATCGATCCGTGCGGCTGTTATTACTTAGCCACGAGTTAATCCATACTAATATTATAAATTCGAAAGTAACTCTGTCTGTATGTTACCTTTTCACGCCTAAACCACTGAACGGATTTCGATAAAATTTGGCAGACAGATAGATTGCATCTCGGGAAAGGACATAGGCTACTTTTAGTCTCTAAAATTGCGATATAACCGAACTTCACGCGGACGAAGTTGCGGGCAAAAACTAGTTGTGTCCTTTTCAAATTAATTTAATAGCTAGAGTTTTCATGGTTATACTCTTAATTAACAAATATGTTTTAAACCCCTTGTTTAAAACATATTTGTTAATTATAAGAATTCTAGCGAACTAGCTTCCGCCAGCGGCTTCGCCACACACAGCCACCCTGTCGAAAATGATCCCATGGGAACATTCTGCCAGGATAAAAAGTATCCTATGAGTAAACTATCTGGATGCTAAATTATTTCCTCTGGTCATTGTCATTCTCCTGCCCATATCCCAATTTATTCCGTATCAGCGCAACATATATTTTTCTTCCATATTTCTCTATTAGTCGTCATCTCGGTAGCCACTCCCTTTCTAGCCATATCATCTTTCGCTCATTCTATATTTACCGTTTTTTTTCCGTAACTTAAAAGGAAAAAACCTAACACTTTTTCAGCGGGCTTGTCCGAAAAGGTTACCGTTCATTGTGCGTGTTCCGACAAGGACTTGACTGGTTTTTTCTTTCTTTTTAGTTCCTTTACTTTTTTAGCAATCCTAATTCGTACTCAAAACTTTCCTTACGCACGATCTTTGCCTCATTCCTCCGCATATTAAATTAATATTAAATGAATAAAAAATAGGTCATCATCTGTCTAGCTAGCCTTTTCCCAACTATGTTGAGGTCGGCTTCCAGTCTAACCGGATGCAGCTGAATACCAGTATTTTACATTGAGTGACTTCCTATCTGCCCTCCACAACCTAGTAACTGGGTAATACGATACCCCTTGGTAAGACTGGCTGTCAGATTTCGGGCTTCTGACGACATGTAACGACTGTCGAAGATGCACAAAAGACAGCCGGGACCAACGGCTTAACGTGATTTCCGACGACGCACGGAATAAATGAATAAAAAATAGGTACTTACAGAAAATACAACATTAGCTATAATTAAAACATATTTCACTACAAATTCCGCAAAGCAACACATTTTTATTTATTTTCAGGTATTTTCTAAAAAAGGACTGAGGGCGTCCGTTTTTCGACACTAACTAAATATTAATATCTGGTCTACCTTATACTGTATCAGTACTAGCCGAGATTAGATATGGTATTTCAAAAAATGATAGAGATACGAGCTCACAATATGACGAATATATCCTGATCCATCATAGTGGCGCTGATTGTCACGGAAAATGCAAATATACCGTTATAGGAGAACTTTCAGTCTCCATACATTTTGGAGCATTTAAAACTGGTACGTACGGTTAAACCTAGCCAAATAAGCACAATCGTTGTAGGATTGCTCTCAGCCAAGTTATACAACTTCGATGGTTTGTCATTTTCATACATTTAATGTTTTCTGAACTTGTATAACTTGGCTGAGAGCAGTCCTACAACTTTTTTTCCCTATTAACTATTGTTCCAAATGACTAGTTCTCTCATACCATTTTTTTTGGCTGGCACTTTCAAAAAAGGCCAAAAATGGTCTACTTTAGTCCATTTTCAAATTTAGTTCCATATTTCGCCACAGATCTAGATTGCATGGACGATCGATTGATTTTAGATATCAGTTTTATCTTGGTTGTAAGATTAGCGGCTAATTCATGAGCTTAAGGTTGCTAATAATAAATACTTACTGAATATTTGTCGATGACGGGATGGGGAGAAAGTAGTATGGGCGTTGTTGCGGTCGGCACAACATGTATTTTTCCACCGAACTTCTCTATTAGTCGTGAGGAGCTCGTGGCTGAGTAATAACTGCAGCACGTTAATCCATCAGGTTAAGCTCCACTTTCCGGGATTGGTCCATGGATGGGTGACCAACATAACATACCGAGACTCCTCCGTGCCTCCCGTTGGTTCCACCGGCTATCATCCGTGGATCTTGACAGTCGTAACGGGGTGGCCAGAAGCCCGAAAGTTTGACAGCCAGTAGTTCCAAGGGGTATCGTATTACCCAATCACTGGGTTGTGTAGGTCAGATAGGTAGTCCCTCCATGTAAAATACTGGTATTTATCTGTATCCGTTTAAACCGGATGCCGACCCATATAACATAGTTGGGAAAAGGCTAGACAGATTGATCTTGACTTCTCCATGAATCGTCATCTTTTAGATGTGCATGCCGGCTATACGGCTGAACGGATTGGGATGAAATTTGGCACATAAGTAGACCATGACCTGGGTAAGGACATATTCTGATATTACCATGGGATCGAGAATGTTGTGGGTGACTCCACAGGGTGCAGTTACTTGTATATAAAGAGGGACTTGTAGGCCGATGTTCTAGTATTGTAAAGATAGATCTGTGATAAGCGGAGTTCATTGCTATCAAGAGCCGTTTACTACAGTATTGTTATATTATCTCCGATTTTGCATCACTGTCGAAATCATAGTGATCTTAATTCTCGTTAGAATAAGGTTGCTGTTAGTTTGCTGCCACTGACAAGTTTAATAAGTTTTGTAGCTTTTACTACCTCGAACGACCCACTTTGAAGACAAGGCTGATGGCGGCGCGTGTGTTGGATCATTTAGCTCCCTTCAAAAT
This sequence comes from Hyppa rectilinea, assembly GCA_951799385.1. NCBI lineage: Eukaryota > Metazoa > Arthropoda > Insecta > Lepidoptera > Noctuidae > Hyppa > Hyppa rectilinea. Next base: position 9,301,628 of record OX637329.1, on the reverse strand, counting down.
GGTTGAGCTGAATGGTGCTAAAACATGCGTCATGTTCGTGGACGGGCGCCGTCAGTAGAGACTGGACTGGTCATCTCTGTGCTCTTTTAAAATTTAATTTAAATTTTAAATTGTTTTCTTTATCTTTTAAGTATGAACGCTTTTTTACGTTCTGCATCGTTCTCACATGTATATTTCACCATGAATGATGTAAGCCAGTTTTTGTGACCATATTTTGATTTAAAAGAGTGCATGGAGTTTCTTGCTCGTTCTTCTCCATAGGTGCCTACTGCTTTAGAATAGGCAATTAGCTTCATCTTTCTGACTGACCGACCCCTTGACAATTCAAAAGTGCCTGGAATTGGTTTATTTGAAATAAATGATTTGAGTTTGATATGTAACACCACCTAATGGACTGTGCCCACGTATTAGGCCCACTTAGAAGAACCCTTTGTCCCAGCAGTGGGAACGTTACAGGCTGATTAAGCTGCACTTATTACATAACATGATCTGATTTATGAGTATTTGTTATGCCCCAAGTATGATGTCATGTTACTTAATTACATTTGGGAGATACCCATGATTAGCGTTTTACTGCTATGCCAGCAGCTGAATCATCAATAATCTCTTTCAAATCTATATCGAAGTTATTATGATTTTTATCTTCAATATCTGCTGATAATTTAAAAAATGAAGTTCCGTACTTACTTGTTTCATTAAAAATGTCTCACACTTGCTGATAGGTAAAGGTCCATGAGTCATTTCAGCTTCGTCTCCATGATGCCTCTGGTATTGTATACGTAGATGTCTTTTTTTTTGACGATGGGAAATCATCAAATTACCTTCCCGTTTTGGGTGAAGCGGAAGGAAGTGTCAGACTCTTACTGACTCAAACCGATCCATGTTCCTTCCTTTGCCCTTTGTGTTTCGGGGCAGCGATAACCCTTACGGACAATCCTGCTGACCATTGCAGATTTCTAAGGCGACGGTTATACCATCAGGTGGGCAATTCAACCCAAACCCAATACATTTATTTTAATTAAACCAATTACAGGCACTTTTGAATCGTCAAAGAGTCAGTCAGTTATAAAGATGATTGCTTCGTATGGAAATGAACGGGCAGTAAACTCCATGGGGGAATGTACATTCAGCAGTCATCCTTCATACCAATTTACTGACTTATATTGCCCCACGTCATTATATTGTTTCTAAATAAAAATAAAATAGAATCAAGGTTGTTGGTTTATGATTATAACCAACCAAAATTGTCTTTGGAACCCTAAACTAGGAATCCTCTGTTCAACTCTAAATACGGAACACTAATATCAACGGTATTTTCCTTATGGGTAAATATAGATACATTACAAAGAAATACGGAGAATTTGATAACTTATCTGTTTGTTGTGATAGTAGGTATCACGTATGCATTTTCCCAAGATTCACCCAATGTACTCGCCCTCTGATGAATGAATTAACATTTTACAACGTCGTCATGTCAGTATTATCTAGATTGTACAGATACGCGAAGCATATCGATTCCTGCTGCCCGGAAAAAAAAATGGTCCCAGTATGGGCGCCAAAATGTATTCGTGGATATATAACCCATTGAAGGACAGTGAACGAGACACAATAGAAGTTTTATTGTTATTACGTCTATAGGCGTTCACTGTCCCTCAAAGTGTTAATAATCGTTACGGGTCATCAGAAGCTCGAAAGTATGACAACCAGTCTTACCAAGGAGTATCCTATTACCAACGCTACTGGATTGTGAATGTAACATAGGCAGTCGCTCTAGATTTTAACTTTTGTGTCATTGCTTGTACGTTGGATGATGAACTGCATCAATGTTTACATGCCAAAATGGTAGAATGTACAAGGATTCTCTAACATTATTGTAAATTACAATAATTTTAAATAGCTACATTGTTAGCAATTTAATGACTATTCTATTCTATTCTAGAATTCAGCTGCATCTGGTTAGACTGGAACCCGACACCAACATAGTTGGAAAAAGGCTAGGCAGATTGATACAAACTTTTCCACCACATTAACATGTCATTCTCATTTCTCACAAACAAAACGATCACATATACACACATTTATAACAGATTAAATACAGATACCAGCACATCAAGCTATCCCAAACGGTCAAGTTTTCCCATTTGAAAATGAACATTATACCTTTGTGATAAAGTTGAAAAACTATTAAAGAAATTTGACAGATTGGGGTAACATGCGGGCTTATCGTTTTATCATACATTGATATGGTGTTCACAAGTAACGCGAAGTGTTATAATAATCGAATTACTGTAATTGAGGAAATAAAACCTTATTATCAATATTTATCATGATATCGTCCAATTAGCAAACATATTCTCTGATTCAGAATGATCTGACGTCATTTATGACCGAATATTATCCACTTGAAAAAACGGATATAGATTAAATATTATGAAGCCAATATTACCGGATTCTAGTAGCCGAATACTGGTCGAATTTTATTTTAAAGATAATTATTGATACGACGAAGAAGAAGAAAATTACCAGAGATAACACAAAAAAGAGTAAAGGAAAAAGGAAAAGCCTTTGCCCAACTGTGGGACACAATATATGCCAAAAACATCCTTCGAGTATATAAAAACGGATGTAGGAAAATATAGCTGGTTAAGTGTGTTTGATTCTTAGATCGAGCCAAGTATTCATTTTTTAACTAGGAATTTCGCCGTACTTAGTCTTAGGGAGTTGCGTGACACCCTCGTGTCTCGGAGAGCACGTTGTGGCGCTCGACCTGCTCCTAATCCTCGGACGTTTTGGATGCCGTCCTATCGGACAATGACATTGAAGAAAGAGAGGGCATGTGTGTCTGCGCACGCGCTTCTGCATTGTAATATCTCCCACGTACTTCCTCTGTTGAGATTGGCCACCGTAACGGAAATGTTTTCGGCAGAACATTAATTCAACTACGTTTCCTTGGTTGTTTCAGTATAAAGACCGAGAAAATAGACCCACCTCGCTCGCCAGATGGCGCACAGTCTAGCGAGACCTGGCTTGTTCCAATCAAGGAGGAGGTCAAAGAAGTACTCCCCGACTACCTGGAAGTTTCTATCAAAGAAGAGGTTCCGGAATCAGAGGATGTAAGTCTTAAATATTTGTAAAACTTTCTGTAAAGCAGATCTTTCGGGGACACCGTGTTTAAAGATATGGGTACCCGTGTGATTACTGACACATAATACAGTGTGTTAGGTTAAACGAGGGACATACTTTCAGGTTGTATAGCACTCATGAAAATCAACAACAAAAAAATCAGCTGTTCAGTACATTTATGTTTGCATAATTCGTCAAAATGTATGGAACAGCTGAAATTTTTTTCATATTTCAGACTTGGTCCCATGGACAAAGTTGTTGATTTTCTGAGTACTATACAATCTGAAAGTACATATGTCACTTGTTTAACCTAGCACACTGTATAACTCTTGTATTCCCCGAATTATTATGCCGGCAGCGGTTCAACACCTACATTTCACCAGTTATATCAATCAAAAGTCATTTATTCAAACTAGGCTGAAAATCAGCACTTTTTGAAGGTAAAAGTTACATAAGACAGTCCCCCGAAAACGCCCACCCTTCACCACTTCCTAGTGCTTTAGCTGGGAAGAAAAAGTGACGCAGCGAACTCCCCAGCAGAACACCAGATATGCTGGGGAGTTTGTTTCTTCCCAGCTAAAGCATTCGAAAGTGTTAAAGGGCTGGCGAGTGCTGATTATCGTCCTAATTTAAATAAGTGACTGAGAAAGTTTTAAACGGATCGACTCGAATAACACTGCCCGACCGGTGAATCAAACCCTTACCTCACACTACCAAAAACAGCAGTGATAGACTACTGGTGTGATCGTCATAGCCTCATAGGTCTCGAGTTCGAACCCAAGGCACGCACCTCTGATTTTACGGATTCATGTGCGTATTGTATAATTATCACTAGCTTAGAAATCGGTGAAAGAAAACATCGTGAGGAAACCAGCAAGTGTGAGAGATATTTATCAACAGCATGTGAAGCTAAGTCAGAGGCAGCATAAAAACTCTTACACCAGGTTAGTCACTACCCACACGAAATGAAGAAGACCTCACACTCACACTCAGCAGTCTCTAGCGACCAGTAGACTAGCGGACCGAGGCAGTATATACTGGCGGATTACACTGCTAACTTTGTCTCTGGAATGGTATTGTATTGACATTTCACAATTTTATTTGTAGGATCAACCAGCGTGTGACGACATATCATCAGATGACTCGGCGGTTCAACAAGCCCCTTCTTCTTCTGATGGTAAGTTCTTCTAACGTCAGAAGTCACTGACAAAGTGCAGCGCAGTTTTCTCAAATAAAATCAACTTTGTGCTTGTGGAAATAAAGTTGAAAATAAACTTCCATCTGTCAGAGCTTCAACGCAAACAGGTACGCATTTATGGTTGTCTATTCTCGAATTTATTTTTAGCGACGCAATGTTGATGTTTGTTATCCAATTAAAATTTAACGCATTTGACTAAAAGAGTGATTAATGTAAATGTTGATGGATGGAGGATAGGGAAGTCAAAGAAAAGATGGATGGATTGTGTAAGGAATGATATGAAAAACAAAGGAGAGATTGAGAGAATGGAAGGAGAAAACGCGTTGCGCCGACCCCAAGTAACATGGGAACAGGATGATGATGATTATGGGCACCGCGCTGCACTGCGTCAGCTACAACACGTGCATTTCAGGCAATTATGAAAGGCCATTCGCTTCATAACCACTTGAAAACCGGTTACTAAAATAACAATGTGGAGTTTCTTGCCTTTCCAAAATGTACCTTTGGAAGAGACAACTAGAATCAATTCTATTTGCTTGTAAATTTTGATGTTCAAAAGTACTTTGTATATGCCTATTTGTTAAAGTTTTGACTTTGATTATGTACTGTACTTGTAGTGCAGTAATCGTGTAAGCCTCTAATAACTGTATTACCTTCCAGAACTGGACAACCAACCACAATCAGGCAGTTTCGCTTGCGATATTTGTGGGAAATGTTACAAAAACTCTATCTACCTCCAACGGCACTTACAAGTCCATTCAAAAAACCCTGTAAAATGCGACCAATGTAACAGACATTTTCCTAACAAATTACGCTTAAACACACATATTTTTAAGCGCCATACTTTGGTCAAATTATACTCCTGCGACGAATGCCCAGAGAAATTTCAATCAAAGCACTATCTAAGGGAACATAAAAAAAAGAGGCATTTGGACAAAAAACGTTACCAATGCCCCAGATGTCCTCTAAGTTTCTCTGTCAAGTGCAATTTGGAGATACATCAAAGTAAAAAAAAATGTGGCGATCCCAACCAATGCGAAATTTGCGATGAGGGTTTCGAAAATGAATCTCAATTAAAGTCTCATATGAAGGAACATGATGACGAGCGGCCGTTTCCTTGCGAAGAGTGCAACACATCTTTTAAGCATAAAAGTACCTTGATACGTCATATGCACGTTCACACTGGGATAAGACCATATCCCTGCCCACATTGTGGGAAAACATTTACCAGTTCTGGGTTGTTAAAGCCTCATTTACGAGTCCATACTGGCGAAAAACCTTACTCCTGCAAACTTTGTGACAAAACGTTTGCTCATAAACACAACATGCAAAGACATATGCTTGGTCACGAGAAAGTTAAGCACACTGTTTGTGATATCTGTCACAAGGAGTTTCCTAGACCGAGTAGATTGAAATACCACATGAAAACTCATGTCAATGAGAAGTATTTTCTGTGTAAAGTTTGCCCCAAACGCTTTTCTCACAAACAGAATGTTCTGAGACATTATACTAGGAAGCATCCGGGACAAACTTATCAGTGTACTGATACAGATGCATCTGTCGCGGCTAAAGTATGGGACACCATGAAAAATCGATTTTGTGATGATGAAACTGAGGAGATTTTGGGTTGAATGACAGATTTTCATTTTGAGTATTTTAAAAAAAGTTTCTAACAATTCTCTGTAGATGGCGTTGAACTGACTACGTTACTAGGTGCCAAAGCAAAACGCTTGGAAAAAAAAACATTGCGCCATGTCACATAGGCTCGTTGACTGCCACTTTCGTTGTTTCGTGTACTTTTTTATGTACGTTTCGTTTTAAGACCTCAAAGTTACATCCAAGTGAAATGAGGTGCCGTTCCGTTCCTTGCAGTAACTTAAGTTCAGCGCCATCTATCCAGCGACTAGGGAAGAGTTAAAAAGAAAATCCCTCATGTCGTCAAATGTTTGAGAAAGATCAACGTATAATTTGACAACGCCAAATGTTGTATTGATGATCTTAATTCGATAGAAATTTATTTACCGCACGCTTTTGGGTAGAATGTATTTTTATACATTATTATGTATGAAGTTTATAAAAAGACCCATCTCAATTACATCTACTACCTACTAAGCAAAATTGACCAGAAATTGTTTTCGGGAAGCCACTTTAATTGAGCATAGAATCGTAAAGAAGTCTTTGGGGGCATTTAAAGTTATTATGTTGTATGACATTATAAAACCGGAAAAATTGGTGTGACGGGGAGTAGCGTAAACCGGCTTATTGTTGGCTGTATGTTCTTACTTTGAATAAAGAAAAGATTTAATTTAAAAAAAAACATCTTATAGTGACTTGCTACTTGGCGATGGGTCTTTTTTTATTTTAGAACCGATAAGTAACCATAATGTGTTTTATAACACTGTGTGTGTGTTTTTTTAATACTATTTTCATTTTAGCTTGAGAATTAAAGATTGTTGACTCTAGCTCTATCTAGTGGTAAGCTTGCGAACTAAAGCTATTGTACTTGTTCTTTTTGATATTATTATTATAATCTTCTGATAGTGGATAGAAAAAATATGGTTATAAAATGTTTTTGAAATATATTGTAGTTGAGTTGAATGCGCTGAACATAATCTAACAATTTTAAATAAATTAATGTCAAATAAAAAGCTTCCACTCATTCAAAACGGAACATTTTGTGTTGTGTGTCACTTGTGTATAGTGATAGTGAGTAGAATTCCGCTAGTAGATAAGTTAGTAAGTGAAACATTATTAATTTCTTAAGCCAAATCTATTGCAAAAAGTTGTTAACTAAATACTGTAGGTAACATGATTGTTGTACCGAGTGCCACAAGTTAATAAGTCAATTTCAAGAAATTAAATAGCACGATAATTGTTAGCATTCTCATAATAAGCAGCGCCATCTCTTAGTTATATTGATAAGCATTAATAACGCCATCTAGTGGCGGATACTGAAAGTTAAATAAAAAATGGTATTTGAGACAGAATAGTTTGTATTTATTGTTAGTTGTTTGAATTTAATGTATTCATTTTTATTACAAATGAACTAGAATTTGTTAAACAATTTAAACAGATTTTAAGGGGTTGAATTTGTTTTTGTTTCGATCTTTACCAGCCTCAACAACCAAAAAACAAAAAAATTGTATTGTTAAGATCTCATATTTTTACCCGACTGCTAAAAAGGGTTATATTTTATATATTGTCCCATCATGACGTTACATTTGATTTAAATTAATATATAATTAAATCTTTTAACTAGTAATTAATTAAAGTATTGTAACATATATGCAGAGCACAAGTAGTCATAGTTGCATTTTTATGATTAATTTATAAATCATCCGAACATATTGTGTGAAATAAATCGATCCTATGATTAAACGTGCTTTCTTAATTCTAAATTCTTACTTTATGCAGATGACCTTAAAGTCTTTAGACCCATAAAAACTATGCTTGACTTCCAACTCCTTCAACAAGACCTAAATCGCCCTTCAGATTATTGTACTAAAAACAAACTCCAACTCAGTATTTCTAAATGTTTAAGCTACACTTGCTGTTGTTAGTCCGTGAATGAGTGACCATCTTTACATACCGAGACTCCTCCGTGCCTCGGATAGAACGTTAAACCGTTGGTCCCGGCTGTCATTCGTGGATCTTTGACAGTCATTACGGGTGGTCAGAAGCTCCGAAAGTCTGACAGCCAGTCTTACCAAGGGGTATCGTATTACCCAGCTACTGACTGGGTTGTGGAGGTCAGATAGGCAGTCGCTCCGTTTAAAATACTGGTATTCAGCTGCATCCAGTTAGAATGGCAGCCGATCCCAACATACATAGTTGGGCTGATTGCTTAGGGTGATGCCACCCGGGCGTTGATGCAGCGCTGGTGTGGCATTGAAATCATTGCGTTTCGACTTTTTTTTTTCATGGAAATGTCATCTCGCAGTTCAACCATAGGGTTGTCTAATTCTTAACCGGACTTTATGCGACGACATGTTATGCGGCACTATTTATAGCTTTATGCTTTGTTGATACTTAATTATTATTATTCCTCTTTTTACATTTAAATTGCCAGGTGGTGCTGCACGTAAAGAAGAATTGCGGAATTACGGGTTTCCTGGATCCTCTGCTGTATGTATTAGAATTCGATAATGTTTCATTAATAACAAGATCCTTGACATTTTATAATTGTTCTTTTTATTTTCAGGGCAAAATTTTTATTCCACCATCAAGGATTAAGCATGGAGAGAATTCTATGTTAGGATCTGCTACATCTAAGTCGTCTGTAGGTTTCACAAACCATAAACATGTATTTTACCTATATTATTATTGGAACGAAGTTCCTTATCGCGTGTTGTGAAGGGGGCCAGACGGAATTAAGACCAAAAGTTGTAACGACACTTTTTTTTGGAGTAAAATATGATATTTAATCAATATTTTTTGATTGGTTAATTTTAGATCAGATTTTTTTTGATTATTATAACTTAAAAGAATTTTTTTTATTACAATTCCTTCAATAATTAATCGAAAGGAACTTCGTTCTATCCGGGTGTCCCTTGACACCTCTCAAGTTTTTTATAATTTATAATATACTTATTAATGTTTTTAGGTTAATAACGACTCTTTCGCTGATATCTTACCCACGGACCTTGCTGTTGCAATTGATTCTGGTAGCGAGGAAAGCGACGAGGAGTACTCTGAAGAGACTATCCGTCAAATTTTTGAGTCAAACGACGATGACATTCAAGAAGAAGAAGTTTCGCCAGCATTTGCAGATGGTGTTAGCTGGTCAGGTGATTTTCAAACCTTTACAGGTGTCCAGGAAATGTTTACTCAGCAACCAGGACCTAAAATAATGACAAGTGATCCATTTGAACTATTCTCTTTTGTCTGGGATCAACATATCATGGAATTAATTGTACGCGAGACCAACGAGTACGCGTGGCAGACAATTGCAAGACTCAGCGAAGTTGGGATAAAACCAGAATCTAGGTTAAACGATTGGGTGGAAGTGACCGTCGAGGAGCTGTATAAATTTTTCTCCATTATGATTTATATGAGCTTGTGTCACAGAGAACGAATAGACGAGTACTGGACCACGGATACGTTAGAGATGCCTCAATTCCGCCAGATAATGTCGAAAAATCGTTTTTCACTCATACTACGGTTCTTGCATTTTGTAGATAATGACTATTTACATTTCAACTTACATGGGCATGATCGTAAAACATCTAAAATAGTGCCTATTCTCGACCATTGCAATCGCAAATTTAAGGAGATGTATGTGCCTGAGCAGCACTTGAGAATTGATGAGTCGCTGTTGCTTTGGAGAGGGAGGCTGAGCTGGATTCAATGTCTCCGTCCCAAAGCTGCACGATTTGGCATCAAAAGCTACGAGCTGTGCGAAGCTAGAACAGGATACTTATTGACAATGGCCATTTATTCCGGAAATAAAAATAACCGAGCAATTTATGGATTTACAGGCGCTTTAAACAAGATCGTTATACACCTAATAAATGAGTATTTTCATAAAGGACACTGTCTGGTTCTAGATGAGTTGTATAATAATGTTACTCTGACTCGATTTCTAAAAGAACAGTGTGGTACTGATGTACTTGGTACGATAAATCGGCGAAAAAAAGACACTCCTCCTGATATAAGCGCTCTAGATGAACGTAGAATGAAGAAGGATGATATAGTCTCTCGACATTGTTCTAACGTCACTGTTTTGGCGTGGAAGGATGTCAAATTAGTGACTATGATATCTACATATCACAATGATGAATCGGTACCAAGGCAGCGAACAGGTGTAGCGTGCAATAAGCCCCTTGCGATCCAAACTTACAATAAGTACATGTGTGGGGTCGATTCGAAGGACCAGAAACTATCAATGTACTTATTAGAACGGAAAATTGGCTTAAAGTGGTACGTGAAGGTTTTCAGAAGACTTCTAAATATTAGTATTCTAAACAATTATGTAATATATCGCGCTAACTTCCAAGATCACTCGCGGAAGCTGACTCATCGCGAATATAGCTATGCCCTAGCTAGGACTTTGTCGCAACGACTTGTTCTACCAACTCGGATCAGGTCTGCCGTTCAATTTCCAAGAGGGGACAGGTTGGATGGAGTGGAACACTTTCCAGAACATGGAGAGGCTGATGATCGCGTATTGAAAGGGCGTCCTCGCTATAAACGGGGACGCTGTGTGCGGTGTCTGGCTCTCGCAAGTAAAAAGCGCACAGAGACCAATATAAAGTGCTCGAAATGCCGAGTGTTTTTGTGTATTGGCAAATGCTGGCGTGATTATCATACACAAGAACTGCTGTCTTCATTAAACGCTGCATGATGAGCAGTGATTGGTGTAGGTAGATTGAATGGGGGTCATTGATCGGAAACGTATATACAGTGTGTAACCGAAAGGGTATATAATATATATACAAAAGCGTTTGCAATGTATAGAACAGCAGATTTTTTTTTTGCGATTTCGGAGTTGGTCACATAGTAAAACTTGTTCAGTTTGGTGGTCTGTAGCATATCCTTTTGTTTGTATATAACATTTCAGTTACATCCTGTATTATATGGACGTTCCTCCGGAATTGCAACAATTTATAAAAAGAAGTGGCCATAAAAAGGCTAAAAATAAAAAAATATTAAAGCTTCGATCGGAATTCGACTGTTTTTATTAATCAACAGATAAATAATGAATTAATTTAGTTTAGATACCTTCCTTTTCATTTTTTAAGTGAGTAGTAATAAAATCACTACCAACATTAACAATATTTAATTTAATCCGGAAATACCGGGATTACTTGCCGGAATAATGGCTTATCCATGTTATTCTTTCTCTGTGCATTTATGATACAAGTAGCAAAAATTAATCTACCTACTCCAATCACTGATGATGAGTGAAATACTATCATGAAGCAATACAAGACTCCTATCTACTCTACGTGCGTAAACACACAACATAAAATAAATATATAAGGTCAATCAATCTACCTAGCCTTTTCCCAACTATGTAGGGGTCGGCTTCCAGTCTAACCGGATGCAGCTGAATACCAGTATTTTACATGGAGCGACTGCCTATCTGACCTCTACAACCCAGTAACGGGGTAATACGATACCCGTTGGTAAAGCTGGCTGTCAGATTTTCAGGCTTCTGGCGACACGTAACGACTGTCAAATATGCACAATGACATCCGGGACCAACGGCTTAACGTGCTTTCCGAGGAATGGAGGAGTGTCGGTATGTAAAGATGGTCACCCATCCACGGTCAACCTCTGTTTGGTCGACCTGTGCGGCTGTTATTACTTGGGCCACGAGCTCCTCGAAAATATATTTTAATGGAACCTTAATTAATAGTAATTTTAAAATTGTTTGATTCATACAGTGTGTCAAAAATAAAGCTATCATCAATAAAAAGAATTTCATTTCCTATGCCTAGAACAAAGTGAGGAGTCTGCTAATTCAAAATTAAAATTTGATAAAGTAGCGAAAAATGAATTCCAACGTATATATGCGTTATTATCCTTACGCCGAAACGTATATCTACGTTCGTTTAATTGATAGTGATCAAACCACTTTTTATATGGAAACCATGTTTGATTATAAATGTATTGTGTCATATAAGTATGCTTTAGCAAAGATTATTATTTGATACTTTTTCATACCGAAAGAAAACTTAAAATAATAAGTAAGGCATAATTTTTTATTGTAAAACGCAATTTAAAATAGTTTAAGTATCTATTTATTCGTAATAAAAATAAAAACAGAAGTTACTTAGTTAATTTAAAATATATTTGTGAAATATTAACGACTGGCAGCGCATTCGATGACCCTGAGTTGCATAATTTAATCTGCAATCTATTTGTCCCAGACAATTACTGTCTTGGCAGGAAACACCACTTGTTAGCTGTTCCAACTTGCCGCACAGTTGCGCACTCCAAGTCACCCATCCCTCGGACATTAGGCGCTATTAACGCTCTCCTGGACTCAAACACACAAATCTTGACATGTTTGCGGATGAATGGAAGATGATACTATCAGAATGTTTGAAGTGTTGTGAGAAGAATGCGTCACTGAGTTTAATCAATTATATTTTGTCTCAAATAATATTAAATACCTAGTGTAATTGGCTTCGGCCGTTCTATTTAACCTTTTGACCGCCACGTCAAAAATGAAAAAGCGTGCCCTCAGCGCCAAGCTCCGAATTCATCCTTTAATACCTACAAAATAGTAGTGAGGTCGAAATTATTATTTATTTACGTTTAAATTTCTGTCACCCAGTCGCGACCGTGGCGTGCTGGGCACATTTTGGTTTGTCGTAAACACGATTGTGGCGGTCAAAAGGTTAAATAAATCCAACCCAGTGCTGGGCCGCGTCGTGAATTACTGCCCACTCCCTCACCGAACGGAGGGGTGTGTACCAGCAGTGGGAACGTTAAAGGCTTGTCAATAAATCAATAGTTACTTAATAATAGTCATTATTTTATTTAGACACTCATAATAATTAAGTGATTAGTCTCAAATATAGCTACAAAATGCGTGTCTATTTATTCATGAATTTGATTTCACTAGCTGTAAGTACCCGGAGTCCGGATTTTCAAAATAAAAATATAAATCTAATCTAGTACTTTTTATTGCGTTGATTACGTTGTCGAGCAGACACAATTTTAAACATAAAACCCATTGGTCTAGAAATTTCCTTAAAAAATCCTTCAGACTGTGAAAGAGTGCTAAGCAGGGGTGCTGGTTGAAGTTGGTAAGGTAATTAAATAAAAACAACAAAAGAAACAATAAAAATACATATATGTATTTATGATCATATCATGTAACGTTTTACATAATCAATGTACAACAGAAGTTTTACATACATTTTGATTAACTCAACTGTCCATATACAAAGCACATTTACACGAACCGTTTTTCGACTCAGATAGGCGAATATGGAAAAGGAATAAAATGTGTTCAATCAATTCTAAATTATTTACTATTTGGATTTCCAAGAAATCTCGAAACGGTGAATTTGAATTCATGGACAATTGTAAGGGGTCATTGTACTCATCATTATGAACAACTTTTACTATGGGAACACAGCTGAAATCGCGAAAAAAACAGCTGTTCCCTACTTATTTTAATGAGAGCATAATGTATGGAACAGCTGATTTTTTTCAAATCAAAATAAACAGCATTACGTCACAGAGGGGCTGGTGCGGTGATTAGTTACCACTTTACCAGCACTTACTAATTTACTGTTTACTATATAGGGACGGGGCATATATATTTCTTGCACGTTGCGCGGAATTCTAAACTCTATCTGTTTTGTAAAATAGTTCAATATCACTTAAAAAAAAAAAAAAGACAAATAGACAAATAGCCTACCTGTCGAGAAACTCGCCTCGTGTAAATACGCCATTATTTCGTTGTTTCGCACCGCACTGATTCCCATCTGTTTCTTTGAGTATTTCATACAGAGGTGACTCACTGACGCAGTTGTTAATATACCTACCTATTATGCTCATGTATGAGGGTTCATTCTGAAAATTGGCATGTCCTAACGAAATTAAGAAAATGGATCGCATCCATGGCCGTCCGGCTGCGCACCGCCATTAATTCTCCTGAGCGTGTTCCGAGATCGGTGGGTGGGACTCCCCTCTGCTGCGCCACTGGGTAAGGATCCACACCAGTTGAGGATGTACCTTTCTTTTTCTTTTATAACTAACACTAGTCTTTAAGTAATTTTGTTATACTAACACTGGACTCGTGTCTGAATTAAAGAATTAGAATTTGAAATTATGAAATAAAATATTGATTATGAACTGGAATCATTTGGACATGGACATGGGTTGAACTGACAGTAGGGATTTTTTCTTCCTGTTTACCTAAAGGCACACTCACATGGGGAGATCAACTTAACTTTTTGAACGTCAGAGCAAAACGAACGCGCGTGCCCTCCACGCCAAGGTACAAATTTATTTCTTCTTGTTATCATGAATTTCCCAATATCCATGGTGTCTTTTAATTTTTTTCATGTCATTAAATACCTACGTACGAGAGACATTAAATTTTTAAGATATCTATATATATAAACACTCACAAAAGAAATGATTTAATTGTTTATTTCGTGTTCTTACTTCTCTCACAGAGAGGATTCGCAGTGTCCCAGCAGAGGCTGGTTTAGTCACCTCTGTATAAATTGTGTTACATTTCCAACCAAATAAATAAATAAATAATTATGGAACACATCTCTAATAATAGCAACAACATCAATTTTATTTCTTAATTATTTTGAAATATAAGAATAAATAAAGGAAGGTAGATTAACGTTAAAACATGGCTTCTTGTATGTTGGTTATGTGAATACGACGTTCTTTTACAAATTTTCACAACATCTGCCCGTCGATTTAAGCCCACCGTAACAACATAGACCAAGAAACAGGTAGGCTTCCAATCTAACCGGATTTTACATAAAGCGACTGCACGTCTGACCTCCACAACCCAGTTACTGGCTAAAAAGATACCCTTTGACCCGGAATCATCGGCTTAACGTGTTTTCAGATGCACTGAGGAATTTACGAACCAACTGCGGCTAGCAGAGTTCTGTAGGATATTTAAGGTGTAATTTCTCATCTTTTAACAACGTTAAAATCACTGCATAGTATAAAACAAAGTCGCTTTCTCTGTCCCTATATCCCTTTGTATGCTTAAATCTTTGAAACTACGCAACGGATTTTGATGCTGTTTTCTTTAATAGATAGAGTGATTCAAGAGGAAGGTTTATGTGTATAATTTGTCGACATATTTTGCGGGCGAAGCCGCGGGCGGAAACTTGTATAATAAAAATATGGAACTGTCAGCTTCAAGCAGTGATAGCCTAGTGGTGTGACTGTCGAACTGCCAAGTCAAGCCACGCTGATTTTACGGATTCATGTGCGTATTGTATAATTATCACTTGCTTAAAAATCGGTGAAGGAAAACTTCGTGAGGAAACCAACATGTTTGAGAGATACTTCTCAACAGCACGTGAAGCTAAGTCAGAGGCCCATGGGCAGCATAAAACTCTGACACCAGGTTATATACTAACCACTGGGGAAGAAGAAGAACTGGACTGGACCGGACTTGTCTGCCACATGGCAGAATATGACAAATGAGTTAAGAGAACCACACATTGGGTCCGACGACATCACGGCGATTGTGGGACGAGCTTGACTCCTAACGAAAAAACTGGCTGGCACTAGCAAGGCAGAAGCGTATGGAAAAAGGAGAGGTCTTTGCCCAACATTGGGACAATAGAGGCTAGTTAGAATCATCATTTTTTTAGCGTCTACGATAATTTACCTTTCTTTAATTTAATAATTCGTGTTTTTACATAGTTTCATTAAGTCATTGACTGCCACGCAGCAGACACAATAGAAAAACTATTGTTTGTCGGACACACGGTGACCGCGTTGGCGTTCAACGTGTTAATATACATTTATAAATTGTTTCTACACCCTTCTTTCCGTACGTAACGACTTCACTAGCCCGTTAGCTATTAGTGGTTCTTAAGGGTGATCGATCAACATTTGAGCAGTGGTCATGGCGAATTGTAGGTCCTGGGTTCGAACCTAGCGGGCTCATTACTTTCCGCGTAGTTGATTACGGCCCACACACACTCAGAGGCCGGTGTCCCAGCAATGGGAACGCTATAAGTTGATTATGCTTACACTAATCAAAATTATGCAATGCTGCGCTGTGCTGAGCTATGCTCTATTGAGCTAATACGATTCTCATAGATTACTAGCTGCTGCCGCGCGGTTTCACCCGCTGCACGGCTCCTATTGGTCGTAGCGTGATGTTACATAGCCTATAGCCTCCTTCGATAAATGGACTATCCAACACAAAAAAAAAATCAATTCAGACCAGTAGTTCCAGAGATTAGCGCGTTTAAACAAACAAACTCTTCAGCTTTATAATATACTAGCTGTTCCCCGCGGTTTCACCCCCGCTGCGCGGCTCCTATTGGTCGTAGCGTGATGTTATATAGCCTATAGCCTTCCTCGATAAATGGACTATTCAACACAAAAAGAATCTTGCAATTCGAACCAGTAGTTCCTGAGATTAGCGCGTTCAAACAAACAAACTCTTCAGCTTTATAATATTAGTATAGAAGTATAGATAAGTTGTTTGTTGTGGTGTACAATAAGGAGTAGGACTAAACTAGGTGAGCATTATCGAAGGATGTTTGAAAATGCATCCCTTAAAGGGGTTAAAAACGGGAAAAAGCTTGTGTGGGTTCGCCATTTGATGGAAAATGTGATCGGCATACGGCTTGCCTTAATAAGGCGAAAATAAGAAACATTTTTATATTACTTCAGTGTGAGTGCTATGCTATACAGGTGGTGTAGCTCTATCTCTTTCCGAATGTGAAGCAGTATTTTTGCTTAAATAAAACAGCAGGGCTTCCTCAAAACGTGATAACTTGCAGCTGTTTCTCGCCCACACACGAATTAATTTGTTACACATCACACTTGGCGTAGCTCAAAGTTGTTTGTAGAAAAAAACAGTATGAGAAAGTTAAGCTCAGCACAACGCAACACAGCATAATGTTGATAAATCACCTTAATTTGTACAGAGCATAATTTATTGGACATAAACGGGCTGTTATGTTAAAATTTGACCTGTTCAGTATATTATATAATATCTAAGTATATATTTCCCTTACACAATCCAGTCGTTTTCAAGTCTTCGTCTCACACTTATTGTTACATTTCTAACCATTAAATTTTCACAGTGTACCAGGGATTTAATGCCTTATACAACAAACACTAATAAAGCAGATCATCAAAGACTAAAAAAATACAGATCAAGCTATCCCAAACTGTAAACTCCAACGCCATTTTTTTCAATTTCATTCAAGAATCTGAATTGTAGTATAATTATTTTATACCATGTTCAATTGTTTTGTCTACTTGACCTGCCCCTGCGTACCACATCGTCATGTCATTTTAATAGGCACTGAAGTCGTTTAAAAAAAAATATTTACAAAAAAAAATGGGCGATTATTACATTTTTTTAAATATACACACACAGGTACACTGTTATAACAATATTACAAAGATAAATATAAGTATACTTTATCATGTGTCTAGTTTCAACACATGTATGATAATTAAACTCCTTTGCGCACTACCTGTACACAATTATATTATTTTAAAACTATGTATGACACAGGTAAACTATACATTTCTATGTAGGATATGTCCTAAGATTTGAGTTTTTGGTTATGTTGTATGTATTTGCGCGTTGGTAGCAATCTAAATTGAGTCGGTCTAGAATTTGGCTCCTTTAGTAGCGGCCAAAGTGCTATTTTATGCAATTGAATTGCTAAAAATGTATTTCCATTTTTTTTTTGTTTTTCCTTCTTGAATATTCAATATTCGTTGTAAAATCTATACGTCCTAGACAAATCCCAGGACGCATCCTAAGCACATAGTAAACAACATTATATGTACTGACTCATATATACAAATACAAGTTTCTGTAATCTTAAGGATTTATTTATTTATGGCAGAAATATTTTTGTATAATATTTATTTTTCAATTATTTAGAGAGTATTTTCATCTACACATTGAATCTCACAGACAATACACACAAAATTCTGTACATATTTATTTTGGGCCAAACATTTAAAAGTGTCGATTCCCTCGACCGCGTCAAAAGATTGTCATTTGACATTTGTCGTTTGACAATGACATTTGAATAGTGTTGTCTCGCCCACACGCACTGAAAATCGTATCTGTCGTTCCATGCGGGCTGTGTGAGATCACTCTTCTCAGACAGTGTCAGCCGTTTACTTACAGTACGAGAAAATCTAATAATTTAAATATTTGTTTTGAGCTTATTTTTATTATATAATAGAGTAGGTAACAAATGGAGTATTAAGGTAACCTCGATCATTCGGATATTTGACGAAACCGAGCCTCAAAAACCGGTTATACCTAATTAATACCGGTTTTTTTTTCTAAACGAATTTTAACCGATTTATCAGGTAAGTAAAAACCGGCTACTAACATCGTGCCGATAAACGAACTAACAGTTTATTTACCCATATTTAAACATACCTTTTCCCACTCTTACCCAAAACATCACATCACGAGTAACACAGTTACAGTTTTCAAAAACTCACACTTTTACATACAATCCATCTAGGTATTTTCCAACTATGTTGTTTCCTCACACCAGTCAAACTGGATACACCTAAATTTGTGTATTTTACACAGAACAATATCATACCCTCCTGTCCGAATGACAATCACAACGGAAACTACCCAATAGGGATGATGCCTAGGTAAAAAAGAAAAAAAGTTGTATTTAGTCCGTTAATAAAAGATATTTGACAAGTATTTTTTACTTTAATAGAAAATTACTGAGATAAAACGCATTAGAGTTGGGGAGTGGGGGTCGCTACGTCACAAGTAAGTATAAAAACTATATACTTGTAACGTCATAC
Organism: Hyppa rectilinea; assembly: GCA_951799385.1. NCBI lineage: Eukaryota > Metazoa > Arthropoda > Insecta > Lepidoptera > Noctuidae > Hyppa > Hyppa rectilinea. Next base: position 9,282,817 of record OX637329.1, on the reverse strand, counting down.
GACCATCCCCCCGACCCTTGCTCGAGCCAGCCCGCGTTGCCGCTGAGCCAGTAGCTTTAAATACCCCCGATCCAGCTGTCCCTTGCTGTCCTCCCCCAGCGACGCCCTAAGCCGAGATCCGAACCCCGCAGGGGGTGCCCTTAGCGTGTAGTCGCTTAGTTTTGTAAGTTAGTTTTAGTTTTTATTAAGCCCTGGCTGGAGGCTACAATTCTTTTGTGGCAGCAACAGGCAAGCCCGGTTAAGCAGTAGACAACCCTTTGGTTGAACTGCGAGATGCCATTTCAAAAAAAAAAAAAATTGTAACGTCATACGACAGCCCTGCCTGGAGGCTGCAATTCTTTTGTGGCATCCACAGGCAAGCCCGGTTAAGCAGTAGACAACCCTATGGTTGAACTGCGAGATGACAATATCAAAAAAAAAGTCATACGAAATTTTATCGAAGTAATTTTTGGATTACGTAAAAAAAAAATACGTGTCCAATATTATTTAATAACCTAGCTTACGGACTAAATAAAAAAATTTAGTCTTTATCCCCATTGCATAGGAAATATTATAGTGCACAAGCGCTTGCGCAGACCCTGGTGCACTCACTCTCCCCTCACTGTCACTGTCCAATGGGACGGTAGTGCGACAGTGAAGATCTCAGGCGGACCGAATGCTTCACGTGTTCTCCGAGACACGTCAATTACTATTCTCATTATACTACACAACACATATATTAGATTTTTTCAAATAATTATATTACAAATCAGACCTTCGGACTTTGAATCTTGCTAGTCACTACACAAGGCTTTGCCCAGCCCATGATATGGAATAATACACTTTATTCTATGAACAACAAGGTGCAAAATTACACAAACATCGCTGGTAAAACCAGTTTTCTTTTTAGAGTTTTCACTTTAAGAAACTGTTTTTAAGATTGATTATTCAGTGTCAACACGAATTTTTCTGCTTTTGCGGTCTAAATTGAGCCTATTGTTATAATATTTAATAAATAATTAAGCTTTGTACAATAGAATGCAAGACTAGATCCACAGGACGCTTCTGATTGGTCGAAATTCTAATAATAGGTCTCAACATTTAATAGACATCGATTTTTACAACATTAACATATTATTATATTTTATAGTTTGTATTCTACTTAACAATATATTATCGTCAATTTAGACGTAAGAATAGAGGAAGACCTAAATAAATGTCTTTATCAAAAACGGTTTTTTTAATTCCATAAATTTCGTTTTTTTTTTTAATAATTACCCTTTTAATAGACTTTTAGAAAATTCATACAACATTCACATCATTTTTGTGCTATCTGTTGATTGCGTCGCACAAATAGATATGTATATACAAAACTTGCTTTTACTAGATGCAAGATCTCATATGGTTCTGAATATAATATTATGAGCCGCTTTAACCACTTACGGATACAATATGGCTCAGAAGAGGTATTCTGAAAGCTGGCAACGTCGCAAATATTTCAGTTTTGATGAATTTATCAATATTTTTAAACTAAATTACGAAATTTCTCTTTAGTGTACTAAAATATAGTATTGTTTCCGAATTGCAATAGTTATTATCGTAACACTAAATATTTGTAAAAAAGCATTTGTAAAGTTTCAAATAGCTTAAAAGCGATTAGTTAGTTTCTGTTAAAACAGCTTATTTAATGTTATCATTGCAATTCGTAATCAATATTTAATACACAGCGATATTCCATAATTTAATTTAGTAATATTGACAAATAAATCAAACAGCGATTTTTTTTTAAATAATTATTATTGATAGTAATCAACTTTCAAAATCCACCTTCTTATTTGGCCAAAAAATACATAAGTACAAATTCTTTCACATTTTTATATTCTATTGTGATTTTCCGGATGTGATTAAAAACGCCTTATTAAACAGACACCCAACAAGTAATTTATACAAATTTCTCTTTAACTTACAAAATTCGTAAGTTTAACAAATAAATATTTGTTGAAATCTACAAAAAATACTTCATTCAGTATCCAAAACACTAATTAGGCATTTAGAACACTTGAAATTGAAAAAAAACATCGTCAAGCGATGATTTTACACTCCAATTTTTTTCAAAAATGAGCACTCCATTTACTACCCAATCAGTGTCACATCCCAGACCATGAAAGCGAAATGCTGAACCTAAAATATTCAAGAGCCATCTTCTTCATCGAAAAAGTCTTTCAGCAAAGGAGGATGGTCTTGCCTGGGTATTATGTTACCGGAATGTGGATATTGAGGGTGCCACCAATCGCATACAATCGCCTTCACAACAGCATCCAGAATTATCTCGCATTCGGGCACAATACCTTCAACAGCGTAGCAGGAACTGTTGAAGCCGAGATGGAGTGTGTGGTGTCTGTAACCCTGGGACAGGATCATTTTGACTGTAGACAGGGTCATACCCTGGAGCGGAGGAATTCTGTCGAAGCCTTTGCAGGTCACCTGGAACGGTTAACGAGGATTTTGTTTTTTAAGCAGTTTTAACAGACGGTCGATGTGACTTGGGCTGCTTTTAAATCTGGTATTCAGCTGCATCTGGTTAGACTGGAAGCCGACCCCAACATAGTTGAGAAAAAGCTAGGCAGATTTAATTAAAGATCTGATAGCAATAGTGAAAAATATTTTTTTAAGAGTTGAAAGTAATTACGAATTTGAACAGCTTTTGCAATGGCACCAAATTTGTTGAGGGGGCAAATGAAGGGTAAAGATCTCTCACTAAAGAAACAAAATGCTTTAAATTCAACTTTTGAACGCTGCTTAGCCCGGGAAAAAAAAAATTGTTTTTTTTTTTACTATTGTCAAAAAAAAAGGAAGTCTGAAAGTGACACCAGTAACTGAAAAGTTGTGTGTAAATCGGTTGTCATGGTATGGGCATGTTATGAAGAAAATGTTGTCAGGAAAGTTGTGAGTGTGAATGTGGATGGCTATACAAGTAGAGGGAGACCAAAGAAACGATGGATGGATTGTGTGAAAGATGATATGGCTAGAAAGGGAGTGACTACCGAGATGACGACAAATAGAGAAGTATGGAAGAAAAAGACATGTTGCGCCGACCCCAAATAAATTGGGATAAGGGCAGGAGAATGATGATGATGTCATTTCTGAAGTAAAAACTCTATAGCCACATGTAGGTAGTCCCATAGCCGAAGAGAGAAAAAGATTAAAAAAATACATACCATCAAAACTTGCGCTCCCTCTTCAGGATTGGCATCCACCCTCCCTAACTCCTCAATAAAATCATTATCCATACTAGGCTGACTATTGTTGATCTGTGGCTTCTTTAACTTAAAATAAACGTTCCAGTATGTCAGCCCCCGGTTATACCAGACGTTGACACATACCCAGCTGATCAGAATACTGGGATGAGGATCTCTTCGACAAATTCGATAAGTAAATTTGTCGTAAGTGTGATACAAGGCTCGTATGACGGTCTGTCTGAGGCCGTATGCCTTTAGACTGTCTGTACGAAACCTTTCAGGTAGCTGCGGATGATTTTCGCAGTACCTCTTGTACTGTAAAATCCAGAAAGCCTTGCTTTTAGTGACTGCGTACGTGGATTTGTTGATTTTGGCGAAATTACCGATGTCTTCTGGTCTAATGTACCTTGATAGTAGATAGAATAGGATTTCCGGGTATTCAATACCCGGGTTTTCTTCTGTTGGGGTCTTGTGTTTCTTTTTCTTGTACACAAGTCTTTTTGTTCCATCGTCAGCGATTTCTGGGACGATTTCGGTGTCGTCACCGACTTGGTCCCAGGCTGGCTCCATCGTTGGTTTCAGAACCGGAGCTGGTTTTCGGATTGATTTAACTGGCTTTGGCGCATTGGCACAGTCGTTGATTGTGAAATCTGCAAAGGTTTTTTTTTTAATTGCTAACTTTTTTATTTTTTGTGGGTAGGTTGATCACGACATTGAAGTTTGTTATGCTCTATGATCGCCCGCGAATCTTTTTTTGCGTTTAACTGCAAATTGCAACGTACAATTAAATTCAGTAGGAAAAATATTCTTAATACTCTAACTTTTAGTAAAAAAGAAACATCAAGTTTCAAAGAAATAATTGTAATCATTATAAAAATATATAATCTATGGTCTGCTCTTAAGGTAAAACCATATTTGCTGCAAAAAAAAAAACTTCTTCGTGAAATTAGGACGATACGCAGCTAACGCAGCAAATATAATTTCGAACACAAATATGTTTAAAATTATTACAATTTAGTAATTATTTCGTCAATTGCCTCGTAGTAAATTTTGATCAACATACACACCTAAGAAAATGTGAATTTCGCGGGCTATTTTACATCATAACGTGGTCCTTAAGTAGGTCACCTTTCTTTTTTTAAGGCTGGGAAATCATCCAATTAATCTTCCCGCTCTGGGTGGAGCGGAAGGGAGTGTCAGACTCTTACTGACTAAAACCCATCCATGTTCCTTCCTTAGCCCTTTATGTTCCGGGGTAGCGGTAACCCTTTCGGACAATCCCGCTTACAAGTAGGTCACCCTAATTCCTTATAATTAAATGCCTAAAATTCTGTCTACCGGTCTTACCTCAGGATAACGGTATTCCCCAGTAACTGGGTAGCAGTTAGAAGTCACGTCACTGCATCTAACAATCTGACATTCAGCCCCGTCTGTGACTGGAAGCCGACCCCAACCTAGTTGGGAAAAGGCAAGGCTGATAAACATGGTCACTAAATTAAATATTAGAGCCAGTTTATACTTTATAATAAATGAGGATATTAGGCGGTACTAGGCTGGAAGCGAAAAAAAAAACTTATTTCTAACGCTTTTCATTAAAAAAAATAATAAACGCTGCATTCTTCTAGAGATATAATAAACACAAAGAGTATGAATTCATTCTTTTCGACCAGTTATTTCTTTCAAACACTAGGCTTTTGAGGCTTACTCGACTAGGACCCTTTTTTTCCATTTTGGGGTAGGAAATCAATCTGGCTAAAACCCATCCATGTTCCTTCCTTAGCCCTTTATGTTCGGGGGTAGCGGTAACCCTTTCGGACAATCCGCTTACTCGACTGGGACCCTGCATTGGGAGGACCATTTTTTTGAGGTTAGGAAATCATCAAATGACTCCTGCCGCTCTGGGTGGAGCGGAAGAGAGCGTCAGACACTTACTGACTAAAACCCATCCATGTTCCTTCCTTAGACCTTTATGTTCCGGGGTAGCGGTAACCCTTTCGGACAATCCCGTTTACTCGACTAGGACCCTGCATTGGGTTTAGCATAGTTCAATAGGAGAGACTTTATACAACTGTGCCTACTTGATTTGATTGTGATTCAACGAATTATTGAGATAACATTGTTATTAAACCTGCTATAAGACTCTTCACTTGAGTGCATATTTAAGCTTGTTTCGTGCCACATTCGAAACACCAACAAAATTAATAATAATAGTCCTTCAGGTCGTATTTCGGAGGATCGTATTAGGGCGGAGTCGTCGGCCATGGCGACTAATCTCAAGGGAGACCAGCCTTCAAAGATATTACAATGCACAAGTGTGTCTCTTCCTTCACTGTCAAATTAAGATGGAACCGCACATAATGCGATACAACGGGACAGCGATCAGGCGTTTTTTGGGCCGGGCCTGGCTATTGGCTTTACGTGCTTCACAAGACGGAGAAGAGACTCAAATGACTCAATATGTAAAGGATGGTCATTCATCTATGCACACCGCAAACAAATTCCGGGTTGTGTCTAGAGATTCCTAGTGAAATAGCCCAATAACACTTTGCCCAACCTGGGAATCAAACCCAGGAACCCACACTCCGCGCTGTCGCGGTCTCGACCACGAGACCAACAGGGCAGCTACCAACAAAGTTACAACAGAATGAAAATTCATATTACGCATATGAAAGATGCTAAAAGCCAAAATCCAACATCTTTGGATTGGCCCACTAACGCATTAATTTTCACTTATGATTCATTATGTGTGGAGCAAGTCTCACTTCTAGTGAAAGATGACGAATGAGGGACAAATATTTAAATAATAATACTTTGTTATCTGCTTTAGGGAACATTTATTTTCAAAAACCACTTCTTTGGAAGAGGATAATTCTGTAGAATTTGGTTTGCCTTGCTTAATACTCCAACTTGCATTTGATAGGTAATATATTAGTACAGACGCCAGCACATCAAGCTATCCCTAACTGTCAAATTTTCTCAATTAAAAATGAACTGATCTTTGCAATAAAGTTGAAATACTATCAAAAAAATTTGACAGATTGTGGTGACTTGATGTGCTGGCCTCTGTACCTATTCACTTTAACATCTAGGGTAAACATACCGGTTTACCGGCCACTACCCCTTTTCGGCCACTTCGCACGTTATTTTAAATAATAGACAGTGTTATAGACCGCTCCTTACTAATTTCGCGCCATTCGATCTGGACGAACTACACGGTTCATAATCCAACGGCATGGCCTCGAAATGTGCGAACTGAGCCCTCAGTCGCCATTTCAAAATTTGGTGTCTGGAAACGTGTCAAATTTTGCGAAAAAAATAGCAGGTGGATTGATTTTCAAAGGTAAGTTTTTACGTGTTACTGTTGGTTTATTGTTCATTGATGGGGTTTGAGTGTGTTTAGCATGTCTAATTTCAATATTCAAGTGCCCAAACTCATCAAACTTTTCATAATTTGTGATTTTTTGGTGGTCGGACAATACGTTACGATTAATTTCAAAATCTACTTTCCGACCGAGTGGTCGCATAACCGGTTTATTCATGTCATTTCACTTTGCCTTTATTAGAGAAACCTTAAATTCACCAACATAGATTCCATTAAATTTGTGAACAGCTAGAGTTTTGTAAATTTGGAACTAGATGCCGGCCGCCAGTAAACCTCATATTTTCAAAGATATGTTGTATGTGTTACCTGTAAAAATACCGAATGTTTAGCGGCCGATAACTAGTAAAAATAAAACCTGTCTCCGGCCGTTTTTAAATGGACGGCCGAAAATTGGTAAAAATTACACCTGATTCCGGCCTTTCGAAAAAAGAACGGCCGATAGTAATTAGTAAATAATAAATCTGTTTTGATTTTTAATGATTCTAAAGCCAAAAGTAGCTGTACGTTGTAGAAGAGAGTAAAAATACACCGCTTTTTTAAAATTAATTAATTGTTTTACTTTCATACTATTATAAACCCTATGAACTACAGAATAAGAGTTGTTTTTCTACCGTGAATTAGGTGGCCGATAACCAGTGCACTAGTGGACGATAACTGAGTGAAAAGGCCGATAGCCGGTATATTTGCAATTTTTGCGAATATATATATTTTTTTAATTATGTACCTATCACTGATAAAGTCAAAGTCAAAGTCAAAACATTTATTCCAAATAGGCACAAGAATGGCACTTTTGAACGTCAAAATGAACAAAATATAGAATTTATTCTAGTCGCCCCTTCCAAAAGGTAGTTTCGTGTGGAGAAGAATGGGCAAGAAACTCCACCGTTACTCTTTTAAAATGTTTTGTATACATGTATTATAACATTAACATTATATGTGAAGACGATGCACCCAGAATAAAAACAATACACCACAAAAGGTGAAAAGAAAAACACATGTAGCAGTGGCAAGTAAACTTAATTATATCATAAGTACATGGTGCTCACATATTTACAAATATTCTAAAAGTTAATAATAATAAATTAATCAATGTGTGAGAAGTTATTCCAATATAATAAAATAATATGGTACAAATTATAAATTATTACCTAATTTACTTAGCAACCAGTTTGATTTTGTCTAGACACTAGATTGTCCTGTGGAGCAGGACCAGCATGTTTCCAAGCATCCTTATCTTTGATAAACTCAAACTCAAAGTATTTATTTCAAATAAACCAATTACAGGCACTTTTGAATTGTCAAGGTGTCGGTCAGTCAGAGAGATGAAGCTAGTTGCCCATTCCAAAGCAGTAGGTACCTATGGAGAAGAACGGGCAAGAAACTCCATGGACACTCTTTTAAACAAAATATGGTTACAAAATATTGGTTACATAGATCATATTATTATTATTATACATATATAATCTTCTAATTTGTAATAAGCTTGTTTACAAAGTGTACTTTTAATGAGTTTTAAATTTTCTTTCATTTAATTGCAGTATGTCACAAGGTATTTTGTTGTAACATTTAACACAGAACCCCATAAAAGATGTATGTACTTTTGACAATCGAAAAAATGGTTGAATTATTTTATCTTTATTTCTAGTATTAAAATTATGCCTATCACTTATTTTATTAAAAAGATGTCTATTTTTTCTTACATACATAATATTTTCATAAATGAATTGGCAAGGCACCGTCATAATATTAATCCTTTTAAATAGTTCCCTAAGCGATTCGCGGCGACGAAGATTGTAAACAGCCCTGATCGCTCGCTTTTGCAAAATAAAAATGGATTCAATGTCAGCAGCCCGACCCCACAGTAAAATGCCATACGACATAATGCTGTGGAAGTAACTAAAATAGACCAAACGCGCGGTTTCTATGTCTGTTAACTGCCTTATCTTTCTAACAGCATAAGCGGCCGAGCTTAGCCGTCCCGCAAGAGTTGTTATGTGGGGACCCCATTGCAACTTGTCGTCTACGGTGATTCCCAGGAAAACCGTCTGCTTAATAAATTCTAGCTTTTCCCCGTTCAATATGATGTCACAATCGCTACTTTTAACATTAGGTAATGTGAATCTAATGCATTTGGTTTTTTTTCATTTAGTACCAAATTATTTACCGTAAACCAATCTTGGACCTGAAGAATAGAGTTATTCACGTCGTCAAGATTTTGTGAGCGTCGATTAATTTTAAAGATTAATGAAGTGTCATCTGCAAATAACACCATCTTCGGTGGATTTTGAAGTAATTGGGGTAAATCGTTAATGTAAACTAAAAAGAGAAATGGACCCAATATTGAACCTTGAGGAACGCCCATTGTCATTTCCGTATTGTTAGATACGTCTATAAGCATTAGGTTTTATGAAACTGCACTATTGAAGGCTGAAACGTTTGTTTTTTTTTTAATCTTGGAGTACAACATTATGTTAGAAATCAACTCTAAAGTCAACAAGCCGCTTAAACGGCCGATAACCGGTATGTTTACCCTATATGTATATGTAATATACAGTTGTTACATGTCGTCAGAAGCCCGAAAATCTGACAGCCAGTCTTACCATGGGGTATCGTTTTTCCCAGTTACTGGGTTGTGGAGGTCTGGGTTGGATTTTTATCATGGAAGGATGTTGCCCTTGGATGATTTCCGCCAGTCACATGGGCGTAACCACTTACAGAAGATAGTTTCATAATAATTTGTAATTTAAAGCAATTTGAAAAACAACCTCAACATGACAATTTATTTTTCATACAAAAGTTTATTTATGTATGTATTGTAGGATTATTTATTCCTAGCATTTGATAATAACAATTGAATGACTTGTATTTGTTGTATGCAAGATAGTTGACATTGAGGGAAATGAAGCCTGCAATTTTTTAGGTACTGATTTCCGTTACGGTCAATGGCTTTACAGCTAAAAACCTTTACCAGCATCTCCGGAAGCCATTACCACTGTATTGTTATCAGCTTACAGACACTAGAATTACATGTTGGTCATAAGTATATTATATACTTCTTCAAATCTAAGGACCAATATTTTAACCTCTCCCATATAATTCAGATTTAAGACCTAACAGATGGCTAGCCATTATTAAAACACTAGATAATCTTATTCCTAGAAAGCCAAACATAATTTATTGCACAATAAATCAGGAACTCAACCTGTACAGAACCAGCCCTAAGCTGTAAAAAAAAAAAAAGCTGCAAAAAATATCATACCTTGAAATTTACAGTAACAAGCAGGATCAGCGCTAAATTGCGTGGGAACGAGAAATTCCATAAAAAAAGTATATTAATTACCTTGTGATACACCCTTTTTGCTCTTCTTTTTCGTCATTGTGCGAAGATTTAATAAAAATCAACAAAAAAAACAAAATTAAGTTTATCCAATTTACATGGCCATTTTTGGTTATGGACACTACATTTCTCTATTAATGTTTATTTGTAAAATTAATAGTGTTGTACTTAGATGGTTTTAGGCACAAAATAAATTATTAACGAAAATAACAAGTTTTAAAATCGGTCTGGGACGAATTTGACATGTTAAATGTCAGATCACAATCAATCGATAAGATTAGTGTGGACAGGTGTGCTTAGAAAATTCTACCACGGGCTGTTGAATGTAATATTAATTGTTTCCTTTCAAAAAGAGACCCTTTCTTAGAAAGTTGCAGGTCCCTCTCTATTGCTGCCAGTCTTCTGGACACGTTTCCGGATGTGCAATGCGCACGAGTACCTACAAAACGCCTAAGAGTAAAAGCGGTACTGCACCGCATCGAATCCGAATCCGAACTCTAGACAGTGGTCTCGAACGTCATAGAGCGAGATCGGTAGAATTGCCAGCTAAAATCGGTATATTTGTACCCAAAATCGGTATTTGACAAAAAAAATACAATATTCAATAAAATTCGTTTATTTATTTTAAAAAAAACTTACAGACATTCTTTTTTTATATTCTTTGATGATACTGAGTGTGCTTGTGAAAAACTATGTTTCTTTATAGCGTCTTTTCCTGATGTGATGTTGATATCTTTATTACAACTCTTACAATAGGCATAGCTTTCGCCTTTACGACTATCTTGCAGCCAACCTGGAAATTCTTCTTCCCATTCTTTTCTATAATATTGTAGATATTTTTTTCTTCTTACACTCGCACTTGTGCTTGGCTCCTCGTCAGACGACATTTTAACTTAATTATCTGATTTTGTAGGGACTCTTTCGGTTAGGTACTCACTCTTCAAAGTTAATAAAATTAATGAAAAAATAAAACCAAATTACTGTTTATATGTACTAGACAGGTAAATTCCCGAGCGGGAAGCTCCTTATAACATCGAATTGTAGGACACAAGGGTGTCAAGGGTATTCCCCAAAATATATGAACTACATTCTGCACTAGGTCCGTACGTACTATTGAGGGCTTCCCCGTAACATTAAACATAAATGAAAAGGGTTGCCAACTTAAAAGTGTAAAATCGGTAGAAAAATCGGGAGAATTTCCATGTATACTGTGAAATCGTAGAAAAATCGTTATATTTCGGTATTTCGGTAGAACAGAGCCTATATCGGTAGAAATACCGAAAAATCGGTAGGTTCGAGACCACTGACTCAAGATCAGAGTTCATATATTCGGACAGGCAGAGTACGGATCTACATTTATTATATTATAGTGCGCAAACCACCTACACGGCCTACACCTCACCCCCAGCTCCGACCTTTGCTCGAGCCAGCCCTGCGGTGCCGCTGAGCCCGTAGCATTAAATACGCCCGATCCAGCCTGTCCCTTGCTGTCCTTCCCCAGCGACGCCCTAAGCCGAGTTCCGTACCCCGCAGGGAATGCCCTTAGCGTGTAGTCGCTTAGTTTGTAAGTTTTAATTAAGCCATAGCTGGAGGCTACAATTTTATTGTGGCACCCACACAGGCAAGCACGGTTTAGCATTAGACAACCCTATGGTTGAGCTGCGAGATGTCATTCAGAAAACACACCTCACGCAAATAGTACTAAGACTACTGCTACTTCGGACCTACATTTCTTCGATTTGGATCGGTTGTAGGTACTGAACCGCTTTTAGTGTCCAATTGTTTATGTTTTTAAAGTTATTTGTAATATGGATATTCAGTTCGTTAGAAGTTTCATCAATAGATAATGATTCAAGAAGAGGTCCGGTTGGTCTCATAGTCGATTGTAGTTTCTCGAAATAAAAAACACCCTTAAAATGACACATTTTTATTTAAAAATACAAGGTATAGAAATAAGTACACGAGAAAGCTTTCAATAAATACAAATTGTCCTTATTTAATCATTCATTTGTGAAAAGCTGCAAAAGTGAGCAGCCTTAATAATATCCTTTTGTGAACTGCATATAGTAAATACTCCTTAAAATATTTTTTTAAAGTTTGTGTGGAGTTGCGTAAGTAAGCACCCTTTTAATAATAATATTATTTTACAAAAGAAAGACATTTTGGACACATTGACTGCGGATATTTGAGCCGTTTATCAGGGTTTCAACCATACTTTTTTAAGTAGGAGGTTTTGTCGAAACATTTTTATAGTTGCTCTAGGCAATTCAGAGAACATCACGACTATATTATTCTGAAGGAGTAGGCAGAGGTTTGCTGTATACTCACATTACGTAAGTTACAAATCCATCTACGCAGTTTCAGTGCCAAAAAAAAAAAAATATAATATCAAATTCGTAATCTTACGCTAGTTGATATAAATCTGTTTCTGTTACCTAAGAACCTATGTATAGCACGTAAAAAAAAACTAAAAGTTGCAAAAATAAAATATTTTCATTAAAATTAATATAAGTACATCTGGACGGATTGAAAATAATATAGTACTTAGTTAGGTGGAAATGTTAAATATTTAGTCTATTAGTTAGCTACTTATTGAAAAGGAGAATTCATGATTCAAGAATTCAATGCCACAAAAGATAGATACAAAACAATCAAAACTTAATTTTTTATTGTTTTTAGAAAAAAAAAATAGTAAGTTTTATCTTCTATGATACAATTCAGAAGTTGGACGACAATGATACATTGGTGTGAAAATAAATGATACTCAAGTTAAATTATACATGATGTTTACAAAACGGACTAAACTATTTTTGCTTTTTTAAATTTTAACATTTCCACTTTACTTTGTGATACTCTGGTCACGCAGCTAATAAAAATAAGTTTCTATTTGTACCTAAATTATTTATAACTGAAAAACTTTCGAACACCTTAATAGATTTAAATACCTTTTTTTCTTTCATATTTTATTATTAAAAAACACATCATATTCCTTCGAAACTTTGCAAAAAAAGGTATTTATTCTATCATGGGTAAAGAAGAGAAATAATATTACCAAGTATAGGATGGATAATCTACTATTACGTACATGAAAAAAGCTATCATTTAAAGTTGATAACAGCGCCATCTAGTAGCTCAAACTAAGTACTGAAGGTTCCGCTTGTCGCTACTTGATGGCAGTGTGTGTCAGTAAATATTAGCTTCAGGAAGTATTATAAAAACTTTTATAAAACGTGATTTTGTGCTGTTTTCTGGCAGTGAGCGTGTTTGTGGTAATACGACATACATTGGACAGAGACACTGACAATAATTATATCTTTAATATACTTAATACTAATTATATATTTTGTACGTAATAAATCTGCAAAAAGGCAGTATACACTAGCTTTTAATTTTATAAATTGGCGACACATTCTGATAATTTTATTCAGCGGTATCACACGGCTGCAACAATTTTCCTGTTTTATTAATGTTGCAAAGGTAAAATTACGATTGGTAGAAGAAATCATTCGCCAATGTGTTACGAGCCGGCAAAACCTAATGAACGCCAATTTATAAATAAACAAATATACAAGAAACCATAATATCATTTGAAGCACACACGTTTACATCTTAATTATAATATTTTATTAATTAAATAGTTTGCGAGATTACTTCAACTCGAACAAATTGACTTTTATAGTGTAAGAGCCCGTTCTTTCATTAAAAATATTTATGAAAAATATTTTACGTCGCAAAAATTGGTCTGACCCATTTTTTCTTTTACTGTCCAGAGCTGCCAGGGACCAATCTATATTACAGGAGTCCACCTCGTCCCGCCATCTCCATCTGGGCCTGCCGTGATGTCGTTTGCCATTAAAGAGGACCCAATGGTTCGTAAGTTTGACCCATTGAACGTCTGTCATACGTCAGATGTGTTGAGCCCAATTCCATTTAAGCGTGACAGCTTCCCGAGTGACGTCAGTTATTTTAGTAATGGAATGGATTGTTGTATTTTTAAAGGGCATCCCCCTTAAAAATACAACACATTAAGGCACCCCACGAAATACCATTTTTCTTTTGCAATTTGCATGTCATTATCAGCGTTTGTATGTTGATTAAAATATCATGATTAGCCTATTAAATGACAATTTCATGAAATCATAAGGTCAATAATTCTGCAAATACATAATATGTATTTTTTTATAATTTAAAATTAATTTCTTTTTATAATACTTAGACGCCTTCAGTTTTAAAACGAACAAAAAAAAATTATAATTCCCGGTCCCTTCGACTAAAAAGTCAACTTGTCTTACGCTTAAAATAAACTTAAAAATCTAATACAAAAGTAACATCTCCATTATTTTAAAAGAAAATTAATAAATATGAAAATTATAATTTGTTTCGGTGGATAATTCCAATACTAAATTATTATAAATATATTAAAGTTTTTGTGATGTTGTTTTTATTAATAAATTTTCTTTTGTGTCTTAAGGAGCTAAACAGCATTTTGCACAATTAAATTAAAAAAAAAGTAAAAAAACTGAAACAAATTAATCAAAACTAAAGATTACCCACTGGGTAATTCACATCAATTTACCACATCAAATACTCTCAATCGGTTTTGAACTTAACTGCCGACGTTTTAAGGTTTAAAATTATTTGGAGAAATTTGACAGTTTGTTAAAACTTGATGCGATGGCGTACAAAGTTTTTGGATTTTAATAAACACATTCATATTTATTTTATAAAAGTTGGTAAAATACGTAATATTGTTAGAATATTCTTCGGTTACTGTAACCACGGGTTTTGGTTAACATAACCGGGTAATATATTATAACTGTCAGAAAATCTTTAAGTATAATAAACCGAAGAGTTCGGTTCCTGTACCCCTTCTTCTGGTTAACATAACCAGAATTTAATTATATTCTTAACGTAATAGCTGTTTATAACTTCATAGTTGAATGTTAAAGCTGCGTCCATATTTGTGACATTTTAACGGACAAAGCTCCAGTGGTTCTAAATGTCATAGGTCATTAAAGCCACCCGGCACCCACCCCGCACCGTCTCGTCTCACGGCGTCTAATCGTTGTGGACGCTGCGTTATCACCAATAAACGTCGCGCGGTCAACCAGTGGACCTCGCAACTCGCAGTGGAGTGAACGCAAGGCAAGCATGCAAGCAGCGAGTTGTCACCGAGTGGTCCACCCGCCGTCCGCGCGTGGAGGGCTTACAACCGAGGCGATCCGGTGAATGACGCCACGGAGTTGAAGTAGTGAGCGCATACCCATACAAGTCCATATAAAGAATACTAGACGCAGGAGGCGTGGCGGTGCGGAGTGGGTGCCGGGTGGCTCTAATGAGCTGTGACCTAAATTTTTCTTAATGTGAACGGGTGTGGTGTTTTTTTTTGACATCGTGTTTGCCAAGTGTCAATGTCATGGTGTCTGGTTTGAGGAAATGTCACAAGTAAACCATGGACGCAACTTAAAGTGTAAGGTTATTGTAAATTAGTTGGTTTCTTTGTTCTCCTTCGGTTGGTCTGTGTACACTATTTCAGCGTATTCCGTAGAGGGAGGGGGTGGTTTCTCCGTTGAGGTTTGCTCGCCCAGCGCCAGTTCAGCATATACTACGCCCTTTTTGTCGTCTGAGAGAGGCTGTAATGAGAAAATATTAAAAATTATAGTTAAATAAAATATAAATATATAGTAGTTACTCAATAGTTTTATTTATATCACAATAACAATACAACTGGCGCGCGCAAAGTTCAATGACCTTCACGCCGATCAGCTGTTAGCAGCTATTGAGTAAACAAAAAAAGTTTCTTTGGGAAAGTTGATTGTAATCATGAGTACAATCACGTGTTTAAATATCGGTCACTAATTACCAGTCACCTTATATACGCTTTACAAACCTTATCCTCCGTATCAACAGTCTGCGCCTCAGTGGCCTGCACCTTGTCCTTCGCTCTTGGCAGCACTGCCCTCACTCGTGCGCTCAGACCAGCCAGTCGGGAGCGCTCCCGGCCGCCGACAGCACTCTCAGTGTCGCTACTAACGAGAGAACAATGTTTAACGGTTTCCGGCAACCATTTACTACGATAATGAATGATTAATGGGACTACTGTAAAAAGTGGCTACATGTACCGGGCGATAAATAGGGACGTAGGGTTGTCCGAAAAGGTTACCGCTACCCCGGAACATAAAGGGCTAAGGAAGGAACGTGGATGGGTTTTAGTCAGTAAGCGTCTGACAGTCACTTTCGCTCCAACTAGCCGGATGGGGTACAATGGGGTGAATCGGGACGAAACTTTAAAATGGATTTTAAACTTTGAAATAATGTAGTTTGCTACCAACAAGGACATTTAATTGGATATAATAATACAGTAAATACATTATAGATCCTTTTTGGTCGCAATTCAATGTTAAAATGCCTTTTTAAGTTTCGTCCCAATCCACCCCTTTTTTTTGAGGTTGAGGAATCATCCAATGACTCCTCCCGCTCTTAGTAGAGCGGAAGGGATGTGTCAGACTCTTTCTGACTAAAACCCATCGACGTTCCTTCCTTAGCCCTTTCTGTTCAGGGGTAGCGGTAACCCTTTCGGACATTCCCGCTTACGCGTCTCCATTCACCCCTAAGTATTTTGAAAATTTGTGAATCTGTACTCTAGTTATTGTTGCTGACAACCAAATACAAAACTCGTATACTTTTGTACTTGTATACTTTTTAATATTTCTACTTCTTGTTAGTGGTTAAACTAGTTGATCCAGTGCAGGCCAAGTAGCAATAAGGCTCAATTTACATCGCCGCGGAATGGATTGTAATCGAATTTTGGTGCATAGAAAAATGAACTTTATGTCATTTGTGTAACGTTATCATCTGCCTAGCCTTTTCCCAACTATGTTGGGGTCGGCTTCCAGTCTAACCGGATGCAGCTGAATACCAGTATTTTGCATGGAGCGACTGCTTATCTGACCTCCACAACCACAACCCAGTAATAGGGCAATACGATACCCCTTGGCAAGACTGACAGATTTTCGGGCCTCTGACGACCCGGTTAGACTGGAAGCCGACCCCAACATAGTTGGGAAAAGGCTTGGCAGATGATAACGTAACACAAATGACATAAAGTTCATTATGCTGTGCACAAAAAAACGCTAACACTCCGTTTCACGGTAATGTAAATTAAGCCTAAAAATTGTTGGCGCCGAAACATTTAGGCTAGGTTAGTTTTCACACACAGTTTATTAGAAGCTTGCCCTCCAAGACCAACGAGTTAAGTTAGAGCACAAGTGTATACTGGGTGTAACCGAAGGGGTATATACATACAAAAGTATAATTATGCTACAGACCACCAAACTGAACAACTTTTACTATGGGACCGACTCCAAAATCGTGAAAAAAAATCAGCTGTTCTATACATTTTTGTCACGTGACTCGTCGAAATGAAGGGAACAGCTGATTTTTTGGCCTGTAGCATATGCTTTTGTATGTAGGTATATAACCTTTTGTTTACACCCTGAGTAATTATGAATGAAATAATTAATTAAATACACACGACCGCTTCCCAGATATAAAAAACGCTTGAAGTATAAATAATTGAGCAGTGAGTGAAGCCAAGCTATTAATTAAGACAATAAGAAACATCGAACCTAAGTTTAGAATGCTAAGAATTATCATGTAAGATCCTGCGCAACTTGACGGCACGGCATGGCAAAGTATTTTTAAGCGAACATTGAAGTTTCAACTTTATTTCAATATATTTAAGTTATATTTTAATTCATCGGTAATAACGTCATAGGCTGATTATTAAACTTACTAAATAAAACAAATTATATTTTGCTCCATGTTTCTTATTTGTATAAAACTGCGTCCACATTTATATCACTTCAACAAGAAAGTGACACCAGTGACAGAAAACTTGTGTGGAAATCGTTTGTCATGGTATGGGCATGTTAAGCGGAGGAATGCGGAAAATGTTATCAGAAAAGTTGTGAGTTTGAATGTGGATGGCTATACAAGTAGAGGGAGACCAAAGAAACGATAGATGGATTGTGTGAAAGATGATATGGCTAGAAAGGGAGTGACTACCGAGATGACGACTGATAGAGAAGTATGGGAGAAAAAGACATGTTGCGCCGACCGGAAATAAATTGGGATAAGGGCAGGAGAATGATGAATGATATATGTCACGGTTACGATGTTTGGTCCGTTGAAATCTTGGTACAGACGTCAGCCCATCAAGCTATCCCAAACTGTCAAATTTTCTCAATTGAAAATGAACCTTATGCTTCACTACATAGTATAAAACAAAGTCGCTATTTTTGTCTGTTTCTTTGTCTGTATGCTTAAATCTTTAAAACTACGCAACGGATTTTGATGCGGTTTTTTTAATAGATAGAGTGATTCAAGAGGAAGGTTTACATGTATAATTTGTCGACATATTTTGCGGGCGAAGCCGCGGGCGGAAGCTAGTTTGTAATAAAGTTGAAAAACTATTAAAGAAATTTGACAGATTCGAGTAGCTTGATGTGCTGGCATACATACATATGATACATACATGTGTACGCAGCTTAAATTTTTTATATATATTTGTAGTGAAGCAAAGCAAAGCTAGTTCCATTAATGTTAGACGTACGTTCTAGGAAGCGAGTTGCCAGACTCTAAAAGCACATCCCCGGCCGGTGTCCTTGCGGGAAAAAATATTATTGTATATGGCAACAATTTTGAAAATAAGTCCCTTGAAACAATATTTTTAGGTTAACTTACCCAGAAATTTTGTTTAAGGAACTGACCAATTTGTGTTTATAATATAATTGTAATTTTAAAACGTATAATATGAAGAATCAAGTTAGCACATTCATCAAACAATTGAAAACGTCGAATAATTTTTAGCAAAAGTAAAAAAATACATTTACAGAAAAATATTATCCTTTTTATTTACACTAAATACATATTATAATACAAGAAGGCACATCGAGTTAGAAAAAAAGGCTTCGTAGAATAACAGGTCACATTTGCATTAACGATAACGAAATTAGATAAATCCGAATTGTATGGAATTGGCATAAGCTTTCAAAATGTCACGTGATCAATCGTTTTCGATCGCTAAGTTTTTGACAATATCAAATTGTGTAACGAAACTCGATCAATATTCCCATACAAATGCAGATGGCGTTAATGACAATCCGAATCGCTGAGACAACGAATTGTTCGATCAACAATTTTCGAAATCGAATCGACACGGAGCGATTGACACTTGTCTAGGCCCCCAGGTGTAATTAGACGAACTCGTGGAGTCACTTATTCTACTCGTCTTGTTGTGAAATTTTGATATTGTTTTTTGTATTGAACCAGACTTTATTTCTGGTTATGAATATTGAAGGTCAAAGTAACTTCTTATTTTTTCACGAAAACTAGTTTTGCATTTTGTAACTTTACTTTCAACACCCCCCAACTCCTGTAATACTATTCTTTAACCCCTCAAATGTCGTATGAACCCCATAGGTTCATAAGAAAAATTCTCTCGAAACGACAATAAATATAACCGTATAAATCGTTGAGCTCTTATAAGCAAACGGCTTCTAATAGGCGAACATCTAATGGGTTAAAAAAAGTCACCATGAAAAATAAGGTGAAATGAGCTTGTCGTCAGCTGTCTATAGTGTCCCTAGCATCAGCTTAAATGACAGCCCATTTCAAGCTCATTTGAGCTAAGTTGTCACAGTGAGATTGTACAGAATAGCTTAGCTGTACCGTTGTATGCACGCAAAAGCACAATTTTCACAAAGAAAAATACCTCCTCCCATTAATGATTTTTTCTTTATGTAACTTATACAGTGTGTTAGGTTAAACGAGGGACATACTTTCAGGGGGTACTATACTCATGAAAATGAACAACTTTCACTATATAACTATACCTGATACCACGAAAAAAAAAGTCAGCAGTTCAGTACATTCGCATAATTCGTCAAAATGTATGGAACAGCTGATTTTTTTTTTCATATTTCAGAGTTGGACCCATGTACAAAGTTGTTGATTTTCATGAGTGCTATACAACCTGAAAGTATGTCCCTCGTTTAACCTAACACACTGTATAGGTATATAATCATAGATAATACCTTTAAAATGGGTCTTTTACCACCCTGTGTGAGGCGTAGATAGTTAGTCAAAGTCTTCTCTTCCTAACTCGAAGTGCCATATTACCCCTGTACTTATATAATTAATAAAGTATATAATTTATGACATGTGTACAACGTGGCGCTACAATGGTGACAGTAATTTAACACACATATACGTTTTCACATTTTCGTTTCATAAAGACATTATATTTCCAATAATCATTATTTACGGATTTATTAAAAATGTTATAAAATAGCATCTTAGAGGAACCGGTACTTAAAAAACTGTCGCGCAGCGGTCATTTTCCGGGGTCACGGATCATAACATTCGCATCAATTACATTAAAACGAATAAGGAATACTATTAGAATGAAACAACTGCAAAAAGTAGGCGAATTGATATTATTATGTAGTTTGTTTGACCTATTATTTCAATTTGCGATTTATTTTAACCTGTCAACATTTATATGATTAATGGGCACTAGCCCCACCCGAGTGTTAAATTAATGACACCATTGTAGCGCCTCGTTGTATTTTTTTTTAAATATTAATCTTTTATTTATATAAACAAATGTACAAGATTAATTTACAAACAGTAAATATATTCTAATTCCCATAAAAAAGGAGGAAAACTTACGATTCTCCAGAACTCTTGGTGTTGTCTCGTCTTCGGCCTGAAAAATAAGTGTATTTGTTCTTGGTTAATGTTATTCTAAAAAGGCCATATTACTACTGGACTATACAGTGTAAAATTAAATTAGCCAGCAAAACTCTGCAGAACTATTTAGAATTGTTATTCTAGTGTTTGTTGTCATTTTTATATTCATAATGCAATAAGTTGATTAAGTTGTCAGTTTTTTGTCTGTGGTCCATACATTGTCCATGGCCGAGATACCGATTGTCAATGGTAGGTTTTTTAGTTGCTTTGCACGGGTGTATTTAATGACTTTTTAGTTTCTTTTTAGAAATGTGGGTTTTGTTTGTGCAGAATAATTTTTATTCTTTCTTTAATTTTTATTGTTTTTCTTTCTTTATTCTTCTTTCAGATGTGATGGATATCTTAAAAATTAGAAAAGAAAAAATGTTTTTTTTGGGCTTAATGACCGCAAGTA
This sequence comes from Hyppa rectilinea, assembly GCA_951799385.1. Lineage (NCBI taxonomy): Eukaryota > Metazoa > Arthropoda > Insecta > Lepidoptera > Noctuidae > Hyppa > Hyppa rectilinea. Next base: position 9,261,671 of record OX637329.1, on the reverse strand, counting down.
GTTTAGTTAGGTGTCAGGTGTGTTAGGTGTAGACTTAAGAAAAATCTTTTTTTTTGTTTGTACGTGTAAAGCACATGTAATTATTTGTGTAAGTAGAGATAAACTACGATAACATGGCGCGCCCCTCCAAATAACTGTTTCAATGTTTGTAGTCATAGTCACATCCTTACGAAAGAGTTTGTATGTAGTTGTAAGTATTCGTGTTCAGTAGCAGGCCGGCAGCGACATGCGTTGTGAGTCTTGGTGGCGCTTTGTTATTTTGTTCACAAATACGTTTAAAAGTTTTGAATTTGGAACCAGCTATTGTGGTAATTTTAGCCTCGTTTTGCAAAAAAAAATGTCTTGAATTTAGAAGCGCCATTCGGTGATGCAATCATTTTGAAATGTCCTTTGAAACTTTCAATTAAATATTTGTTCGCATCAAGACGCGTATGCAAATACCTACTATATGCTTGACAGTTTGTTGTGCCACTTCTTCCCAACTGAAGCACTAGGTGAAGGGCGGACATTTTGGAGGACTGTCTTACGTAATACTAGCTTCTAGGGTTTAATTCTTAAGCAGTGATAGCCTAGTGATATGACCGTCGGACTGCCAAGTCTTAGGTCTCGCTCGAGTTCGAACCCAAGACACGCACCTCTGAGTTTCCAGATTCATGTGCGTATTGTATAATTATCACTTGCTTAAAAATCGGTGAAGGAAAACATTGTGAGGAAACCGGCATGCCTTTTTTTTTTTCTTTTTTAAGGCTGGGAAATCATCCAATGACTGCTTCCGCTCTGGGTGGAGCGGAAGGGAGTGTCAGACTCTTACTGACTAAAACCCATCCATGTTCCTTCCATAGCCCTTTATGTTCCGGGGTAACGGTAACCCTTTCGGACAATCCCGCTTACCCGGCAGGCTTGGCCCTGAGGGGCCCCTTCATATGCTGACATCTCTTTGAGGCGCGCGTGGAACATATACTCGCCGTACGGCACGGGTCTGGTGCTGATCGGACGGTGAGTCACCCATTACTCACCGTCCGCAGGCCCGCGCCTACGGTGGCCGGGAGTCGTCACGTGGCTCCCGACGCCCGGGGCGTCTCCTGCGGCGGCTGGGACGGGAGGACCTTTCTCTCTCCCATCCCGCCACCTCCTTCGCGAGCATGACTTTTTCGCAGAAGGAGGTGACTGCCTCCCACTCCCTCTCGCCCCGGACCATGGCTTGCACCAGGGCCGGGCGCGAGAGGTCGCCGCCGCCGATCGCCTCTACGAGGACACGGCGGTGCTCCGCCCAAGCGGGGCAGGTTTGCACCGTGTGCTCTACCGCGTCCTCTGGGCGATCCTCGCAGTGGTGACACCCGGGCGTTTCCTCCCGCCTGATGATGTGCAGGAACCTCCCAAAACATCCATGTCCGGTGAGGACCTGCGTCAGGCGGTAGGTGAGGGCGCCGTGACGCCTCTCAAACCGGCATGCCTGAGAGATAGTTCTCAACAGTATGTGATGCTAAGTCAGAGGCCCAGGCCAGAGGTCAGGGCAGCATTAAAACTCTGACACCAGGTTAGTCACTAACCACACGAAAAGAAGAAGAAGAAGAAGGGTTAATTCTAAGGTATTGTTTTTTTAAATCCTGCACAGGTTTCATGTCATCACGACAACGCCGGCTGTCGCTGAAAATCAGCGCTGTGGCTCCGTCTCGCATGGGGTCGAAGCATTATGCTGAGCGATGGCCGTTTTGCGCGGATGTGACGCATATTTCCCCACAACTTGTTTTTTTTTACTGCGTCATGTTTGCCGCAAATAAATGTATTTTATTTCTTTCAACTGAACATGAACATGGAAACTGTTACATTTTTAGAGTCTTAGTAAGGGTCCCTAATTTTTTTGAAAATATAATATAGCTTTTGTTACCCGGAGATAGTGCAGCTTCCCAACAGTGAAATAATTTTTCAAATCGGTTCAGTAGATTCGGTGCCTATTCAAGGAAAAAAAAATAATATCCTCTTTATATTAGTATAGATTGACGTTCAAAAAATACTAATTCGATATTTGAAACCGTAGTCTATAACGCTACTTTTTATGAACTGTCAAAACGCGGAGTTAAGTTGTCTGAAATATAACAATGTGACGTCACAGATTTTTAGAATGAAATGCAATACTTATTAGCATTTGCATTTAATGCAATTTTACAATTTTATTTTCACATAATATAAAATTTTTGTGCGGTCATTTATCTATGTGATTTCATATTTTATTTTTGACCGTTTCAAATAGTCAATTGTGTTTATGAAATATATAAAATCTAAAGATTTTATATTTCATACAGAATGTGAAAAATTACATCGATAATTCGAAAAACCCTTTCGTCAAATCTAAGCATGTATGTCGAGGCGTTTTATAATGAATTAATTGGATACTTGATCTAAATCGTTTGTCGTCCACTTGGAAATTGCCATGCGTATGTAATGCCTTTGACCCTTCTACCTTTTTAACGTAATTAAATTATCCCTTATTGCCTTTTCGAAATTCTAATCGTCTGATCGCCTCTCCACTGCTATAATATGTGCCGTACATCAATGGTAACAATGCGACTAAGATTTTGACTAGATTTTGCAGATTGATAGATTCACAAAGAGCGCGCGGCTAAGTTATAACAGCCGCACGGTTCGATCCATCAGGTTAAGCTACGCTTGCCGGGGTTGGTCCATGGATGGGTAACCATCTTTACATACCGCACTCCTCCGTGCCTCGGAAAGCACGTCGGTCCCGGCTGTCATTTGTGCATCTCTAACAGTCGTTACGGGTCGTCAGAAGCCCGAAAATCTGACAGCCAGTCTTACCAAGGGATATCGTATTGCCCAGTTACTGGGTTGTGGAGGTCAGATAGGCAGTCGCTCCATGTAAAATACTGGTATATAGCTGCATCCGGTTAGACTGGAAGCTGACGCCAACATGGTTGGGGAAAGGCTAGGCAGATAGATTGATAACACTACTGTGCCTCGGAAAGCACGTTAAGCCGTTGGTCCCAACTGGCATTCGTAGATCTTTCACAGGTTCGGGTCGTCTGAAGCACGAAAGCCGTCTTTCCAAGGGGTATCGTATTGTCCAGTTCTTGACTAGGTTGTGGAGGTCAGATAGGGAGTCGTTTCATGCAAAATACTGGTATTCTGACTGCATCCGGTTAGACTGTAAGCCGACCCCGTGATAGTTGGGAAGTGGTAAGGCTGTTTGATTTAGCAGTGATCCATTTTAAAGCCCACCCCCCACACCGTCACCATCATCGTCATCATCGTCATCATCACCATCATCATCGTCATCATCATCATCATCATCATCATCACCATCATCACCATCATCATCGTCATCATCGTCATCATCATCGTCGTCATCATCATCGTCATCGTCATCATCATCATCATCATCGTCATCATCATCGTCATCCTCATCGTCATCATCATCATCGTCATCATCATCACCATCATCATCGTCATCATCATCGTCATCATCATCATCATCGTCATCATCGTCATCATCATCGTCATCATCATCGTCATCATCATCATCATCGTCATCATCATCATCATCATCATCATCACCATCATCACCATCATATCGTCATCATCGTCATCATCATCACCATCATCACCATCATCATCGTCATCATCGTCATCATCGTCATCATCATCATCATCATCGTCATCATCAATCATCATCATCGTCATCGTCATCATCATCATGCGACTGCCAAGTCAATGTAGGTCTCAAGTTTAGCATTCCTTGCAAGGCCTGATCTATATTAATCCATTGACTGTCGCAACGCAGATCTTCGCGAGACAGGCTTTTTAATTCTGTGTGTAATTATTAGAATTACCAAAGGATGAGTAGAAAAGGGAAGAATTTAGATTGTTTGTAAAATAAAGATTTCCCAAAATCCTTTTTTTCTCAAAGCAGGGTAGCGGTTAAGTATGAAAAGTATTATAACGAAGCGCTCACATCTAATTTGACAGTTTTGATCTCTTTTTTAAATGAATATTCCTAACTCTTTGTTCGGAACAAATAGTCTAGGAGTTGGCTGACTGCGAGTATTTTTTGTCACTCATTGATTTAGACATGTAATAAAACATGTCTAATTCAATTAATTGTATAAATAGTGTACCTTTTTCAAAATGTGTTTGGGTTTCGCAAAAGCTGACAGTGTTTAAATACAGATAATAAATGAAACATCAAAATCTTATTTAATAAATACTTTATATTCAATAATATTTCGTCATAACCTTTACTCATAGACATTGATAGTGATGAGACTAAACTATTAATTTTTATAAAAATTACACATAACATGACAAAAAAAAGATTTCTTTCAAATAAAAAAGTCAAGTGACGGATTTTTCGGAAAAAAATGAGTGACAAAGTTTTCTTTTGTCATGTCAAATGTTTTTTTTAGTAAAATCGTTCGGCGGACATTAAAAAAGGTATAAGCTTAGAAATAATTTGAGCTTATAGATTGAAAAGACGCAATGTTTTGGCAAAAGTGCAAAATGGCAGTGTCTTTTTTATTACTAGTTGACCTTATTTCTGTAATGTGGGGGTAAGTAAAAATACGCTAAAAACTAAATTGGTACAAAAATAAATTCTTAATTATATTTAATTACAAATACTTAAAAATCACAATCATGGTGACTTATAAAACTAACTTAAACAAAAGTAACCTCCTCCGTTTTTGGAGTCGGTTAAAAAAAGACGAAAATTATCAATATTGTATCAGGTGTACAATTCTTTTACAAACGATTTTAATTAAATGATTAAACACAATATTTTTTAAATGTAAAATGATAATATTTGATTTAAAGTTTTTAATGTACCAATAAAATAAAGCTTAGTCAAAATGGATAAAACTTATTATTAAGAAATTATTTCTTTTACTACATAATATATACAAAAATATTAATATGGTGGTACGAACACATTGTAACTTAAATGTAAGGTGGAGGCACCAATTGCCAGCTAATCATATAGATGAAAAAATATTTAAGTATAAGTTAAACATCCTTCTGAGATAAGTTAATAAATTAAAGCAGTTGAATTTCAAACGTTTTTATCACCGTTTCTCAAAAAGAAAACTAACTAAAAATGTTGGCAGAAAAAATCTTATGAAACCGATAATTGGTCTCTCCATCTTTCTTAAAACTATATGAAATCATTCGAAAGGTGAATAAAACCTAATTTCAATAAACATTATTTCGCAAAATAATCATATAGTTACACAATAAGCTAAGTTGCAAATATGCAATAAGCCCACGGGCGTAAAAATGTCGCGGCGGGATTTTATCGCGCATCGGATTTTCAACTCTCCGTGTTGAGCTGAGGATTGAAAATCTAACAGAGAGCTTCCAGCGCGTCAATGAAAGTAAATCAAAAAAACACGCTTGGATTTTCAACTCTCAACTATTAGCAGTGCGTTGAAAATCGAGTGCGCGAAAAAAATCACCGCGAAGAAATCGCACGTGCAAATTTGGGCTAAGTCTCATAAAAATGGTTCAAATAAGTTTTTTTTTTACAAAAAAAATGTGCTCCAAATATTTATTTTTTCTATTTTTATTTAAACATGCCTTAAACATACGCGTTGGGATTTCGTTGTTACACAAGTATATTTCGAAAAACGTATTTTTATAATGAGATTCTTAGGCGTACACGAATCTACGTAAAAACTTTTTATTACTTTCATGATTGCAATCGAGAACAAAAAAACGGTTTTACTTTAAAAAAAAACGACCGTTTAAGTAGTCATGTCTGTGGTCGCTTTTTTACCATCACGCCATATTCCACGTCCGTTAGTTTTGAGTGGCGAATGTCAAGCATCTTTTTATTTAAAAAAAGGTTTGGGTAAAAATAGCAATTTTTTTTTGTGTTCCACAAACGTAAGCTAAAAAAAAAAAGGTAAGGATAGTAGTTTTAAATAGCAGTCCGTGTATTTATGTTTTCTTTTTCTCGATTCCAATTTCAAATCCTGTTGTACATAAGAGAGACAGGTATACATGTGTATGTAACTATTTATTTCATCAAATTACAAACCTATTATTCTAGATTTTTGCTTTGAGCGCATTCAGAATTTACTTGCAAATCTTGGTCTACCTTGGTTAGAAAACTTAAATGCGTTTCGGAATGTTTGATTTTTTTTTAAAGCTCGCGAAATAGAAATGTGTATGTACTATAGGTAGAGGTACACTCTGTTTAACCCTTTGGGGATTAAAGGCGTGATTTTGTATTTTTTTTTTATTTTAGACTTTCACAAGTCTTGTCACTATAGTATATGTTCTGAGCTTATAAATTAATATGTAACAATAATTCTTGCCTGTAGTCTTATGAAACAAAGATTGCAAATATTTTCTAAATGCGCTTTCATCATTTCTAATAATAACTTTTCAAAAATTTCTCATATTATTTTAAAATTTTACTTTCAAAAATTGCGTACATATTTTTATTTATTTAAATACAATATTTATTAATAAGTAACAATGTTTAAACACGTCTGGCACTAAACGACACTTAATAATCAAACGTTAAGTCCAAAATAATTATTAATCTGTCACTTTCTGAGGTCGAATTTTTGAGATTTCATTTATTCGGTGAAACTCGGGGGTACTTTTAATTATAATCTAATTAGAACATAGAATATGCCTAGACACTGTTCCTAATTAACTAAGTTAAAAAAAAGTAAGAAATCTAAAATATTTTAAGTAGTTTCAAATAAATATTTCATAGATTTTTAACGAGTACAAGTACTATTACTAAGTTTAAGTTAATTTTTAGTATTTTTCATTATTTTGGAATTATGTACACGTCCAATATCTATGAAATACATTGACGAAATTAAAAAGATTTACTTACTTAAACTTGACAATTCGAATCACCGAAACATTTCGTACGGCAAGATTTGCAACAAAAAACCAAAAACAGGTTTTTTAGCTACTTCGAAATTTCGAAAAAAAAACACCGAGTTTCACCTTCACACAAGCGACATCTACCGACTTACGCTTAAACGGCCGTGTCCGGCTTTTTTTCCGGATGCTTCGTGTCCCCATTGCTGATATAGTCCCCGTGGTCATGCGAGGGGTTCTCCGAGCCCTTGATGTCCTCGTGGGAGGGGAGAGGGGCCTCAGAGTCAGCCCCGTCCGGAATGTCGGTGCGGTGAGAACGTCCTGCCATACAATACATTAAGCGATCAAGAACTTGGCTGGTTTTTTACAGTTTAGCGTTGTTAAAAGGCTGTGTTGGTGCGAGAGCGGTTTGAAAAGTGTGGTTGTGAACTTGTGAGTGATTGGGCCTTCTGCTTATTGTGTTAATTAATCCCTACCAAGGACTTTTTTTTTTGGGACAGCATCAAATGACTCCTCCCGCTACGGGTGGAGCGGAAGGGAGTGTCAGACTCTTGCTGACTAAAACCCATCCATGTTCCTTCCTAAGCCCTTTATGTTCCGGGGTAGCGGTGACCCTTTCCCTATGAAGGACTAACTTCATCTTCAACAAAATTTCGCTACATGGTACACCACAGATTTCCTGCGGTATTAGTCCCCATAATCCATCGAAAGATGGTCTTTTAAATAAAGCGATAAGACCTCCCATTGTGTCACCATATATGAAATACCTACATTTAAATCTGTCATTTATTTTACTAAAGAGTATGATAACTCAGTGCTACTTCATCCTTTAAACTTTCCGGACTCACCGACTTTGAAGGGAGTCATAATTCAAAAGCAGATTGTGTGCCATTTTATGTCGATTAAAGCAATTTTCTCGAATGAAAATTATCGCAAATGTGGCGAATTGTCAAGTGCGCGTAAACTGCTGTTATTGCTTAAATATTTTATCAGCAGCCGATTGCAGCAGTGTACGCGCTCTTGTCATTTTGTCACATACATTTTCGTTCGAGAAAATGGTCTTTAAGTGGGTCAGGGAACGTTAAAAATTACTATTCCTTCGTTAGAGTCTATTTGTAATGTAAAACTCAGATAACAACTTGGAATTTCTTTATTGACAGTGAGTAGGTATATTGTAGGAGTTACATTATTAATTCATAACTGTCATCTGTTTTAATTACTGTTCTAATTAGACAGTATGTGGTGTGTAAAACAAAGCTATTCATCGCATTGTTCAAAAGAGTAACATTCATTTTATTTAAAAAAAATTTTCGCACAAAAATGTTACACAAAACATTTATAACAATTGCATTTATATTTCTAGTTAGATATTTAGAAACAATTATGAAATGGATGATTCTAATGAACCCCAACAGATAACCAGAATATTACCCAGTAAAACATGTTAGTTACTGAAAGCACTCCAATAGATTACAGAAATAATTAAGTCGGAAATAAGCTCAAGGCCCAAAGAACTAGCTACAACACGTGAAAACACCTGAACTACATATTTTTAAACCACCACCTGTTTGTTCCACGAAAAAAGGGAACTACGTAAAAGACATAATATTTTAATACAATTTTAAAATCTCGGAACGTAACATGCAAACAAAAAAACCATTCTTAAATCATGCTTTTTTTAAATTATAAATATTAATATTTATCATTCACATGCGCCAAACAGTTATTTATAACAAAAATAAGAATAAAATCATGCATTTTTATAATTTTTTGCTGTTATTTTTTTTCGTTCTTGATCGCTCAAAATATTGCTTATTCACTTAATTTTAAACACTTATATTTACTACATAGTAAAGCCAAAACACTGCCAAAAAGTTGCACTTTTTTTCATTCTAATTCTACAACATCCAAACATTTTTACTAAAACAGGGATTTTTTTTATAAAAAAACTTGTAATTTTAAGATGTAAATTCAACCAGTGCGAGCCTCAAAACAGTTAGTGTGATATGTGTTTTTTTTTCTATTTTTACTACTTTTTTTTGTTTTTTTTCCAACGTTACCTATCGACCAACAGCCCGCGAGCCTGCCAGAAATGTATTACTTATTAATAATATTTGTTTAAAAGGTATAAGGAATTATTACGCATGCCTAATGTTTGTAATAAAAGCGATTGTAAAAAGCATGGTCAAAATCACAATGCAGATATATCAATAAAATTATTTCAGTAAAAAATATAAAAAATACTTTAAATGAGAAAAATTTTATTGATATTCCATGTTTTTCGAGGAAATTATTAATAATGATGATGTAAATATTTTTTATCAAGGCTCTTGGACTAATGGTAAAAAAGGGAAATGACATCACAACTAAACTAACGAAAAGTCAACATTAATGGAGCAAGTAATAAAATGATTACTTATAACACAAAATGTAACATAATAATTATAAATTTTAAATTAAAAAAAAATCATAAAAAAAAAATTGTAAAAAAAATGCATGTTAAACGAAATTAATTTCAACATGCTTTCCATGCAAATGAGAAACAAAAATTATGCTCCAAAATATTAACAATTCAACATAGTAAATAGAAGAAGTAATGTGACTTACCAGCGAAGCACCATCTATCGGTGGCGAATGCGAACACAGCTAGGAACACGGCGACTAGTAGAATTAGGACGCCTACGACGATGCCTACGATTGCTCCGGTGTCTAGCTCCACGCCTATTGGAAATCAGTCATATGTTAATTAAACAGGTTTTTTATGATGGTATGGTTCCCCATTTTTTTAATCCCAAAATTTTATGATTCCCCATATTGGTATAATTTTAGATTAAAAGCATACCAACGACTTGTAGAAATAAATTGTATGGTGCCCCATATTGTTATGTTTTTAATCTTCATACAAACCAAAATTGGGTGAAAAAAAATGTGTGATGCCGAATAAAGAACACTAAAAATGACACTGCAAACATAATTATCCGAAAATATATGGAAATGATGAAAACAGGAAAATGATTTAATAAAAACGTATCTCTTTATGTAGTTTAGTGACAAATAGAATTGTGAAGAAAAGAAAATACAGTTTAACAAGGCTATTATAAAGGAAGTCGCAATAACATAACATAAACATCACGCCTGGAATCTCTTAATGGTTAAGTAGAGGTGTATCTTTAGAACAGTAGGTCGATTCTGTAAAAATCTATCGTGAGAATTTAGTTGAAGTGAGCGTGGAGTGAGCTTATCGTCAAGCGGGATTGTCCGAAAGGGTTACCGCTACCCCGGAACATAAAGGGCTAAGGAAGGAACATGGATGGGTTTTAGTCAGTAAGAGTCTGACACTCCCTTCCGCTGCACCCAGAGCGAGAGAAGTCATTGGACGATTTCCCAGCCTTAAAAAAAAAAAAAAAAGTGAGCTGTCGTTCCACGTAATGCTAGGGATTGACACTATTGACAGCTCACTTTAAACTCACTTCACGTATGTTAGCACGGATGGTTACAGACTATCTACAGGCTACAGTTGTGTTGTAGTCCCTAGGTAATAGGTGGCGAGCCAAATGACATCAACCAGACACAAATCCAAATTCCAGGCAGCTACTGAGGAATTACTAATAGAAAAACTCAACTGGGTATCGAACCCAGGACCTTATGCTCAACAGTAGCGCATGCAACCATCCGACTTAATAGGTAGTAAAATTATGACGTCTAAGGAAATTCTTTGAAAAAACTAATTACAATTTTGTCGGCTAATAATCTCGAGCGATGCACATTTCATAAAATAAATAACTACACAATTCAGTTTTATATCATGTCATGAAACTAAACTACACTTCTGTTTTCAAAAACATTAACATGCAATTTACAGTCAATTATTCAATTTATCCAAAATATTGTTGAAACCAAAGATTGGAACACAATTTTCATGCTAACTTAAAAAAAAATGCCTATATTTAAAACATGCCTGAGATCGGAGGATAGAAGTAAATAAGAGAAAGATTTTGTCAGCAATTTGAACGCGACGAAAAGAGTAAGAAAATGTCGTTAATCATGCTTCTAAAATATATGAAAATAGTCTATGACACATAGAAAAACCCAATGATAATTATTTACAACAAACAAAAACTCTTTTTTTAACGACCAATTTTACAAAATAAAACGCAATTTCATAAAATATACTTAACCAAAAACTACGCAGTCTCCTAGACTAAGTCATTCGGATAAAAATCTTAGAAAAAAAAACTTCGTTCATTCGCGAAGCGTTCATTCACTATCGTTCATTTACAGTTATCATTCCTGAATGAAAGTCTTACCATAGATGTCTATTAAATATGACGACTTCGCTTTCCGAGCTGTAGGGAATACAAAACTAGTCAATATAATAATATGTATAATATTTATACAGGGTTAATAATTACTTGGTGAAACTTCACAGACATATAGGTATAGTATATACAGGTGAAATTGAATTCATGGGCATTATTTTAAGGGGTCATTGTACTAATCATTACGAACAACTTTCACTATGGGAACAAATCTAAAATGGCGAAGAAAAATAAGCTGTTCCCTACATTTTGACGAGATATGCGATCATAATTATGGAACACCTGATTTTTTCGATTGGAAATAATGACTATGAATTAATTTTCACCCTGTATAATGATAAAACAAGAACAACCACGAAGTAATACAATTTTTATCCTTTTTCATACATCAGGTATGGGTATGCTGGAACTGCTGGAAGACATTGAAATATATATGTCGCCTTTGTGCATTTTTCCTGTCATTTTCTTTGATTATAAGTGTGTACAGAAATAATAAAAAAAAAATCTAAACTCATATATTAAGTAACATAATTTTGCTGTTCACGGGATCAGCAGTTTAGGACTGCGACGACCTCGTGTTACCAGATAAATTATTGAAAAAAAAAACTTTTTTTTTTAGAAGCCCATACCCATACGTCTATGAAGTTTCATCAACTAATTAAAAAAACACCCTGTATACAATCTCAATTCTTAAAAACACAAAACCGGACAAGATCACATTTTACGAAATGGACAAGAAGCCTGTCCATCCACCTACCAGCAGGTTCGTCCATGGTGCTGATCCTGATAGCGAACTCCTCCCGGCCCAGTCCGTTGTCCACTCGCAGGAAGTAAGTCCTGTCCACGTCCTCCTTCGTGATGCGGGCCAGGACAAGGGTTATGTTGTAGTAGCCGTTACCCTGAGGGTAGGAAACATATATTACAATAGGGTATTAGACCGGGTAGTCAATAACGTTACTTTTTATGAACTGTCAAAACGCGGCATATGTACGTGACTTATATGAAATATTGAAATGTGACGTCATAGATTTTTGGAACCAAATGAAATACTTATTAACATTAAATCCAATTTTTGCAATTATATCCTCGCATAAGTTTAAATTTCGGCACAGTGATAGAGAGTTTTTCTTTAGTTAAGTTACTAACTATAGTGTTTAAGTGAAAATCTATTACGAACAATTATTTACGGATCTTTAAGTTGTCCGAAATTAAATAGTTCTTAGTATTTATTATAATATCTAAAGTGCGTTCAAGATCTGGCAGTGTCAATTTTCAGTGTCATCTACACTAATATTATAAAGAGGAAAGATTTGTATTTTTGTGTGTATGTATGTTGGTAATTAATAAACTCAAAAACTACTGTACCGATTTCAAAAATTCTTTCACCATTAGAAAGCTACATTCACCCTGAGTGACATAGGCTATATTAATTGCTAGAAAAGATTAGGGATCCTCACTAAAACTTTAGTAACGTAACCCAAGGTGTAAAAAATGATATAAAATAATATTTCGTCACATGATAGAACAAAAGGGAAACTATTTATGATAGAACAAAAGTTTGTTCTACAATATTAAAGAACATATCAATAACTCATAGATAATATAAAAAAAAACAAGAAAATATAAATAAAAGGTAAAAATATTTAAAAAAAAACTCTTGTCCACCCGTGCGAAGCCGTGACGGGCTGCTAGTAGAAAATAAAGACACTGGCAGCACTTAAATGGGGTTTTTGTACGTTTAGTGTTGTTAAAATTAGCCCTATGCGTGCATGCACAAGCAAAGTGCATGTTTTTTTGCAAACAAGCAGATATCTATGTCAAAACATTCCGAGCTCTCCTCTTACCAGCAACAATGGCTCAAGAGCCGTGAACTGCCCGTTGTCACTCTGCCTGGGCGCCGCCAGCACTTGGTCTCCCGCGGTCCATTCTGCGATTGGTTTGGGGTTCGCCCTCACGGTCACGTTGAGGCGACCCTCAGCCCCCAGCTTCAGGCCAAAGATGGTAATCGGGCCGGATTCTTGGCGTTTTGGTGGGTCTGTAAGTGAAAAAGAAAATTGACTCAATGGGACTTGCATCGGCAGAAAGTATGTTCCATATAAACTTTCATTCCCTTTAGGGGAAGTAATTTCAAAAGTCCATCTTTAGTGGAGTTTTGCAAAATACTTCCCCTGAAGAACTCTTCCTTACATTGGAAAAAATCACGCAATCATCGTCATTCATCGTGTAGCTCAACTCTTTTTTAGGGAGCTTAACGACCCGCCACACGACATTATTAAGCTCTCCAGACCAACATATGGTCAACATATGGATTTGCAATTTGCAAGAAATTTTAAAAAGAGATTTGATATTTTTAGATTTTTCCGTTAAGGCGAGAGCACCAGGGTTGCAATATTCAAATCTTTCATTTTATTGCAAGCAGGTCAGTATCAGGTTGTACGGTGATCAAAATATATTTAGCAAAAAAACAGTAGTTTTTAATTCACGGTCTACCTTCACGCATCTCCCTTAACCCATTAGATTTTCGCCTATTAGAAGCCGTTTGCTTATAAGAGCTCTACGATTTATACGATTTATATTTATTCTTCTTCTTCTTAGCGTGTCGATGGCAATCTAAATGTACTCGGCCCAGAATTCGGCTACGTTTTCTGCGCCATCACTAGCGTCCATCAGTTCCTGTAACGTGCATACGACAGGATACGCAGGGCACGATATTAAGTGTCCCATCGTTTGTGGAACAGCTCCACATTTAGTAGTATAAGTAAGTATTGAGTATTGAGTATTGAGTATTGAGTACTCCAAGGCGGAGTTGTCCCCACCTGAGCAGGTTTTCCTTGCTTCGGCCAACCTGGGTCCGGACTCTGTTTAAAGACTTCCAGGTTGGCCAAGACAAGTCGCGCCCAGGACTCTCAGGAGGCAGAACGAATGAGAAATTTTTATTGTCGTTTCGAGAGAATTTTTCTTTCTTATAAACCTATAGGGGTTCATACGATATTTGAGGGGTTAAATTGAATTATGAGTCAACTTACACTGTACAATCAGCTGCCTCCGAGCCTCCATGGGTTTCTCCAGCGCCTCATGCTCCGCGCGGCATGCCAGTATCTTGGTGTCATCCTCATCCGACAGGGTCCGACTGACGTTCTGACTGATAGTCTGAAGGTCTGACCCTGGCTCTGACGTCACAACTGGCTGGTATGTGCCGTGAAGGAGTTCTTCTTCTCCTGGAAATGAGAATAGGGTTTTAGAATAACATCATGCCTGTATTCCCTGATGCCTGATGATTGACAGGACTACCTACCTAAGAACCAGGTGATCTTCGCAGCAGGTCTTCCGTCGGGCACTATGCACTGCGCCATGAACTTGTCTCCATCCTTGAAGGTTGGCTGGGATGTAGTGATCAGGGTGGGTTCTCCTGGCGCTCCTGAGGATATCAATGAATTGGTTAACTAATTAATGTACAGCGTCATGATCCGATCCAGTCCGTCTCTTGGTGCTCTCTCTCAGAAGCCGAGGTCCATGCCCCAAAGGGGATGCCCTGTAGTCGCTTAGTTAAGTGCTATACCCTGGCTGGAGGTCTTAATTAATTAAGGCACCCAAAGGATAGTCCAGTTAAACTAGTTTGAAGTCGACATCCTCCTAGGTTGGCCTACAAGATGCCAATCATAAAAACCGGCCAAGTACGTGTCAGACTGGCGCACGAAGGTTTCCGTACCAGTATCTATAAAAAAGGCAAAAAATCACGTTTGTTGCATGGGAGCCCCCTTTATTTTATTATGTTTTATAGTATTTTTTGTTAAAACACCGGAATTTGCATTGCCACGTTGAATGACAATGCAAATTCTTTGGCCAGTGAACAAGTCAGCCAACTAATTATTAAAGCAGGATTGTCCGAAAGGGTTACCGCTACCCCGGAACATAAAGGGCTAAGGAATGAACATGGATGGGTTTTAGTCAGTAAGAGTCCACCCACCCACCCAGAGAGGGAGTCATTCATAAAAACCGGCCAAGTACAATTCAGACTCGCGCACGAAGAGGTCCATACCAGTATCTATAAAACACGTTTTTGTATGGACCCCCTTTATTTTTTGGCCAAATAACGAGTCTGACACTCCTTTCCGCTCCACCCAGAGCGGAAGAAGTCATTGGATGATTTCCCACCCTCAAAAAAGCCAACTAATTAGTTTTTGAATACTCACGTGCCACCTGAAGTCTCATGGTCCCCACCAACTCTATGTTACCCGACGGCGGCGGCAGGACGCAAGATATTTTTCCATTCCAGTCTTCCTTGATGTTTTTTATCAAGGCACCGCATTCGCCGGCCTGGGGAGAGGAAGGTCGTCAAATAAGCTTGTCACTGGCGTTAAGACTGATTCTGGTATTCAGCTGCATCCGGTTAGACGGGAAGCCGACCCGACCGACCCTAACATAGTTGGGAAGAGGCTAGGCAGATTGATGTTTATATTCAAATATTCCTGCTACCAATTCAATCACACACAAAACTTATAAGAAACTACGACAATCGGAGCCTGGTACATCTATACAGTGGCATCCAAAATTCTCTGAATTATAACAAATTCACGTACTGTTGGGGTCCACCCCAGGTATTGAGTCAGCGGGACAGTAAGAAAGGGTTACCGCTGTCCCGGAACACAAAGGGCTAAGGAAGGAATATGGATTTTTGTCAATAAGAACCTATAGTCCACCCGGAGCAGAGGGGGGGGGGGGTCATTCGATGATTTCCCATCCGAATGGACGGCTAGGCAGATTGAGATGGGCGATAAAACAGCCAGCTTAGGGACTCCAACCAAAATGATAACACTCGCACGGGTCATCCGAATAATAGGTTATGCTTACGGTTGGTTTGCGGATGGGTTGCCGTCTATAACGGACCAGAAGGGTCTCGATCGAGGAACTCCCGTGAATCGGAAAGCATGCTAGGGCACTGGTCCCAGCACTCCCGAATGACAGCTGGGACTCCCAGCTGTCATTCGTTGATCTTTTGACAGTCGTTACGGGTAGTCAGAAGCCCGATAGTCTGACATCCACGTTACCTAAGGGTACCGTGTAACCTAGTAACTGGATTATGAAGGTCAGACACCTATCTGACCTTACCGTAATAGGTAGCTACAGTTACTAGGTGGAGCGACTGCATAGTCGCTCCATGTATTCAGCTAACAATATAGTTGGGAAAAGGCTGGGCAGATGATGATGAGAATCTGCCCCACCAATTTGAATTAGTAGGGCAGATTCTAATATCAGATTTCAAAGATATTCCTATTGTAAATCGAGTTTTATACATTTACCGACGTGGAGATAAAATGCAGGACCTGCAGCTCAGAAATCGCGCTTGCGACTACTAAACCAACAAGGCAGTCCATGGCTGAGTGAAGTTAAAACACACATCTTTCAAAAACGTTTTACTAATCAATTTTTTTTAATGTGTCCTTGAAGCCCGCATACCAATCGATTTTATGTTAATTCATTCAAAAACTTGACTGACATACAAACAGTTGATAAACGTTCAATTTCTTTTATTAATGAATAAACTAATTGTTTTATTCAGTGTCGCTGACTGTTTGAAAACTTTCCCCTTAAAGCAATTTCAATTTGACGTTCAAAAGTGCCTTACTTGTGCCTATTTGAAATAAATGATTTGACTTTGACTTTGACTTCAAAACCCACTAAATTCAAATTAAAACTCCCCAACTGTGACACAAGTATATCATTTTCAATATCAGCACCATCTAGTAGTCATCAATGGCAGTAGTATCATTTGATCAATTTTTTTTTTTATAAACTTTTATTGAATACAAGTTTGGAGAGCAGTGCAATTAAAAAATAAAACACACAAAAACAGTCGCTCCATATAAAATACTGGTATTCAGCTGCATCCGTTTAGACTGGAAGCCGACCCCAACATAGTTAAAAGGCTAGGCAGATGATGATGGTTGGACCCTTCAAAATGTTTGGAGCTTGGTGATAATGCGACATGTTCGCGAACCGTCAGTAGGGACGGGTCATATGTTAGGGGGGCGTCCATAAATTACGTGAGGTGTTTTTTTTAATTTTCTGTCCCTCTCTCCCCCCCTGGTGAGATGTCGTGAGATTTTATTCAACCCCCTCACCCGTCCCCAAATCTCACGGGAGATTTTTCATAATGTGAGTTTCTTACGTAAACGCGTTGGATTGTTATTGTAAAAAGAAAAAAAAATATTGTGAATGATCTTAATCGTATTATGATAACACTTAAGATTAAAACTTAAGCATGTACAATCTGGATTAAATAGACCAAACTAGTGTTTTTTTTTGTTTCAATCAGAAAAAAAATTGCGTGATATTTGCCGAGACCTCCCCTCTCTCCAACGTAAGATTAGATGAGATTTGACTCGACCCCCTCCCCCCTAAAATATCTCACGTAATTTATGGACGCCCCCTAGCTGTCACGGCTCTTTTAAAATTTAATGTAATACTTGAATTGTTTAGGTAAAGTGAGTTTAAAGTGACCTGTCAATAGTCAATCGCTAGCATTAGGTGGAACGAGAGCTCACTTCTCTCGTTTTCATGGTGAGATTCTTACTTCCAACGAGACTATGGGAGTAAGGGGAGAGAGAGTGCATATGAGTCTGCGCATACGCTTATGCACTGCAATAGTTCCTGGGTACTTGGCCCCTGAGCAAGCATAATAAGCCTATAAAGTTCCCACTGCTGGGACCCAGGTCTCCTCTTTGTGAGAGGGCCACTCCCTCTCACAAAGAGGAGACCTGGGTCCCAGCAGTGGCCGTATCCACCACGCAGGCACAGCGCGGATTGGGGGCCCGAGAGTGAAATTCGGTCAGGAGGATATTATAGAACGTGGCGATACAATGGTGACATTAATTTAACACACATATGTATACGTTTTCACATTTTCGTTTCACGAGAAACAATTAATTTCCCATATTTTGTTTAAAAGAGTGTCCATGGAGTTTCTTGCCCGTTCTTCTCCATAGGTACCTACTGCTTTGGAATGGGCAACTAGCTTCATCTCTCTGACTGACCGACACCTTGACAATTCAAAAGTGCCTGTAATTGGTTTATTTGAAATAAATACTTGAGTTTGAGTTTGAGTTTTTCATTTTTATTAAACGTTATTATTTACGCATTTATTTAAATGATAGAAAATAGCATCTGTAGGTACTTAAAGAACTGTCGTGCAGCGGTCATTTGCCGGGGTCACGGATCATAACATTCGCATCAATTAAATTAAAACGAATAAACAATTCTATTAGGATGAAACAACTCCAAAAAGTAGGTGAATTGATTTAATTATTTAGTTAATCTGTTTTTTTTTATATACGGTTTTTTTTAACCTATCAACATGTATATGATTAATGGGCACTAGCCCTACCTGTGTGTTAAATTAATGTCACCGTTGTAGCGCTACGTTGTATAAGGAAGTGTTAAAAGTATACCTTGAGCCCCTGACCCGCGTAGACGACATCTCCTTGCAGATTGTCAGGTATAAGTCTGTAGGGTATCCCGCCCACGGTCATCCTGGAAAATACAGAGAAAACAAATCATTATTGTACGGATAGATCAAGAAAAGTATGCGCTTCGGGAGTCTTCGTCTATTTCCGGAAATACGAACGCGCTATGAGCGCTATGTACAGAGGCCAGCATATCAAGCTACGCCAATATGTCAAAATTTTATAGATTTAAATCTTTATAAAAAAAAGGATGGGGTTCTTATTCAATTGGGAATATTTGACAGTTTGGAGTTTCAGCTTGAAGTCCTGGCGACTGGACTATAAATGGTTGAAGGTACTGAGATGAAATCCGACTCATGCACAGACCATGACTTAGTTTAGGTCATAGGATACTTTTTATTTCGGTAGTACGTTCATGTGGGATAATTTTCAAGCTCTACGCAGGTGAAGTCATTCTCATTTCATTTGTTCATAAACAATTTACATAGTTTTGAACATATACAGGCAATCGCGAGCAAAATAATAATAATAATAATATCCTTGGACATTTCACACAGCGCCATGTCGTCCCAAGCTAAGCAACCTAATGCTTGTGTTATGGTAACGAGATGGCTTGATATACTACTTATATACATTTTTTTTTTTTGTAAATCCATACATATTATAGATAGAAAAACACCCAGACTCGTAACAAATACTTGCAGGTCGTACAAATATTTGTAACCCGCGACATAGAGCGCAGCAGTCAATCGCTCAACCACTGCGCCAACCATGTCGTCAAATACTATACTATAATCACTACATAGTATAAAGCAAAGTAGCTGCCCGCGTCTGTCCTAATGTCTGTATGTATGTATGCTTAGATCTTCAAAACTACACAACGGATTTTGATGCAGTTTTTTTATAATAGATAGAGTGATTCAAGAGGAAGGTCCATATGTATAATAACATGCAATTTCCGTCATCCACGCGGGCGAAGCCGCGGGCAGAAGCTAGTAATGATATTATAAAGAGGAAAGATTTGTATGTATGTTTGTAACGAAAACTCAAAAACTTAACGGATCTGGATGAAACTTGGCACAAAGATAGATTATAGTCTTTTTTTTTTTTTTTATTAAGGCTGGGAAATCATCCAATGACTGCTCCCGCTCTGGGTGGAGCGGAAGGGAGTGTCAGACTCTTACTGACTAAAACCCATCCATGTTCCTTCCGTAGCCCTTTATGTTCCGGGGTAGCGGTAACCCTTTCGGACAATCCCGCTTACCCGGCAGGCTTGGCCCTGAGGGGCCCCTTCATATGCTGACATCTCTTTGAGGCGCGCGTGGAACATATACGCGCCGTACGGCACGGGTCTGGTGCTGATCGGACGGTGAGTCACCCATTACTCACCGCCCGCAGGCCCGCGCCTACGGTGGCCGGGAGTCGTCACGTGGCTCCCGATAGATTATAGTCTGGAATAGCATATAAGCTACTTTTTATCCCTGAAAAATGTACGTTTCCCGCGGGATAATTTCCTACAAACACGCGAAGCGATGCCGCTGGCAAACGCTACTTAGGAATAATTGACATTTTGGGATAGCTTGATGTCTTAGCGTCTGTACTACAAATGGCTGACCCACTTTAGGACATGGAGAATTTTCGAGACCTATGCAGGTGAAATAAGCGAGTAAAACCTAAAATCTACTGACCTGCATGAGTCTATGGGGTAGGGCACTTTGCACAGCACCTTGAGCTGGTCACCAATCCGTCTCACCGCCTCCAGAGGTGTAATGTCCACATTTTGACCTGCAAACAAAAGAAAGGTATACCATTAGAATGAGACGGATAAATATGTATAAAATCACGCCAATCACACTAATATTACAAAGGCGAAAGTTTGCGAGTGTGTGTGTGTGTGTGTGTGTGTGTGTGTGTGTGTGTGTGTGTGTGTGTGTGTTTGTTACTTTGAAACGCAAAAACTACTCAACGGATCTGGATGAAACGCTCGTCCAAAGTTCCAATTATAATAAGGTGTGAGCCATTAGAAGAATGAGGTTTTTGAAGAAAAATATCACATCACGAGAACTTATAAATCAAATATTAAATGTATACAAATCATTCCTACGTATATCCGGCGAGAACCGGCCGTAAGCGGATCAACCGGATAGAAGCGGATTGCGCCGGAATAAACCGGCACAATGCAAATGGCATACTGTGTAGCGTTAGATGCGTCGCCATTTCTGTGAGAATAGATGTTGCTGTTACATACAACAATATCACGCCTGTAAACCCCAAAGGTGTAGGCAGAAGTGCCTATTGTACAGAGGCCAGCACATCAAGTTACCACAATCTGTCAAGTTTCTTTGATAGTATTTCAACTTTATTGCAAAGACATAAGGTTCATTTTTAGTTGAGAAAATTTGACAGTTAGGGATAGCTTGATGTGCTGGCGTCTGTACATCCACATTTTGCTGCACACTGCACCGCCAAATCTGCCTGCCTAGCCTTTTCCCAACTATGTTGGGGTCGGCTTCCAGTCTAACCGAATGCAGCTGACTACCAGTATTTTACATGGAGTGACTGCCTATCTGACCTCCACGACGCTGTAACAGAGTAATACGATACTCCTTGGGTAGACTGGCTGTCAGATTTTCGGGTGCCTGACGACCCGTAACGACTGTCGAGGATGCAAAAATGACGGCCGGGCGGGACCAACGGCTTAACGTGCTTTCCGGACACGGAGGAGACTCGGAATGTATAGATGGTCACCCATCCACGGCCAACCCCTGCAAGTGTAGCTTAAACTGCTCCTCATCACACTATTATTATAAAAGCGAAAGTTTGTGATTAAGTGTGTGCGTCTGTGAGTTTGTATGTTTGTCCGTCCTTCACGCTCAAACGGCTGAACGGATCTGGATGAAACTTGCCACACAGCTAGTTTATGACCTGGATGAACACATATGACATAGGACACTTTTTATCCCTTAGAATTTAACCCTTGGGATAATTTTCAACATCCACGCTAGCGAAGCCGCTGACAGAAGCTAGTACAATATAAATACAGGGAGATTTTTGTCTGTCTGTTCCGGATAATCTTCGAAACTGCTGAACCGATTTTGACGGGACTATCACTGGCAGATTATGATGTTATAAGGCTACTTTAATTTAAGACAAATAATTAGGGTCTTCGGGCAGCTTAAGATTAACTATAAGTCAGGGTTTCTCACGATTTTTTTTCTTTCACTGGTGACAGTAATATCCAAGTAAAACTCAGAAGGAGGGTTACCGCTACCCCGGAACATAAAGGGCTAAGGAAGGAACATGGATGGGTTTTAGTCAGTAAGCGAGTCTGACACTCGCTTCTGCTCCACCCAGAGCGGGAGGAGTCATTTGATGATGTCCTACCCTCAAAAAAAAGAAGGATAATGATTATTACTGCTAAGAACTCCAATAAAACTAGGTACTCCATGAGGAA
Organism: Hyppa rectilinea; assembly: GCA_951799385.1. Taxonomy (NCBI): domain Eukaryota; kingdom Metazoa; phylum Arthropoda; class Insecta; order Lepidoptera; family Noctuidae; genus Hyppa; species Hyppa rectilinea. The sequence continues at coordinate 9,239,580 of OX637329.1, read as the reverse complement.
CCTAGTTTTAAACTTGGGACATGGACATAAACTTAATGGATATATTATATCTAGATTCTGGACCGAGAATACTGAGATGGATAAACTTCGTGCGCATGTTCCGAACTTAGACGGACAGTTTCATGTTGCATGTCTTGAGATTTGATGTAGGCAGATGTTAGGTGAAATAATTTTTGTTTACAAAGTTTGTCTTTGGTTTCGTTTACTGTTTTGAAATCTACTTTTGAAAGTAAGATTCATCATTCTCCTGCCCTTATCCCAATTTATTTGGGGTCGGCGCAACATGTCTTTTTTAACCGACTTCTAAAAAAGGAGGAGGACTGTATATATTTTTTTTTACTATATTTGTTCGCGCATAACTCCGTTGCTTGCCAACCGATTTGAAAAATTCTTTTTTTGTTGGAAAGGGTATACTTCCCAAATGGTCCCATAAAAAGTGCAAAATAAAAACTTTTTTACAAAAAATAAAACCGACATCCAAAAAAAACACTACAGAGTGAAAAATAATTTTTATTTCGGAAGTCGGTGGCAAAAAATGAAAATACAAAACCGTAGACACCGACTTCCGAAATCGAAATTATTTTTCACTCTGTAGTGTTTTTTTTGGAAGTCGGTTTTATTTTTTGTAAAAAAAGTTTTTCATCCATACTATTAGTCGTCATCTCGGTCGTCACTCCCTTTCTAGCCATATCATCTCTCACACAATCCATTCATGAAAGTAAGATTATACTAATTTTTACGATACATATGAACATATATTTTTATGGTACAGTTTAACTACAGTTTTGTGCCGTTTGGGGTAGAAAATCTTGGGTCAAGGGGCCCAAGTGCGCAACTCCTTTTTAAGGAAATTTCTCAGACTGGAGGACGGTTTTTTGGCCAAAGAATTAGCATTGCCATTCAACGTGGCAATGCTGCCAGTCTTCTGGGCACGTTGCCAGATATATACAGAAATGCGGATGAGTATTTTTACGCCTAAGTGTCGTTTTTGTTTTTGTATTTATTTGTATATAGTTAGATAGTCATTTAATTTAAGTTTAAGTTGTTAATATATAGAAAACTAATAAAATTATTATAGATAGTTAATATGAACTAGCTCTATTTATTAAGGAGCTGTAACAATAAACAATTTATACCATTATACTATATTTTTCACTTTATAGACACTTTTTATTTTATTTTATTTTATTTTATTTATTTAAGGAAAAACAAACAGTAGCACAATAAGAGATAGTTACAAAATCTAAAATATAACATTTTGAACAATTATGCTACCCACTACGTTCTCCACAGATTACCATTTAAAGTACTTAAAACTAGCTAGTAACACATACATTACTTAAATAATTCAGCAAAAGAGCATTGTACAGAAAAAGAGCATTGTACAGAAAAAAAATAAATAAAAAATAAGTATTGTACAGACGCCAGCACAACAAGTCACAACAAACCGCCAAATCTTCTCAATCGATACCGAACTCAAGGATTAACCTATTAAGGTTCAAAATCACTTGGAGAAACCTGACAGTCCGGTAACCTGATGCGCTGGCGACCATACATTGTAATTATGATTTTAACTCATTATCTTAATTTCTAATTGGGGTGTATAAGGTCTTGCGTTAATTATGTCACACATTGTGTATTGGTTTGTTGGTCTCTTAGGGTTGCTAGGATTTGCTTTTTAAATGCATTTTTATTAAGAAAAAGAATGTCGATTAAATTAAACTCATTATTATATGTCTCGACCAAGCGATGAAGTGGTGAGCGCGATCCAGCGTTGGATTTGCATGTGCTGGTAGCAAATAGACGTCGAGTGCGAACCTCACGTACATGAACTGTTCGAGGAACCAGGTAACATAGACTCCTAACTAAGTCCGGACAGTCAAAATGATTGCGGCACACATTGAACAGAGTCATAACTTCCAGAAGTTTCCGTCTGGACTTTAAGGTCAGGAGGTCATACTTTTTAAGAAGTAAGTGATATGACATTTTATTCCGAAAACACCTATAATTCATAGCACGAAGGTATTTACGTTGTACTAGCTCTAATCTTTCACTATATTTTATGTAAAAAGGGTTCCAAATAGGTACTGCAAACTCTAACTGTGGCCTGATTATTGATTTGTATAAGTGCAAAAAGGTGGAAGGTCGACGAAAATCCCTGGAAGATCTCATGACAAATCCAAACATTTGGTAGGCTTTGTTTACAATTTTATCTATATGAGCATCCAGATGGAGCTTCGAGTCAAGAAGAACACCAAGATCGCGGAGAGAACTAACTTTACTAATTGGCGTATTAGCAAGACGATATTCGAACTCAGTAACATTCTTTTTTTTGGTAAATGTTATAACATGACACTTTGGAAGACTGAGGTAAAGCTTGTTGGAAGTACAGTAGTGAGAAAAACGGTCTAAATCCTGCTGGAAGTTAAAACAATCTACTTTATCAGAAATAATTTTATAGACCTTTAAATCATCCGCGTAAAGAAGAAATTTTGAATTTTGAAAACATTCTTTTATGTCGTTAATATATAAAATAAATAATAAAGGGCCTAAAATGGAACCTTGGGGTACACCGGAGGTGACCCGAAAAGAGCTAGATTCAAAGCCATTAACAACCACCTTTTGTGTTCTGTTTGTTATGTAAGATATAAACCACCGTAGAAGGTCCCCTCTGATTCCATTGTAAGCAATTTTATTAAGTAGAAGTGTGTGGTCAAGTTTATCGAAAGCCTTCTGAAAATCTGTGTAAACCGCATCAATTTGCTGTCTATTATCGAGACTATCAAATAGCTGGGACGTGAAAAGGAGGAGGTTGCTAACGCAAGATCTATCTTTAACAAAGCCATGCTGTTCTTTTATTAAAACACTGCGAATAGCAGGATATAATTTCTTATGTACCAATCGCTCAAATAGCTTGGAAAAAGCAGATAGTATAGAGATAGGTCGATAGGTCACTACGTCATGCTTGGAGCCACTCTTATGAACTGGTACAATATTTGCATGTTTCCAAACTTCAGGGAAAATACCACATGATAAACATTTATTATATAATATAAGTAAAGGATAACATAATGTATCACACGTGTTTTTTAGAAAAATCGAAGGTATCCCATCAGGACCAGGACCTTTAGTTGAATCAAGTGATTTTAGTTCTTTTTGTATTTCACTAAGGGATAGTTGCAGTTGGCATAAGAAGACATCGTGCTCAGCATTTGTAGATGGTGGTTCCCAAGAGTTACAGTCAAATGTAGAGGGCTCATATGCAGACTGGAAAAATGTAGCAAACAAGTTGCAAGTAGTAATAGGATCGTTGGATGAAATTTGATTGTAATGAACCGTGGATGGGATTTTATTTGAAGTTTTACGGCTAGCAACGTACGACCAGAATATCTTAGTATTGGTAGCAACATTGTCTTCAATTGCATTAATATATTTATTAAAGCAAATGTCTACTATTTTTTTAAAATTTTTCCTGTGACTCGAGAATACCTCATAGTCATAGTTTTCTATAGTTTTATTTCACTTTTTGTAGTAAACTTATAAAAGAAAATAAACAATAGATAAGCTGGAATCCAAAAAGGGCGAATCTGTGTATAGAGCCCAGGACAGCAAGCTACCCCAATCTGTCAAATTTCTTTAATAGATTTTCAACTTTATAACAAAAGAATAAGGTTCATGTTCAATTGGGAATATTTGACAGTTTGGGATAGCTTGATGGAGAGGAAGGGAGTGTCAGACTCGTTCTGACTAAAACCTATCCATGTTCCTTCCTTAACCCTTTATGTTCCGGGGTGGCGGTAACCCTTTCGGACTGTCCTGCTGACTCAATACCTGGGGCGGACCCCAACAATATGTGAATATTGTAATAATTCAGAGAATTTTGGATGCCACCGTACGGACACACAGCCTGAGGCATACAGGATATTGTACAAGGCTCCGATAGTCGTAGTTTCCTGCAGATTTTGTGAGTGATAGAATTGACTATTTAAAACGGTCAAAAATAAAGTACGAAATCCCAAAGAAAAAAGACCGCTCGTCTTAAAAACTCCCATCGCCGTACAGAAATTAAATATTATGCGAAGATATAATTGTAAAATTGCATATAATGCTAATAAGTATTCAGTTTGATTCTTAAAATCTGTGACGTCACATTGTTAGATATATTTCTTACAAATCACGTACAAATTTGACGTTTTGACAGTTCATAAAAAGTAACGTTATTGACTACCCTTTCAAAAATCCAATTCGGCGACGTGTTTGGCGCCATCACTAGCGTCCAACCATCCCATCAGTGTGTGTTGATGTGTAAATACCAAGTTGCATAAAAATACAACAAATCAAATTCAACATGTTTAGAGTCAAGTTCTTCCAACTAAACAGACTGCTGTGCTGCTGGGGAGTTTGTTGCGCCACTTCTTCTTCCCAGCTAAAGCACTAGGAAGTGGTGAAGGGTGGGCGTTTTTGGGGGACTGTCTTATGTAACTTTGACCTTCAAAAAGTGCTGATCTTCAGCCTAATTTGAATAAATGACTTTTGAGTTTTGAGTTTGAACATGGCCGACTCTAGCACAAATCTATGTCACCGTTATGTGACTAGGTTATATCATTTCAATGTATATCGAAAATGAAGAAGAGCATAAATCAACAAGAACATTTTAGAGAATGCTGTATGCACCGCATCGCTCGCGGCATAGAGGATATTGTACGCGAGACAGCGGCCCTCAACATAATTACGGTCGAAGCATTATGCTGGGCGATGGCCGTTTTACGCGGATGTGACGCATATTTTCCCAAAACTTGTTTTTTTTTTTACTGCGACATGTTTGCCGCAAATAAACATATTTTCTTAATCTTTTATTTTTGTTCTTTCAACACATAAAAACAATGTTTTATTGATGGGGTTCGTGGATAAATATTAACAGATTTAAGCAGTGATAGCTTAGTAGAGTGACCAGTTACTGGGTTGTGGAAGGCAGATAGGCAGTCGCTCCATGTAAAATACTGGTATTCAGCTGCATCCAGTTAGACTGGAAGCCGACCCCAACATAGTTGGGAAAAGGCTAGGCAGATGATGAGTGACCGTCGGACTGCCAAGTCATAGGTCTCCGGTTCGAACCCAAGGCACCTCTGATTTCTCGGATTCATGTCCGTATTATATAATTATGACTTGCTTAAAAACCGGTGAAGGAAAACGACGTGAGAAAAATGCTTGATAAGATATTTCGCAACAGCATGTGAAGTTAAGTCAAAGGCCCATGGGCAGCATAAAAACTCTGACACCAGGTTAGACACCACACGAAAAAGAAAAAACAGATTATTCGATCGAACGTTAAGTTTCGATTGCCGCGATAGGGTGTATGAATATCGACGCCCATGTTTCGTAGCGTCTAGATGTATGGTGTTCGCTTACACCACGCTGCAAAAAGTAGCGAGATCGTGCGACTCTGGCTTATTGTTGCGACTCTGCAACTCTGCTCTGGGGGTCTAGACAAAATCACATTTTCACTCACGATAACGAAATTAGATAAATCGAAAATATATGGAATTGGCATAAGCTTTCGAAATATCACCTAATCAATCGTTTTCGATCGCTAAGTGCAAGACAATGTCAAATTGTGTAACGAAACTCGATCAACATTCCCATACAAATGCGTTGACAAGTGGCGTTCTTGACAATCCGAATCGCTGAGATGACGAATTGTTTGATTAAGAATTTTCAAAATCGAATCGACACGGAGCGATTAACACTCATTTAGACCCCATGGTACGTGAAGTAGTAGTCGCATATCACATAGTGTATATGTATATCTCAGATTACAAAGTAGCTCTGCATACATGTTGAAAACTGAATGCTCGAACTATTGCGATATCGCTTAACAAACTATCTGACTAGCATACTTGCCAAGCATAAGTTTCTAGCGTACTACACAGGTGGAGAGGGTTCTGCGAGATATAACAGTGGTACTAAGAAGTAATATGGAGGAGTTCGTGGCTTTGTAATAACAGCCGCACAGATCGATCCATCAGGTTAAGCTACACTTTTTGGGGTTGGCCGTGGATGGGTGACCATCTTTACATACCGAGACTCCTCCATGCTTCGGAAAGCACGTTAAGCCGTTGGTCCCGGCTGTCATTTGTAAATTTTTGACAGTCGTTATGGGTCGCCAAATGGCCGAAAAACTGACAGCCCGTCTTAGTAAGGGGTATCGTATTACCCAGTTACTGGCTTGTGGAGGTCAGATAGGCAGTCGCTCCATGTAAAATACTGGTTTTCAGCTGCATCCGGTTAGACTGGAAGACCCCAACATAGGTGGGAACAGGGTAGGCAGATGGTGATTACATATTTGATTTTTGACCGTTTCAAATATAGTCAATTTAATAAATCTAATACAAGATCCCACACTTAGAACGTTCATCTACGACCACTAGTACAACGAGCCACTAATACAATATATTAAAAACTGACCACCTCGGGGCGATGGCCCAGCATGGCCGAACATGGCCCAACATGCGAGACAGGAAGTTTTCAGGACATTGTCACGATGTGGCCCGCGGCGGGAAGGATATTGTAGTTGAGAGAGTGATTCTCAAAGTTGTATCAGTGTTACCAGCCGGTCGATTCTGAAAAAATTGCACTGTGAGAACATAAGTGAAGTGAACGTGAAGTTCCAGCTAATGCTAGGGATTGACACTATTTATAGCTCATTTTAAACTCACTACACCTATACATATAATCACGGTGAGATTTTAACAGAATTGCATTGCTGTTGAGGTTGTGTACAGAGGCCAGCACATCAAGCTATCCCTAACTGTCAAATTTTCTCAATTAAAAATAAACCTTATGCCTTTGCAATAAAGTTGAAATACTATCAAAGAAATTTGACAGATTGTGGTAATTTGATGTGCTGGCCTCTGTACAAAATGGAACCAGACATCATTTAATGTCGTAGTTTATCATATGTCGATTTCGAGTTACGACAATAGCTTCCACATAAAGGGTAAGCATATGCTGTCGCGGACTTTTATATAGAACTGTTTAAGACAAACAATCTAACAATACATTAGCTTCGGGTAACTCTAACAGTTTAGGCAGCGCACGCCAAGATAGGTCACAGAGGGCAGAGATTTTGCCGACTTACTTGATACTTATTTTTATATCATGGCCAAATTACGCAAAGTATGTAAAAATTGTAGCCTTTGTGTTATTCAGATATATAAGCTATATTATTGAGAAGTTTCATCGAAATCTGTTCAGCCGTTTTTGCCACAAAAAGGAACAAACATCCATCCATCCATCCTCACAAACTTTCCCATTTATAATATTAAAGTAGGAAGTAGGATATGTTTAATTCTGCCTCTTTTAACAAAAGTTTCTTAAGTAAATTAACTACAAATACAGTTTATACGTTTAAATTAATTCTAGACACAACTTGCAATTCAAACTAAAATGAGAAACAAGATACATTTAATTTAAAATATAAATAATCATTAAGCTCTTCCCCCAAGCCCCCAATAAGGGGGAAATGGGACTAAATTATGTCCCATTAACAGAAAATGGGGATCATAAGATAGCTCTAATAGGGAATTACGTTATCAAAATAACTTGGGTCTTACGTAGAGGGAATTGTCGTCAATATCATCGTTAAAGTCCACTGTTGGCTTCTTAACTTTTTTTTAATTTGAACATAATAAACACTGTTCACAAATAATGATAGGTGATCGTACAGTCAGGGATATACAAATAGTAAGGCTCGACCGAGATGGGTTTTTCGTTCTCGGCCGAGACCGAGACCGAGACCGAGAATAAAATAATATCTCGGCCGAGACCGAGAGCCGAGAACGAGAATAGAAAAAGCGTGAAATTTTTTTTTTATACTGTTTGCTTTTTAATACACTACTAATTGTTTAACAAAATTAATTGTTTTAATAATTAAAGTTAAATAACATTATATTATAACATAAAAAAAGCAATTTTTCGGCATTTTCGCCCTTCAAAGAATGTCGTCTCTCGTCATACAATTGTCCAGCTTTGCTAAAAAGTTGTTCACTTGCTACGCTAGTAGGCGGCGCAGATAAAAACTTATTTGCTGCGGGCTTAAGCACCTTATAAGGCGACGAAAACCAATACTCAAAAATATTAGCATTTCTTTGCAGTCTTGGCTCTCTAAGAAAGCTTTCTAGCGCTATTTCGATCACAGAGCTTGAACTGTATTCGTCATTGGTCATTGGCTCGTCTTCCAACTCTATCGAATCATGAGCTGCCCATAAGTTGGATTGACTTGTTGCAGCCATGTTTGACGAGTTAGTTGAAGATGCCCATGTCGTCTCACGAGAATCTGATCCTACATTTTCATTGAGAGTGAGAGTCTCGATAATATGAAGTTTGGCTGAGTTAACTTCGCTTTCAGTTAGATATTTAGTTTTAAACCGTGGATCGATCAGTGTTGCAGTAACTAGTGGCAAACAACTTTTAACAAATGAAAACCGCTGATTAAGTGCATCCAGTAGCTTGCTCTTCATCGTCTCTGCGTGATTTCCAATTTCATTATCATCTTCCTGGTCATTAAAGGACTGAATGTTTTGTGTTGGCGCCAATTTTCCATTCAACATTGCCACCAACGGTATTACCACTGAAACACAGGACGAGTCGGAAGAGATATCCAACGTGGCTTGGTAAAAGCATTGCAAAACGTTCACTATATCTTTCATGAAATTCCATTCATCACTGTTAATTTCTAGTATGCCTCCTTTTTCAATACGGTATAGGTTCAAAGCATTTTTTTGCTCAAGCAGTCGTTCCATCATTAAGTAGGTACTATTCCACCGAGTTTCGACATCTTGAAAAAGCGCATGCTCCGGTAAATTTAAGGTTTTTTGAAAGGTACTTAAATGTCTTCGAGCTTGTTCACTCCTGTGAAAATGGCCGACTACTTTATGACATTTTTTTATCAGCGTTTCAACTTCTGCAACCGAAAAAATGGCATCATGGATCGTCAACTGCAGAGTATGAGCAACACAACCCAACGATGTGAATTCAGCTACTCGAGTGGCGCGGACCATGTTGCGAGCGTTGTCTCGTACAGCCAAGTGAACTTTTTTTGCAATGTTATAAGTTTCGGCAATTTCTTTGAGTTTTTCTGCTATATAATCGCCAGTGTGGTCGTCTTCCAGAACAGTCGCAGCCAGCACCACTTTAAGGCGCTGTTCTTTCCGAACGAAATGGGCAGTAAAACTCAGCAGCGAACAAGTTTTTGTAGGATTTGACCATATATCAGTAGTAAAACTTATCCAATCAGCTTTCATTAACAGAGATACCACTTTGGCTTGAACCTTTTCATATGTTTCAGGCATTAACTGACTGCGAAAGTATTTTTCGGACTTCAATTTGTATCGTTTTGGCCCAGATGGATCAGCGAAATTCAAACGTTTAAATCCTTCACCTGACACTGTAGTATAAGGTTGCATGTCCACAATTATGTAATCCATAATTGCTTTATCAATTCGTTTGACAATCTGATGATCATCAGGCCATTTTGCTGAAGGCGGATGAGATATTAATTGTTCTATAGTAGGTTGATGCTTTTTATCATTATTATCAATATTAAGGCGCACGGGCTTTGAAATAGCCGGTTTCAAACTATTTTCGTGAGCAATTTCAGCCAGTTTATTCTCATAGTGTTCATATTCAGATGAATGATATTTCGACAGGTGCAGTTTCAAACCTTTGATAGTCTGATGTTTGGGCTGAGGACTGCCTAATGACACCGTTTTACTACACGACTTACAAGTAGCCTTTGATGGATGTAATACAATATTTTATTTTCATAATATTCCCAAAAAGGATTTACTTTAGGCATATTTAGTTTTCATCTGCAACAATACAATATTATACCTTCTTAGTAAACATAAACATTAAATCGAAACAAAACTGAAAAAATAGCACCTGATAAGATTGTTGTTTAAAAAACAAATAAGTCGTTAACTTAGATCAAAACCAATTTTCGATTAATTTTACTAAGAAACGGTACCTAACCTACGTATCGTATTTGATTTTAGCAAAAAGCTTTGCAAGTGCTATAGGTACCTATTGACAAACAAACCATGTGTTTAGTTATTTTTAATTGTAGGTATTTTATTAATTATAAACCTTACGTATTTTCAGCAAAAAACATACGCATAACGTCACAAAACCCTATCAATCTGTAATATATATTTAATTTACTTATATTTATAAAACAACTTACCCGCTTTATATTCCACCGCAAAACTATAAGTAATGATCTTGCTTTCACCAAACCAGTGTAATTAATCAATTTACAAGTATCAACAACAAGTAATCACAGCAAGTAGCAACACAACACTTAAAAGAACTTATTTTAATTTACTGTGTTAAAACAAACTTCCACTCATTACTATTGTAAACATAAACAATTACAAATACTGCTCGAATGGGGCGAAAGCGGCCGGCCGCAGTTCGCCAGCCGGGACTTCAACCAATCACAATTCAGCTCTCTCACGCACTTACACCAATCGACTACGCGCTGCGGCGCGTTGACACGCGCGGTAAAATTTGAATGCCGATCCGAACAATGTTACAATCTCGGTCATGACCGAGAATCTCGGCTATAATTAGCCGAGAACCGAGACAAGTTTCTCGGTTGGATTTGTAGCCGAGAATGCCGAGACCGAGACCGAGACCGAGATCTCGGTCGAGCCTTAACAAATAGTATTAAGCATATTAGCACACTATGTTAATTAGCCAGTCTTTCCAAGGGGTATCGTATTACCCAGTTACTGACTGGGTTGTGGAGGTCAGATAGGCAGTCGCTTCATGTAGAATACTGGTATTCAGCTGCATCCGGTTAGACTTGAAGCCGTTGACTAGTTGGGAAAAGGCTAGGCAGATTGATTTTACTTACTAGATTTCACCCACGACTTCGTCCGAAATATATCCTATAACACTTGGTAATATTGAAAGAAATCTCTCAATCTCTGGACCACTCGTTATAACACTCGGCCGATTTAATATTAAAATTCCAAAACAACGAACTGCGATTCGTTCATTCATAAAAAATAAAAAGTAGTATAAAAAGTGCTCCACGAAACTTTAAAATTTAAATTCAAAAGTGGTAAGTACTATGTCAAAGTTTGAGAACCACTGTGTTCAACAAATAGTTAGTTCGCCCCGAGCTGTCTAGCAATAAAAGTAGTTTCATACCAAATGGGTATCTTTCGGTGTGTTGTTTATATTTACTTTTTATATTGAATTTTATTTCAAAGAGAAATGCGTATGGGGTATTTCTTGTGGTGAATGGTGATTTTAGGGTTAAGTTTTGATATATTTTAGCTTTTTGCACACAAAAAAGCCAAGCTTCAAAGCAGCGTTGCTGTCTATACGCATAGTCAGAAGCCCGAGAAACTCCTCTTCTTTTCGTATGGTTAGCGACTAACCTGGTGTCAGAGTTTTAATGCTGCCCATGGGCCTCTGACTTAGCTTCACATGCTGTTGAGAAATATCTCTCAGGCCTCACGATGTTTTCCTTCACCGATTTTTAAACAAGTGATGATTATACAATACGCACATGGATCCGTAAAATCAGAGGTGCGTGCCTTGGGTTCGAACTCGAGACCTATGACTTGGCAGTCCGACGGTCACACCACTAGGCTATCACTACTTGTACCATGTGACACTGTATCGTGGGCTTGTTGTCATAGAGGCGTGATATGGTGTTTGATATTCATAGCACTTAGCGATCGAAAACGATTGATCACGTGACATTTCGAAAGCTAATGCCAATTCCATACATTTCGGATTTATCTAATTTCGTTATCGTTTATGAATGGCTTGTGTCCCCCAAGGTGGCCCCAAGGTGTAGATATGAGATGTCAGCATATGAAGGAGCCCGTTAGGGCCGAGCCTGCCGGATAAGCGGGATTGTCCGAAAGGGTTACCGCTACCCCGGAACATAAAGGGCTAAGGAAGGGGCATGGATGGGTTTTAGTCAGTAAGAGTCTGATACTACCGTGTGCTCCACCCAGAGCGGGAGGAGTCATTTGATGATTTCCCACCCTCAAAAAAAAAAGATGTAGTTTGTTAACTTACTGTCGTACTATCGTCTCGGCCTTGAGTAATACACCCCTGTCTATCCTTTCTAGGAAACAGACGTGATGTTATATATTATTTATATATAACCCACATGAAGGTAGAAAGAAACTTTCGCAAGTTAATCCGAGGGTATTTGGAAAATCTTTTGTTTCCCGAGATTTGAGGTCCTCGATCCGATTAAGGGATTTTTGGATCGAAATTGTTCGCAACACTGGTGTAGTTTGTTATTTTATAGTTTAGTAACCAATGTTTCTTTTTGGTTAACCTTTATTTCTGATGTTTTTGTTAGAGGGATGAGATTTTTGAGCGGTATAAGGGAATAGGATAAAGTAAGACATGTGACTAAAATATTGACGAGCAAGTGTTGCAAGTGGCGCCATCTAGTTTTTAAGAAGTTATTGGAATCACCGAAAAGGTCGGATAAGAGTGACACTGGCTGGTGACTATCTCTCTATTCCTTTTGTAACATCAAATACGTAATTTGTAAAGAAAAATTGAAAATACAGGACATATGGATGGATGTTTAGAATGAAATTAAAGGAAAGGGTGTTTAGATACTTTTTGGTGAACTTAGAAAAATAATTGATTTCCAGCAACTAAGCTAGTTTATGTAAAACATGAGAAAAGACAAGATGTTTTAAGTTTTTGCCTTAGAGCATTAGGTTAAATGCTCTAAGGTTTTTGCAGACTCAAACACAAAGCCTTTACTTCAAAAAAAAACAATTAAGTACAGGCACTTTTGATTTGTCAAGGGATCGGTCAGTAAAGGGTTACCGCTACCCCGGAACATAAAGGGGAACATAAATTTCTTTCTTTCTTTCTTTCTTTCTATACTCCCTTCTGCTCCACCCAGAGCGGAAGATTTGATGATTTCCCAATCTCAAAAAAAAAAGATATGATTTATAGCGTGATGGTTGATAGGGCAATATGGAAGAAGACACCAAGTGACATGGGACCAGGCTAGATTATGATTTCAAAATATTGTGGAAGTATTCTGTTATATGAGTTTTGTTTTTTATGCCACTTCGCGTATGTTGATGGTGTTCTAATATTCACAAAGCAAGTTGTAACTAGTGTAAGTACTCAAAGCATAGAATAAATCATAACCCGCCTATTAGGTTGGCCGGAGTCGAGTAAAAAAAAAACGAGATTGCACTCAAAGTCCTGTTCTATAAAAAAATTGCAAACACATATTTCGAATTTAAATATATCATAATTTTAAAAAAATCGACTTGAAATAAAACGATTTGACTTTGCCTTTTATACAAAAAAAAATAAAAATCTAATATCAAGATAAAAACCCTAAGATGTACTTGTATTCGATTGCCTTTATGGAATTGAGTTCATATTAGATTTTTTATTACGATATTAGATTTTTATTTTTACAGAATCGATCAGCAAGAATAGATTTGATATGACAATCTCGTGTGACCTGAGAGGCTTCGCGTCGACTATTTGATTGAAGAGCATTAACATGACTTCGTTACAAGCAATTGGGTAGACAAAAATAAAGACAGAGGTGCGGTGGAGTCAACAAAGCAACGTAATTCTTATTTTTTTGGTGAATTTTGGTAAAAAAATATACTGTGTACCTATCTAAGACAAGAGACAAAGCAAAAACGCTGATCTAGACTTTGCTAATTTATTTAATTACAAATACACACCTACAAATATGTGTATTCGTAATTCAATAAATATTTACACTTAGTTTCCTATTGCACCTACCACTGTTTATCTCTGCATCACCCAAAGGTTAACTGGTAGAAAATGCCTATGGCATTAACTCGGCATCTGTGCTTAAAGTATAAAAAAAACACGCCAAGCGTGGCATCAGTATCCTCAGAAATGCATCATTTAAAAGATTTACAGAAGCTGAGAAAGAAGATCTGACTCAAACTTTTTAGAGGAAGGCGACTCCATGCCTCTCCGTGTTCCCCTCATATTTGCTTGTATGTCATAAACTCAATTGTGATAGACTATCGAGTCACGCGGTCCTACTCGTTAAGTGCCATATTATTGTAGTGTTATAACTACAAGTATTAATACAATCAAAAGTAATTTATTAAAACAAGACTAAAATTCAGCACTTTTTAATATAATATAATATAATATCCTTGGACATTTCACACAACGCCATATAGTCCCAAGCTAAACAACCTATTGCTTGTGTTATGGTAACGCGATGGCTGATAAACTACTTATATCTTGAACGTCATAATAACTTATGGCCCCCAAATCACCCGCCACAGTCAGAGTAAAATCATTTATTTCAAATAGGCACAAGTAAGGCACTTATGAACGTCAAAATGAACAAGAAATAGAATTGATTCTAGTCGCCCCTTCCAAAAGGTAGTTTCGTATGGAGAAGAATGGGCAAGAAACCCCACTCCATTCACCACTTCCTAGTGCTTTAGCTGGGAAGAAGATGTGGCGCAACAAACTCCCCAGCAGCACAGCTGTCTGTTCATTCACCATCTCGTTGGCCTAGTAAAGAGATTCCCCAACTTATTTAGTCTACTGCCCACTTTGAAAACAAATTATTTTTCAACACCCCCATTATTTCACTGGCCTGGCAAAAAAAAAAGGCCTGCACCGCTCACAATATATGTATGTATGTATATATATGATATATATTATAGTTATCTATTATAGTAAATAATTATGTATGTTATCTATTATAGAATAAACTGTTATTATAAGGTTTTAACCTATTAATGTACCCATTTTATTCAAAAGTCTCAATGTTTTGTATGTTCCTACTATTTAAAGCACCTACCATCTAATCTCTTCACCACTCTTGGTTGACCGGTAGAGAATGCCTAAGGCTAATAAACTGTTATTATAAGGTTTTAACCTATTAATGTACCCATTTTATTCAAAAGTCTCAATGTTTTGTATGTTCCTACTATTTAAAGCACCTACCATCTAATCTCTTCACCACTCTTGGTTGACCGGTAGAGAATGCCTAAGGCATTATGCCTTTGTATTTCCTAGTCCGCCTTAGTACCTTTATTGTGTGCGAAAAGTTTAAATAAATGAATACAGGGCTTATCGCCCACTTTTTAAAAGGCTGGTCTAGTGGACACAAGAGCGACTGCAGTGCGTGCTCTCCAAGACTCCTGGAGTGATACTCGATCCCCAGAAGTGTCGAAAATCGAGTATCACCCCTCTTTGTGGGACATTGAGTAATTTAATTAGCAATTTCTAAGTAGCGAGAGTGCGTGCCGGTGGGTGGCAATAGGTTCGCCCTAATAACGTGAGTCAGAGATGTATCCAATACAGGTGAAGTGTTTTGTTAGAATTGTGACTATACCGGGTAACAGGTAGGTTTTGATAGCCTTGTGGTGTGACCGTCAGACTGCCAAGTCATAGGTTTCGAGTTCGAACCCAAGGCACCGCTGATTTTGCGGATTCATGTGCGTATTGTATAATTATCACTTGCTTAAAAACCGGTGAAGGAAAACATCGTAAGGAAACCAACATGTCTGAGAGATATTTCTCAACAGCATGTGAAGCTAAGTCAGAGGCCCATGGGCAGTGTAAAAATTCTGACACCAGGTTAGTAGCTAACCACACGAAAAGAAGAAAAGATTGTATTGTACACATAAACCTTCCGGAATCTATACTAATATTATAAACAGGAAAGAATGTTTGTAACGAATAAACTCAAAAATTACTTAAAGGATCTGGATGAAACTTGGCACAAAGATAGATTATAGTCTAAAATAGCATATAAGCTATGTTTTATTCCGGAAAAATTTACGGTTACTATGGGATAATTTCCTACATACACGCGGGCGAAGCCGCTGGCTAAAGTTAGTATTCTATAAATCATGGCGAAAACCGCCTCAAAAACCTCACGATGTTTTTCTCACACAGTCTCACTCTCACACTTTTCAGAGGAATTTCTCAGTAGCAGCCCAGACTCCAGGATTGTCCGAAAGGGTTACCGCTACCCCGGAACATAAAGGGCTACGGAAGGAACATGGATGGGTTTTAGTCAGTAAGAGTCTGACACTCCCTTCCGCTCCACCCAGAGCAGGAGAAGTCATTGGATGATTTCCTAGCCTTAAAAAAAAGCCCAGTGTCTGAATTTGTGTCTGGTATAAGGCAATAGGCTCGCCCCATATTACATGGGACTTAAACATAATTGGCGAAATGTGGGTATACTACAGGTACACCTCTGCCTAGACCTTTGTTAAATACAAGCGTGAGGTTATATTTTTTGCTATACAGTAGCCTACTACTCTCTATTCTGCGACTATTTCGCTAAAAGCTATACAGACTGACGGTACAGGCAAACGCTCTTAAACTAAGCTTTTAAACCGGGCGGAGTGTAGAATAGCACTTATGCGTTGAATGGGGCTCTTGCTTATCCTAAAACATCACGCTACTGTCCCTGTGAGGTGGGTAGAACTGATAACGGTGGAGTTTCTTGCCCATTCTTCTCCACACGAAACTACCTTTTGGAAGGGGCGACTAGAATCAATTCTATTACTTGTTCATTTTGACGTTCAAAAGTGCCTTACTTGTGCCTATTTGAAATAAATGAGTTGACTTTGACTTTGACTTAAAAGATGATGGTGTTACTGTGGTCGTCAATCCTTTCTTCATTCATAATCGTCTTGTACTAACGATGAGCCCCTGCTTCGTAGTGATTTTATGACTGTCAAGCATGGCTATTTCTTCATTATACATATTTAAGTTTAATATAATTGTTTTACCTAGCACTGATAGCCTAGTGGTGTGACCGTCGGACTGCCAAGTCATAGGTCTTTTTTTTTTAAGGTTGGGAAATCATCCAATGACTTCTCCCGCTCTGGGTGAAGCGGAAGGGAGTGTCAGACTCTTACTGACTAAAACCCATCCATGTTCCTTCCTTAGCCCTTTATGTTCCGGGGCAGCGGTAACCCTTTCGGACAATGCCGCTTACTCGGCAGGCTTGGCCCTGAGGGGCCCCTTCATATGCTGACATTTCTTTGAGGCGCGCGTGGAACATCTACGCGCCGTCCGGCACGGGCCTGGTCCTGATCGGGCGGTGAGTCACCCATTACTCACCGTCCGCAGGCCCGCGCCTACGGTGGCGTCTCCTGGGCGGCTGGGACGGGAGGACCTTTCTCTCTCCCATCCCACCACCTCCTTCGCGAGCATGACTGTTTCCCAGAAGGAGGTGACTGCCTCCCACTCCCTCTCGCTTCGGACTATGGCTTGCACCAGGGCTGGGCGCGAGAGGTCGCCGCCGCCGATAGCCTCTACGAGGACACGGCGGTGCTCCGCACAAGCGGCCAAAGCAAAGCCAACGTCACGTGGACACGTGGTGTTCCCAGGCGGTCACCCATCCAAGTACTGACCACGCCCGACGTTGCTTAACTTCGGTGATCGGACGAGGCAAAAGTCTAGAGTTCGACCCCACGACCTACAACTTGAAGTTGTAGGTCGGTGTTCGGTTATTATTCCAAAAATGTAAAAAAAAAAATAGTAAAGTAGGTTTTATGCTATCACACTAATATTATAAAAGCGATTGTTTGTGAGTGAGTCTGTATGTTTGTCCGTTACTTCACGCTCAAACGGCTAAACGGATCTGGATGAAACTTGGCACAGAGGTAGTTTATGACCTGGATTAACACATAGGATACTTTTCATCCCGGTATGAATTCCCTTGGGATGATTTCAGACCTCCACGCGGGCGAAGCCGCTGGCAGCGGCTAGTTTCAGATATCCATGAATTAAAATATGTACAGACGCCAGCACATCAAGCTATCCCTAACTGTCAAATTTTCTCAATTAAAAATGAACCTTATGTCTTTGCAATAAAGTTGAAATACCATCAAAGAAATTTGACAGATTGTGGTAACTTGATGTGCTGGCCTCTGTACGTCGATAATGTGGAAAAAGCTGATGCAAAACAGAGCCTTAACATGTTGGAGTTTCGACTGTTTTCACAATTTATTTAATTAGTGAGTAAAAGGTTCTACAAATTCAATTTCAACTATTACTCGGGTGAAATTAAGGCTTTGCTATCAGCTGATTACTTTTAATAGTTATTTAATTAATTAGTTTTACACCATTTTATTGATAGATATGTGTGAAGTTACGTCACTGAACTTCTGAACGCCAGAGCATAAAAGCACGCGCGTGCCCTCCACGCCAAGCTACAAATTTATTTCTTCTTGTTATCATGAATTTCCCAATATCCATGGTGTCTTTTAATTTGTTTCATGTCATTAAATACTTCCGAGAGCTTCTAATTGTAAGATATCTAAATAAACACACACAAAAATAATTACTTGATTGTTCATTTCGTGTTATTATTTATATTTTTTTTATATTCGTAGATGATTTACCATAACGCTTAGACAAATATCCAATAACATTATTTTTATTACTAAACCACTTAGCAATTTCACTAACCCCTAACATCATAAAAAGCTAAATAATTGCCCGGGACTTGAAGCAATCGAATTTACCAGCCCTAATCCCAAGGGCTACCAATAATATTCATATATCATTCACAAATCGTACAATTTGTTTTTATTATGTGACAACCATAGGCGGACACTGGCAGGGTTGCCACGTACTCCGCCGCGTACGTGATAAAGACAATACTCCGTTTATTATAACAATAGACGAATAACGGCTAAAAAACGACAGTTATTGTGTAATATTGTTGACATAACTGAATTTTACAGTTGTTTTTTTTTAATGTAAATGGTAAATAGATTAAATTGCTTCGTATTTAACGTGAAATAACGAGTTTAAATATACGTCTATATAGAAATAACGAAAGGGTGATATGATAACCGTTATTTGTCTAATGTTATAACAAACGGACTATAGGCAGTCAGCAGTAGTATGATAGCCCTTGGTAGAACTGGTTATCAGACTTTCAGGCTTTAGAGAGTACACGCAACGGCTTTCAAAGATCTAGGAATGACAGCCGGGATCATTAGCCAAACGTGATTTCCGAGGAACGAAGTAGTCTCGGTATATAATGGATGGTCACCCATCCACGGACTGACCCCGGCAAGCGTAGTTTTACTTTATCTGTACCGTCTGTTATTTAACCACGAGTAGCGTCTAATCATTCACGAATCGTATACTTTTTATTATATGCCAACCATAGGCGGACACTCGCAGGGTTGTCGCGTACTCCAAAGTTAAGTTTTAATTCATTTTGAGTGAGTTTTGTAATTTTCTGTTATTAATTTAATGTTGAGGTTACTTTAACTTTCGTGGAAATGGAGATTTTGACTTAATATAGTAATTCAGTTTCGTTGTTTGTTCGTTGTGATAATTAATTCAGTAAGTAGGTACAGTACACTTTATGTACCTTTAGTTTGACTCAGAGCTATTATTTCGTAGTAAGGTTTAAGCCAATTTTCGTAGTTTATGCTGATATGAGGTTGACTGTATCAATTTAAATGTACATTACAGTATACATTGTTTGACCAGTCGCTATCTTAAAAAAACCATAATTCTTGTATATTATCAATCAATCTCAACTTTGTTGAGGTCGGCTTCCAGTCTAACCGGATGCAGCTAAATACCGAATAAGTATTTTACATGGAGCGACTGCCTATCTGGCCTCCAAAACCCAGTAACTGGGCAATACGATATCCCTTGGTAAGACTGGCTGTCAGGCTTTCGGGCTTCTGGCGAACTGTAACGACTGTCAAAGACTGACAGCCGGGATCAACGACTTAACGTTCTTTCCGAGGAGTCTCGGTATGTAAAGATGGTCACCGCGTATCTTAACCTGATAGATCGAACCGTGCGGCTATTATTACTTAGCCCATTTTAATTTATATGAAATAATAATCACATCACACAAAAAAAGGTTTTTATTAAGCGAGAGCAGAGACAGCCCTACCTTTTTTATTGAATTGTACTACGTGTATATTAGCTTCTAAAAGGTTGGCAGTATGTGGCAAAATTACTTTACTTATATTGTAGAAATAGAGTGCGCGTGTTAATATACTTAGAGATACTTTACTGATCGTTAAAGCTTTATGAAATGGGAAGCAAAATACTTGAGGAAAACCTTTCTTTGAACACGTTTGTTTCAAGAAATACTTTTATGACTCTAATGATCATATAGGTAAAAATGCTAATAAATACATAAGTTCTGTAACTACGGAACAGTTGGTTCCTTTTTTTAGGGTTTAGGTACCTCAAAAGGAAAAACGGAACCCTTAGTGGATCACTTTGTTGTCTGTCCGTCCGTCTGTCTGTCAAGATCTGTTATCTCGGAAATGCGTAGAGGTATCGAGTTGAAATTAAAATCATATACTTAGTTCTACAGTATCTTAAAGCTGTAAAAAATCAAATTTCTAAGTCAACGTAAAAAAGATAAGGTCGTTTATTTCTTTATAATTTTTAGTACTTATTATGATTTACTTTTTTCAACGTATTTGACGGTAGGGACATACGATTATATAGTCATTACATTAACGTTATGACTTGAGAATTCAATAACATTTTAATACAACCTTAATTTGAATAAAATAACATTAAAATATGTACATTTAATTTACATATTATTTGGCATGGCATTCTTACTTTGCCAGCCCTATTGTACATTCTCAAAGACTTCATCAAATTACTGTTACAAACGGAATTGCCACTTAAACTCCTCAATAGATGGCGCTGTTACAAGTATGGCGAAACATTTGAGAATGGAACAATTTGTTTGAGGCGCTGAATCGCGCAAACGAAATTTGCGTAAATTTTATTTTGTTATTTTGCTTTTATATGCGTAAGTATGTCTGAATTTTGCTTACTGTAGCTTATTTTAAGTTAACTAATTTTATGTGAGTGCCTTTGTTTCGTGAGCTGCTGATAAAATTTTAAAGGGTTACGGAACATTATCAAATACCTTCTCTAAGGTTGTTAGTAACAGTGGAAGAAGACCGAAAGTCAAACAGCCAGCCTTGCCATGGGAGACAGCAGTGGTAGCCTGGTGTGACGGTCGGACTGCCAAGTTATAGGTCTCGAGTTCGAACCCAAGGCACGCACCTCTGAATTTACGGATTCATATACGTTTTGTATAAATTATCACTTGCTTAAAAATCGGTGGAAGAAAACATCGTGAGGAAACCAGCCATGTCTGAGAAATATTTCTCAAAAAGTATGTGCTAAGTCAGAGGCCCATGGGCAGCATAAAAACTCTGACACCAGGTTAGCCAATAACCACACGAAAAGAAGAAGAAGACCAAGGGGTTTCGTTTTACCAAGTAACTTGGTTGTGCAGGTCAGATAGGCAGTCGCTCCATGTACAATACTGGTATTCAGCGTCTGGTTAGACCGGATAGCGACCCCAACATAGGTAGTTGGGGAAAGGCAGATGATAAACATTACTAAGCGTAGGGTCGAGGCAGATATCCCAGAAATACATTTGGAATGCGAAGTGTAAAAGAAACTACCTGACATAGGTACCTTGGGCGAGTTAGCGCCATTAGAAAACAGGCAGTAAGGGGAAAGCTTCGCGTGGAAAACATTCTCAGGCGCCTTATCGAATTAGTCGGGCTTTCAGAAATATTCATGTCTCGTCTAGAATTGTCACCCAAGAATTCTTGGACGTTTTAGAGGCTGAGGCTGGATCTATGCAAGATATTTTTTCATGTATACTCTAGGGTATGAATGAGAACATACCAAAAAATGAACACGATATATTTTATACGAACATGATTACATGCTTTTTTTTTAAATTTTTTCGTTATTATATATTTTTTATTTTTTAACCGACTTCAATAAAGAAGGAGGAGGAGGAGGTCCTCATTTCGACTGTATTTTTTTTTTGTTACTTCAGAACTTTCGACTGGGTGAACCGATTTTGATGATGATGGTGAAGTCGGTTAAGAATTCTTTCAACAATGGGAAGCTATAGTATTGCCAAGTGTCAAAGGATATATTTTATGTTAAAACAAGTTTCACGCGGACGGAGTCTCGGGCAGAAGCTAGTCATTAATACAACTGGCGATAATAACATTAAAACCAATTTATTCTAATGGCACTTACATTAATATTGTTCAAAAAATACGTTTTAACGCCCTAACCACGAATACTTCCACGAAATGAAATACTTGAGTAATACATATTACCATTTATAAACCGATAAAGACCCACAAAAGAAGCATTCCTACTTAATATTATAAATGTGTAAGTTTGGATGTTCGTTACTCAATCACACACAACGCCAAAAACTCTTACATCAAGTTAGTCACTAACCACACGAAGAAAGAAAAATCACGCAAAAATGGCTGTACGAATTTGCACGAAATTTAGCACACAGATAGTTTATACCCTTTTTTTTGAGGGTAGGAAATCATCAATGACTCCTCCCGCTCTGGGTGGAGCGGAAGGGAGTGTCACACTCTTACTGACTAAAACCCATCCATGTTCCTTCCTTAGCTTTTTATGTTCGGACAATCCCGCTGATAGTTTATACCCTATACAAAAAATACTGTTTCCCGGTAAATGATGTCTTTTTGCGCGTAATATTTTCTGATATCCACGCGGACCAAGCCGCGGGCAATAGTTAGTAAACCAATAAAATTCCACCTCAGTATTACAAAGAACCACAAAAAAAGCAATAAATAATATTAAAAACCACCCCTTGCTACTCTCAAACGGACTAATTGCTAATCGACCCCACCCTGTATAGGGCGCACTTAATAAAATCACTTTTGGAACACCCTTTGTGTTACATTGCGGGTTTTTGATTACTCGGACCCTTTGACAATCTAGTTGAGTGGGGTGTTGGCTGTTTGTGGTCCGGAGTTCGATTCGAGGATAGGAAATGTGATTTTGTATTTGATATGATACACACATCGATCTCTGCGGCTGTTATTATTTAGCCACGAAATGCTCTTTGTGGCTAAGTAATAACAGCCGCACAGATAGAGGATAAGCTACTCTTGCCGGGGTTGGTCCGTGGATGGGTGACCATCTTTACATAACGAGACTCTTCCGTGCCTCGGAAAGCACGTTAAGCCGTTCGTCCCGGCTGTCATTTGTGCATCTTCGACAGTCGTTACGGGTAGTCAGAAGCCCGAAATTCTGACAGGCAGTCTTACCAAGGGGTATCGTATTCCCCAGTTACTGACTGGGTTGTGGAGGTTAGATAGGCAGTCGCTCCGTGTAAAATACTGGTATTCAACTGCATTCAGTTAGACTGGAATCCGACCCCAACATAGTTGGGAAAAGACTAGTTCTGTGTTTCTTTTTGAGGGGATTAATTAAACATAATGCTATAAAAAGTACCATTTTGAAGTCAAGATTATATAGAAATTTTATGCATTTTTTTATAGTTGATATTTCTTTTGGATAAAGAGATATTGGCTACGAAAAAAATGCACAAAAAACTGCTATCGCTGCGTTTTGCTCGGGGACGCACTTTAACAAAACTGACTCCACACTTCAAGTTCACTTCATTTCAAGGTGTCATTTTTACAGAACAGTTGGTCGATTCTGTAAGAAAAGTTACCATGAAAACATAGCGGATGTGAGCGTGAAGTTAGCTGTCGTTTCACCTTATCCTAGGGATTGACACTATTCTTCTTCTTCGTGTGGTTAGTGACTAACCTGGTGTCAGAGTTTTAATGCTGCCCATGGGCCTCTGACCTAGCATCACATGCTGTTGAGAAATATCTCTCAAGCATGCCGGTTTCCTCACGATGTTTTCCTTCACCGGTTATAAGCAAGTGATAATTATACAATACGCACATGAGTCCGAAAAATCAGAGGTGCGTGTCTTGGGTTCGAACTCGAGACATGGCAGTCACACCACTAGGCTATCACTGCTTCACTATTAAGAGCTCACTTAAGCTCACATCACCTACCTACGTTTTCATGTGAGATTTTTATAGAATAGCACTACTTGACTTCCCACCCAATCAATCACGCTTGCGACTAGAATGGACAGAACCATTATTGACAAACTCAATCAATCTGCCTAGCCTTTTCCCAACTATGTTAGAGTCGGCTTCCAGTCTAACCGGATGCAGCGGGGGTACCAGTATTTTACATGGAGCGACTGCCTATCGGATCCACAAACCATGTCAGTAACTTTGTATTTGGTACGACTAGCTTAACTTTGTATTTGGTAAGACTAGCTGTCAGGCTTTCAGGCTTCTCACTACCCGTAACGACTGTCAAAGATCCACGAATGACAGCCGGGACCAACGGCTTAACGTGCTTTCCGAGGCACGGAGGAGTATCGATATGTAAAGATGGTCACCCATCCACGGACCAACCCCGGCAAGCGTAGCTTAACCTGATGGATCGACCTGTGCGGCTGTTATTACTTAGCCACGAGCTCCTTTGATTATTTACAAACTCCTGAAGAAAATAATCCAACTTCAAAAAAAAAATAAAAGAATCCATTGTCACCATTGAACCAATAACTTTATTATAAATATCATCCCCTCTCTCCCTTCGTAATGAGGATACATTATTACCAGAACGAGATAAAATGTGCAATAATATATTCACCCTATTTGGCAAGTGTGGTCGTCATTGTAATGTCACCCTAGCTACTGTGACCACGCTTTGTGGATTGTGGTGAACTTGATATTGAATAACGGTTTTTTTGTGTGTGAATTTATTATTTATTATTATTGTTTTTTTTTGTGAGTCGTATGTTATTTACGTAGAGAAGTATGGGACCCTATCATAATCATTAGTAGGGCAGGTGATGTACAGGGCTGGTCAAAGTGACCTCCACAACCCAGTATTTGGGTAACACAATACCCCTTGAAACCAGCATGTCCTAGAACCAAAAATTCGAAGACATATGACATCTACCAACCCGTAATGGGCCCGCGTGCTGGTTTAGGCCCACTCCCTCTCCAAGAGAGGAAGCCTGAGTCCCAGCAGTGGGAATACCATAGGCTGATTGTGTGATATCCAAATGTACAGAGGCCAGCACATCAAGTTACCACAATCTGTCAAATTTCTTTGATAGTATTTCAACTTTATTGCAAGGACATAAGGTTCATTTTTAATTGAGAAAATTTGACAAATAGGGATAGCTTGATGTGCTGGCGTCTGTACTTAATAATATTGAAGGACAAAGTAGGATCACTCACTCCAAATCAAAGCAGGATTTAATGAATGTATAATTAATTAATAATGACATATCGTCGCGTCAAGAGCATCATTCATTAAGTAGTGTAGTTTGTGACACGAAGGGCGGAAGCCAATATATGCACCCTTGTGTATGATCAACCCTCAGATACTCTAAGCCTTTAGGCCTGGTTAGCATCCATGGTTGATGTAACAAGATTTTAATTATTTGGCAGACTTCAAATGAAGAAGACGAGGAGCTCGTGGCTAAGTACTAACAGCCGCACAGCTCGATCCCCCAGGTTAAGCTACGCTTGCCGGGGTTGGCCGTGGATGGGTGACCATCTTTACGTACCGAGACTCCTCCGTGCCTTGGAAACCACGTTAAGCCGTTGGTCCCGGCTGTCATTTGTGCATCTTTGACAGTCGTTACGGGTCGTCAGAAGCCCGAAAATCTGACAGCCAGTCTTACCAAGGGGTATCTCGTATTACCCAGTTACTGGGTTGTGGAGGTCTGATAGGCAGTCGCCCCATGTAAAATACTGGTATTCAGCTGCATCCGGTTAGACTGGAAGCCGACCCCAACATAGTTGGGAAACAGCTCGGCAGATGATGATGAGGTTAAACGAGGGACTTGTAGTCATCGTTACGAACAACTTTTACTATGGGATGGAACCTGAAATCGCGAGAAAAATACGAGCTGTTCCATACATTTATGCACACGTAACTCAATAAAATGTATGGAACAGCTAATTTTTTTTTTCCACCCATATCCTGGTGTCAGAGTTTTTATGCTGCCCTAGACTTCTGACTTAGCTTCACATACTGTTGAGAAATATCTCTCAGACATGCTGGTTTCCTCACGATGTTTTCCTTCACCGATTTTTGTGCAAGTGGTAATTATAAAAGGGTGCTAATTAAGGCAGCTTCTTTAAAATGTCATTCTCGTCTGCAAATATATTTAGTTGTCTAATGAATTAATAGGTCAGCGACGAACTTTTAGCGTCTAATAAATGGTTTATAAGCGACCATATATTGTAAAACAAGCTACTGTTAATATGACGCAACATCGTGATAATTCTTAAGCAACTAAATTTGTGATATGTCTACTCATTGCCAGCTTCTAATAAGTGTATCAACTTCATCTATAAAATAATATCAACGTACTCTAATTCCATAGAGTCACCTTTATTTTTATACTTTAGCATAAGTAATTGATGAGTGAATCTACTATATTTTAACATAAAATTTTCTTATTATTGTCATCAAATAATGGTCAATGAAGCCTATAATTTCATGTATTCGCCTATCTATTTATAATGTTACCATAAGTAATTGACTATTATACCTAACCAAATGAACATACAAAAAATATTGTTATCATAAACAAACATCTGCAACTCTGTGTTTGTTTGAACTAAATATATTTGCAGACGAGAATTTTTTTTTTTTCCTTATTATTAAGAAAAGATTCCTTAATAAATGATTACAATCTAGCCTAAAAGACTAATAAGCAATTTAACTCTAACTTATTATTATACGGTAAAGGTTTTGTTAAAACTAAGAATAGCGTCCTTTAGCACTTTTATACTAGTCCATAGCACTTTCTTAGAGTCTGGTATTGATAAAAACACTTTGTTCATGTGTTATATGCATAGCACAGCAATGATCACTATTATACACTAACTTTAAACACTACACTAACTCAAAAGGTTTAGTTCTCTTTAGTCTACGCACTAGGTCCGTGTTGTCTAACAGCTGAATTGCCTCAACATTCACATGTCGGTGAAGTCTGTGTTCGTGGGCTTCAGCAAATTTTTGAATGATGGTGGTGACGAGTTCTATTTTAAGGTCACGGTGGAGGTCGTCATTTGCTTCAACTGCAGACGAGAATGACATTTTATTGACATTATTTTACAATACATAAAGAAGCTGCCTTAATTAGCACCCTTTTTAATATGCCAAGTTTCATTTAGCAGAATTTTTTGTAATTAGTTATTGTAATTATTTTTTTTTTTACTTTATCTTTAATATGGCCTAACCTAACTGTTTCCTTTTACAAAAGCGATTCGCTTCTGGCACATCGCCGGCCGCTGCCGCGGCACGCTCGCTTCGCTCGCTCGGCTCGTGCGTTGTTTGTCATACTCTAACCTAACCTAACCTTTTTTTTTTTTTTTTTGATCCGGGGGGAAAATCCTCATGGATGTCCCCCGCCCCGGGGAGGGCGGAGGGGTCTGTCAGACTCTTACTGACTAAAAACCACCTCGGGTGTTCCCTCTCACACCTTCGCCGGGGGTCGCGGGAAAACCTAACCTAACCTAACTTAACTGTTTCTTTTTACAAAAGCGATTCGCTTCTGGCACATCGCCGGCCGCTGCCGCGGCACGCTAGCTTCGCTCGCTCGGCTCGTGCGTTGTTTGTCATACTCTAACCTAACCTAACTTCTTGTGTTGCAAACTTTCACGAAAAAAGAATATGATTTATTAATTTCGTTGTTGAATGAAAAACTTTGATTGATAATTTTGAGGCTGGAATTTGATTTTATTAGCAGACAGATGTTGAATCTCTAAAATATATAAAGTAGCTCACTTACAACATTAGTCGCTGAGTTATCAAATCAGAAGTAAATATATTTATCGGTAGCTCGGAGTCATATTAATTTACGCTCGTAAATTGACGCTGGTTTTTTGATATTCTGTTGGAATAGTAAAGATGATGAATTAATATAATTGAAGCTGTTCTATTAACTCGTCGCCCACATATAAAAAAAGACGCTAGGTTGCAGGTGCTAAAGAAAACTTTTGGTGCCGCACATATAATTTCCCATTATAAAATATGCACATGAATCCGTAAAATCAGAGGTGCTTTAGGTTCGAACTCGAGACCTATGACTTGGCAGTCCAACGGTTACACCACTAGGCTATCACTGCGGTAGTCGCATTGCCAACCACTAGACTAACGGTATTCAATTGACTATTTGAAACGGTCAAAAATAAAATACGAAATCACATAAATAAAAGACCGCTCATCTTAAAAACTTCCACCACCGTACAGAAATTAAATATTATGCGAAGATATAATTAAAAAATTGCATTTAATGCAAATTTGTATTCCATTTGATTCTAAAAATCTTTGACGTCACATTGTTATATTTCATAGAAACCACGAACGAATTCCGCGTTCTGACAGATCATAAAAAGTAACGCTATTGACTACCCTTCAAACCCCAATTGTTTTTTCCCCGAGAGCTCTCGTTTTTTTTCTGCCATACATCAACCATATTTTTATACACAGATAATAATACCATCTCTCTAATCTCAAGTCCTCGAGAGACAGGAGCCACAGATAATGCACAATTACATATTCACCCTCGCGTGGTCATATCCACTGATTACGTCACCCCATGGTAACTGGCTGTCCATAGTGTATTGATTATAATGTTCTACCTATAATTGCGCAACATTCATCAGAATGACATTGACTGACGTTTGTGAAATTCGTTTTGGTGATATTATAATGTGAAGTGAGTGGGAACTAGAGAATTTTACCGTCGTATGGTAGGGTAGGTAACCAGTTCCTCGTGCTTTTTGATTGTGGGTGTAGACGTCTGCTATGGATATTATTTGTTATTAAGAAAACATTACTCTGTTTTAAATATACGACAAAGAAGATACTGGATACATAATAAGAATATTTAATCCCGATGGCGAGAACTTTTCTCGAAACATACATAAACAATAATGTAATTTTATAATTTCAAAATAATTGTCTAGATTATTTTACAATACATAAAGAAAAACTAATATAATGTACTATACCTATATACACAGATCTAATTAATGATACATAGATATTCATAATTGTACACCCGATTAAACACGTCTATAAATTTATAATAATACTATAGAACTAAGTACCTACTACTAAGCCCTCTTCCTCTCTCCTAATGTTGCCGAGCTCGACTGGGTCCTTATTGATATTTTTATTTTCTAATACCATCTTTGTAACATACGGAACGCATTAAACAATTGAGTATTGAGTATTGAAATAAAAAGCATTAAAGATATAAGTACGATTAGTTTTTTTTCGCCTACTTTAGAATGAGTGTACCTATCATCATTTGAAGAGTTATAAGCGGATTATCAAAATATTAAAGGAAATGTTGGGCTTAACTGTAAGGTAAAGTCAAACAAATACGTTTTTTATTAATATTTTTGGTACTAGGAATCAAATTATGTTATTAGCATTATACTTAATTACATACTTTAATTGGTCTTTCAAAAATACAATGATTAATTCAAGAAAAATCAAACTCTTCGTTTTGTATACCATAGGAAGTACCTGTCGTTTCGTCCAGGGTAAATTGTGAATTTATTGTTCGTTGTTAGTTTGATATTCGGAGTGTATTTGTGAGGATGAGGCAGTCCTCGGTTTGCAGATAGAAGCAAAGCATCATGGTCAACAAATATGACGTCATAACGCAGGAATTTAAGCCGCGGTGCGGCACCGCACCGCTAGAATCGGCGCTGACGCCACTGCCAATTTTAGCGGCGCGGCGCCGCAACGCGGTTATGTGTTTCGGCCCTTAATGACATGAAACAAATTAAAAGACACCATGGATATTGGGAAATTCACGATAACAATTAGCTTGGCGTGGCAACATGCGCGTGGCAGCATGCGTTTAAATGCTCTGGCGTTCAAAAGGTTAACGGACAAAACATTTAAATAGAGTAACAGTGGAGTTCCTTGCACAATCTTCTCCATACTGAAGGAAGGTGGAACTTAGAAAAATTCAATTTTTTTTTGGTTATTTTGACATTCAAAAGTGCGTGACAGTTCGCGTGCCTATTTGAAATAAAATGATTTGACTAAGACTTTCAATCCGTTGCGCGTTGGTCCGGTCAAAAGGATTTTTCTAATGTGTATTCATATCGAAGATGGTCAAGTGATGCTGAAAAATAAAGAGCATATGATCAGCAAATTGTACAAAGGATCTATCTGCCTAGCCTTTTCCCTATGTTGGGGTCGGCTTCCAGTCTAACCGGATGCAGCTGAATACTAGTATTTTACATGGAGCGACTGCCTATCTGACCTACCTGGGTAGTAACTGGGTAATACGATACCCCTTGGTAAGACTGGCTGTCAGACTTTCGGGCTTCTGACTACCCCGTGACGACTGTCAAAGATCCACGAATGACATCCGGGACCAACGGCTTAACATGCTTTCCGAGGCACGGAGGAGTCTCGATATCTAAAGATGGTCACCCATCCACAGACCAACCCCGGCAAGCGTAGCTTTTCCTGAAGGATCAATCCGTGCGGCTGTTATTACTTAGTCACGAGCTCCTCAAAGTGTACAAAGGATGTCTATAAGAAAAGAGGCAGCAAGAACAAAGGAAAGATAGATGAACCGTGTGAAAGTGAAAAATGGAGTGAATTCCAAGATGACAGCTAATACTGATTTGAGAAACAAAAATTACGTAATTTCTTCTACCTGAAAAACATTTTACATTTTGCTTTGGTAAATCGATAATTTATAATATTTCACGGCTTTAAAACCATGACTCTATAGTAGGTAACATTGATTTAGGTTCTTTTAAATGTTTTCATTTAAGTCTTGTTTTTCATCGCACCATGAATTGTATGTATCTTCTCATCTGCCTAGCCTTTGCCCAACTATGTTGGGGTCGGCTTCCAGTCTTACAGGATGCAGCAGAATACCAGTATTTTACATGGAGCTACTGCCTATCTGACCTCCAAAACCCAGTAACTGGGCAATACGATACCCCTTGATAAGACTGGTTGTCACATTTTCGGGCTTCTGACGATCCGTAACGACTGTCAAAGATGCACAAATGACAGCCGGGACCAACGGCTTAACGTGATTTCCGAGGCACGGAGGAGTCTCGGTATGTAAAGATAATCCTCGGCCCAAATTATGCGTACATATTTATATAAAAAAATAATATTACAGTAATAATTCATTTCGAGAACGAAACACTTAAAAAAATCGTAAAAAAAAAATTGCATCAACAAAAATGCACTACACTGAAACAAATATCTAACACACGAGAGCCCTATCCGATCACACGTCACACGTGTGACCACTCCAGCCATAATCCCCACGGAACCCTCGACACACAAATAATGCGTATTTGTGCACGGATTAGCGCGTCCGTGTCCAATTACTGGTCCCTGGTTGTACAAAGCGTGGTCACCCTACGAGGTCGGTATTCAAATAGACTTGGGGCGAATCCTTTTATTTGAGTCTTTGTCTCTTTTGTTGTGTGATGTGGTCACCCTAGTTTAAAGCTGTGAACAGACTGTATACAGTTTTGTTTGAGTTTTTTTTTTATCTGCTACTGAACCGTCTAGGTCAATTCTGTATAGATAGATACATTGAAAGCTCTTAATCATGCACGCCATACTAAATATTACGGACATTAACAAAAAACTTAAACATAGCTATCAAAAGGACAACCGACTTCCGAAAAAACGTTTTTTTTTTTTTTTAAAGATTTCTTTTTTCAATTATAAGTTATGGTACCTACCTACCTACCTACCCCACAGTCCCCACACCAATTCGCTTTCGCGTAACAAACATACAAAAAAAAACATACCTACAGTCGAATTAAGAACCTCCTCCTTTTATGAAATCGGTTAAAAAAGTAGGTCTCCCTGCAAATTAAATCTTCCCGTAATACAAGCTTATTATATATTAAATAACGTAGAAATTCGTCTATTTTGTAAAGCGTTTTATTTCGCTATCAATAACCTCGCAATTAATAAAAATACTCATCTTACAGCTACTAAATCGCCCCCGAAATAATCTCAAATATCAAAGCCGCAGCCCCAACAATTGTCTCTTTTGTGTTAAAGATAGGGATGCGAAAGAGTATCGATACTTTTCGAGCATCGATGTTTGACATGTTAGACGCCACGCCGCAGTCACCATAGACCACTACTATACTTAGTCTATTGTCTACTGCGTTTTTTTTTAAATGGCATCTCGCAGTTCAACCATAGGGTTGTCTACTGCTAAACCGGGCTTGCCTGAGTATGCCAGAAATTGCAGCCTCCAGTCAGGGCTTAATCAAAACTTACTAACTTATAAAAGTATTTTCTTTCTTAATTATACTGTGGAAAATAATAACCAGTCGCTTCAAACGTGCTTGCTATCACTAGAACAACGTGGCAGTCAGTACTGAGAATAATAATTATTAATTATCGATAATTTTATTTCGTGACCACATCCCTAGCCAGCTATTGTCGCCCCGCGGCAGTATCTCAATGAAAATTGTCACAATATCCACTTATAAAGGACAGATGTGGTTTTTAGGGATTTTTTAGGGTTCCGTATCAAAATTGGTAAAAAATAAAATAATATCCTTGGACATTTCACACAACGCCATATAGCCCCAAGCTAAGCAACCTAATGCTTGTGTTATGGTAACGAGATGGCTGATAAACTACTTATATACATTTTTTTTGTAAATACATGCATATTATAGTTAGAAAAACGTCCAAACCCGGAACAAATACTTGTAGGTCCAAATTGTGGATTTGTTCGTCTTTCCGTCAAAAAGCTGGTATAATTGCAACTGCTTCTGTCGACTTGAATTCGAAATAGTTTTTTAAATAATACTTCATGCCTTATTGACTTGCGTTAAGGCAACACTAACAGTTGTTTAAGGATAATTGAATGATCGTATTACAGAAAAAAAAACTCTGCTACTAATAGGCAGCTTATTTTGCAAGAAACCTTTTTTAACTGAATATCAAAGGATTTATGTCAAGTAAACCATTTATATGCACTTTTGATTTTTCAAGGAGTCGTTCAATTAGAAAGATGAAGCTAGTTACTTAAGGACGGGTAAGAAAGTTCATGATTTGTTTTTATGCACAAAATTTAGGTTACATCAGTCTTGATGAAATTGACACTTTACATACAACCTTATTTGTACGGTCCCAAAAAAACAAAAAATAGAACTTAATGGATAATTTTTGTACAAACGCCGCACATCAAACTATCCCAAACTGTAAAATTTTCCCAATTGAAAATGAATCTTATGCGTCATAGTATAAAACAGACTCGGTTTTTCTGTCCCTATATCCCTATGTATGCTTAAATCGGTAAAACTACGCAACGGATTTTGATGCGTTTTTTTGTTAATAGATAGAGTGATTCAAGAGGAAGGTTTATGTGTATAATTTGTCGACATATTATGCGGGCGAAGCCGCGGGCGGAAGCTAGTTTATGATAAAGCTAAAAAACGATCAAAGAAATTTGACAGATTGGGGTACCTTGATGTGCTGGCGTCTACGTTCCTTTTATGGTACGGAACCAACGGTACGTGAGTCCGACGCGCCCTTTCCTTATCTTTATCCTGTTCCAATTTTTTTTTATTAATCTTTGTCAATAAAGAGATTTGTCATGGTATTATCTTGTTGTATAGAGATTAGATCGCCCCATTGCCGACTGGAGCATGCGGGACGGTTTTAGGGTCATAGTATTTAATTCATGTTCGCAAGGTAGCTCGTAGCAGCTGTACGAGAGTAGTCGAGGATCGAGTTGGATGCCAAGTGATTGGTTAGATCCAGTAGTTGGATTGGAGAAGCCTTTAAATTATGGTGAACTTGTCACTTATAGAAGTTCACAGCACTTACAGGTCAGTGCCAGTTCTTAAAAGCAGTTTAGATGCGCTGATCGGGTTTAGTTTTACTGGTGAAATGCACTGAGTGAAACAGAACGCGAGCAGCACTTGATTTCTCGTGGTTCATCATCATCATTCTCCTGCCCTTATCCCAATTTATTTGCGGTCGGCGCAACATGTCTTGTTCTTCCATACTTCTCTATTAGTCTTCTCGGTAGTCACTCCCTTTCTAGGCATATCATCTTTCACACAATCCATCCATCGTTTCTTTGGTCTCCCTCTACTTGTTTAGCCATCCACATTCATACTCACAACTTTCCTGACAACATTTCTCATTCCTCCGCATAACGTGCTCATACCATGACAACCGATTCTCGTGGTTCATTGGCGAAATTCACCCTAGCGTAACTCATTAAATTCCAATTAAAGTAACCCCAAAAAAAAAATCAGGTTAAAACCTTTATATTTATAAAAACTATATCAATTCAAGATATCTACTAACTCAGAAGTTCAGACCATTATCATACCGAAAGTAGTTAAAACTTGTTCGCAGATAGTTACATTACTGTGCCGTGTAAAACTTGAAGTGGCAAGTTTAACAAGTAACTTTAAAACTAAGTTTAAGGATTAAGTTTAACTGTTACAACCTCTACGAAGACGTTCATTAGTGAGGGAGTTGGCGTTAATATGAGAAATCGAGTTTTAGAGGGAGTGAGAGAGAGAGCGACTCCCATATAGGTATCACTGACAGGTAAGCGGAATTGTCCGAAAGGGTTACCGCTACCCCGGAACATAAAGGGCTACGGAAGGAACATGGATGGGTTTTAGTCAGTAAGAGTCTGACACTTCCTTCCGCTCCACCCAGAGCGGGAAGAGTCATTTGATGATTTCCCACCCTCAAAAAAAAAGTATCACTGACAGAAGATGGGAGCCACAGACAACGAAACTGAACTATGTCTTAAGAGTGTCGAGTACTCGAGTGTCGAGGAATTTGAAAAATAGACATTTGATGAAACCCGTAATGTGCGAAAGGGACAACTGTAGCTCAGGCTGATTTTACCAACAAAAGCCTTGACCAAAAGATGTTTAGTATTCCGCTATTTTCTTCTTCAAAACTGGACTGATCTAAAAGTTTCTTATTACAAAAAGATGTTTAGTATTCCGCTATTTTCTTCTTCAAAACTGGACTGATCTAAAAGTTTCTTATTACAAAAAGATGTTTAGTATTCCGCTATTTTCTTCTTCAAAACTGGACTGATCTAAAAGTTTCTTATTACAAAAAGATGTTTAGTATTCCGCTATTTTCTTCTTCAAAACTGGACTGATCTAAAAGTTTCTTATTACAAAAAGATGTTTAGTATTCCGCTATTTTCTTCCTCAAAACTGGACTGAACTAAAAGTTTCTTATTACAAAAAGATGTTTAGTATTCCGCTATTTTCTTCCTCAAAACTGGACTGATCTAAAAGTTTCTTATTACAAAAAGATGTTTAGTATTCCGCTATTTTCTTCCTCAAAACTGGACTGAACTAAAAGTTTCTTATTACAAAAAGATGTTTAGTATTCCGCTATTTTCTTCTTCAAAACTGGACTGATCTAAAAGTTTCTTATTACAAAATTTAGAGGATAAGTATATCTATGCTTCTACAGGGTTTTCCAATAAGAGGTGTTATTTTGATATTCAAATAAAAATGTCATTTTTTAACATAAATGATCGGATGTTTATTTCATTATAAAGAGGAAGGTATGCCGTTAATAGTGGCAAATAACATCAGGCAAATGACCCCCACGACCACGCTTACATATCTTTTTCATTAAATTTTCCATAACCAAATCGCAAAAACGGGCCATTATTCGAGATTTTAGATTGTCATAATTCTTTTAGTGATTAGCTGTTACTACTTAGTCACAAGCACCTCTAAATTTTTACAGAAAATATCGGCAGATATTCAACTTTTAAATATATTATGGTACCCTCCGAAATGTACAAAATATTTTACATATCTACTTACATTTTCGAAATGAAGGGCATTTCAAACATGTAAAGAGACGAGCCCTTCTATATTCACGGCTCACTGCAAGGGGTGGGATAGCCAGCAATGGAAGTATGGATGTGTGAAATTAGCAGTACTTAGTAGTTATTGGAATGGAAATTATTTGCTTTAATGGGATATTTGTAAGGGATACCGAACTACCGAAACAGCCATTCAAATATGGCTGTTTCGGTAGCTCGGTGTTGTACTTTTTTTTCAAGTGTTTTTTTTTTGGTTAAGCACGTTAAGCCGTTGGTCCTGGCTGTCATTTGTGCACCTTTGAAAGTCGTTACGGGTCGCCAGAAGCACAAAAATCTGACAGCCAGTCTTACCAGGGGGTATCGTTAGTAGTACCCAGTTAGTACGTTGTGGAGGTCAGATAGGCAGTCGCTCCATGTAAAATACTCGTATTCAGCTGCATCCGGATTCCGGTTAGACTGGAAGCAGACTCCAACGAAGTTAGGAAAAGGCAGGCAGATTGATTTTGTTTTTTTTTTGTCACTCTGTAATGTAAAGTTTGGTGACATTAGACCATTTATCATAATGATCTCAGTTGGTGGCTCAGAAATCCATACTAATATTATTAATGCGAAAGTAAGTTTGTCAGTTTGTTTGTTACCT
Organism: Hyppa rectilinea; assembly: GCA_951799385.1. Taxonomy (NCBI): domain Eukaryota; kingdom Metazoa; phylum Arthropoda; class Insecta; order Lepidoptera; family Noctuidae; genus Hyppa; species Hyppa rectilinea. The sequence continues at coordinate 9,203,104 of OX637329.1, read as the reverse complement.
TTTCAAGCTTAAACCACTGAACCGATCATCCTGAAATTTTGCATATACGTTGTCAGGTGTACAGAAACGGATAGGGTACCTTTCATCCCGAAAAAAAGTACTATTCCCGTGGAAAACAACAATAACGTTCTTATGATAATAGATGGCGCCACGTGTCTTTCGCATTTTCTCGTCTAAAATAATTTATACAGTGTGATAGGTTAAACGAGGTACACACTTTCAGAGGGTACTGTACTCATGAAAATGAACAACTTTGACTATGGAACTATACCTGAAATCCCGAAAAACAAATCAGCTGTTCAGTACATTTATGTATGCATAGTTCGTCAAAATGTATGGAACAGCTGATATTTTTTTTTCACATTTCAGAGTTGGTCCCATGGACATAGTGGTTCATTTTCATGAGTATAGTAACCCCTGAAAGTATGTCCCTCGTTTAACCTAACACACTGTATATCTAGCGAAATATGTGTCTACGTACAACTTCTGCTTAATCCCTCGATGGAAACAGGCGTGATATTATTATGAACTAAACATATCCTCCAAAAGCTGGCGCCAGACGACATAAGAGTGACATACGTACGGAACCTAATAACGAAAGATAATCCAGGCTTACAATTTTTTACAATAAATATAGGATTAGGGATCCGTGAGCGTGACAGTTCTCTTTCATAAAAGATTTTCACTCTAAAGGGTTCCGTAATCTTGTTATAATGTTGACCACATGTTAGGGTTTAATATTGTTAAACGAGTTAAATTAAATATAACGGGGAAAGTGAGTTTTATAAATATACTAGAGAGGCGTTTGTTTCGCGCCGCTTTACGATTTGTCTAAACATTTAATATTTATTTATGATTAATAAATCAATCTGCCTGTCTTTTCGTAACTATGTTGAAATCGGCTTCCTAACCGGATGCAGCTGAATACCAGTATTTTACATGGGGCAACTGCCTATCTGACCTCCACAACCCAGTCACTGGGTAATACAATACCCCTTGTCTGGACTGGCTGTCAGATTTTCGTGCTTCTGAAAACCCGTAACGACTGTTAAAGATGCACAATTGACAGCCGGGACCAACGGCTTAACGTGCTTTATGATGTATCGAAAGCACACAGACAGACAGAGTTACTTTCGAATTTATAATATTAGTATGAATAAACCAATTACAGGCACTTTTAAATTGTCAAGGGATCGGGCAGTCAGAAATATGAGGCTCTAGTTTTTTAACTGTCACTCAAAATCAAAATCATTTATTCAAATTAGGCTGAAAATCAGCACTTTTTGAAGGTCAAAGTTACATTAGACAGTCCCCCAAAAACGCCCACCCTTCACCACTTCCTAGTGCTTTAGCTGGGAAGAAGAAGTGGCGCAACAAACTCCAGCAGCACAGCTGTCTGTTTAGTTGGAAGAACTTGACTCCGACCTGTCCTGCTCATCACCTGCCCTGCTCATGACACCTGCGGAGACCCGGGGGACAATTTAGCCTTAAAATATACAATTATCGCCGAGAGCAAAATCTTATTTAAAAACAGATACGAACAATATAGACGAGCGGGAGACGACACTCGAAGCGGAAAAATAAGACGGTTCATTATTTGAAGGGGGCTGTCTATCACACCGCTGACGTATCTGGATGGAACAGCAAAGAATTCATTCTAAAGCCAGGAGACGCTCAGGATCCATTTGGGATGCTTGGCTTGTTGTATGCCATGCCATGCGATACTACACAATGAAATAAGGCCAGGGCAAGTCGCCTCGACCATTCCTAGATACAGCTAAGTCTGTATTTGTGTTGGTTGGTGGCAATAAGCTGGCTACATGGTACAGAGGCCAGCACATCAAGCTACCACAATCTGTCAAATATCTTTGATAGTATTTCAACTTTATTGCAAAGACATAAGGTTCATTTTTAATTGAGAAAATTTGACAGTTAGGGACAGCTTGATGTGCTGGCATCTGTGCATGGGACTGGCGAAGAGGTAAGTGTCTGCCGTAGTGCTGGATTGCAGGCGTAGGTACCACCACTTTTTTTTTTGAGCGTGGGAAATCTTCTAATGACTTCTCCCGCTCTGGGTGGAGCGGAAGGGAGAGTCAGTCTTTTACTGACTAAAACCCATCCATGTTCCTTCTTAAGCCCTTTATGTACTGGGGTAGCGGTAACCCTTTCCGACAATCCCACTTACCCGGCAGGCTCGGCTGATTTTTTTTTGTTGTGATTTCGGAGTTGGTCCCATAGTAAAAGTTGTTCAGTTTGGTGGTCTGTAGCGTAAGCTTTTGTTTGTATATACCATTTCGGTTACACCCTGTGTTCAAACTAAAATGCCAAAGGATAGTAGTATTTGGAATTCAAAATCCGTTCGAACTTCTCTATATTTCTTCTTGTTACGCTACAGTGTGACTCGGTTCCACAAGTCAATGAGTTCTAATTTGCATCAGTCAACGCGCCAATATCATTGTGCTCGGCAGTAATTTGTTACTGCCGCCGTATTAGAAAGGAATTCTCTGTAGACGCGTTCAAATTGAAGATATTGTTATGTTCTTCATTGTTACAAGATTATTAACATTACGGCTGTTCTCACGGAAGGGATCGGCAGCGATGTCTGTTATAAGGCGAGAGTCTTTGTGCCAGAAATATTGGTCTCGCAAGGTCAGCTTTCGCCAGCGGGATTGTCCGAAAGGGATACCGTTGCCCCGGAACACAAAGGGCTAAAGAAGGAACATGGATGGGTTTTAATCAGTAAGAGTCTGACACTCCCTTCCGCTCCACCCAGAGCGGGAGGAGTGATTTCAAGTTATCCCATCCAAAAAAAAGGCTGGCAGGGACAATCACGCGCAACCCGGTAGAGGTGTATGGTACACCCCCATTTCACCAATTATATTTAAGCCCCATGTGATAGGGGCGAGTCTATTGCCATAAGCCGCGCTCCGTGCTGCTGGGAAATACTTGATGAGGAAAAAAACCAATAACGTTTAACCCAACCTGCGGTCCACTTCTATAAAACTAAACAAATTGTCAATAGTGTGTCAAAAGACTAATCATTGACATTTGGTATTCTGCAAATTATTTATGGCCATATTAAGACTATAATAAATTGATAGTCTGCTCCACTATGTTTGTGTCAATGTCATCGTGACAGCCAAAGTTAAGGGAGTCTATAAATACTTTAACACTGAAAACTATTATACTGCCACACTATCGACATACTATCAACAGACTACTGAGCCACCACAGAAAGGCCATTAAAGTTTATGCAGAATACCAAATTTGCAACAGTTGCAGCATCTGTAGTGTGTCGATACTCGATAGTGTCAATGTCGTGTTGCTTAGCTCAAAGTTACAGAATTGAGCCTCCGGGAGTTGAACCCACCTCAGCAATCCAAAGATTCGTTGCTGCAAAACTATACTGCTATTAAGATAGCGATTTATCTGAGATCTTGCACCCTAAGCCCATTACTTCTTTAACATAACAAAGGAGAATCGAACCCCCTCCCTTAGTGTAATATCTTCCTTAGTACTTAACTACAGGAACCGGAAATCATTGATCTTCGGTCCATAAGTTTCTCTGTACTCTATATTGCATTTGTTTATGGTTTGTGCATCCTTCATTTCCGGTTAATGTATTCGAGTATTTGTTTGAAAAAAAGAGGGGCTCGTGGCTAAATAATAACAGCCACACGGGTCGATGGAGGGTTAAGCTACGCTTGCTGAGGTCGGTTCGTGAATGGGTGATCATCCGTTTCATACCGAGACCCCTTCGTGTCTCGGCAAGCACTGGTCCGTCCTAAAACAGTAGTTAAGGATAAACAGAACAGAAGGCCCTGACAAACAGTCTTACTAAGGGGTATCGTGTTATCCAGTAACTGGGTTGTGGGGCTCAGATAGGCAGTCGTTCCATGTAAAATACTGCTATTCAGCTGCATCCGGTTAGATTGGAAGCTGACCTCAATAAAATTGGGTAAAGACTCAGTATAATATGAAGACTCTCTATGTGTAGAAAAGTGGTGTTTCTATGGCTACCAGTCTAGGTTGCAGCCACCATAAAAATGTAAAATTTTTGGGCATCAGCAGGCCAATCCAGATTTTTGGACCCATTTTATTTTAAGGATGGGAAATCATCAAATGTCTCCTCCCGCTCTGGGTGGAGCGGAAGGGAGTGTCAGACTCTTACTGACTAAAACCCATCCATGTTCCTTCCTTAGCGCTTTATGTTCCAGGGTAGCGGTAACCCTTTCGGACAATCCCTCTTACCCGGCAACGCACGTGTTCTAGGGACCGTTATCCAGTAACCACCACGGCCCAATGTAATAATGGTTTGTGGACTCAGGCCACTCCTTGTGACCCAAATGTGTCCAAGTTACACACGACACATATTTTATGACATAGAGAGGCATTCCAAGGTTTTAGGTTGACGGAGTTGTACGGATGGATGGGTCCATGTACCTTTCTCAGCCCTTTTTGTGGTGCAGCGGTAACCCTTTCGGACAATCACATGTATAATATAAACTATGTAACCAATATTTTGTTTAAAAGAGTGTCCATGGAGTTTCTTGCCCGTTCTTCTCCATAGGTACCTACTGCTTTGGAATGGGCAACTAGCTTCATCTTTCTGACGGACCGACCCCTTGAAAATTCAAAAGTGCCTGTAATTGGTTTATTTGAAATAAATACTCGAGTTTTTTTTTTAGTTTTGAACCCCGCTAGACAGGACCTTTCTCCAGTCAGTTTTTGTGATGGTAAGAACTGTGTGTTACTTACGTGTCTGCTTGCCTCACGTAGTGGTAGCAGTTACTCGTACCACATAGTAGTCATTTGAAGCCGCGGACATTCCGTTAGGTGCACGTGTCCACTGTGATGCGGCACGGGAATCTTGTGTTGTTCATTTTACGTTTTTACAACGGACGACAGGAGTGTATATGTATCAGCGGGATTGTCCGAAAGGGTTACCGCTACCCCGGAACATAAAGGGCTACGTAAGGAACATGGATGGGTTTTAGTCAGTAAGAGTCTGACACTTTCTACCGCTCCACCCAGAGCGGGAGGAGTCATTTGATGATTTCCCACCCTCAAAAAACAAAAAAAAGGTATATAAAATGTGAACACCCGAACTTGGTGATGGAATCTGGCAAAACCGCCGCCGGTCCGATGGTGGGAACCCGGCACGGTAACCCTTTCGGACAATCCCGCTAACCCGGCAGGACATTCCATATACCTTACTCCAGCATATTCAGCAGACTAACTTAATAAACCCGTTGAAATTGTTTTTCCGGAGAACATGGACCATTTACCTGAAACAAAGCAGAAATAACACATTAATTCATTTCATAAATAGTAATAAAAAAGGGTATATGAAGTGGATCCGTATCTCACCAGTTATTTTTAAATCCTGGAAGAACCTACTGCTAATAATTGCTCTTAAATCCAGATTCTGGGACTATATGGTAATAAAAGATGAATAAAAGAAAATAAGAAGTAGATATTTCTCAACAGCATGTGCTGCTAAGTCAGAGGCCCTCGGGCAGCATTAAAACTCTGACACCCTAACCACACGGAGAAGAAGAAGAAAGATGAATAGAAAAGACATGTCTTTCCTTAAAACATTATACATAGAACACTCTAAGAGTCGTGTCTGCTTCATTGGTCTAGTGGCCGCAAGGGCCACTGATCATGAGGTCGTGGGTTCGATTCCCGGGTCGGCCAAAATGTTATTGGGGATTTTTCAATCAGTCTGGTTTTGTGCCCAGTTGATGGCAATGCTTGCCCCCATGAGACTCAAAAATAATTGGCAAAAAGTGGGTGTACCTACTATACACCCCTTTGCATCCCTTCGGGGGATAAGTCAAAGTCAAAGTCAAAGTCAAAACATTTATTTCAAATAGGCACAAGAATGGCACTTTTGAACGTCAAAAAATAAGAGGGGTTATGTTATGTAAATATAATGAATACTAATCTTTTTATGTAATTTTTTTTTCGGGTTCCTGAAAATACCTAGTAGCCAAGCAACTGAGACCATCTTGGATGCAGCAATCGCCGGTCGCAAGCCAAACCAAACCCGTTAGTTGGAACCCTGGAGCTGGAGTTTCTTGCCCATTCTTCTCCACACAACTACTTTTTGGAAGGGGCGACTAGAATCAATTCTATTTCTTGTTCATTTTGACGTTCAAAATTGCCTTTCTTGTGCCTATTTGAAATAATTATATGATTTGACTTTGACCTAGCTTAGTGAGTGCGAGAGAAATCTAGAAAGTAAAATAAAAAGGTTTATTTATTAAAAAAACTGTGCATAAATAGAAGCCAAAAAAGTTTCAAAATCTTCTTTTCGTGTGGTTAGTGACTAGCCTGGTGTCAGAGTTTTTATGCTGCCCATGGGCCTCTGACTTAGCTTTACATGCTGTTGAGAAATATCTCTCAGACATACTGCTTACCTCACGATGTTTTCCTTTACCGATTTTTAAGCAAGTGATAATTTATACAATACGCACATGAATCCGTAAATTCAGAGGCTTGGCCTTGGATTCAAACTCAAAACCTATGTCTTGGCAGTCCGACGGTCAATGGTCACAACACTAGGCTATCACTGCTCAAAACTGCTTAAAATACGTCATTAGAATGTCATTAATATCATACGGAATTCTGTAATCAAACTAGCTTCGACCTCCTGACAGTCTACGCCACTGTCTGAAGTAGGTCAACGGCCGTCAGACACAATGGACACAGGCCCGTCACACAATATTTATGCATTCAAGATCGCGGGCATGATTCCGATTCGCAGAAAAATGAATCGAAACGACAAACACACTTTTATGGACGGTAGCATTGTATATGCGCATGAGCATAACTGTGCAGCCTTTTTTTTTTGAGGGTGGGGAATTAAATAACTCCTCCCGGTCTAGGTGGAGCAGAAGGGAGTGACAGACTCTTACTGACTATAACCGATCCATGTTCCTTCCTTAGCCCTTTATGTTCCGGGGTAGCGGTAAGCCTTTCGGACAATCCCGCTTACCCGGTAGGCATCCCGTATCATTTAAATGATGCATTATTGATGAATATAAAATTAAAGAATTAAGCCCCCAATGTCACGGTCTACGTCACACAAACGCCAAACAATGTTTTCGGTGATCTTATGGTTTCTCCCACACAAGAAGGCCAGCACATCTAGTTACCCCAATATTCAGCGGGATTGCCCGTTAGGGGTTACTGCTACCCCGGTACGTAAAGGGCTAAGGAAGGAACATGGATGGGTTTAGTCAGTGAGAGTCTAGCACTCTCCCTTCCGCTCAACACAGAGCAGGAGGAGTAATTTGATGATTTGCCATCTTTAAATAAAGACCTTTAAATAAACCTTGTCGGTGATTCCAGAAATTTCGTAACGAAACTAGATGGCGCCACATGCTTGCTTGTTTAAGTTCGGATAAGCGGATTTATCGCATTGGGGACAAATTTGTAATGATAGATAAGTAAATAATAATATATAAATAACTTCTATAGTAATCTTAAGGTGGATTTGACCAACTGGAAATTCCTTCTTTTTTACGAAAGGTTAGGTCTTTTTGAATTGTTAAATGTAAATGCAAGAACAAAATAACATCACACTAGTATTCCTTGAGGAGATAGGAAGAGGCGTTAGTTGCTGTCATAGGGAGCGAGCCTATTGTCATCAACCGGGAGTCGACTCCGACCTGCTACGCCAGCCAGTCTTACCAAGGGGTATCGTGTAACAGACGCACAGGTTGATCTTCAAGGTTAAACAACTGATCCATATATCGTCGCTCTAGATGTGACACCTCGTAAATACCAACCTGTAAATTTTCACAAATCCCAACTTTACAAGGTCCCACCTTACAAAGAGCTTCCAAGTCGTGTTACGAGATGTAGTGCACTAATAGCCATTTCTTAAGTGAAGTAAAGGTCTTGTACATTCAAGGTATCACCAGAAAGATGGACAATTGCGTGATGGACAATTTTGCATCAAAATGTAAAATTGACCAAAAATTGAGTTACGAGGTGTCACATCTAAAGCGACGATATACCAAGGGGCTCCCAAAATTTGTCAACTGCCTACTTTCAGGATAAATTATTTTGTAACGCCTCACCTTCTTAATAACCACTTCCCAGGTGAAATTACAAATTACCCCCTGAACCTCACACAACGACTCCATTTTTTATCTAGGTCTCTTACTGCTCCTCTTGAGGCCTGCAGCCCACAAGGGGGCGTTATCGCCTACTTTGGTAAAGGCTGATCTATAATACGCCGAAAACTCTCAGTGCCTCGGAAAGCACGTTAAACAGTTAGTTCCAGCTGTCATAAATAATAATAATATAATAATATCCATGGACATTTCACACAACGCCATACAGTCCCAATCTTAGCAACCTAATGCTTGTGTTATGGTAACGAGATGGCTGATAAACTACTTATATACATTTTTTTGTAAATACATACATATTATAGATAGAAAAACACTCAGACTCGGAATAAATACTTGCAGGTCGTACAAATATTTGTTCCGTGCGGGAATCGAACCCGCGACATGCTGCGCAGCAGTCAATCGCTCAACCACTGCGCCAACCGTGTCTTAAGGCATTGACTGCCACGCAGCAGACACAATAGAAAAACTATTGTTTGTCGGACACACGGTGACCGCGTTGCAATAGATCTTTAACACTCGTTTTGAGTAGTCAGAAGCCCGAAAGTCTGACAATCGGTCTTGCCAAGGGCTATCGTGTTACCCAGTAACTGGGTTGTGAAGGTCAGATAGGCAGTCGCTCCATGTAAAATACTGGTATTCAGCTGCATCTTGTAAGACTGCAAGCCGATCCCAACATAACTCCGACAAAGGCAGGCAGATTGATAGAAATCGCGATTTTTTTTTGTCATACGCCAAAAACCACATAAGTGTCTTTCGACTCTGTTGTGAACACAGGCTTTCTCATGCATGACTCATTCGGTGATAACAATGTTCAACCTACTTCGCGGACGGGAGGTTATGTTGCAACCGTGTTGGTTCGTGACCAAACTGCCGTTTATGCATTTTATTGTCTCTTCATTGAGTTAGGGCATTTTGAACCTTATTTTTTAAGTTACAGATTAAATTGGAGTTATTTTTCAATGTTAGACTTTTTCTTTGTGTTATTATTAAACGTGTTATTGTTATTTGAGTGACAATCAGGAATGACGGTTTATTATGAGGTACTGAATCTTCGGGTTGTATTTATGACTAACTGCTCCCGCGCGCTTTCATCCGCTGCTCGGCTCCTATTGGTCGTAGCGTGATGTTACATAGCCTATAGCCTTCCTCGATAAATGGACTATCCAACACAAAAAGAGTTTTTCAATTCGGACCAGCAGTTCCAGAAATTAGCGCGTTCAAACAAACAAACTCTTCAGCTTTATAATATTAGTATAGATAGTATAGATTGTAGTTCTTTGAATACGTACTTCGTACGGCTGCGAATGATATATTGATCAACGTACAACCTGACACTGACCATGAGCGCGTGGCTAAGTACTAACAGCCGCACAGGTAGATCCATCAGGTTAAGCTACGCTTGCCGGGGTTGGCTGTGGATGGGTGACCATCTTTACATACCGAGACTCCTCCATGCCTCGGAAAGCGCGTTAAGCCGTTGGTCCCGGCTGACATTTGTGCATCTTTGACACTCGTTACGGTTCGCCAGAAGCCCGAAAATCTGACAGCCAGTCTCACCAAGGGGTATCGTATTGCCCACTTACTGGGTTGCGGAGGTCAGATAAAATACTGGTACTCAGCTGCATCCGGTTAGACTGGAAGCCGACTTGGGGTCAGCTTCATAGTTGGGAAAAGGCGGCTCTTGAATGCGCTAATCTGTTTCATAGCTGAAATTCGCCCTGAGTACGTATCACAATTTCTTTGATATATCCTCCTATATCTACCGCCTTACACAACACACACATCTAGAAAGTTCAATCAAATATTCTTCCTCACGTACAGTCGCCCGCAAAAGTTGCCACAAACTGTCAAATTTTCTCAATCCATTTCGAACTTAACTACTAACGCAGTAAGGTTTGAAATCATTTGGAGACTGGTATAACGTGTTGCGCTGACGAGCGACCGAACAATCTACAATAGTTTAAACAGTTTACTTGAACCAAGAAGTTAAGTCTCGAGTGTAGCGCTTGAACTGTAGTTAATTTCCTGAACGGTCGACTAAGTTAACATGCAGCTCGTAATATAACTACAGTTTATATAACTTAACCGCAAGTTACTTAACTCTCACTGTGTTATTGTATAACTTGACTTCGGTAAGTTAGTTTCTGAACGCATTATTGAAATTTTGCTTAGATGCCAAAATTCAGTTGGTCTTGGGTTCGATTCTCGGCAAAGTGTAATTGGGTTTTTCCACAGAACAATTATCTGTTCTGTGGGAATACGATACCCCTTGGCCCTTGGTAAGACTGGCTGTCAGACTTTCGGGCTTCTGACTATTCGTTAAAGATCCAAGAATGACAGCCGGGGCCAACCGAGGCACAGAGGATTCTCTATTAGTAAAGATGGTCACCCATCCACTAACCAACCCCGGCAAGCGTAGCTTAACCTGATGGATTGATCCGTGTGGCTGTTACCTACTACTTAGCCACGACCTCCTCTATGTATGTATACAGAGTTGATATGACAGAGGGGCATCAAATAACACTACGTTTCCTATACGTGTTTAGTATTAATTCAATACTTACTAGATAAAAATAAAAGCACCAAAATGAATTTTATTTTTTCAAACAAACTAAATAGCTTACTAATCAGATTAAAACGCAACCACCCTTTGTAAATAAAAACTGACCTTGTAACAATGCATCGTAAGTTATACTAAGATTTATCGTTTTAAGTTGAATGACCTATGCGTATAAACATAATCAGCTGTTAGGAAAGATAAATCGTATTCAAACGGGACAAAAACTTAAAAAATCATTTGCGACTAAACTACTGCTCCTATTTAATTAATTTTTGGTACAGAGCTTGAAAATGGTACCTAGTATACGCAGTTTAAAGGAAAGCCCCTCTGTCGTATCAACTCTGTATACATAAAAGAAGCAGGCACACGCACGTCTAGCAATAGTTCTCTAAACTTTAATATCTTGGTGCTAAGTTTATGCTCAGTTGAACTGAAATTTCTGAACGTTAAGCTTGTCGGCATGTCATGTTAATGTAGATTTACTCTGGTAACGTAACCTCACGCTTAAATCCCTTGAAAGGGTTAACAGAGGTGTATACAGGCTGAAATTGAATTCATGAGCAATATTTTAAGGGGTCAGTAGTTTAAGTTTTCAGTATTTTTATTCTGGGTGCATCGATCTTCTCATATATTTTTTCAAGTTTACAATATACAAAACATTTAAAAAAAAAAATCCTACTCATTCTTCTCCATACGAAACTACCTGGAAGGGGCGACTAGAATCAATTCTATTTTCATTTTGACGTACAATAGTGCCTTTCTTGTGACTACATGTACTAAATGATTTGACTTTGACTTTGGAGGATAGGGTGTTGTGCCGCAGCGTGGGGCCTATTTCCAGCAGTGAGCTGCGATAGGCTGAGTTGATAGATACTTTTATTGACGAAAATTATAAGGTTTCTGTTGGACAGGCCGCTGGAGCAGATCCGTGGGTAAAAGCTAGCTACAGAATAAACCAATCGAACCCTCGAGGACCGAGAGAGTCAGTGAACAATCTAATCAACAACTTAAAATAGAGTCTAATAGGCTATCGCAACTTAACTTCAGCTTACAATCTTAACCCCAATCAAAGTAAGATTTAATTAACCGAATACCAGCTTGAGCGGTGTTTATACCCTTGTCAGTAAGACTAGTTAGCGAGATTAATTATTATTTCAGTTAATCCGGTTAGATTAACTTCACTGGCTCCGTGACGTGACTTTGATTGGCACACGCATTATCCTTCTTATTCTCCGTGTCGCTGGCAGGACTGTATTCCAGATTTTGCAGGCCTGGATCTTGTACTTTAGAATCTCGGGCGCTCAGATCGGGGACTCTGATTGTCACACACACAGTGGTAGCCAAGTGGTGTGACCGGACTGCCATGTCATGGGTCTCGAGTTCGAACCCAAAGCAAGCACCCCTGGTTTTACGGATTCATGTGCGTATTGTATAATTATCACTTGCTTAAAAATCGGTGAAGGAAAACATCGTGAGGAAACCAGCATGCAACACTCAGGACGGAACGTACACGTGGCGCCATCTATTATCATAAGAACGTTATTGTTGTTTTCCACGGCAACAGTACTTTTTTCGGGGTGAATGGTACCCTATGTCCGTTTCTGTACAACTGACAACGTATATGCGAAATTTCAGGATGATCGATTCAGTGGTTTAGGCGTGAAAAGGTAACAAACAAACTGACAAACTTACTTCCGCATTTTTAATATTAGTTAGGAAGTTAGGATTAGGATTACAAGTTAGCCCGAACACTTGGCAAGCGGGATTCTCCGAAAGGGTTACCGCTACCCCGGAAAATAAAGGGCTAAGGAAGGAACATGGATGAGTTTTAGTCAGTAAGAGTCTGACACTCCCTTTCGCTCCACCCAGAGCGGGAGAAGTCATTGGACGATTTCAGACCCTCAAAAAAAAAGCCCGAACACTTTGCGGCAGTCAATTATGTTTTTTTTTTCTTCTAATAATGCTTATAATATCAATGCTATGTCTTGATTGCTCCGTGCGCCTTTCTGAAGAATCGCTTTGGTTCACATCGGAATCCTTTAAGTGACTAATGCACTATGCATGCGGTATTGCAGTTCTGTGTAAACATACAGGGAATAGTGCGAGACGGGACCGCCAATAAAAATATAAAAAACTCGCTTAGATTTATCTCGACTGCTTTGAAAAATGACTTCTTTCTAACTTTAAAGTCAGTGTTAGACTAGTGGTGTGACCATCCGACTGCCAAGTCTTACGGTGTATTGTGTAATTATCATTTACTTAAAATACGGTGAAGGAAATCATTGTGAGGATACCTGAGAGAAATTTCTCAACAGCATGTGAAGCTAGAGGCATAAAAACTCTGACACCAGGTTAGTCACACATACAGATTGTCTATTGTTTTAATGGCTCTGAATACGAGGTTTTTTCTAGCTGCTTGAAGAAATGTGCGTTTTGTTTGTGCAGAATAAATATTTTTTCTTTTTTCTTTCAGTGGTCTTCAAGAATACTACATGAAGGCATGCACGGTCCAAATAATATCCCGTATGTTTCCACCACAAAAGAAATACCCCATACATATTCTGGCGGTGAACGTCGTATTACATCAAATGGGGGTTGAATGAGTTATTATGTATTCACCACCAGGGGGTGAAATGGGAGGGGGGGAGGAATATTTATGCAGCAATGTGAAAATGTAAAATTGCTAATATACATTCGGTACGGTTTCGATATAACTCGAGTGCCGTATTTTAATGCGACATGATTAAATGTTTTGGGTGGTAATGAGAGTAGGGAAGACTTAAGAGACTAGATGCAGTGTCCCTAAGATGATATAGCTAAGGACGGGGTGACTACTGATGTGACGGCTTTTTTTTCGGGCATAGGAAATCATCATATGACTTCTCCCCCGCCTATTAAGCAGTGATAACCTAGTGGTGTGACCGCCGGACCGCCAAGTCATAAGTCTCGAGTTCGAACCTAAGGCACGCATCTCTGATTTTACGGATTTATGTGCGTATTGTATAATTATTACTTGCTTAAAAATCGATGAAAGAAAACATCGTGAGGAAACCAGCATGTCTGAGAGATATTTTTCAATAGCATGTGGAGCTAAGTCAGAGGCCCATGGGCAGCATATAAACTCTGACACCAGGTTAGTCACTAACCACACGAAAATAAGAAGAAGGACGGTGGACGGGAGTCGTCACATGGCTCGCGACGCCCGGGGCGTCTTCCGTGAGGGCACATACCTCAAGATACTGTAAGACTCTCCCCTGAGCTTCGCTGTTCGCACGGTAGCACGTGACCACAGTGCCATCGTATGCCTTGGAAGCTCCCGGTGGGCAATCAGAGTCGCCTCCTCCCGCTCTGGGTGAAGCGGAAGGGAGTGTCAGACTCTTACTGACTAAACCCATCCAAGATAAGGCAATTTGTGAGTAGACTTATACCATAGTTTCCATTTCTCGTTCTAGTTGATGGGAGGTCGTCTCATACATCAACAATAGTGTTTTAAGTGCAAACCTGTTACTAACAATTTATGGATCTCTTGTTGTCCGAATTAAAATGATTTTATTTATTTAATTAAGCGCTGGTTGTGGGGGATAACCCCCAACTCCTTCTATTTTTGAGTTTGTATTCGTTCCGTGCGTCATGTTTACCGCAATTAAACATTTCCCTTTCTTTGTTTCCTACATGTCTTCGAATTCTTAATCAAAATGAATTAACTGAAATTGATTAAACTCTCAATAAACTGTACTTTAATCATTAGCTGTCAAACAGACCGGTTTGTTTATCGTCTGGTACTCATTGTCTATGGTTACGCTCTACTTGTCTTTGACTCACATCCGGCAGCCATAATGTTGGTATTTATGACAGTAGTATCTTCAAGACATGTCATGTAGTGAGTAGGCAGGTTAACGATATATTGTCTTTGCTTTAAAGAATGCTATTAGTATTTTCCGGCAAAGAGCAGCCCATAAATTTAGTTTTTCGCCTAGCCTTTTCTTAACAATGTTGAGGTCGGCTACCAGTCTAACCGGATGCATCTGAATACCAGTATTTTACATGGAGCGACTGCCTATCTGAGCTCCACAACCGAGTCAGTAACTGGGTAATTCGAACCCCTTGGTAAGACTGGCTGACAGTTTCGGACTTCTACCAGTAACGACTTTTAAAGATCCACGAATGTCAGCCGGGACCAACGACTTAACGTGCTTTCCGAGGCACGGCGGAGTCTCGGTATGTAAATGTGACCCTATATACTTAACTAACTGCTTCCACACGGTTTCACCCGCTGCTCGGCTCCTATTGGTCGTAGCGTGATGTCATATAGCCTATAACCTTCCTCGATAAATGGAATATCCAACAAAAAAGTAATTTTTCAATTCGGACCAGTAGTTCCAGAGATTAACGCGTTCAAACAAACAAACTCTTCAGCTTTATTATATTAGTATTGCTAATGTTTTATTACTTTGAAGTAGAAACTACTTCAAATGAATTAAATTATCAGATAGTTCGTTAATGGTAACCTCGAAAAGTAATGTTACTTTTTAATTGCTGTTATTTTAATGATAAAGCGAAACTTTCACTGAATTTTATATTTGTCTTTACAAGAAATAAAGGTATTTTGATAGTAACTTTAATGACTAAATTATTGTTGCTCGACACACCATAATAATTGAGCTATATGGAGCAACTAAATACACCAGGCAATACTATTACTAGCAAACGGTACGAAATTATATTGTTGAGCCTGCTTCACTATAGCCGGACAATGATTGCTAAAAAAAAATATCGAACGATATGGAGCAAATTAATAAACCTGGCAATTCCTTATTAGAGCCCACTCCATAGGCAAAAATAGCGAGACAGCGCGAACAAAATTGCCCGTGTAATAATAATGAGCCTGCTCCACTATAACACGGTAAACTAGTCTTTATTTCTTTCTAACCGGGCAATGATTGCTGAAAATTGGAATTGTAACAAAATCTGGTACGATAAGCAATATGGAGCAACTACATACAACTAGTCTACGCATTCTTATAGAGCCTGCTTCACTCCACGGACAATAATAACAAAAGGCAATAATGGCAAAAAAATTGCCCGTGTCCGGTCAACTATTCTTTCTTTCCTTCCAACCGGGCAATGATTGCTGAAAAATTGCCAGTGAAACAGCATCTGGTGTGATGAGCAATATGGAGCAACTATATAAACTAGTCTATGTATTCTTTAGAGAACCTACTACGGACAGAGTCTGTTCCACTCCACGGGTAATAATAGCCGGGCAATAATACCAACAAAAATAGCCAGTGTCACCGCATCCTTACATTTTCCTAGGCCAGGAGCTCAATGAGCTAATCACATGTTTTCACAGTGACCCACCGGATCAATTGGGGACAATATAAAAAGTCCGTGTGAATAGTCCCGGAGTCTGGCCCCAATTGACGCCAATCTTAGATATCAATTACGGAATGAGGCGACAATGTTAATAGGCTTAATTTACGCGTCATCTTTTAAGCTGGATAGCTCTTGGACTATTTTGTTTAGAAACGCGTACGATTGCATTGTGGTGGATTTTCACATGGATGATATTTGTGTTTTTTTTTGAGAAAACGATGTATTACTAAACTTGAGCCCGGGTAAGCGGGATTGTCCGAAAGGGTTACCGCTACCCCGGAACATAAAGGGCGAAGGAAGGAACATGGATGGGTTTTAGTCAGTAAGAGTCTGACACTCCGTTTCGCTCCACCCAGAGTGGGAGGAATCATTGATGATTCCACCCTTAAAATAAAGGCTTTCTTGCATCACAAATCTATACATCTACACAATACACAAATATATAAGATATAAGTGTCTGTTTAGAATATTAGAATTACAGCGTCTACTATATGGTACTAACATCTGCCTGTTTGTTCCGGCTAATCTCCGAAACGGCTGGACAGATTTTGATGGGACTGTCACTGACAGTCGACAGATAGCTGAAGTTATAAAAAGTAACTTAGTATAATTAAAGTAGTTTTCCAATCGCGAAGCCGCTAGCATCAGCTAGTCACTGATGTACAGAGGCCAGCACATCAAGTTACCACAATCTGTCAAATTTCTTTGATAGTATTTCAACTTTATAGCAAAGACATAAGGTTCATTTTTAATTGAGAAAATTTGACAGTTAGGGATAGCTTGATGTGCTGGCGTCTGTACATGACGCCAAACTAATTAAAAACATATTTCTATTGTTAATCGTCTAAGTTTATAGGCACAAAACGATGTTTTAAATATGATTAACGGTTAATGAGCTAGTGATTTGTGGTGTAAGGACTTAGGCCGAGTTCCCACTACCGGACCGGGGGGTTTTGGTTGGGGGGGCGGGGTTTAGTGTTCACATTATACCTGATCAAGGCTTCATCAGTTGAGGTCAGACCTGAGTCTGACAGGGTCCTTACTACCATACTAATCACTACATAGTATAAAACAAAGTCGCTTTCTCTGTCCCTATATCCCTATGTATGCTTAAATCTTTAAAACTGCGCAACGTATTTTAATGCGGTTTTTTTTAATAGATAGAGTGATTCAAGAGGAAGGTTTATGTGTATAATTTGTCGACATATTTTGTGGGCGAAGCCTCGGGCGGAAGCTAGTAATATTATAAATCTGTACAGTTGGTTTGTTTAAACGTGCTAATCTCAGAAACTACTGGTTGGAATTGAAAAATTATTTTTGTGTTGGGTAGTTCATTTATCTAGGAAGGGTATATATAGGCTATATAACATCATGCAAACGAGCAAAAACAAAACTAAACAGGAAGTACGCTAAGCGAAAACTAAGAAATAGCGCTGACGGGCGATGCGATGCATGCGACGGCATGGGTCGGTGGAACAAGATATTTCACGCGGACGAAGTCGCGGGCAGAAGCTAGTTGCAACTATACGCTGCTTGTCTCTCCTTCTATGAATTTCATATACCTTACTCCAGCATATTTAGCAGTTTAACTTTATAAACCCGATGAAATTGTTTTTCGGACTAAATTGACCATTTACCTGAAACAAAAAAGAAATAACACATTAATTCATTTGATAAATAGTAATAACTTATGAGAATATTTAAAAACCGACCAATTGCAAGACTCGCACACGAGGTTTTCCCTACCATTATCTATATAAACGGCAAAAAAAGTTTGCTGTATGAGAGCCCCCTTAAATATTTATTTTATTCTGTTTTTTAGCATTTGCTGTTATAGCGGCATCAGAAATATATCATCTGTGAAAATGTCAACTGCATAACTATCACGGTTCATGAGATACAGCCTGGTGACAGACGGACAGACGGACGGACGGCAGAGCCTTGCCGATACATAGCGAGTAATAACAGCCGCACAGGTCGATCTAACAGGTTAAGCTACGCTTGCCGGTGTTGGGCCGTAGATGGGGTGACCATATTTACATACTGAGACTCCTCCGTGTCTCGAAAAGCACGTTAAGTCATTGGCCCCGGCTGTCGTTCGTGGATCTTTGACAGTCGTTACGGGTAGTCAGAATCCAGAAAGTCTGGCAGCCAGTCTTACCAAGGGGTATCGTATTACCCAGGTACTCGGTTATGGAGGTCAGATAGGCAGTCACTCCATGTAAAAAAATTAATATTCAGCTGCACCCGGTTAGACTAGAAGCCAACCCCAACACAGTTGGGAAAAGGCTAGGCAGATTGATTTCTTTGAACTAAATTTCGCAAAGCAATTTTTTTACCGGTAAAAAAATCGAATAGGTAATTACATTACTATTCGATTTTTCCCTCGCTACAGTACCAGTTTGTCGATCAAAGAGATAAGTTACAGTTAGACCCTGCTAGCTCCGAGACAATGAAGATATCTGTCAAAATGTACAGATTAACATCTAAAAAGACTTTCTATTTGATACATAGGTTTATCCTCCTAACCGGAATTCGGTCACGCGGCCAATCTCACAAGAGACTATGTATAGGTAAGGTCAAATTGAATTAGCTAGCGAAACTGAAACGTAGTCAGCTGTAGTTACATATTATTATAATATTATAAAGAGGAAAGATTTGATTTTTTGTTTGAAATGAAGAGGCTCCGAAACTACTGGACCGATTTAAAAAAATCTTTCACCGTTGGAAAGCTTAGTTTTCTAGGAGTAACAGACTAGTTTTTATCCCGGGAAAAATAACGGGTCCCACGGAAAAGACCAGGGGAGCGAAGCCGCGGGCAAAGTGCTAGTTACATATAATTCAGTTTTGTTGTTTTATTCGGGGCGATTTCCATTTAATTTATTTTGATTTGTCATTATTTTATTTTGTGTAGATTTTTTTTCTGTCAATGAGTGCCGTTACATGGAATTTAAATGAATTCTTTTTATTTATTAAAAAACCATCATCATCACAATACGCCTATATTCTTCGAAGGGTTAGGCAGAAGAATACCTCTGCCGCGGGAGACGCCCCGGGCGTCGGGAGCCACGTTTCGACTCCCGGCCACCGTAGGCGCGAGCCTGCGGACGGTGAGTAATGGGTTACTCACCATCCGATCAGCACCAGGCCCGTGCCGGACGGCGCGTATATGTTCCACGCGCGCCTCAAAGAGATGTCAGCATATGAAGGGGCCCCTCAGGGCCAAGCCTGCCGGGTAAGCGGGATTGTCCGAAAGGGTTACCGCTACCCCGGTAAATAAAGGGCTACGGAAGGAACATGGATGGGTTTTAATCAGTAAATCTGACACTCCCTTCCGCTCCACTCAGAGCGGGAGGTCATTGGATGATTTCCCAGCCTTAAAAAAAGGCAGAAGAATACCTATATTACATCCATATTGCGCCAGTTATGTCTCAGTCCCATGTAATAGGAGGAGAATCTTTTGCCATCAACCAGACGCGAGAGTTCGCCGCCAATCGCCTCTACAAAGACACGGCGGTGCTCCGCCCGGTTTCCACTAACTCAACTCTTGCTCACTTAAACAGATATGCTTCACGTACGAGTGCAAGCTCTCGACAGACGCGACTGACATTTTGTTGGAAATCGCCGTAAGTTCGCGTTTATTCTCTGTTCAAAAATAATTGGATGATTATGTAAACAATGGGCCCAAAAACTTATCTGTTGATGACAAGTTATAGTGCCACTTGCTTATTAAGTGGTTTGATTTGATTATTTTGATATATTAACTCTAATTCTTCATTTGAACTATAAAATGTTTTATATGGGCACTTATGAATCGTCAGAAACTATGAATGTTTCCTATGGAAAAGAGTCGGCAAGAAACTTACTCCTTTAGAAATAATTTTATTTGCATTTTTGATCAGAAAGATAAAGCTAGTAGTCCATTACAAAGTGTGGTAGGTTTTTGTGAAGAAGAACTGGCAAGGAACCCCATATACACACATCAAGCTATCCCAAACTGTCCAATATTCCCAATTGAACATGAACCTTATGCTTTAGTAATAAAGTTGAAAAACTATCAAAGAAATTTGACAGATTGGGGTAGCTTACTCTGTACACGATTTTATGCATTGCATGGAGTTATCCTTCTATACTATTCTGTTATACGAAAGTACACGACGAACTACAATACCCAGACTATGTACACTCTGGGTACTTTCAGAGCATACAATTGAATTTAATATTCATATATTTAATTAAGTTTTTTTTATTATGTGCCCTGCACAGTTTTTAAAAGAATATTCCACGGTATACGGCTGCGTTTCGTGGATCTTCATTAGCAAAAAAGCATATTTTTTCTGTGATAATATAGTTGGGATTTTTGTGAGGAATTGTTTTATTTTGCTGGGTTTTTGAGTGACGAATTGTTTTTTGCTGAAAGAAGCGGGTTTGCGGATGACAATAACAGGCCAAATGCGACATTTAACACTACAAATTTAATTTTTTTAAACTTGAGTTTACAAAAAAGACACGATTATTGAAAGGTGACTTTGTCCCTTTATGTTTAATTTTAGTTTTTGATATAGCGGCAATAGGAAAAATAAATACACAAACTGTAAAATTTTCAAGACTGGTATGATGATGACCTTATAGTAGGCGGCCGTTTAATATAGCACATCAACTTTTAGAAAAACTTGGACTTGTAGCGCCTTTTCTCTGTCACTCATGGTACCATTGTGGCAGACTGACTGTCTCTTTTTATAGCTCAATGTGTCATATTAACGCCTAGCCTTCTCCCAACTGATAAGAATTGTTTTTCTAGTAATATAGACTCTGTAGTCTATAGGATAAACAGTGCTATACACAACTGTACTCCACAGTACAAAGTAAAGTTCATTCATTTATTCTTTTCCAAAAACTAAAATAAAAAGTGCTAAAACACAAGGATCAAATAGACGTGATAATACAACATAAAACTCCGCGAAACTCCCTCGTATGTACCGTCGCGTATAAAAGCGTTCCCGTGTACAACACACTCGTTAGAAAATTTAACGAGTGCCAGAGTTTCACAAGAGCGTTTTGTTCGTCGGACTCTGTAGCACTTTTGCTTGCGATAGTACTTTGTTTGTTCGAATTTCGAAATAAAAGGTTTTGAAAGGTGTCTGGTTGTGAGCGTACTTTTGTTCTATGTTGGACTGTTATGTTGCTGATTCTACTTTTTACAATTAAATGTATTTTTTTTCAGAACTTTAGTTGACACAGCCTGTATCGTAGACAGTATAGGCAGAGGTGTTTACCGACATTTCGTCAATCATTTTTAAGTCATATGTGATATAGGGCGATTACGACAAGTTGCTAATGAGAAAATTAGTAAGGGAAAAACATAAAAAAACTTGTCTAGCTTGGGATCGGACCAGAACCTAAATACTCAGGCGTTCAACACTATTGTCCGGGATTGTCCGAAAGGGTTACCGCTGCCCCGGAACATAAAGGGCTAAGGAAGGAACATGGATGAGTTTTAGTCAGTAGGAGTCTGACACCCCCTTTCACTCCACCCAAAGCGAGAGATGATGATTTCCCACCCTCAAAAAAATAAACAAAAAGGGGCTATTACGACAAGCTAATAGTGAGAAAATTAGTAAGGGAAAAACCTTAAAACACTGGTCGAGTTTGGGATCGAACCAGGATCTAATTCTTAGTTTTGACGTTCAAAAGTGCCTGTCTTGTAATATATTTTTTTTTTACTTTTGCTTTATTAACTTCATTTTCGACCCAGTGATGCCAACTTGGGGGTTTTCTCCCACTTGGAGGTTTTCTAGGTAAAATAATCTATACAGGGAGTCTTTAGGGGGAATAATTTGTAGGGGTATTTTTGGAAATACAATTTTAATTGTTGTTTTTTAATTGTACTACTCTCCATACTCCTTACTCTCCTCCTTGTATTCAATAAAAGTTTGATCAAATGATACTACTGTCATGGTTGTCACTAGATGGTACTAATATTGAAAATGTTATACTTGTGTCACAGTTGGGGAGTTTAAGTTTGAATTTAGTGAGTTTTAAAATTGCTTTAGGGGGAAAGTTTTCAAACAGTTTCGACCACTACATCAAAGAGGCAGACAAGACGGTAGATAACCAAACGAAGTACTTTAGTACATAAAGTTACTTTCTACTGCACATTTGAGGCTGCGCCCGCGCAGGCCCCTTTCAACAAGATTATAGTTAGTCTTACGAGATTTATTACCAGTAACAGTATGTTCGACTTAAATGTAACTGTTAGCTTATGAAGTAGAAAGCTAAGATACGTTTAAGTAAGAACTAAGCACTAATTTCGACGAGACACGTGACCAAAAATGTATAGAACAGCAGATTTTTTTTTGCGATTTCGGAGTTGGTCCCTTAGTAAAAATTTTGAGGAAAGTTTGAGGAGCTCGTGGCTAAGTAATAAAGCCGCACGGATTGATCCTTCAGGTTAAGCTACGCTTGCCAGGGTTGGTCTGTGGATGGGTGACAATCTTAAGATATCGAGACTTCTCTGTGCCTCGTTCGTAGATCTTTGACAGTCGTTACGGGTAGTCAGAAGCCCGAAAGTCTGACAGCCAGTCTTACCAAGGGATATCGTGTTACCTAGTTACTGGGTTGTGGAGGTCAGATAGGCAGTCGCTCCATGTAAAATACTGATATTCAGCTGCATCCGGTTAGACTGGAAGCCGACCCCAACATAGTTGGGAAAAGGCTAGGCAGATTGATTGAGTAAAAATTGTTCAGTTTGTTGGTCTGTAGCATATTATGCTTTTGTATATATGTATATACCCTTACGGTGACACCCTGTATAATAGGGCAGCGAATAGGGCTGACTTCACCCTGCACCCCTATTCAAAATTCTGGAGGTTCTGTATTTTGTAACCTCCATATTTTCATCAAGTTGGTTAAAAAAAGTCATTTTTAGCGTTCTGTACCCAAAGGGTAAAACAGGACCCTATTACTAAGACGCCGCCGTCCGTCTATCACTAGGCTGTATAATATCCGAAACCGTGATATTAGACAGTTGCAATTTTCACAGATAATAAAAAAAATATTTTTGTTGTCGCTAAAAAACAGAATAAAATAAATATAGAAGGGGGCTTCCATACAACAAACGTGTTATTTTTGCCGTTTTCATAGAAAATGGTACAGGCCCTTTGTGTGCTAACTCACTATTGTCCGGTTTTTTTATTAAGTATTAGCCATTTCGATCGCCATTAACATTTTACAACTTCTAGTTTCAGCAACATTTAGCTCTATTAACCCAAAAATATCTTTATACGTACAACTCCGTCAACCTAAAACCTTGGAATGCCTCTCTATGTCATAAAATATGTGTCGTGTGTAACTTGGACACATTTGGGTCACAAGGAGTGGCATGAGTCCACAAACCATTATTACATTGGGCCGTGGTGGTTACTGGATAACGGTCCCGGTGCGTTGCCGGGTAAGAGGGATTGTCCGAAAGGGTTACCGCTACCCTGGAACATAAAGCGCTAAGGAAGGAACATGGATGGGTTTTAGTCAGTAAGAGTCTGACACTCCCTTCCGCTCCATCCAGAGCGGGAGGAATCATTTGATGATTTCGCACCATAAAAAAGAGGGGTTAAGCAATTACGAAACCGACTATACAAAATCTCTGTGAAGTTTCACTACGTAGTTAATTTAATTTTCGTTTGTATTGACAGTCCCACTGGTTTGTATATGTCTAGTTGTCTAGTTTTAAATTTTTCCACCCAATATTACTTAAAACTTTGACACTTACGGCCGTATGTAACAGACAGGGTGTGAAATCATCAAATGACCCCTTCATTTGATGATTTCACAACCTTAGAAAAAAACAGGCCACGAGCGTGCGACGCGTTTCTTGCGACGGGCAATGTTAACAAAATAAATGAAAGAAGCTGCTTCATAGCATCTGTCGAGTCTTCTCAACGTGACTTAGAGACACGGGGGCCTAGTCAAAGACACATTTTCATTAACGACAACGAAATTAGATAAATACAGCTCATATTTTTTCTCTGTGGGGGCCTAAAGAAGTGTCAATCGCAGTGTCGATGTCGATGCGATTTCGAAAATTGTTGATTGAACAATTCGTTATCTTAGCGAATCGAATTGTCAAGAACGCCACTTGTCAACGCATTTGTATGGGAATATTGATCGTTTCGTTACACAATTTAACATTGTCTAGTACTTAGCGATCAAAAACGATTGATCGTGACATTTCGAAAGCTTATGCCAATTCCATACATTTTGGATTTATCTAATTTCGTTATCGTAACCGAACCTAAGCCCCCTGGACTGGACCCAAGTCTTTCACTACTCATATCCATTCTCATTTACCCTCAAGTATACTCTTGGTAATAACTGTAAAGTAAAACAGACTAAGTGTCACGTTATGCCTGCCACATTTAGGTCATAGGCGCGGCCTAACAACGGCACTTAGCCGCGTCAAACAACGTATGAAATGGTAAACCTAATGCATTAAAGAGAAAGAATAAACCCTATCATAGTTCGAAAGAGAGTTAACATTACTGAAGTGAATGAAATAGTTGGCTATTTTCCGATGTTTTCCTTATTTAGTGATGTTGTTTTTGAAATAAAATATAGATAATTCGTAGTAAACGCAAGTCCTTTTATTTAACCAGATACCGCACATGACGAGAGCAACCATCGAAGAGAAACAAAACACGGATCTTAATACAAAAGTACCAACTTTGACATAATAATATATTCATTCTATGCGTTCAGTGCAGCCAACCTAAAGTAATTATAAACATTGCCATATTTAATAACATTTAGATTGGCTGTCAGATTATCGGTTTTCTGACGACTCGTAACGACTGTCAAAGATCCACCAAAAACAGCCGGGACCAACGGCTTAACGGAGATATTTCTCAACAGCATGTGAAGCCAAGTCAGAGGCCCATGGGCTATTTAATAACTGTGACATCAGGTTAGTCACTAACCACACGAAAAGAAGAAAACGGCTTAACGTACTTTCCAAAGCACGGAAGAGTCTTGGTATGTAAACGTCCATGGACTTACCCCGACTAGCGTAGCTTAACCTGATGGATCGACCCGTGCGGCTGTTATTACTTAGCCACGAGCTCCTTAGCAAAGGATATTAAATATTCAGCCGCTCCTTTTTTGTCGGAATACCAACCTTTTTGAAAATCGGTCAACAAGTAAAGGGTGTGTCAATTCGAAATTACACTACAGGGTGTAGCTGAAATTTTCGTGTAACTCAAAACTAAACACACCTTCCGCAAAGTAGGTTAATGACACACAAACTATATTCGCCTATTAGCAGGTAACTTTTTAATTAATTTAATTAGAACTGTCACCTTTTTTTTCGCTAACATGGCGTTTGTTGCGTGCTGTTGGCGAATAAATAATTAGCCTTTTTTCACGTAAATAATAGTTTTTACACATGATATTTAATAAAGAATTGGGTCGATTTGTATCAGCCTGTCTATTACATATGGCCGTAAGTGTCATAAAGTTTAAGTAATTTTGGGTGGAAAAATTTTAAAACTTGTTTTTTGCCCGATAGGGTAGACATAGACTACAAACCAATGGGACTGTCAATTCAGACCAAATTAACTACTAAGTGAAACTTTATACGTATTACTTTATGGTATAAGTATACTCTAACACCCCACCCACTCTCTTGTGTATAATCTAACACTAAAACTAAATATAATAACAACTTATACATACTCGTACTTAAATTTAATGTCTATGTAACTAACTAGCTTCTGCCCGCGACTTCGTCCGCGGAAAATTTCTAGTTTTAACATTGAATATATCCTATGATACTCGGCAATACTGTAGGTTCCCATTAGTGAGAGAATTTTTGGAATCGGATCAGAATTTCCAAAGATTACCGAGGTGATCTTTTCTGCTCAACTTAGTCGCCTTTTACGACACCCTTTTTTTTTTTTAAGGCTGGGAAATCATCCAATGACTGCTCCCGCTCTGGGTGGAGTGGAAGGGAGTGTCAGACTCTTACTGACTAAAACCCATCCATGTTCCTTCCGTAGCCCTTTATGTTCCGGGGTAGCGGTAACCCTTTCGGACAATCCCGCTTACCCGGCAGGCTTGGCCCTGAGGGGCCCCTTCATATGCTGACATCTCTTTGAGGCGCGCGTGGAACATATACGCGCCGTCCGGCACGGGCCTGGTGCTGATGGGACGGTGAGTCACCCATTACTCACCGTCCGCAGGCCCGCGCCTACGGTGGCCGGGAGTCGTCACGTGGCTCCCGACGCCCAAGGCTTCTCCCGCGGCGGCTGGGACGGGAGGACCTTTCTCTCTCCCATCCCGCCACCTCCTTCGCGAGCGTGACTTTTTCGCAGAAGGAGGTGACTGCCTCCCACTCCCTCTCGTCCCGGACCATGGCTTGCACCAGGGCCGGGCGCGAGAGGTCACCGCCGTCGATCGACACGGCGGTGCTCCGCCCAAGCGGGGCAGGTTTGCACCGTGTCCTCTGGGCGATCCTCACAATGGTGACACCCGGGCGTTTTCTCCCGCCTGATGATGTGCAGGAACCTCCCGAAACATCCATGCCCGGTGAGAACCTGCGTCAGGCGGCAGGTGAGGGCGCCGTGACGCCTCTCTAGCCACTTCTCAAAGAGGGGTCTTACCGCCACTATCGTGGCGTGCCCTGCGCTGGGTTGCGACAGTCGCTGATTCCAGGCCGCCATGAGATCGCGCCGGAGGTCCGTCCGCTCCGCCGCAATTTGCTGCGGCAACGGAGTTTCCCCCCGGCTTAGTACCTCCGCGCGCCACTCGTACAGGCGCGCGAGGACTATCGCCTCCAGATCCCACGGCGGCAGTCCGGCAAGGAGGCTTGCCGCCTCGCCCGAGATCGTGCGGTACCCCCGGATAAGCCGTATGGCTACCACCTTTTGGGGCGCGTTCAGATAGTGGGCGGCTCGCCACCGCAGTGAACGCGCCCACACCGGGGCCCCGTATAGGGCCATGGACCACACGACGCCCGCGTAAAGCCTCCGGCAGGAGGCGTTTGGCCCCCTCAAATTGGGCAAGAGCCGCTTGACGGCGGCCCCAGTCCGTTCCAGCTTGGGGGCCAAACGTCGGAAATGCTCCACGAAATTCCATCGGCTGTCGAGGACCAGACCTAGGTATTTCATCGTGGTCTCGACGCCGATGTGAACCCCTCCTACCGTAAGTTGGGATCCCGATGGTGGCCTATGCCGAGGTCCATGAAAGGACATGGCCTCGGATTTGTGCAATGCCACCTCGAGACCCAACTGCCGGATCCTCTCAATGACTGTCGCAACC
This sequence comes from Hyppa rectilinea, assembly GCA_951799385.1. Classification (NCBI taxonomy): domain Eukaryota; kingdom Metazoa; phylum Arthropoda; class Insecta; order Lepidoptera; family Noctuidae; genus Hyppa; species Hyppa rectilinea. The sequence goes on along the minus strand of OX637329.1, from coordinate 9,175,708 downwards.
CCGCGTGTCATCGCGTCAGCCGCCGCCTGATGCGACCTCCCCTGCGCCAGGACCAGCGTGTCGTCAGCGTAGCATACTACGCTGACGCCGTCAGGGAGGTCGGCCCGCAGCACCCAGTCGTAACCGATGTCCCACAGGAGCGGCCCCAGAACCGATCCCTGTGGGACACCGCACGACATCTCTCGCCGGTTCCATTCCCCATCGCGACCGGGGTAGATGAAGGTTTACGACACCCTGCCTCGCATTGTAAAGGTGCAAATGCATTATGTATTTTAACCCAACACGGATAATAATAAAATTATCTTACTACTATTATAAATGTGAAAGTTTGGATGGATGGATGGATGTGTGTTACTCAATCACGCCAAAACGGCTGAACGGATCTGGATGTTTGGCACAGAGATAGATTATAGTCTGGAATAACACATAGGCTAATTTTTATCACGGAAAAACGTACCCGTTCCCGTGGGATAATTTCCAACAACCAGGCGGGCGAAGCTGCTGGCAAAAGATATTACACTACCTATATACAAAATACAAACCATCATTTAAAAATGTTAACGTTAAAAATATAAAATTTAAGTGAGGAACCTATTTAATTTAAAGCTTCTCTGAAACGATAAAACGTCCGCACAAAGCACGTAGGAAGTAGGAATGATAGTTGAGCTCGGCGAATGTTTTAGCATTTTGCGTTTAGTAATTTTATATTATCTCGGAAAATATATGACCAATTGACATACTGTAGAGGGCAAATCTTATCTCTGTGATGTCCTTGTGATCATAAAATAATTTAATTTGATAAGAATTGATATTTTGTTGTTTAAATAATCATCCAAACAGAAGTAAGTCGAAAAAATAATTTTTTTAAACATAAAACGAAATATAAAATTTAAAATACAAAAGATAGAAATGTGGTGTCGCGGACTTTTTTGTAGAAATAATTAAGGCGAACCGGGTTGCCATACATTGCTTTCAATTTTAAACAACTGTTTAGGCAGCGCATGCAAATAATTCTGTTTTCGGAGGTATTTCTTTCCGACTTGCTAGACGAAAAATGCAATAGCTCGGCTAATATGTATGATATAAATATAATTTATAGCCTATAGCACTCAGGAATAATGTAGCTTTCTATCAGTGAAAAAATTATTGAAATTGGATCATTAGTTTCGGAGATTACCCCCTACATACAAACTTACAAACATACAAACTTACAAACTTACAAACTTACAAATTTTACCTCTTTATAATATTAGTATAGACAAACAGAAATTTTGTATGCGCTCGTAATTGCTTAACCACTAACCACCCATTTTATTTTTGAGGGTGGGATTTGATCAAAAGACCCTCCCGCTCTATGTAGAGCGGAAAGGAGTGTCAGACTCTTACTGACTTAAATCCATCCATGTTCCATTCTTAGCCCTTTATGTGGCGGTGATCCTTTCGGACAATCCCGCTGACCCGGCAGGCTTCGGCCCTAACGGGGCCCTTCTCCAATGCTTAACCACCCTAAGGTTGTACCCTAACATAGATGGAAAAAGGCTAGCGAGATGATGACATCAAGAACAATATGGATATGGATCACAGAATCACCCGTTGCACTTCACGCCACACCACAAGGATTACCGCTACAACTATACAGAATGAACCTCCCCTTCAAACCGCAAACATACACATTAACACATACACAATGATAGTAGACTGATAAGCAACAGGTTACCAAAGAAGGGTCGTTTCGCACTGGTTTGAAATTTCGGCAGAAACACACCGGCACCTACACCTTTCAGCAGTTCCTAGTGGTGTGACCGTCCAACTGCCAAGTCCTCTGATTTTGCGGATTCATGTGCGTAATTTATAATTATCACTTGCTTATGAACCGGTGAAGGAACACATCGTGAGGAAACCAGCATGTCTGAGAGATATTTCTCAACAGCATGTGAAGCTAAGTCAGAGGCCCATGGGCAGCGTAAAAACTCTGACACCAGGTTAGTCACATAGGCAAGATAGGCGATGGCGGCCCGAAAACGCCTAACTACTAATTTGTAAGTCCTCGCGCCATAGCACTCCTTTTTATTTTGATAATGGAAAATTATCAAATGACCCTCCCGCTCTGGGTGGAGCGGAAGGGAGTGCTAGACTCTTACTGACTAAAACCCATCCCTGTTCCTTCCTTAGCACTCTATTTTCCGGGGCAGCAGTAACCCTTTCGGACAATCCCGTTGACCCGGCAGGCTTTGGCCCTAAGTAGCCATAGCATTAAGGCTACACTGCGAAAAATGTTTTTGTCATTCGCTTTTCTTACTTTCCAACAAGATTCCAAATTCTTGTGTGTAAGGGCCCCAGAATGGCCTAAGATGGGGCGGCCTTTCAGCGAACACAAAGGGCTCAGGAAGAAACATGGATAGTTCAACTAGCTTTCACCCGGGATTTCGCTTACATTGTGCCCGTGTGAAGTCGGGACAGGTTGCTAGTTTAATTATACAAACCTTCTGCCATCTTTCTATACTTTGAACACATGTATATATGTTTGTGGGTATTTACCTCGTGTCGCGGTGTCCACTAATTGGGCCCGTTGTAAGCGGCCGTCTCGCCCCCGGCCAGATTTATAAAAGCGTAATTATTTCTGTTTTTGCCGGTTCTTGGGAATTATTTTGTTCAGTTATATTTATTAATCCGTCCGGGTAGTCAAATTAAAATCAAAAGTCATTTATTCAAATTGGGCTGAAAATCAGCACTTTTTGAAGGTCAAAGTTACATAAGACAGTCCCCCAAAAACGCCCACCCTTCACCACTTCCTAGTGCTTTAGCTGGGAAGAAGAAGTGGCGCAACAAACTCCCCAGCAGCACAGCTGTGTGTTTAGTAAAGGAGTAGTTGTGGATGTAGTGATGTGGTGCCTTTAATAAGCACCCGGTAGTAATAAGGGGCCAGGAGTCCAGGCTAGGAGTCTGAGGAGCTCGTGCCTAAGTAATAACAGCCGCACGGAACAATCCATCAGATTAAGCTACGCTTGCTGGGGTTCGTCGGTGGATGGGTGACCATATTTACATATCGAAACTCCTACGTGTCTCGGAAAGCACGCTACGCCGTTGGTCCCGGATGTCATTCGTGGATCTTTGACTGTCGTTCTGGGTAGTCAGAAGCCCGAAAGTCTGACAGTCCAGTTTACACAAAGTTAAGTGCCTGCTTTGGTTCGAACCCATGACCTACAAGTCGTAAGTCGGGCCAGTTACCACTAGGCCAGCACTGCTCTAGTTCGAAATAACATTATTTGGTTGTGATTTCTTCTGGGAATACAGGTATAATGTAAAGTTATGTAGTTAAAAGATAACTAAATCAATCTCAGTACAATTTAACTACCAATAAACTCTTCAGAAAGTAAATTAATACTCTTTCTCCCTGCAGGGGTTCGGAAGGCCCACAAAGGGGTGTTTCCAAGGTTCGGCCGGTCTGTCGCACCTTCGCTCGTAAACGTGGCTTTTAATAAACAAAGACACGCGAACTATTTATTAGTAAACTAGCTTCTGCCCGCGACTTCACTCACGAAGAAATAGAAGCCGTAAGATACTAAATTAATAGCTAAATTTTGTCACTGTTGCTCTTTAATCTATTTATATTGCTGTGCCCTAGCAGGGTTCATGTATGAAAGCGAGCAACTGAACAACTTTTACTATGGGACCAACACCGAAACCGCAAAAAAATAATCAGCTGTTCAATACATTTTTGGTCACGTGACTCGTTGAAATGTAGGGCTTATTTTTTTTTCACCATTTCGGAGTTGGTCCCATAGTAAAAGTTGTTCAGTTTGGTGGTCTGTAACATATCCTTTTGTATGTAAATACCCTTTAGTTTACACCCAGTATAACGTGTTAAAAAATTTACTCTAAGAATTTCGTGGGAGCATTGTACTCATCGTTAAGAACAACTTTTACTATGGGATGAACCCTGAAATCGCGTAAAAATATGAGCTGTTCCATACATGTATGCACATGTAACTTAACAAAATGTATGGAATAGCTCATATTTTTTTCGCGATTCCTCTAGCTCATCATCATCATCATCCTATAGCTGGACTGCTGGACGTAGGTTTCTCCAGCTACAAGCCATTCAGCTCGATTAGCTTGTTCAAACAAAAAATACGAACTCTTCAGATTTAATAGTATAGATCTGATATTTTTAATGGTATATTGTTGTTGGCGATTCCATTAGGAGTGCGTGTTTGTAGTTATTAGTTTCAGAGTGTTTTAAATTGGATTAATTTGTTGTTAAAACGTATAGCCCTAGCCTCTATCCATTTCGGTTTATATTCAATGTCAGTTTTTAATATAAATAGTTTTATTTGATGGCAAAACTGATGGTAAGTGGTTCCTGCAACCTATGGTCATTAGTAATACCTGCCGTGCCATGCGTTGCCATTCCAGAGACAAGCTATAATGTGTAATGCATGTACATGTAATTATACTTAAATCAAATCAAAAGTTTTTTCAAGCTAGACGGAGAAACAGTACTTTTCGAATATCAAAATTACATTGGACAGTCCCCCGAAATGCTCGCCAGTGCTTTAGCTAGGAATTAATAAGTGTCGCAAAAAGTCTCCAGCAGCACAGCTGTCTGTTCTCATAAATAATACCAGCCGCACGGGTCCATCTTCAAGGTTAAGCAACGCGTGCCGAGGTTGATCCGTGTATGGATCTATAACATGCCGATAACTCTCCGTTCCTCCGAAAAACGTTGAAGTTGGTCGTTGATCTTCGACACACGTTACGGATCATCAGAAGCCCGAAGGTCTGACAACCAGTTTTGCCAAATGGCTACCAAGTTTAATTACTGCTACGGTTATTAAAGCTAGTGCCATCTGATGGCAGTCGCTCCATGTAAAACACTGGTATCCAGCCGCAACCGGTTAGACTGGAAGCCGAACCAAACATAGTTAGGAAAAACAGGCAAAATCATTTTACCGCTGTAAGAAAATACTTAAGAAGACTGTATATTTTCACCGACCAATTATAAAAGGTACTCGATAGATGAAGGTAGAAAGTGGTCTTTAAACGTACCCCATTGCAACAGATTTAATTAAACTACACCTCCATAGACTGATTACTGCAATAAAACTTGTCGTTAACATGTAACTGGCGAGTTAACTTTAAACGGTTACTAATGATGTACATTTTTAACTCCCCTCTTATTAACTACACCCCCAAGTTAATGTATTTCGTTTAAAAAAACTGTCTGGGGAATGACGACGAATTAATGGCGTCAAGGGGGAAAGATGGTGTTTCATGATTTCGCTGGTTCGATTTATTATTCTAGAGACCCAGCTGAAATGTCTCATGTGCCTGGCAGTACCCTTTAAACCTTCAGAAATGCGGCAGAAATAGATGCTGTGGTACTACCACCCCGGTTGAGCCTGTTCAAGATATAATAAGTCTATGGTGTCATACTATTGAAGACTATGCTTGAAGTTGATTCCCGATAATCTATACTAATATTTCAAACTCAAACTCAAAGTATTTATTGCAAATAAACCAATTACAGGCACTTTTGAATTGTCAAGGTGTCGGTCAGTCAGAGAAATGGAGCTAGTTGCCCATTCCAAAGTAGTAGGTACTGTAGAGCCTTAGAGTAAAACCTTATGTTATACATGGCTGGTAAATATCTGACGGCATTCGAACCTTTCAAATGAATAAAAAAGCTAGATAGGTTTTTACGTAGATTCTAGACTTTACGTCTGGCAGCGCGCCTAGACAGATGTATTCGTTATAACAAAGTAAAATATATTGATTCGTTGAATTTATTACGGGTTTCTCTTCGTAATACTAGAAGCCCCTCACACATTACACGCTCTACCACTGAGCCCCCTTAGTAGAGGATCTTCCATCCTCTACATTTTGGTGGAGTACGCCAGAGTCTCCACAGAAGACGCGGTACGATCCCGCTCGTTTGTTTTTTGGTGTGTGCAGAACCTTACAATATCTGCACGAATAAAATGTTATAAAATACGAAATATATGGAGAAAACCGTATAACGGGCATTCTATGCATCCTGTTAGTGGTGCACAGTATTATAAAAACGACGCCCTAGTCGATATGAAGTGAAAGCGATTAAAGCAGGCGAATGAAACAACGCCTGGATATTTAAAGCTAAGTGGTTTTTATAGTTTCGTAATAATGGTTACCATGGAGACCATGATTATTTATTCCGCCTACAACGGCGTATGCTTTGAAGATTTCTTAGCCGAATTTAAAGTGTTAGCAATAGATAAGAAGTGGATAAAGAGCAATTGGGCTCTGATTATGGGCGCATTTATGCAGGGTCCAGCCCGCATTTATTATTCCACGATATTATATAATGATCAAGAGATCAGTTTCGAGGCAATGTGTGACGCACTGAGGAAGGAGTTCCCGTGCAGAGTGCACAAGGGAGTGTGTGTTCCTGTTGTGCAGGACACTGTAACAAATGTTGTTGTGGAGGATGTTGTCCCACCTAGCGCAACGCAAGAGCTGTCTGAGGAGTGCGGACAGGATAATTTTGTAAATATGTGTGTTGATGCTGTTGTAATTTCTAGCGCAACAGAAGAGAAGGTGCTAGTTACGGAGCCAAGCTGCCTTGTGAGCAGTGATGATGATGATGTTGTGAGCAGTGTTGATGACGACGTTGATGATGTTGTTGGCGCTGACGTGCGAAGCTGCCTAGACAGCTGTGATGTGGATGAGGAGACCGAAGTGTTCGAGTCAGAACACGAGGAAGAACTGGACGAATCGGGTCGGTCCAGTCCTGTTATTAATGATGATTCTGTTTCAGAGCTTAATGATGAATTTTACCATGATCACGATATAGCATTTAATAAAAACGACATCGCTGTTGATCGTGTTGATGAAGATGGTCTCGTATCCATTTCATTGGATATAAGTGTCCAAGAGTTGGTTGTGGTTGACGCGGAGTCACCTGCATTGAGTGGTGAGATGGTGCAGATGAAGGAGAATGAGCCGTTAGTTATTCCTTCAACGTTAGAGTTTTCGGAGATAGAGGCGGAGGAGAGTGAGCATTTTGTTAGTTCTTCAGCGATGGTGGTGACAAACACTTATCGTAACTTGTTCATACAACGGCGCATGGTTAAAGCTAGAATTAAAACAATTTGTAATGCTAAAAAGAAAAATAAACATAGAAATAAAATTTTCTTGAACGGCTCTGTGACATATAAAAATAATGACAATTTCAGATTTAGACGTCTTCAGAATATGACTTTGTATGTCAGAAAAATTAAAAGGAAAAAGTTTGTTTCCAAAATTATGACCAAAAGAGGTCATAGGAAAACTCGTAAACTTTTTATAAATAAATTTCCTTTTATACAGTTTGGGTTTACAAAATCAAATAAAAAGAGGTTTCGAAACATTTTTAATAGATGGAAGTTTTTACTTTTTAGAATTATATAATTACGACTCCAAATAGTTTTCATATTATGTCGCTGCATAATTTTTGAGATAAGTAGTAGCGAACAAAAACTTTTTACAGCTAAATAGGTTAAAGACTTTTCTTTTTTATGTTGATAATTAATTGTCAGTTTTAGACATATTTGCCACTTGTTGACATGTCTGTCATGTCAAGCAGATGTTACAATAATGACCGGGGGGGATTAATGATTATGCGCAGCGACGTAGTCAGCATAATGCTCTAATCAGTTGTGCTATAAATAACATAAAAAAGGCGCAAGTTAAGCAGAAAGCTGCTTACGATAAGAGAGCAAAGATAAAAAACTTTGTACCAAATCAGTTGGTTATGGTTTATACGCCGAGGCGAGTAACTGATAAGAGCCTAAAATTATGTAGGTTATATAAGGGCCCTTATCAAATAGTTCGGAGATTATCGAATGTAAATTATGTTATCAGATTGAATAGAAGGAGCAAAGACATTATACATGTAAATAGATTAAAACCTTTTTATGTTAGGATTTAATTGGCAATACTTAGATGTCATCTGTCGACATGTCAGTCATGACGATGTCATGTAGTTGTAAACATGCTGGATTCATTATTATAGCTTGGATTTAAGATATAGTTTATTGATGCATATCTCTTTGTGTTTATTGCATATTATGGTGATCAAAAATGTATGAGACGCTACCGGATGAGCGTGTGGGAGACACACCTCGCCGCGTCAAAGCGTCAGAGGGAGCGACACTTCGTCTTCATATTTCTCTAGTGCCTTATGAGATTAGCATGATCGTGCTCCAGAGCATTTTAACGTGTTCATCTTGAGAGAAGGGGTGACACTCGTCCTGAGTTGAGGCCTACTTTGCTAACGGGGCGTAGCCTTGCAAAGTGTGTCAGGTTGACACAATTGGTCTAACTGAGGATGGGGTACCCATATCTTGGTACCCGTATGGTAGTTTCACATCTGGAGTGTGGGCATGAAATGTTTTTATTGGTAGCCTTTTCGTCTCAGTCTTTCCCTCTCTCTGACGCAATAGCGTTCGACGGAGTGTAGGATGCCGACGTCTAGTCTTCTTTGCAGTCAACGCCTTCAGGGTCGATATGAACTTTCATATCATTGTTTGTTTTAGAAGGCTGGCTGCACCCTTTGCCCCGGGTTTTGGTGCAGTGGGGTTCAAACTGGCCTAGCGTTAGTTTGTGTGCACATTGGCACACATTAATGCATTCATGGACTCTTGTGATGTCGTAAGATTCGCTTTGCCAGAGTTGAGCCTGCCTTTGCAAAGGCCAGACCTCACATGTAGATTCTCCTGGGGTTAGGTAAAATCATGTTAGGCTAGGTAGGGATAGGAATAGATAGATTCGAATGCCAAGAGTAAAAGGGCTTAGTTATTTTAAAACTAAGTGTTCCCTTTTACTCAAGGGGGGCGTAGCTGATGTAGAGCCTTAGAGTAAAACCTTATGTTATACATGGCTGGTAAATATCTGACGGCATTCGAACCTTTCAAATGAATAAAAAAGCTAGATAGGTTTTTACGTAGTTTCTAGACTTTACGTCTGGCAGCGCGCCTAGACAGATGTATTCGTTATAACAAAGTAAAATATATTGATTCGTTGAATTTATTACGGGTTTCTCTTCGTAATACTAGAAGCCCCTCACACATTACACGCTCTACCACTGAGCCCCCTTAGTAGAGGATCTTCCATCCTCTACAGTACCTATGGAGAAGAACGGGCAAGAAACTCCATGGACACTCTTTTAAACAAAATATGGTTACAAAATATTGGTTACATAATTCATACATATTAATATTATAAAGCTGAAGAGTGTGTTTGTATGTTTGTGAACGCGCTAATCTCAAGAACCACTGGTTGGAATTGAAAAATTATCTTTGTGTTGGATAGTCCATTTATCGAGGTAAGTTATAGGCTATTTAACATCACGCTACGACCAAAAGGAGCCGACCAGCTGGTGAACCGCGGGGGGGCAGCATATAATAAGTCTATGGTGTGATAATATTGGTGACTACGCTTGAAGTTGTTTCCCGATAATAGCCTATTAAAATCACTCTTCAAATACCAGGGATTTTTTTGTATTTAAGCACTATGTTTGCCAAACAAAAATGATCCCTAAATAGGATGCCCGTACCCACTTAACAAAAGTTGTTAACAAAAAAATATCGTTTAATCTAGACATGTCAGGCCTCTCTCAATTAATCTAACCCAAATATTTCAAGTCTAGACAAAAGATTGTCCAGATGTATTCGGATGTACTCAAACTGTTCAAAATTTCGGTTGCGTGGCGGCCATCTTGCGTGTTGCACGCGATGTAAAATAATCATGTTGCTATGACTGCGGTCGTGAAATGGAACGAGTAACGGTGTCTATGGGCTGTTTAGAACTTTACAGTCCTCGTATAAAATTTTGTTGGTTTTAAAAGTGTGGTTATTTGCGAGAGTACTTTGTTTTCGCTCGGTGTGTTTGTGGTTCTTTACTTTTGTGTAAGGGACAGTTTTTCTGAAACAGACCCTTAAAATATACTTTGAGGAAACGACAAATAAATTGGGATAAGGGCAGGAGAATGATGATGACCATCATTCTCCTGCCCTTATCCCAATTTATTTGTGCTCGGCGTAACCCGTCTTTTTCTTCCATACTTCTCTATTAGTCGTCATCTCGGTAGTCACTCGCTTTCTAGCCATATCATCTTTCACACAATCCATCCATCGTTTCTTTAGTCTTTCTAGAAACGACAGTGCGACATTGAATTAAAATACTGGCAACACTAAAGCATGGGAGTATTTTGAAACTGTCAAAGAAATTATCGTCATCAACATTGAAATTGAAAGTGATTTTGTCATACAAATTATTTAGTAGGTAGGAGCTCGTGGTTAAGCAATAACAGCCGCACAGGTCGATCCATCAGGTTAAGCTACGCTTGCCGGGGTTGGCCGTGGATGGTGGCCATCTTTACATACCGAGACACCTCCGTGCCTCGGAAAGCACGTTAAGCCGTTGGTCCCGGCTGTCATTCGTGCATCTTTGACAGTCGTTACGGGGTCTTCAGAAACCCGAAATTCTGACAGGCGGTCTTACCAAGGGGTATCGTATTACCCAGTTATTGGGTTGTGGAGGTCAGATAGGCAGTCACTGTAAAGTACTGGTATTCAGCTGCATCCGGTTAGACTAGAAGCCGACCCCTACATAGTTGGGAAAAGTTGTTTTTGCTTACCAGCGACTAGCTTTAGTATTTAAGCTGAGAACGTCATTATTATTAGTATTCTGGTCTCCATCTTGTATAAAGGCTGATGTTTTTAAACCAATTTATATTCCTACAATTTGTAACAATGACATTGCATACGCCAATCAACGTCCCCCGTGGACATAAACGTAAGCCACGTCTCACAGCAAATTAACTAAGTAATATAAAGAAACACGCAATGGTCGGTGCACGCGCACTTATATACGTCATGATACAGCGGTCTATTTGACAATAGAAGGTGCGAACGTATTCTTCTGACGAAATTTTGACAGCCAGTCTTACTAAGGGTTATCGTAATACCTAGGTACTGGGTTGTGGAGTTCAGACAGGCAGTCGGTTCGTGAAAAATACTGGTATTCAGCTGCATCAGGTTAGACTGGAAGCCGACCCCAACATAGTTGAGAAAAGGCTAGGCAGATGATGATGAAGCCGAATTAACCGGTTTTTTAATCAAAAATTCTACTGCAAACTGACCCAAACACACATACACGGCTTTTAATATCGGGCTTTAGAAAAAGACTGACAGACAGTGATAGAGACCACGCTAAATGAAGCCCAACTTCGCCATATTGACGGCGGGTACTATACTTTGTGTATAGACACATTGCGTGTATATAACATATCACTTGATTAGTGTATTGAGTATGTTTGCGGTCGTGAGAAGAGCCCGCCCCGTGCCCAGCTAGTGCGGCGCCGTGGGGTATCGAGTGTCGAACGTCAGTTATTTAATAAAAATAATAATATAATAATATCCTTGGACATTTCACACAACACCATATCGTCCCAAGCTAAGCAACCTAATGCTAACACAATTACTCCGCTACAAGTCATAGGTCTCGAGTTCGAACCCAAGTGACGCACCTCTGGTTTTACGGATTCACATGCATATTGTATAATTATCACTTGCTTAAAAAACGGTGACGGAAAACATCGTGAGGCAACCGGCATGCCTGAGAGATATTTCTCATAAGCATGTGAAGCTAAGTCAGAGGCCCATGGGCAGCATAAAAATTCTGACACCAGGTTAGTCACTAACCACACGAAAAGAAGAAAGTCGTTCCATCTAGCCTGAGGGCGTCCTACCTTAAGATTACCGATTCTCGATCTCCACTCACGCACAGGTCTATTACAACTTTCATCAGTTCTACGGCTAATATGTCCGGCCCATGGCCATTTTAGCTAGCTTATTCTGTGAGCTATGTCGACCACTTTGGTTCTCTGACGGATCACCTCGTTCCGGATTCGATCTCTCAGACTACAGGGACTTCAAGCATGGTTTGTTCCATAGCTCGCATAATCATTTTTGCCTGGAATTATTTTTTGATCTAGATTAGTGGTTGCAAGTGCGATTGTTGAGCATGGGTCCTGTGTTATTTACTCATAAAAAGAACACCAACAGCACTGTCCACTTATAAATTACTACTGACAAATAAAATAAAATTAACATTTCAGATAGGTAGTCGCTGGTATTCAGCTGTATCCGGTTAGACAGGAAGCCGACCCCAATATAGTTGGGAAAAGGGAAGGCAGATTGAGATTGAACTAAAATTAACATTTCAGTAACCATGCAAATAACAAGTACGCATGATATTGTCAAAATGTATATTTAAGACAAAATTAAGAAGCGTGTCCAGTAGACTTAAATCCAGAACTAAAAACTACTACTAAAAAATCAAGACAGACAGACATCAAGACATCAACAAAAGTGACTAACATTAAATGTAGAAATCGATAATAAGTTCCATCACTAGTGACCGGTTTATGCCGAAAGGCACAGTACATTGCTTTCACTACAAGTCTATAAATACAGCACTATTACTTATACCATTGCAAGTGGAGAAGGAAAAACAACTCGTACAGTTATGATGATAAATGTAGTGGAATGGCAGTAGCCAGTAGTCGAGCTCTTGGTGACGCTGCTCATCTTGGAAAGTTCTATCACCATACCTGCAGGGCGGAAGGGAAATGGACGCGGTTACCATGGATTTAGTGCATGAACTTAAAATTAGCTGTTTCATAGAAAATTTGAATACCACCGTGAAATTTTTTTTTTTCATGAATCAGTACTGAATTCCCTTGGCTAAGTACTCGTAATAACAGCCGCACAGATTGATTCATGAAATGTAATACGACTCATTCCTTGTGCCTCAACACTAGTAGTTTGTGTTTGTTGTCGTAGTCTGATCTGTCAGTCCGTTGTGTTTTTTTTTACTGCGTCATGTTTGCCGCCAATAGACATATTTTCTTTATTTCTTTTAAACTACGGCATATTTATTGCTATCGTGATCATCATGGTAGTCCTAAAAAGTCTTAGGTTCAATTAGCAGCTCGGGAAGTCTTATTGGATTTTCACAACACAAAGTTAAAGTTTTCGACTTCAGTTTTGTTGTTGACAGTTTCAGTTTTCTTTAATTAATTACTTATAAATCAGAGGGCAATTCATTTTAAATATTACAATTAATTCATTAAAATAGTATATACAATATATAATCTAACACTAAATCTAAATACACAAGTACAAGTATTTAAAACTAATAACTAATTAGTTTTCTGGACTAGGACTGGGCCTAGCCTCTGATTAATTGAGTACGTAAATTCTTCTAACACATCACGTGTAAGCCATAAACAACGAGATCGTTCCCACAATTATTCAGAATATACTGGACAGGTGTGACCACCACACCACACGGTCAAAATTAATTATTCCCGATAAAAATTCAGAACGCGCCCAATTCAAAAAATATTCCCCTATAAAAGTGAAATGACGCGACAAAACGCGGGAACCGTGACAGCTGTCAACAGCGCAAGATGGCGGCCCGAGACTCATTAGCAGGGCAAAGGATTAAACCCATTATGCCTCTGGGACTGGCTTTATGCAACCATAGAGCTCGGACCGCGGGAAATTCGTTAAAATCAACGATATTTCGTTTTAAAGCTTATTTTGCTGATAGGATTCCGCTGGGAGAATTCGTAATTACCAACTGTATTGAGGAAATTATTGCAGTACAAAAAGTAATTGAACCCTCTGGGAAGACTGTTTTAAGTGTTATAGGAAATCTGGTAAAGTTTTCGGGTGATCAGTGTTAATACTGCCATTATCTTGAGGTCAAACAGTATTATTGCGTATTTTTCATAAGCAGCTCGGAGTTCAGATTTCTAAGAATTTCACATAACTGGGGAAATGTAATACAGAGTTGATACGACAGAGGGGCTTTCCTTTAAACTGCCTATACTAGGTACCATTTTCAAGCTCTGTACCAAAAATCAATTAAATAGAAGCAGCAGTTTAGTCGCAAATATTTTTTTAATTTTTTGCCCCGTTTGAGCACAATTTATCTTTCCTAACTGCTGATTATGTTTATACGTAGGTCATTCACCTTAAAACGATAAAACTTAGTATATATAACATACGACGCGTTGTTAGAAGAAATAAAATGATTGAAAAAAAAAAATGTTCGGCTTTTTATTTTTATACCGTATCGAATTAATACTAAACACGTATAGTATACGTAGTGTAATTTAATGCCCCTCTGTCATATCAACTCACACTCACTACACGTCTACCTGCCCCATCGGAGATATATCTCTCAAAGAAGAGAACTCAATTTAACGAAGAAAGGGAGCATTCATTAAGATATAAAGATTTCTTAATAAAACATACTGATGTCATCCAAATCGGGAATTGGGTCATGTCATCGTATTATTTGTGTCTCCATACATACATACATAATGTATGTTGATGATACAAGACACAATCACATCGTTAGGGAACTTGCAAACATTCGTTACTTGGACAAATATGGCGTTATTGCCATAATTGCTTACTGCTTGGTCAGCTAGAGATGGTCAGATCAGCGTGTTACTATACACATTCACAGCTGCCGAACTATTCTGCTAAAATGTATACGAGTGTATAGATTAAGATCAATCAATTTGCCTTGTCTTTTCCATACTATATTAAGGTCGGCTTTCAGTCTAACCGGATGCAACTGAATACCAGTATTTTACATGGAGCGACTGCCTATCTGATCTCCACAACCCAGTCAGTAACTGGGTAATACGATACTCCTTGGTAAGACTGGCTGTCAGACTTTCGGGCTTCTGACGACTCGTAATGACTGTCAAAGATCCACGAATGACAGCCGGGACCAACGGCTTAACGTGATTTCTGAAGCACGGAGGAGTGTATGGATTAAGTTATCACACTAATATTATAATGGCGAAAGTTTGTGAGTGAGTTTGTTCGTCCTTCACGCTCAAACGGTTCAATGGATCTGTATGAAATTTGGCACAGAGATAGTTTATGATCTGGATTAACACATAGGATACTTTTACATTTTTATTCCGGTAGTACAGACGCCAGCACATCAAGCTATCCCTAACTGTCAAATTTTCCTAATTGAAAATGAACCTTAAGCTTTTGTAATAAAGTTGAAAATCTATCAAATAATTTGACAGATTGGGGTAACTTGATGTGCTGGCCTCTGTACATTCCCTTGGGATCATTTCCGAAATCCACACTGGCGAAGCCGCTGTCTGCCACTAATCTAAAATAAAAGTTTTGTTTTTTTTTTTAATATACACAGTCTTAGGTTTGTCGACAAGCTCAGCCTAGTTCATAAACTCTTGGGACTTTGAGAGGAAATGGCGTAAACATAATCTGCGGAATTTTTATTCAAAAACGCCCGTTCGTTGTACCAGTCAAGTGTATAATAATGAAGTGTACACGGAGGTAATTTTTAACATGACTGAACATCGATGGGTGTTAAGTCTGATGTAAAAAATACGTCTTATATATCATTACTTTACTTACATTAAATACAGATCGCTTTTTATCGGTTTATTGCCCCAACTTGTTCTTTTGTACGTCATGTTTGCCGCAAATATACATTTTATTGTGTTACTAGCGAGGAGCTTGTGGTTAAGTAATAACAGCTGCACAGGTCGATCCATCAGGTTAAGCTACTCTTGCCGGGGTTGGCCGTGGTTGGGTGGTCTTCTCATCACAGCAGTCGACTTAAAACACCGTCTTATTACAAAAGAGAGAGAGAGATGTGAAGCTAAGTCAGAGGCCCATGGGCAGCATAAAAACTCTGACACCAGGTTAGTCACTCACCACATGAAAAGAAGAAGATTACACAATAAGTTCCAATTCTAGTCCGAGCCTAATCCTTAGGATCAGGGGGTCTACTCCCTAACTCCGTCAACGAAGCAACGGGCCCGTCCGACAGTAGTCCGTTACGTCGTAGCGAACCCTACTCCCTAACGATTTCGGATTCATCAGAACGGGACGGAATCATAGACTACTTACGGACAATATTCGTGAACGAACGACGAATGGCAATAGAGTTGCGGCATTTTATCGGTCGCTTACCGGTTTACATATTCTGTAGTTTCGAAACATACTAAACAATTTTTTTTATTTTTGCTGTAAGAAAATGACCACATTATTAAAAATACACTTTTTATTATGTCTTTAAATACAGAATTAAATTATTTTGCCTTTTTTGGTTCGGCAATAAGGCATTATCCTGTCGATACCTTTGCGTTTTTTCTTTTAACGCCAATTATCAAACGACATGTCAAAGTTCTTAGAGTTGTCAAAAAGTAAAAGGTCAGTTTTGACATTTGAGAATGACCCTAGAATGTAACTTGGAACGAAACAGAAAAAAGCATGATGTATCTTTTATCGTATTTACATAATATAAAATAACCTTAAAATCAAGATTTTGTGAAGTTACAATGTTTACTATACATTTTCGCTTATAACTTCCGAACCCTTTAGTTTATTTTGATAATTCCACAGGATTTATTCGTTTTAGGCTTAGAAATACCCCATAAACCCTAAGTTACAAAAATATTCCCATAAATAAAAAACCATGTTTTCAAGTTACGTAATTTGCCCTATACATTCAAAAATTCTCAATTCTTATAATATCAGTCGTATTGACTTAAACCCTATATATTAATCATAATCTAAGATGAATTCAACAAATATAAACTAATTAGCACTTAACAAGGCTTAATTAGAATCTAACCAGAAATTTTTACTTTTCACATGTTAGACTCACTGCACTTCACTTTTAGTAGCGGTCCACCCATTACTTGGGCCACGTAACTCAGATAGGGTCTCTTCGCCGACACTGTTTTTTTATAAGGTTCCTCTCAGCAACATTTTGTGGAAACCTTACATATTTTTGCAAAATTGAGGAGATGTTGAATGCATTTGTGACATGCCGCAGAGAACGTGACACTGTCTGTTGTGCCATTGGCTCATCACTGCTTAGGCTCACTGCACCTTGGTAGCTCCCCCGGGCATAAAAATTAAGAGCAGCGAGGATCTAAAAGTAAACAAAGAAAACAGTAGGTAAATGGGTGGGACGGATTGGTAATATTGGTGTCAATAAGTTGCAGAATCTTTGATATATCCCCTTCATTATTGAATCAACACTTCGTCGTATATGTTGAGGCAAAAGAGGTATATAGTCCTTACACAGGTCCTCGAATAATTCACGAGTGAGCCGATAGTTCCCTATGAACTCGACGTCGGGAATACTCGCCAAAATAAAGTTCTAGCGTAAATATCGTCGGCGACACCTCCGCTCTTCCCGTAATGATCATTCTAGCAACAAAAAAGCAGCCATAGTTCGAAATTACACTTTAAATTATAATTTTCGTCAACAGCACGAGAACTATTTTGATGTCGTATGAACTGACATAACGCTCCGTCGAAACAAGTGTCAAGTTCAATTTTTAGGACGGAAAAAACACGTCGGGAGTAGGTACAAATGTCAATTCGTGTTGTAGTTCATTTTCTTCGTTCGGGCGTCGGACGAATCATCCGTCCGACGGTGCTAGGGAGTAGGAAACGCCCGTTACGAAGGCCGAAACTACGGACTTCGTGCTTAGGGAGTAGACCCCCTGTTATTTGACCGTTGAGTTGTATTTCAAGCACGGTAAAGTTCTTAGTACAAAATTTGAAATTCAAACTCGGGTTCGACGACATTTTTTTTGTAATTAGAACGATAAAATGTATTTATTTGTATTTATTAAGTCAAATACAGTTGGAAATTCAAAAATGGTTCGAGGGTTCAAACTACCCTACTACTCCGAGGGTCTAACGACTAACCTTGTTTATAATAAGGTAGATTGTTTTGTCTAGCCAAAAGACTTTGAACATCACATCTGCCATACTCCTGTATGCAAAAGCGTGATATTTCAGTCCCTTCCCACCGTACAGCAATCGAACCGTATCGGCCGGAAGTACCGTCCGTTATAATCACTACGTATTTCCGGCTACAGCAGACGTGGTCACATAATGGTTATAATAACTACAGTTTTTTTTTTTTTGGAACTGTAATAGAAATGCTCTCAATGGTCTAGTGGTCACTAGCGCTATTGCTGAGTATGAGATACTGGGTTTGATTCCCGGGCAATGTGTGAATTTCTCACTTAAAGCCCGGAGTCTGGATTTGTCCCCGGTTGTTGGCAATAGGCTCTCCCCCTCTTACATACGACTTAAAGCATAGCTGGGCAAAATATGGATGTACTATAGGTACTGAAGCTAAGTCAGAGGCCCATGGGCAGCAAAAAAAACACGCAAGCAAAGCAAGCAAGACTTACCTTCACAGTTTTGAGAGCAAATACTCGTAGCATTAAAAACGAGCTATAAGTGAATATATGAATGCATTGAAATGCATTCATATATTCACTCATATCACCTTTATTGTGTTTATTTTACTTGAAGAAAACTTATGTAAAATAAACACAATATCATCATAGATTTCGGTTTCATGTGCGTATTGTATCACTTGCTTAAAAAACGGTGATGGAAAACATCGTGAGTATAATTTCTGAGAGATATTTCTCAACAGCATGTGAAGCTAAATCAGAGGCCGATGTGCAGCGTAAAAACTCTGAAACCAGGTTAGTCACTAACCACCCCAAAAGAAGAAGCATTTCCGGGCTTTCTTCTAAACTTAATATTATAAAGAGGAAAGATTTGTATGTATGTTTGTAAAGAATAAACTCAAAAACTACTTCATGGATCTGGATGAAACTTGGCACAAAGATAGATTATAGCCTGGATAAGCTAAAATGTACGGTGATTTCCTACATACAAGCGGGCGAAGCCGCTGGCAAAAGCTAGCTCTGAATTCAGAGCTAAATTCAGAGTGTAGGTTGGACGCCAAAGTCGACAAGTTTTTTTAGGTTTTGCCTTTACTAATTTAAATACTAACCACACGAAGAAAGACTCATATATTTTACTCAAAACCCCCTTTGTTCCTATAACTGCATCGT
This sequence comes from Hyppa rectilinea, assembly GCA_951799385.1. Taxonomy (NCBI): domain Eukaryota; kingdom Metazoa; phylum Arthropoda; class Insecta; order Lepidoptera; family Noctuidae; genus Hyppa; species Hyppa rectilinea. Next base: position 9,156,720 of record OX637329.1, on the reverse strand, counting down.
TGTTCGTTATTCCTACATTCTCCGCATAAAACCTTACACCCGCTGGACGAAATGTACCCAAATATACGAAGAAATAAAAAAAGAACAAAAAAAAAAACTTACAATAAAAGGAAGGGTCCTTCTGACCACCTGTCGCAGCATGTGGGTTAAATGTTACCGTACAAAGGAAATTCGACTTTGTTCAATAGAGAGAGAGGGTTGTTTTCGTGTGGTGGTGGATTTGAATTTAAATAGCCTACCTGCCTAATCTTTTTGTGAAAAAACGAATTTTAATATTGCCTCGCTTCTTTGGGTTGACTTAGAATGTTCCCGGTTTTTATATTGTTCAATATTGGTAGACTAGGGATGGCGACTAAATTTTATTTTTTAGTCCGTTAGTTAGATTATCAAAAAATATTGGACCCGTATTTTTCACATAAACAAAGCTCGTGGCTAGGTAATAACAGCCGGACGGATTGATCCTGCAGGTTAAGCTACGCTTGCCGGGGTTGGTCTGTGGATGGGTGACCATCTTAAGATATCGAGACTCCTCCGTGCCTTGTTCGTAGATCTTTGACAGTCGTTACGGGTAGTCAGAAGCCCGAAAGTCTGACAGCCAGTCTTACCAAGGGGTATCGTATGGCTCAGTTACTGGGTTGTTGAGGTCAGATAGGCAGTCGCTCCATGTAAAATACTGGTATTCAGCTGCATCCGGTTTAGACTGGAAGCCGACCCCAACATAGTTGGGAAAAGGCTAGGCAGATTGATTGACATTAACAAAAGATTACGTCGATATATTGTGTTAAAATGTGGCATGACGTCACGGGTAGGTAGATTTTTAAATTATGACGTAAAGAGCCCCCGTTACCCACATTTAATGCGTTTTATCTAAGTATTTTTTATTAATATGATAAAGCAGAAAATATTTTTTTATTATCTGTCTGACAGACTAAATATAATTTCTATTTTTTCATCATTCGTCATCCCTATTACTTTACGGGATGCCTACGGGCTCAGTCAAATTGATTGAAATTTTTAACTTCTAGGGCGGTTGAAGAATATTTTTTAATTAGTAGATGGATATTAACATACACACAAGGCACGCACCTCTAATTTTTCGGATTCATGTGCGTATTGTATAATTAATATTATCACTTGCTTAAAAATCTGTGAAGGAAAACATCGTGGGGAAACCGGCATGTCTGAGAGATATTTCTCAAAAGCATTTGAAGCTAAGTCAGAGGCCCATGGGCAGCATAAAAACTCTGACACCAGGTTAGTCACTAATCACACCAAAAGAAGAATAACATGGCATAACATAATCCCCGAAGGTTTAAGCAGAGGTATACCTAAAGTATATCCACATTTCGCCAGTTTAGTTTAAGTCCCATGTAATAGGGGGCGAGCCTATTGCCATCAACCAGGCACAAATCCAGACTCCGGGCTGCTACTGAGAAATTACAGATGAGAAACCCAATAACACTTTGTCCGATCTCGAAATCGAACCCAGGATATACCCAGCAGTAGCGCTTGCGACTTTCTAGCGAAACTCTATATTTGTAGAAGATTTTTAACCTTAACCATGAACTCTTAGAGCAGTATCATTAATTCTCCTGCTCTTATCCCAATATATCTGCGGTCAGCGCAACATGTCTCTATTAGTCGTCATCTCGGTAGTCACTCCCTTTCTAGCCATATCATCTTTCACACAATCCATCCATCGTTTCTTTGGTCTCCTTCTACTTGTATAGCCATCCGCATTCATGATCACAACTTTCCTGACAACATACGCAACATGCCCGTACCATGACAACCGATTTCCACACCACTTTTCAGTCACCGGTGTCACTTTCAGTCTTCCTCTTATATACTCATTCCGTATTCTATCCATTCGGGTAACACCACACATCCCACTTAGCATTCTCATCTCAGCTGCATGCAATTGTCTTTCATTCATTCCCTTTGTGGCCTAACACTCTGATCTTACAGCAGTAATATTTCAATATTACTTCAGTGTAAGGACCGTATTACAGAACCTCACTCAAGACCCAAGCATTACTTGAAACTAGTTTTAACCAATCAAATGACTTTAATCGGGACTCAAGCAATGCTTGAATACTGAGTGAGGTTCTATAATACGGGCATCAGAATTGGGCATTTGACAGGGTAGTCAATAACGTTACTTTTTATGAACTGTCAAAACGCGGCATTTGTACGTAATTTGTATGAAATATAACAAAGTGACGTCACAGATTTTTAGAATAAAATGGAATACTTATTAGCATTAAATGCAATGTTACAATTACATCATCGCATAATATTTAATTTCTGTACGATGATGGAAGTTTTTAAGACGAGCGGTCTTTTTTCTATGTGATTTCATATTTTATTTTTGACCGTGTCAAATAGATTTATTTGGCCGAAGCAAGGAAAACCTGCTCAGATGGAGATTCATAGACAACTCCACCTTGGAATGTAAATGTGGTGCTGTTCCACAAACGATGGGACACTTAATATCGTGTGGCAGACGACAGGACACGTTGACCTGTCTGCACGTTACAGGAACTGATGGACGCTAGTGATGGCGCCAAACACGTAGCCGAATTCTGGGCCGAGTACATTTAGATTGCCATCGACACGCTAAGAAGAAGAAGTGTCAGAATGAGACGGAGCTATACAGCGCATATAGCTCCATCTCTTTCCTACTCAATCTGCCTAGCCTATTCCCAACTATGTTGGAGTCGGGTTCCAGTCTAACCGGATGCAGCTGAATACCTGTATTTTACATGGAGCGACTGCCTATCTGACCGCCACAACCCAGTCAGTAACTGGGTACTACGATACCCCTTGGTAAGACTAGCTGTAAGACTTTCGGGCTTCTGACTACCCGTAACGACTGTCAAAGATCCACGAATGACAATTGGGACCAATGGCTTAACGTCTTTACGAGGCACGGAGGAGTCTCGATATGTAAAGATGGCCTCCCATCCACGGACCAGCCCCAGCAACCATAGCTTAACCTGATGGATCGATTCGTGCGACTGTTATTACTTAGCCACGAGCTCTTACTGTGAAGTAAATATTAAAATAACACTGCTTCAAGAGATGGTGGTCGGCCCACTGAAGTTTCCAATAACACGCACAAAAACAAGAAATCTATTTAAACATTTCCAACCCGAGAATCAGAATAAATTCGGTCACCCTTGTTACAAATAGACAAACGGACAGACCTTTATCATTACCCAAAATTACCTGCAAAAAGGGTACAAAAACGGTCAAGCGTGAGCTGGCACCGTCGAACCGTAAAACAGGGCGGGAAATGAGATGGACAGATAACCGACCTCTTTACCGTAAAAAAAGTAAAACGTTGGTCAACTCTAGAGTGGAGTCATTTGTTTTATTTTGAGTGGGATATTATTTTATTCAGTTATTAGCTTCCACCCGCGGCTTCGCCCGCATAATGTATAGACAAATTATACACATAAACCTTCCTCTTGAATCACACTATCTATTAAAAAAAACCGCATCAAAATCCGTTGCGTAGTTTTAAAGATTTAAGCATACATAGGGATATAGGGACAGAGAAAGCGACTTTGTTCTAAACTATGTAGTGATTGTGGTAGGGAATTTGTTTTTAGTGTGGGTACATAAATAAATTACCCCACGGAAATGAGTACCTACTGATGATTTTATGATTTATGATTACAATGTTTTTTTATGATTATTCAAACCCCATTAGACAAAGCAATGAATTTAAGGCTAAGTTCAGATGAACGCGCGACGACGCGCGCTGCCGCGCGATTCACCTGTTCAGATGGTGGCGGCTTGCGCACGACAGTCTAGCGTGAACATTCAGTGAGAGTGGACGTGGAGGAGGCAATTTGCTTGTGGGTTTTATACCGCAAGCTGCGACGTCGCCGTCGAAAGCAAAGACGATACTGGGTGCACCCTATTTTAAGTCAAAGACTTTCTTTAAGCCTGTTTGTAACTTCTTTTTATTATTCTATTTGATTAGTCCTTCGAGTTAAGATTCCAAATCGCATACCTTTTTTCAATTTCGTCTATTAGTAAATCCATTGATATGCCGTCCTCCATTTTTTTCGTCGCTCCTTGCGTCCGTCCGCCTCAAACCGCGCGGGTCAACTGAACAGGTTGATACAGGAGTGTAGATCTTAAACCGCGCGTCAGCGCACGGTGGCACGCGGGTCAACATCTTGCGCGCGGTGCATGGCGGTGCGCGCGGGCACGCGCGGTGTCGCGCGGTCATGTACACAACAACATTGATTTGTTACAATCTTAAACCGCGCGCCGAGCCAACCGCGCGTCGTCGCGCGTTCATCTGAACTTAGCCTAATCGAACCTGAAATAATTATGGTTCTGCTTTTCTAATAATACTAAATAAACAAGTATTTTGTTACTGCGTCCAACTGCGAGAAAAATAACATGTCAGTCCTCCATTTCATTTCATGAAAAAAAATCAGCTGTTCCCTACATTTTGACGAGTTATGCGAGCATAATGTATGAAACAGCTGATTTCTTTTTCGCGATTTATAATTTGGTCCCATAGAGAAAATTATTTATAATGATGAGTACAACAATGACCCCTTAAAATAATGCCCATGAATTCAATTTTACTCGTTAGATACGAGTAAAATTGAATTCATGGGCATTATTTTGACAGCTCACTTCATCGGAGTTTGCACGTTGTGATCTAACAAGTCAGTCCCAATCATTAAATGAGCCCACAGTATATAAAGTAACAATAAACTAAAAACTGCTGACATCAATGTTGGAGACATCTTACTTAATAAATTCCCACATATTGTTGTATTGTCAGCTCTTCGTATAGCGATTTCGCAACAAGGCAACTCAATATATCTTACGGAGTAATGTAGTACTATTTGCCTACCCTTTTACCAGCTATATTGGGGTCAAATCATTTAAATTAGCTTTGCACGAATTCCTAGTTGCAAAATGTTAAGTTACTACTAAATTAATGATTATTTAAATGAAAGATGACTGATTTTAATAAATGAACAAATATTACTATGGGAATTTTGATCTGACTTATGTATTTTATATTTCTATTTTTAATGTAACTCAATATAAAATCTATTCTGTTTTTTTTCAATGTTGCGATTAGTACTTAAATTATATCGATTTGCACACCTCATAAGGTTATAACACAATCATCTGCCTAGCCTTTTCCCAACTATGTTGGGGTCGGCTTCCAGTCTATCCGGATGCAACTGAATACCAGTATTTTACATGGAGCGACTGCCTATCTGACCTCCAAAAGCCAGTAACTGGGCAATACGATACCCCTTGCTAAGACTGGCTGTCAGATTTTCGGGCTTCTGACGACCCGTAACGAATGTCAAAGATGCACAAATGACAGCCGGGATCGGTCCCGGCCTCGAAAAGCACGTTAAGCTGTCGGCAGCTTAACGTGCTTTTCGAGGCACGGAGGAGTTTCGTTATGTAAAGATGGTCACCCATCCACGGCCAACCCCGGCAAGCGTAGCTTAACCTGATGGATCGACCTGTGCGGCTGTTAGTACTTAGCCACGAGCTCCTCAAGGTTATAACACAATGTACCTTTTATACCTGTAACACCTTTTTAACATGTATTGTGCAATTTTTTTTTTTAATTTGATTTACCTACTAACCTAACCGCGGCTAAATACCAGTACATATAGTATAATACATGGAACGACTGCTTATTTGACTACCCGTAACGACTGTCAAAGATCTACGAGTGGCTTAAAGTCCTTTCCGAGTCACAGATCTCGGTATGTAATGTATGGTCACCCATCCAAAGATCGACCTTGGCAAGCGTTTAGCCACAAACAAAAAGAGCTCTACCACTGCTATCTTGACTATTTTAATAAAAAAAAATATTAAAATGGAATAGCTTGACTGAGTCAACTTGACAGCTTAATTCTACTAGAATATTCATAACAGCACCCGACTTCACTTGGCGCCGGCTGTGCATAACTAGCTTAACTTTAACTGAGGGGGTAAGTAGGCCACCAGGAGTCTAAGTTTTACTTAGTTAAGCTTATAGGATTCACTGTTAGAGCAAAAATAATTATGGGGTTTTCAAACTTGGTGTACCAAATAGACTTGATTTTGGCTGTTGCTGTCTTTGTCTCTCTTCTTTTTCGTGTGGTTAGTGACTAACCTGGTGACAGAGTTTTTATGCTGCCCATGGGCCTCTGACTTAGCTTCACATGCTGTTGAGAAATATCTCTCGGGCATGCCGGTTTCCTCACGATGTTTTCCTTCACCGATTTTAAGCAAGTGATAATTATACAATACGCACATGAATCCGAAAAATTAGAGGTGCGTGCCTACGGTTCGAACTCGAGACCTATGACTTGGCAGTTCGACGGTCACACCACTAGGCTATCACTGCTAAAGCAAGGAAGGTAAGGTAGTTAAAGTATCCCGCGAATGACAAAATGTCTTACGTTTCCTGCTAATTACCTCGTTGTTTTACGTGGTGCGACACTTGGGATTCGAACTCACGATCTAACGAGAACAGTCGCCCTTCGGTTACTAGACCAAGGAGTTGTAAGTTGATTACAAAGTTATTTATAAGAACAAGCTATTAATTATTTGTAGTATCAAGTTTTAAGTTTTATGATGCAATCGGAGACCCGGCGCTAGAACCTTTTATGGTTGTAAATTATTATTTATCTATCTACTAGGGTGAAAAAAAAATCCTGGTATAAAAATAAAGATGAAAAATAGTAGGTATTGTGTTACCTTTAATGGAGGTACTTAGAAATCTTCTAGGCAAATAAGTTATAGAAGTTTTCCATATATTATGTGCGAAACAAACACGTTAAGTTAGACATTTTGTTTTCGAGGTGTGAAATCATCAAATAAGGAGTCCCGCTCTAGTTTAAGACTACGTATTGGGCTTAAACAAATAGAAAAGGACGACAAGAGCACCATTTTGCCATCGACAACCCGATTTTGCCATCACGAAATAAATAAGTGACTACCAAGTAAGTGTTCTAAGTTCTAACGAACCTAAAATTAAATTAATCTTCTTCGGCCAACTAAAAGGAGTCCCGCGCGGAATTCCGGAGGAACATCTCTCGCGCCGATCGTGTCAACTGAATTAAGGTGACAGTGTTCAAACTGGTGCGAATAGTGCAAGACTTCCTAGTTATTAAAACAATTGACGCGAGCTGCTGCAACACCCCCCTCCCCCCCCCCCCGGTATTCGCGTCAATCTGGCTAGAACTAATAGTGGGCGGTAATCCATCACTCGGGCCTAGTGCAGGGTGATAGATATCACATATCTTTGAATATTTAGTACTTGGACGTGCCGGTTTCCTCACGATGTGTTCCTTCGCTAATTTTGACAGCAACAAACAACTAACAGAAAGTAAAGCGCTTCTTTGGGTTCGAACCTACAACCTACAACTTGTAAGTCGCGATCGTTACCACTGAGCCACCATCACTCTCAGCCAGACCAGAGCTTCATGTCTTACCAATATTTTAGATTGCAATGATGATGTAGTGGTTTTGCACATACCTGAAACAAAAAAACAAAAAAACATAAATATATGTTCAAGAAAAGAGGAGCTCGTGGCTTAATAATACCAGTCGTACAGATTGATCCATCAGGTTAAGCTACGCCTGCCTGGGTTGGTCCCTGGATGGGTGACCATCTTCACATAACGAGACTCCTCCATGCCTCGGGAAGCAGGTTAAGCCGCTAGTCCCGGCTGTCATTCGCGGATCTTTGATAGTCGTTACGGGTAGTCAGAAGCTCGAAATTCTGACAACCAGTCTTAGCGAAATAAACGTGAAAGTTTGTATGGACGTTTGTTAGTCTTTTACGCAAAAAACTACTAAACCGATTTAGATGAAATTTGGCACACAGATAGTTTATAACCTGGATTATCACATAGGATACTTTTTAGCGGGATTGTCTGAAAGGGTTACTGCTACCCCGGAACATAAAGGACTACGGAAGGAACATGGATGGGTTTTAGTCAGTAAGAGTCTGACACTCCCTTCCGCTCCACCCAGAGCGGGAGAAGCCATTGGAAGATCTCCCAGCCTTAAAAAAAGAAGTACGTTCCCGTGTGACGATTTCTGATGTCCACGCGGGCGAAGCCGCGAGCAGTAGCTAGTCATAATATTAGGACCATTGACACTTCTTATAAAAGTCCGTGCACACATTCGCGACGCCAACAGACATGAGATATGTACTTATAACAATGGTTCACGTTTTTAGAAACGGCGTGCTATTCTTATGCAAAGCGTTGGTCAGTGTGGGGCCGTGAGAGTAGCGTGGGCAGAGGCGGAGCGGGTAGCGATTTTGGCGGAGAAAAAAAAATTAGTTGAGTCGGTTGTCGGTAATAAAGTAAGTGATTTTGATAATCTTTCTTTCTTTTTCGTGTGGTTAGAGACTAACCTGGTGTCAGATTCTAAGCTGCCCATGGGCCTCTGACTTAGCTTCACATACAATATCTCTCAGGCATGCTGGTTTCCTCACGATGTTTTCCTTTACCGTTTTGATAATAATAATGTAAAAATTGTAACTTAAAAAAAATATGGAAGTCGACTTTTATCTATCTTTATTTAATAATTATTTAGTTCGAAGCAACATCATACTAATCGTTTGGAAAATATTCATTGATTTTATTTCGACGTAGAAATAAATTCTAATGGAGGTTTCAAATTCACGCATTTTAGGAAATTACCCCACAGGTAACCTTATATTAGTGTATTGATCTCATTTGCGATTATTCTACAAGTTAATTTTCTGATTATTAGAAGCAAAAAAAAAACAAATCAAAGAACTTAAAAAAATATAGAATAGTTTGCTGGACTTAGAACTCACGTAAAAATAGCCGAATAGTAATAAATGACCAAAAAATAATGATTAATTTATTACAAAGAAATAATTAATACCAAGGTGTTACTCACCCGACCCTTATGCGCTAAGCTACCACTTATTATTTCGCATTATATATTATAATTATTATAATCTCCATAATTAATATTCTGTCAACGTCGCATATCTTTGACGTTTGTCACCAAGCTTACCGCAACGCATTGTTTTATGTGCTGGGCCATAAGACACGCGATTTTGATTTAAAAAAAAAACATCATAATAGCTTAACAGCCGCCTGTTTACACCGTAAGCAGACCAGGTTCTAAACAAGTGCAAATCGCTCCGTGTCGATTCGATTTCTAAAATTGTTGATCGAACAATTCGTTATCTCAGCGATTCGGATTGTCAAGAACGCCACTTGTCAACGCCACTTGTATGGGAATATTGATCGAGTTTCGTTACACAATTTGACATTGTCTAGCACTAAGCGATCGAAAACGATTGGTCACGCGACACTTCGAAAGCTTATGCCAATTCCATACATTTCGGATTTATTTAATTTCGTTATCGTTAATGAAAATGTGACTGTGTCTAGGCCCCCATTAACTTAACCTAGCATTTCGCCACTTAAGTTTAACTCCCATGTAATTGGGAGCAAGCCTACTGCCAACAACCGGGCAAAAATATGAGCTGTTCCATACATTTATGCACACGTAACTCAAGATAGAACAAACTCAAATGTATGGAACAGCTCATATTTTTTTTCGCGATTTCAAGGTTCATCCCATAGTAAAAGTTGTTCGTAACGATAAGTACAGACGCCAGCACATCAAGCTATCCCTAACTGTCAAATCTCAATTAAAAATGAACCTTATATCTTTGCAATAAAGTTGAAATACTATCAAAGAAATTTGACAGATTGTGGTAATTTGATGTGCTAGCCTCTGTTACACATTGCTCCCACGAAATTCTTAGAGTTAATTTTTTAACACCTTATATAAATATAATCAAGATATTGTCAAGAGTATCCAAAACTAATATCTGATACAGCCCCATGAAAAATGACATAAACAGTATAGGAGCTATCAAATGTCGTTTTTCCATTACGATATTAACTTCGTATAGCTGAAAGCTCTTACTTTATTTACCTTAAACGCAAAATTCGTCTCATTTTTTTATAAAGGCAGGACACTTGGCTAGACGTGGTAGAGCAGAACCCTAACGGAATGCCTGCCGGGAGACGGTCTTAGGACCATTCTTCTTCTTCTTATCGTGCGGTTAGTGACTAACCTGGTGTCAGAGTTTTTATCCTGCCCATGGGCCTCTGACTTAGCTTCAAATGCTGTTGAGAAATATCTCTCAGACTTGGTAGCTTCCTCACGATATTTTCCTTCTTCGATTTTTAAGCAAGTGATAATTTTGAAGGACCGTTGATAGACCAATAAACATCAGCTTTTAGTCTGCCTAAGAAAGACAGTTATTACGGGTCGTCCGTCAGAAGCCCGAAAATCTGATAGCCAGTTTTACCAAGGGATATAACACTGTTACTGGGTTGTGGAGGTCAGATAGGCAGTCACTTCAAGTAAATTACTGGTTTTTAGCTGCATCCGGTTAGACTGGAAGCCGACCCCAACATAGTAGGGAAAAGGCTAGGCAGATTGATTGAGTCTACCCAAGATGTCTCTGTGTTAATATATCTATAGTAATATTATAAAGCTGAAGAGTTTGTTTGTTTGTTTGAACGCGCTAATCTCTGGAACTACTGGTCCGAATTGAAAGATTCTTTTTGTGTTGGATAGTTCATTTATCGAGGAAGGCTATAGGCTATGTAACTTCACGCTACGACCAATAGGAGCCGAGCTGCGGGTGAAACCAGCTAGTGTATAATATATATTGAAAGAAACTTCATTGCAACCAGGTGTCCCACGACACCTGCCGACTTTTTTTTGCATATTATTATTGCGTATCACTGAAGACCGACCTACTCCCACCTTCCACTTGAACGAAATCGCAGACAGAAGCTAGTTCCCTAACATAAAATGGCCACAACAAGTATAAAACCGATGAAGGACATCGTAAAAGCCATTAGTTTTATTTTAATACGGCAGCCATGACGGCTAGTCATTACATTATTATGAACGATACACATTTAAACTTTAATAAGGTGATTCTGTTATGGATTCCTGAATTTTAAAATAGGTAATTGGATATTTTAACCGCTGTTGTTCCAGAGTAACGTATCACAAAATCACGCTTGGAATCCGAAAGGATCGGGCAGGGGTGTATACGTATAAGCGGGATTGTCCGAGAGGGTTACCGCTACCCCGGAACATAAAGGGCTACGGAAGGAACATGGATGGGTTTTAGTCAGTAAGAGTCTGACACTCCCTTCCGCTCCACCCAGAGCGGGAGAAATCATTGGATAACAGCCATAAAAAAGGGGTGTATACGTATAGTACCCTCACATTTTGCCAGTTATGCTTAAGTCCCATGTAATAGGGGGCGAGCCTAATGCCATCAACCGGGCACAAATCCAAACTCCGACCTGCTACTGAGAAATTCCATTTAAACATCATAACATAATCAGTCTATAGTATTCCCACTGCTGGGACACAGGACTCCTCTCTAGAGAGAATGGGCCATAACCATTACCCAGGCCCAGTGCGGGATGGCGGATGTCACATGTCTTCGAAGTTTGTGTTCTAGGACATGCCAGTTTCCTAACGATGTTTTCCTTCACCGCTTTGAGAGCAGTGGTGATGAAATTAAAAAAAAATTACACAAAGTTAAGCGGCTGCTTTGATTCGAAATCACGACCTACAACTCGTAAGTCGAGGCCGATAACACTGTCTTTCATTCATTCCTTTTGTGGCCCAACATTCTGATCCATCCAGGACGGAGAATTCTGATCCATACAGAAGGGAGTGTCAGACTCTTACTGGCTAAAACCCATCCATGTTCCTTCCTTAGCCCTTTATGTTCCGAGGTAGAGGTAACTCTTTCGGACAATCCCGCTGGGCTACTGAGAAATTTCACTGTAGCTACCCATCCTTTTACGCATTGAAAACCCAGTCTTCTCCAATAAACATTCTTCCAAGAGCATAGTACAGACAGAAAACAAATAAATCTTCTTTCTGACATCATCGCAGTAACTTCAACGCCGGGCGACGCTAAAAGCACTCGCGTGCGTCACTCCACTCAATGACGTAGAAGCTTTCATAGCTACCCCCCGCTGTGACAGTACCACAGGCTAAAACTGGTATAAGTGAGCCTGATTCGTGCAGTCCATGATCCGTATCTCCAATACTAAAATATGCTTGCCATTTTTCTAATTCGTTGGGGTCGGTTTCCAGTCTAACCGGACTGGAAATAGCAGTAGCTAAATACGAGTGTTTTAAATGAAGTGACTGCCTTCTTCTTCTTCTTATCGTGTGGTTAGGGACTAACCTGGTGTCAGAGTTTTCTATCTGACCTTGACAACAAAGTCAGTAATTGGGAATCACGTTACCTCAAAACTAAAACTCAAAGTATTTATTTCATATAAACCAATTACAGGCAGTTTTGAATTGTCAAGGGGTCGGTCAGTCAGAAATATGAAGCCAGTCGCCCATTCCAAAGCAGTAGGTACCTATGGAGAAGAACGGGCAAGAAACTCTATAGACGCTCTTTTAAATCAAAATATGTTTACAAAATCTGGGTTACATCATTCATGTTGAAATATACACGTGAGAACGATGCAAAACGAAGACGTCATCTCTGAAGTAATCTTCTTTTGTGTCACTTTTTTGGTCTGTTCCTATTCATATAGCCATCCACATTCATACTCAAAACTTTCCTCATTGTATCAACATTTTAAATATATTTTTTTTAAATCGCAACATTTCGAAGCACCCCAGCTGCAGCCGAAGCATCACAATGAGTGGTTTTAATTAAAAACTCCGATATGTTATGATACCCGTCCGACTCGACGCGGCATTGAGGCTGCCTGGCTCACTGCCAGCTGTAATAACCAAAATAATCATGAATTGCAATGATAAAAAACTGAAGCACTGTTTGATTGATAGCAATAATCTTTTGATGTGCAACTTCTAAAGACCCTGGCGACGACGCGGCGACGCACACTGGATCTACAAAAGTGAACTGCAGTTGAAAATTCAAAAGTGCTTGTACTTGGTTTATCTATAGATACATATTATAATAAAACAGTAAAAAACTGTGTATGTACAGACGTCAGCACATCAAGCTATCCCTAACAGTCAAATTTGCTCAATTAAAAATGAACCTTATGTCTTTGCAATAAAGTTGAAATACTATCAAAGAAATTTGACAGATTGTGGTAACTTGATGTGCTGGCCTCTGTACATTGAATATACAATTTGGAATAATATAATAATATATTTTTTGGAAATCTTTGAATGCAGTTTTCTTTCTATTCAAAAATAAAGGAATGTTTCCTTTAAGTAAAATTTTCTATCTACAGTATTAAGAGTACTTTCCCTCCAGGGGGCATTACAAAATTCCACCCTGTATATCAAAAAAAGTGGGGGGGTTTAGAAACAGTAATAGAGCACAAATCCAAAAAAGAATTCGGTCTGTTTGTTTGTACACACTAATCTTCGCAACTTTGGACGGATTTGAATGTTTTTTTTTTTGTTGTATAGGTATTAAGTCTGGGCAACATATAACATACCTACACTTGACGTTAAAAATTGCCTTACTTGTGCCTATTTGAAATAATTGATTTGACTTTGACTTAACGCTGTGGAGTGAACAAACTTGTCTAACATATGCAGCAATGGATAAGCAAATTTATTCAGATTGTGAGTGATAGTGTGTTAGACATTTTCATAGTAATTTTTGACCCCCGACGCAAAGAGACGGGTGTTAAGTTTAACGTGTCTGTCTGTGTATCAGTATGTGGTATCGTAGCTCCCAAACGGATGAACCGATTTTCGTTTAGTTTTTTTTTGTGTCATAGATAATGTTATCCCGAGTGTTCTTAGCCATGTTTCATGAAAATCTGTTCAGTCGTTTGAAGATCATCAGCTCTTTTCTAGTTGATGAGGGGATCTGACTACTTCCTTATGTCCGATCGATTCGAAATATTCGATTATGAAGGATATATTAATAACATTAATTTAATATTGTGTCGGGGAGATTTCAAATTTTTATTCTTACTTTTATTTTTACTTTGCAGAATAAACAATTGCTAGACAGTAACTCCACAATGCAATCGGAAGTAAAACGTAATGGCTGCACTTCTGTTCACTTTGATTGTTTGTTTCCTTAATTCGACAGAGGAAATAAATATACAATGTAGCAATTGTATCATTGTATGTAACAATTGTTGTCTTGCATTTTGTGTTCATCTATTCAGTGTGTTAGGTTAAACGAGGGACATACTTTCATGGGGTACTATACTCATGAAAATGAACAACTTTCACTATGGAACTATACCTGCTGTGAAAAAAAAAACAGCTGTTCAGAACATTTATGTTCGCATAATTCGTCAAAATGTATGGAACAGCTGATATATATTTTTTTCATATGTCAGAGTTGGTCCCTTGAACAAAGTTGTTGATTTCCATGAGTACTATACAACCTGAAAGTATGTCCCTCGTTTAACCTAACACACTGTATAATATAATTATGCTATAAAATTCACTACAATGTAACTAGGTTCGTTGACATAATGATTATATAATTGATCATTATGGACCCTAACGGGCACAGCAAAAGATAGTAGAACAGGGGAAGCCTTTGATTTTTTTTTATTAGTACCGTATATATTTCCATTTAGTAAAAGGCTTAGATCTCGAGTTCAAACCCAAGACACGCACTCCTGAATTTTCGGATTCATGTGCGTATTGTATAATTATCACTTGCTTAAAAAGCGGTGAAGGAAAACATTGTGAGGAAACCAGCATGTCTGAGAGATATTTGTCCACAGCATGTGAAGCTAAGTCAGAGGCCCATGGGCAGCATAAAAACTGTCACAACAGGTTAGGTACTAACCATACGAAAAGAAGAAGACTTACTTATAAAGTTCATGTTCATTTGGCAATATTGGACGGTAAGGATAGCTTCATGTGCTGGAGTCTGTGCAGTGCTGTAGGACTGGTCATCTCTTAGCGGCTATGGCTTGTTTTAATTTAATTTTTGAATAGCTTTTACATATTTTATATCGGATACTTTTAACGTTCTGCATCGTTCTCACATGTATAATATTATCAGCACCAGGCCCGTGCCGGACGGCGCGTATATGTTCCACGCGCGCCTTAAAGAGATGTCAGCATATGAAGGGGCCCCTCACGGCCAAGCCTGCCGGGTAAGCGGGATTGTCCGAAAGGGTAACCGCTACCCCGGAACATAAAGGGCTAAGGAAGGAACATGGATGGGTTTTAGTTAGTAAGAGTCCACCGAGAGCGGGAGGAGTCATTGGATGATTTCCTAGCCTTGCCAGCCCAGCCAAAAAAAAAAGATTAGTCACTAACCATACGAAAAAGAAATAAGAAGTAAAAGGTTATTTTGTCATTACAAAAGGACATTTATAGATATAGATTACGCACGAGTCTATTACGCAATGAGGGTACGGAAGTCAAGATGAATTGAATACTCTCTCCGGTAATCTCCAAGGCACGAAAGGTCATAAGGTCACGAACAACAAAGGTTACTCGTCCTTGAGACCTCTTACTTCTATTAAATAATAAATGTATAGAGACGTGGGCATACACTCTTATTTTTACCTAGAAGGTCAATATTATACAACGTGGCGCTACAATGGTGACACTAATTTAACACACAGGTAGGGCTAGTGCCCATTATCATGTAAATGTTGATAGGTTAAAATAAATCGCAAATTGTAAAAAATATAATTTTAAACTAACTAAATAATAAAATCAATTCGACTACTTTTTGCAGTTGTTTCATCCTAATACTATTGCTTATTCGTTTTAATTTCATTGATGCGAATGTAATGATCCGGGAGCCCAGCAAATGACCGCTGCGCGACAGTTCTTTAAGTACAGGTTGCTCTAAGATGCTATATTTTCTAAAATTTTTAATAAATCCGTAAATAATACAAGTACTTAACGTTTAATGGAAATATACGAGTACCTAATGTCTTCATGAAACGAAAATGTCAAAACGTATATGTGTGTTAAATAAATGTCACCATTGTAGCGCCACGTTGCGTATGAAAAGTAAAGTTTCATGCGATGTCGTAGCAGCACCAGGGTTTCTAAAAAAAACACACAAAAATAAGGGTACATTTTACGGTATTTTCAAAATGATTGGACTTTTATCAATATCACTACATAGTATAAAACAAAGTTGCTTTCTCTGTCCCTATATCCCAATGTATGCTTAAATCTTTAAAACTACGCAACGGATTTTGATGCGGTTTTTTTAAATAGATAGAGTAATTCAAGAGGAAGATTTATGTGTATAATTTGTCGACACATTTTGCGGGCGAAGCCGCAGGCGGCAGCTAGTCTGTCAATAAAATGTGCATAACTAGCTTCGCCCGGATGTCGGATGTCGGAAATCAACTCACGGGATCCTACTAACGAACTTAAATATCCAATTTGTTAATCCACCTTATAATCTATCTCTGTGTCAAATTTCATCCAGATCCGTTAATAGTTTTTGCGTGAATAAGAAACAAACATACATACAAACAAACACACACACATTCACAAACTTTGGCCTTTATAATATTAGTGTCACAATATCTTAATATTTACAGTATGACGTAAAATAATTTAATATTTACATACCTAAAAATACTTAAAATATTAATAACTAGCACTTTGCCCGCGGCTTCGCTCCCGTGGTCTTTCCCCTGGGACCCGTTATTTTTCCCGGGATAATAAGTAGCCTATGTTACTCCTAGAAAACTAAGCTTTCCAACGGTGAAAGAATTATTTAAATCGGTCCAGTAGTTTCGGAGCCTATTCATTTCAAACAAACAAAAAATCAAATCTTTCCTCTTTATAATATTAGTATAGACAACTATGTTCGAGTATATAAAACAAAAGGGAAAAAATAAATCAAGCACCCCGCGAGCTTTTTCGATAAAATGTTTTTCTTTTTGGTAATCATTCTACTATTATTTTAAACTTCGTTTAAGTTTAGTTCTTAATGTCATAACTGACACCTTGACCTGGCCTGCACATCACTTGCCCACAAAAGATAATGGCAGCTCCAACTAAACAAAGCCACACAAATCAATCAGTAGCCACGAGCCATTGGCTCAAAAGCCCCTCAGAAGTATAAAACAAGAACAAAATGCTCTTCATCTTTCACTCAATGCAAATGCAAGCTTTTGGCAAGCTTCCAACGTTGAAGTAAACACTTGAAGTTAAGATTTAAATATAGAGGTTAATAAACAATGTAAAAATATCGTAAATAAATTGATTTACACCTGATTGAGTGCTCCTGGGGTGCATTGAAATAGCCTACTCAAAATTAAAGGATTTATTTCAAACTAGCAAAAACTAGCTGCTGACGCGGCTTCGCCCGCTTGGTCCCTAATTCTTTTCCTATAATAAAAGTAAGCCTAAGTTACGTACAGAGGCCAGCACATCAAGTTACCACAATCTGTCAAATTTCTTTGATAGTATTTCAACTTTATTCCAAAGACATAAGGTTCATTTTTAATTGAGAAACTTTGACAGTTAGGGATATCTCGATGTGCTGGCGTCTGTACTTAAAATAACATCAGCTATAGGTCCCGTCAAAATCAGTCCAGCCGTTTAGGAAATCAGCCAGAACAGACAGAATTTTTCTTTTTTTTGTTAAAAGCACCGTATACACTATCCTTTTAGTAAAAAGCCGTTATTTTGCCATTACCAACAGACCCTTCATTTTATTAATTTTTATAACCCGCCATTTTTTTTACATAAGCCGCATTTTTTACAAAAAAAAAAAACAGCCGCTTTTGAATTGATCAAGGGGTCGGTCAGTCAGAAAGATGTCTTGGCAGTCCTATGGTCACACCACTAGGCTTTTTTTTTTTTTTTAAGGCTGGGAAATCATCTAATGACTGCTCCCGCTCTGGGTGGAGCGGAAGGGAGTGTCAGACTCTTACTGACTAAAACCCATCCATGTTCCTTCCGTAGCCCTTTATGTTCCGGGGTAGCGGTAACCCTTTCGGACAATCCCGCTTACCCGGCAGGCTTGGCCCTGAGGGGCCCCTTCATATGCTGACATCTCTTTGAGGCGCGCGTGGAACATATACGCGCCGTACGGCACGGGTCTGGTGCTGATCGGACGGTGAGTCACCCATTACTCACCGTCCGCAGGCCCGCGCCTACGGTGGCCGGGAGTCGTCACGTGGCTCCCGACGCCCGGGGCGTCTCCTGCGGCGGCTGGGACGGGAGGACCTTTCTCTCTCCCATCCCGCCACCTCCTTCGCGAGCATAACTTTTTCGCAGCAGGAGGTGACTGCCTCCCACTCCCTCTCGCCCCGGACCATGGCTTGCACCAGGGGGTCTACTCCCTAAGCACGAAGTCCGTAGTTTCGGCCTTCGTAACGGGCGTTTCCTACTCCCTAGTACCGTCGGACGGATGATTCGTCCGTGGCCCGAACGAAGAATGAACTACAACACGAATTGACATTTGTACCTACTCCCGACGTGTTTTTTCCGTCCTAACAATTGAACTTGACACTTGTTTCGACGGAGCGTTATGTCAGTTCATACGACATCAAAATAGTTCTCGTGCTGTTGACGAAAATTATAATTTAAAGTGTAATTTTGAACTATGGCTGCTTTTTTGTTGTTAGAATGATCATTACGGGAAGAGCGGAGGTGTCGCCGACGATATTTACGCTAGAACTTTATTTTGGCGAGTATTCCCGACGTCGAGTTCATAGAGAACTATCGGCTCACTCGTGAATTATTCGAGGACCTGTGTAAGGACTATATACCTCTTTTGCCTCAACATATACGACGAAGTGTTGATTCAATAATGAAGGTAAGGATATATCAAAGATTCTGCAACTTATTGACACCAATATTACCAATCCGTCCCACCCATTTACCTACTGTTTTCTTTGTTTACTTTTAGATCCTCGCTGCTCTTAATTTTTATGCCCGGGGGAGCTACCAAGGTGCAGTGAGCCTAAGCAGTCATGAGCCAGTGGCACAACAGACAGTGTCACGTTCTCTGCGGCATGTCACAAATGCATTCAACATCCCCTCAATTTTGCAAAAATATGTAAGGTTTCCACAAAATGTTGCTGAGAGGAACCTTATAAAAAAACAGTGTCGGCGAAGAGACCCTATCTGAGTAACGTGGCCCAAGTAATGGGTGGACCGCTACTAAAAGTGAAGTGCAGTGAGTCTAACATGTGAAAAGTGAACATTTCTGGTTAGATTCTAATTAAGCCTTGTTAAGTGCTAATTAGTTTATATTTGTTGAATTCATCTTAGATTATGATTAATATATAGGGTTTAAGTCAATAAGACTGATATTATAAGAATTTAAGAGAATTTTTGAATGTATAGGGCAAATTACGTAACTTGAAAACATGGTTTTTTATTTATGGGAATATTTTTGTAACTTAGGGTTTATGGGGTATTTCTAAGCCTAAAACGAATAAATCCTGTGGAATTATCAAAATAAACTAAAGGGTTCGGAAGTTATAAGCGAAAATGTATAGTAAACATTATAACTTCACAAAATCTTGATATTTTGTTTTAAGGTTATTTTATATTATGTAAATACGATAAATATTGGTGTTGAATACTGACTACGACCTATGCTTTGAAGAGTGTTTACTTATACTCAAAGTGCACTAAAATAGATAGTATCATTTTTAACTTTAGTAAGTTGTATGTTTACAGATTTTATAACAAATATGCTAGACGTAGTTGACCGCATTGTAGGCAGTCGCTCCATATAACATACTGGTATTCAGCTGTATCCGGTTAGACTAGAAGCCGATCCCAACATAGTTGGGAAAAAGCTAGGCAGATGATGATGATCGTATGTATAAACTATAAAAATATAAACTTTGATTTGACTATGACAAAATGTATTTTATTTTATTTAGCACCAAGCAAATCCGAATAAATTCAACACACAACAATATACTATTACAATCAAAACATAGATTTCCTTTTATTCTAGTCGTTTTATTTTAAAATGTGCGCTCTTGCATAGCTGGTGTAGGTACATCTTCATTCTGATTAAGAAACCGACGATACTATCGGCCGATAAAAAGTCTGTAGTCTGAGGGGGCTCTTAGCCTGAGTCATCCCACTGCTGGGCAAAGGCTCCATGAATGATTCTTCCTAGAATGTGTTGGAAATAATTATTGTAGTAGAAAATTTATATAATTTTTTTGTGTAAAATGTCAAAAAATGGACATTTGACATTTCTCATTTGTCATCGCGACGTAAGGAAGCAACCAGACGACTCGGTACTCGATACTCACAATTAATCGATTCAAGTTTGTATGAGTATTTGATCGATTTCATTATATATTCTAAAGTGCATTGGATTAAAGTTCTGAGTAACAAAAAAATAACTTAAACTTTAATTTTGTAGGTATTTTGAAATGAAACAGTGGTACAAAAGGTCAATTTGTCTATAATTTAATATTTTTAGTTACAATTATATCCACTCATTCACAAAAAAATCAAGAGAAAGCGAAAGTGACTGAATCATCATTCAATCATTTTCTTCGGATGATGAGCCAAAATCGTCAGTTGAGCTATCGTTACCTATGAAAACCACCAAATGAAAATGAAATAATTATATTTACTTTTTAATTTTTCATTTTCATTTCTTTTATCAATATGGATGTCTCTCGAATAGCGTTTGCGTCAAATGTGTCAATACCTATTACGGGCTTGCTTTTCTTTCCCATTTTAGGCGTACGTAATAAATTTTTTTCAGTACCGGAAGGCCCATACTTTTCCTTCAAGATGGTTCGAATAGCTTTTTTGCTGAATTCAAGTGCTTCTGCGACACGATCTTGCACTTGCGTTACGAGCAATAAAGGTTTCGGTTAACTTCACAACTAATTCGCGTGACTGGCTGTTGATTGTACGTCCTCTTTTCGACATGTTGAAACAGTTGGTATGATTTACAACAAACACCAAAATCGAGTTCAAATCACTGTTTAAATCAATGTCCAAAATAGAAGAGCCAGGATCAACGTGATAGTAAACAGAAATAGTCCAAAAGCAAAGCCGAGTCGAGATTAAAATCGAATGAAGCTGGTGATATTAAGTAATTAATTGGCTACAACATTAGTATTAAGCAAATAAGGACAGAGCACGTAACTGTTTTGAGACGTTTCGTATTCATTAGAAATTGCATGCTACTATAAAGTTAGCGCAAAAAGCAATATCAGCAATATCTTCCATCATATTATTAAACGCGCCAAAAATATTTATGTATTTTTTAAAACACTTTATGTAATTAATGATTAGTTTATTGCTTTTTTCTGTTTCGTTCCAAGTTACATTCTAGGGTCATTCTCAAATGTCAAAACTGACCTTTTACTTTTTGACAACTCTAAGAACTTTGACATGTCGTTTGATAATTGGCGTTAAAAGAAAAAACGCAAAGGTATCGAAAGGATAATGCCTTATTGCCGAACCAAAAAAGGCAAAATAATTTAATTCTGTATTTAAAGACATAATAAAAAGTGTATTTTTAATAATGTGGTCATTTTCTTACAACAAAAATAAAAAAAATTGTTTAGTATGTTTCGAAACTACAGAATATGTAAACCGGTAAGCGACCGATAAAATGGCGCAACTCTATTGCCATTCGTCGTTCGTTCACGAATATTGTCCGTAAGTAGTCTATGATTCCGTCCCGTTCTGATGAATCCGAAATCGTTAGGGAGTAGGGTTCGCTACGACGTACCGGACTACTGTCGGACGGGCCCGTTGCTTCGTTGACGGAGTTAGGGAGTAGACCCCCAGGGCCGGGCGCGAGGTCGCCGCCGCCGATCGCCTCTACGAGGACACGGCGGTGCTCTGCCCATGCGGGGCAGGTTTGCACCGTGTGCTCTACCGTGTCCTCTGGGCGATCCTCGCAGTGGTGACACCCGACACACCACTAGGCTATCACTGCTTCAAACCGTTTCTATGGTCTATTGAGTATATGAGCAACTGCTGAGCGAGAACTCCCGGGTTCGATTCTCACTTGAAGAAACTGCTGTTGGTGTCTTGGTAGAGTATTAAAAATTCATCAGTGTCAGCCCAAAATATTTTCGGAGCTAAAGATGTAAGTTAAATAAACCTGTTCATACTTTATGTTGATTTTCAGTTTTATATATTCAGGTCGCCCCCAGGGAAATTATAAAGTAATCAATTTATGTTAGGGAAAGGCTGAGAAAAGTATTCCATTTTGCGCTATTTCACTTATGATTACGACCGGCAACTGAAGGTATACTTCCCTGGTCGATTTTCTTAAAATGACGAACTTCCAACCAAATATGAACCCCATTCATTCATTCTACCTAGCATTTTCCCAACTATGTTGGAGTTGGATTCTAGTCTAACCGGATGCAGCTGAATACCAGTATTTTACATGGAGCGATGCCTATCTGATCACCACAACCAAGTAACTGGGTAATACGATTCCCTTTGGTGAAACTGGCTGACAGATTTTTGGCCTGAAGACCCGTAACGACTGTCAAAGATGCACGATAAACACCAACCCCATTCTGTCCAGGGGGTCTACTCCCTAAGCACGAAGTCCGTAGTTTCGGCCTTCGTAACGGGCGTTTCCTACTCCCTAGCACCGTCGGACGGATGATTCGTCCGTGGCCCGAAAGAAGAATGAACTACAACACGAATTGACATTTGTACCTACTCCCGACGTGTTTTTTCCGTCCTAAAAATTGAACTTGACACTTGTTTCGACGGAGCGTTATGTCAGTTCATACGACATCAAAATAGTTCTCGTGCTGTTGACGAAAATTATAATTTAAAGTGTAATTTCGAACTATGGGTGCTTTTTTGTTGCTAGAATGATCATTACGGGAAGAGCGGAGGTGTCGCCGACGATATTTACGCTAGAACTTTATTTTGGCGAGTATTCCCGACGTCGAGTTCATAGGGAACTATCGGCTCACTCGTGAATTATTCGAGGACCTGTGTAAGGACTATATACCTCTTTTGCCTCAACATATACGACGAAGTGTTGATTCAATAATGAAGGTAAGGATATATCAAAGATTCTGCAACTTATTGACACCAATATTACCAATCCGTCCCACCTACTGTTTTCTTTGTTTACTTTTAGATCCACGCTGCTCTTAATTTTTATGCCCGGGGGAGCTACCAAGGTGCAGTGAACCTAAGCAGTGATGAGCCAATGGCACAACAGTGTCACGTTCTCTGCGGCATGTCACAAATGCATTCAACATCCCCTCAATTTTGCAAAAATATGTAAGGTTGCCACAAAATGTTGCTGAGAGGAACCTTATAAAAAAACAGTGTCGGCGAAGAGACCCTATCTGAGTAACGTGGCCCAAGTAATGGGTGGACCGCTACTAAAAGTGAAGTGCAGTGAGTCTAACATGTGAAAAGTGAACATTTCTGGTTAGATTCTAATTAAGCCTAGTTAAGTGCTAATTAGTTTATATTTGTTGAATTCATCTTAGATTATGATTAATATATAGGGTTTAAGTCAATAAGACTGATATTATAAGAATTTAAGAGAATTTTTGAATGTATAGGGCAAATTACGTAACTTGAAAACATGGTTTTTTATTTATGGGAATATTTTTGTAACTTAGGGTTTATGGGGTATTTCTAAGCCTAAAACGAATAAATCCTGTGGAATTATCAAAATAAACTAAAGGGTTCGGAAGTTATAAGCGAAAATGTATAGTAAACATTGTAACTTCACAAAATCTTGATATTTTGTTTTAAGGTTATTTTATATTATGTAAATACGATAAATATTGGTGTTGAATACTGACTACGACCTATGCTTTGAAGAGTGTTTACTTATACTCAAAGTGCACTAAAATAGATCGTATCATTTTTAACTTTAGTAAGTTGTATGTTTACAGATTTTATAACAAATATGCTAGACGTAGTTGACCGCATTGTAGGCAGTCGCTCCATATAACATACTGGTATTCAGCTGTATCCGGTTAGACTGGAAGCCGATCCCAACATAGTTGGGAAAAAGCTAGGCAGATGATGATGATCGTATGTATAAACTATAAAAATATAAACTTTGATTTGACTATGACAAAATGTATTTTATTTTATTTAGCACCAAGCAAATCCGAATAAATTCAACACACAACAATATACTATTACAATCAAAACATAGATTTCCTTTTATTCTAGTCGTTTTATTTTAAAATGTGCGCTCTTGCATAGGTGTACATCTTCATTCTGATTAAGAAACCGACGATACTATCGGCCGATAAAAAGTCTGTAGTCTGAGAGGGCTCTTAGCCTGAGTCATCCCACTGCTGGGCAAAGGCTCCATGAATGATTCTTCCTAGAATGTGTTGGAAATAATTATTGTAGTAGAAAATTTATATAATTTTTTTGTGTAAAATGTCAAAAAATGGACATTTGACATTTCTCATTTGTCATCGCGACGTAAGGAAGCAACCAGACGACTCGGTACTCGATACTCACAATTAATCGATTCAAGTTTGTATGAGTATTTGATCGATTTCATTATATATTCTAAAGTGCATTGGATTAAAGTTCTGAGTAACAAAAAAATAACTTAAACTTTAATTTTGTATGTATTTTGAAATGAAACAGTGGTACAAAAGGTCAATTTGTCTATAATTTAATATTTTTAGTTACAATTATATCCACTCATTCACAAAAAAATCAAGAGAAAGCGAAAGTGACTGAATCATCATTCAATCATTTTCTTCGGATGATGAGCCAAAATCGTCAGTTGAGCTATCGTCACCTATGAAAACCACCAAATGAAAATGAAATAATTATATTTACTTTTTAATTTTTCATTTTCATTTCTTTTATCAATATGGACGTCTCTCGAATAGCGTTTGCGTCAAATGTGTCAATACCTGTTACAAGCTTGCTTTTCTTCCCCATTTTAGGCGTACGTAATACATTTTTTTCAGTACCGGAAGGCCCATACTTTTCCTTCAAGATGGTTCGAATAGTTTTTTTGCTGAATTCAAGTGCTTCTGCGACACGATCTTGCACTTGCGTTACGAGCAATAAAGGTTTCGGTTAACTTCACAACTAATTCGCGTGACTGGCTGTTGATTGTACGTCCTCTTTTCGACATGTTGAAACAGTTGGTATGATTTACAACAAACACCAAAATCGTGTTCAAATCACTGTTTAAATCAATGTCCAAAATAGAAGAGCCAGGATCAACGTGATAGTAAACAGAAATAGTCGAAAAGCAAAGCCGAGTCGAGATTAAAATCGAATGAAGCTGGTGATATTAAGTAATTAATTGGCTACAACATTAGTATTAAGAAAATAAGGACTGAGCACGTAACTGTTTTGAGACGTTTCGTATTCATTAGAAATTGCATGCTACTATAAAGTTAGCGCAAAAACCAATATCAGCAATATCTTCCATCATATTATTAAACGCGCCAAAAATATTTATGTATTTTTTAAAACACTATATGTAATTAATGATTAGTTTATTGCTTTTTTCTGTTTCGTTCCAAGTTACATTCTAGGGTCATTCTCAAATGTCAAAACTGACCTTTTACTTTTTGACAACTCTAAGAACTTTGACATGTCGTTTGATAATTGGCGTTAAAAGAAAAAACGCAAAGGTATCGACAGGATAATGCCTTATTGCCGAACCAAAAAAGGCAAAATAATGTAATTCTGTATTTAAAGACATAATAAAAAGTGTATTTTTAATAATGTGGTCATTTTCTTACAACAAAAATAAAAAAAATTGTTTAGTATGTTTCGGAACTACAGAATATGTAAACCGGTAAGCGACCGATAAAATGGCGCAACTCTATTGCCATTCGTCGTTCGTTCACGAATATTGTCCGTAAGTAGTCTATGATTCCGTCCCGTTCTGATGAATCCGAAATCGTTAGGGAGTAGGGTTCGCTACGACGTAACGGACTACTGTCGGACGGGCCCGTTGCTTCGTTGACGGAGTTAGGGAGTAGACCCCCAGATGCAGCCATATTTTACATGGAGCGACTGTCTATCTGACCTCCACAACCCAGTAACTGACCAATACGATACATTTAAGACTAGCTGTCAGATTCACGCTTCTGACGACCCGTAATGACTGTCTGAGAAATGACACCCTGAACTAACGGCTTAAAACGTGCTTTCCGAGGCACGGAGGATTCGCGGTATGTAAGGATGGTCACCCATCCACGGACCAACCCCGGCAAGCGTAGCTTAACCTGATGATCGACCCGTGCGGCTGTTATTACTTAGCCACGAGCTCCTCTATCCAAGTCAACTAAACATGACATTAATTTAAAGAATTCTTTCTATCTTTAAAGAAAGTGAAACCATTTACTTCGAAGTTCTTGTCTTTTATTGGATCTCCCAGACTGAGTATATACAGTGTATATATATTAGTATATAACGCTTGTCTGCGACCCAAGGTGAATGTTCTGTCAGTCGTTGCACTCTCTCAGAGGTTATTTAGCTAAACAATAGGGCTGACGACGGGGTAATAAAAAAGAAAAATATATATTTAATAGGTCAGTCATCTAATAAAAAAAATATTACACATGTATTTTTTGCTTTATCATATTAAAAAAATGACAGATAAAACGCATTTATGT
The DNA here is from genome assembly GCA_951799385.1 of Hyppa rectilinea. Taxonomy (NCBI): domain Eukaryota; kingdom Metazoa; phylum Arthropoda; class Insecta; order Lepidoptera; family Noctuidae; genus Hyppa; species Hyppa rectilinea. The sequence continues at coordinate 9,130,111 of OX637329.1, read as the reverse complement.
CGAGGAGTGGGTGTTCGTTACGTCACATTTGACTATTTAAATCGGTCAAAAATTAAATTTGAAATCACTTAAATAAAACACCGCTCGTCTCAAAAACTTCCATCACCGTACAGAAATTAAATATTATGCGAAAATGTAATTGTATAATTTAATGCTAATAAGTATTCCATTTGATTCTAAAAATCAGTGACGTCCCATTGTTATGTTTCATACAAATCACGTACAAATTCCCTGTTTTGACAATGCATAAGAAGTAACGTTATTGACTACCCTTTCAAATACCCAATCAAGTTAAAACCTATCTTAACGTGACGTCATGCCACACTTTAACATAATGTATCGACGTAATCTCTGGATTACGTAAAAAAAAGAAAAAGTATGTGTCTAAAATAGCTACATAGTATAAAACAAAGTCGCTTTCTCTGTCCCTATATCCCTATGTATGCTTAAATCTTTAAAACTAAGCAACGGATTTTGATGCATATTTTTTTAATAGATAGAGTGATTCAAGAGGAAGGTTTATTATTTGTCGGAAGCTAGTTTTTTAATAATCTAGCTGACTGACTAAAACAAAATTTTAGTCGTCATCCCTATTGTATAGAATAGAAAAGATTCTACATAACCTAACATCGCGTCTGCGATCCCCGAAGGGTTAAGCTGAGGTATAAATACAGTGTGTTAGGTTAAACGAGGGACATACTTTTAGGTTGCATAAGTACTCATGGAAATCAACAACTTTGTCATTGGACCAACTCTGAAATATGAAAAAAAAAGATACCTGTTCCATACATATTGACGAATTATGCGAACACAAATATACTGAACAGCTGAAGTTATTTCGATCCCAGAATCTCAGGGCTATCCCAGGATTAGACTATGTGGTCGCAAATGTAAAAAAAAATAGTAATTTCTTGAAATACATTTTTTTTTTTTTGCACAATACAAATGACAATATATGTAGTACCCGTATGGTACTGGTTATTTTTTTCGATATGTAATAAATGCTATTAATATTATGATCTAGGCAAGGTCAAGGCGCACGGACTACGGAGTGCAAACTAAACCTGTTTGTGGATATCCCGAAAATCTTGAGATTAGCGTACTGTAATTTTGTAAGTTGATTGTCCGAAAGGGTCACCGCTACCCCGGAACATAAAGGGCTAAGGAAGGAACATGGATGGGTTTTAGTCAGTAAAAGTCTACTGTCCCGAGGTTTTCGTGGATACCGGGATCCCGGGATTGTATTCTTTAATAACATACATAGCATTTTCGGCTCGAAATCATAACCTTACCGCCAATAATTAAAAATCCAACAGTGTATTCTTTACCGCTGTGGAATGCACTCTATCGAATTCTCAAAACTGCAGCGATTAAAAAAACGTCGTTTAAAAATCGCACGTGTGTACCTGAACTAAGTTACTCACATCCCCGACATACGTAAAGGTATTTTGTATAGCCTATGCGAGGGCGTGGGTTTGAATTCCCGGTGAGTCACCCTGTTGCCACTGGGTTATTTTATTAAATACCTTCCGTTTTGTTACAAAAGCCTTCTTTATTATCAAGGTACCATTTTGCCAAGATTGTGGTTAGCTTCAAGTCTAACTATCTTTAATAATTCTTTCAGGAAAACATCGTGAGGAAACCAGCATGTCTGAGAAGTATTACCCCTTGGTAAGATAGGTTATCAGATTTTCGGGTTTCTGACGACCCGTAACGACTGTCTTTCTTAGGTAGACTAAAAGCTGATGTTTATTGGTCTATCAAGGGACCTTCAAAATTATCACTTGCTTAAAAATCGGTGAAGGAAAACATCGTGAGGAAACCGGCATGTCTGAGAGATATTTGTCAACAGCATGTGAAGCTACGACAGAGCCCCATGGGCAGCACAAAAACTCTGACACTAGGTTAGTCACTGACCACACGAAAAGAAGATCGATCTAGTCAATAACAATATTACATAATGTCTTTACCCCTCGTATAAGTAACAGACTCGTCAATCTATCCCAAACTGTCAAATTTTCCAAATTGAAAATGAACCTTAAGCTTTTAAAATAAAGTTGAAAAACTATTAAAGAAATTTGACAGATTGGGGTAACTTGATGTGCTGGTTTCTGTACATTCACCCATGTAATAGGGAGCGAGTCTATGCCATTGGCCGGACACAGATCAAAACTCCAGTAAGCAGGATTGTCCAAAAAGTTACCGCTGCTCTGGAACATAAAGGGCTAAGGAAGGAACATGCATGGGTTTTAGTCAGTAAGAGTCTGACACACCCTTGCGCTCCATTCAGAGCGGAAGGTGTCATTTGATGATTTCCCACACATAAAAAAAAGCTGACCAGTTAGAAATGTCTCATAAAAAAAACCTAATGAAATTTTGCATGGCTATTGGATCGAATCCAGGACCTCAAACTCTGCAGTCTCGCTTATAATCACTGAACCAATGAAGTATGGTAAAGTATGTCGTTATTAGCAGATATAAGAACCACTAGATAACATCCAATAGATATTTCAGTCAGAAACTCACATTACATGACAAGACCGCTGAATCTTATATCACAAGATGAAGATAAGCGAGTAAGAAAATAATTCTCCAGTCTGAATGGTGCTAAATCTCTATAATATAGAATATAAGGATGTTACGTCGTATATAAAGCAAATTACGTGTGTGTGGATTCCGAAATACATACCGTCCCACTGTTCGGAGGACTAACACTTGTTTGTCTTTTGTTTTTGACGAAGCAAGTCAAAGACACATTTTCATTAACTATAAAAAAATTAGATAAATCCGAAAAGTATGGAATTAGCTTTCGAGATGTCACGTTATCAATCGTTTTCGATCGCTAAGCTAGACAATGTTTGACGAAATTCGATTAATATTCCCATACAAATGCGTTGACAAGTGGCGTTCTTGATAATCCGAATCGCTGAGAAAACGAATTGTTCGATCAACAATTTTCGAAATTGAATCGACACGGAGCGATTGACACTTGCCTAGGCCCTCAGTAAAGCTCGCCATTTGTCATTTTATATATCAACTGTTTATATATCCCAAATGTCTTTTCTTTGCTATCGTTCGTTGAATCGTTGAGCTTCTTAATTTCTGAGTTGAATGACAAATGCGCGCATTGGTTGGACAGGCCGCACTCAATCTCTAAGGTTCTTTCCAATAAGACCAAGCTACATGGTCTAACCAATATTAAGTCTGGAATGAGACTGTGGCCCTTGAGTTTGATTCCCGTTCTGTGATAGACAGAAGGACACGGAGTCTCATACTTAGGTAGACTGACTGCGTAGGCTTAGCGCCATTACAATAATGCGTTCAGGGTGTTGATGGGGTTGCCCCTATACTGCAGCGCATCAGGGATGTTCGCTGAAGCTCATGTGGACTGTTTTTACACCGTGATGCGGAAGCGATGCGCATCCTTGGTCCGTAGGGTGCGGGGCAGCGCCAACAGCATTCTGTCTATGATAGCGAGCAGGCTTGATTGTGTGTTTGTGAACCACTGCTGCAGGGTGTCGGCTAGGTCTGTCACCGTGCAGCAGTGATGTCACAATCTGTTTTCTTTTTGTTTTGTAATTGTATTACTAACATAGTTTGTAAGTATATGTTTACTAACACTATGAGTCTTGTTGCTTGAAATAAAATTATTATTATTATCCAAGATCATTCGCCATATTGCCCGCTCTCTCCAACCGTGTGTGAGGCCGTTACAAATGTAGTAACAAATGCAATCCCCCCGTAATGTTACCTCAGCTTTGTACGTTACGCTAAGGTAGGAGCGGAGGGGGGGGAGGACTAGAAGGCAGTCGTTTAATGACTTAGGGTACGTGGGTATCATATTATCTGTGCTTAGGGAATGTTCTTTAGAATTGTGTCTTTGATCTATCCATAATATATCCTACTTCCAAGGTTTTTTTTTTTGAGGACCAGCCCGCTCTTCCGTGCGATGACCGACATTCATTGAAGAATCGAGCGTTTAATGGTCTAGTATAGTATAAATTGGGGTGAAAAAAAGCTGTCTACCACAAAAGCTAAGTTATCTGCGCTGGCGCCACATAGCGTCTGCAATTACCGTCGAATCACGACACGAAACGTTGTAAAATAAGTTGGCGATTTTTTTTTTTTTAAGGCTGGGTAGTCATCAAATGACTCCTCCCTCTCTAGGTGGAGCGGAAGGGAGTGTCAGACTCTTACTGACTAAAATTTATCTATAACCCTTCCTTGCGGGATTGTCCAAAAGGGTTACCGCTACCCTGGAACATAAAGGGCTAAGGAAGGAACATGGATGGGTTTTAGTCAGTAAGAGTCTGACACTCCCTTCCGCTCCACCCAGAGCGGGAGAAGTCATTGGATGATTTCCCAGCCTTAAAAAAAAACCCTTTATGTGCCGGGGTAGCGGTAACCTTTTCGGACGATCCCGCTGACCCAGCAGGCAATGGCATCCTAAATAGCTGTATCAAATTAGATGAAACTAACCAGTAACAGTTAACCCATTGTTTAGATTTGAACCGGGAACAGAAGATGCAACTAATCGGTCAGTCTATTGATGATTCGTTACCGTTTGAAACAATGTTTAATTTCAATGTCAATGAAGGATGTTGGTCCGTTTTTTGTTGCTCAAAAAGTCAAAGTCAAATCATTTATTAGGCAGGTTGCTGCTTTATAAAGAATTAAGTGCTGCAATATAAATAATAATAATATTCATTTATTTGCTCAGAATGTAGGTATGTACAATAAGGTGGTTGCAGAAATGTTGAAGAATCCGTGTACATTCTACCATTTTGGCATTCAAACATTGATGCAGTTCAGCATTACAAATACATATAGTTATATATTTAGTTTTAATCTAACATTAAAACTAAAAAGAATATATTATGTGCAAATGCCAAAGAACTACAACATATAATCTAACACTGAAACTAAAAAGAATATATTATGTACAGATGCCAGCATATCAATAATACCATCCATCTGCCTAGCCTTTTCCCAACTATGTTGGGGTCGGCTTTCAGTCGAACCGGATGCAGCTGAATACCAGTACTTTACATGGAGCGACTGCCTATCTGACTTCCACAACCCAGTCACTAACTGGGTAATACCCCCTTGGTAAGACTGGCTGTCAGATTTTCAGGTTTCTGACTACCCGTAACGACTGTCAAAGATCCACGAATGACGGCCGGGACCAACGTTTAAACGTGCTTTCCGAGGCACGGAGGAGTCTCGATATCTGAAAATGATCACCCATCCATAGACCAACCCCGGCAAGCGTAGCTTAACCTGTCGGATCGATCCGTGCGGCTGTTATTACTATTACGGTTACAGTCCCTGCCCTATATATTGGGAAAATACACCAATAGATAGGAATAAGTGGAAGGAGGGAAGGGAGGGCTTTGTCCCGCAGTGGGACTCTAATTGCTTATAAAAGTAATTAGTAATATTAATAAGTAATAATAAAAGGTTTTGTCTTCAGGGTCCAAACAACAGGTAGCTTGGACCTTGCTTCTGACATCGGGGGATTCCTATTTTTCTAAATGTGTTTTTTTTACGACAAAAAAAAAGTCAAATCAAGACTTTTTTTTTTCTGGAAAAATATTTCTTTTTGTTTTAAAGGTTATACTTCCCAGGTGGTCCCCTTTTAAATTTTATTGAAATCGTTCGAGCGGTTTAAAAAAATTTTTTTTGGTAATTCTTTTTTTCTGGAAAATTCTTTTTTTTGTTTCACAGGGTTTACACTTCCCAGATGCTCCTATTTTCATCGAAGACGAGCGGTTAAAAAAAAATCCGCAATAAATTATTTCATAACAAAGTTGAAGGAGTTTTGAAAAGTCTTCTTAAATAGGGGTTACATGTTTATATGGAATCCCGCCATTTTGGGCGATACAAAATCCCATTGGCGGCAAGATTTGCAACAACTATAAGTAACTAAGACCATAAGCGCCGTATGGGAGCCAAACTTTCGTCCAATGTAAATTCCATTTCACTCAATACTACAAACTATTTACTCTACAATTCAGTTCGATATGTAATTAAACAGCGATCGCACCGGTTCCTATACAGGGTGTAACCGAGAGGGTACTACAGCCCACCAAACTGAACAACTTTTACTATGGGACCAACTCAAATGAACTGAAATGGTGAAGTGAAAAAAAATCAGCTGTTGTATACATTTCGACGAGTGACCAAAAATGTATAGAACAGCTTATTATTTTTTTTAGATTGGAGTTGGTCCCATAGTAAAAGTTGTTCAGTTTGATGGTCTGTAGCATATGCTTTTGGATGTATATACCATTTTGGTAACACCCTGTATATGTATACATCCAATATCAGTTCCTATATTTATATACATTTAGTATCAATTTCGAGTGCACTGGAAACATTTCTCTGGACGCCGGCCAAACGCGTTTCCAACCTGTTATTGGAAAACTTTTACGAGTGATATTATACCCCGATTATGGTAAAGTTGTTTTAAAAAAATAGTGGGTGGTATTTCTGTGACTCACTTAGGGTTTTCGTTGTTACCAACAAAAAAAGGACAACAAGATTATAGGGTTACCCTTATAATCTCGTTTTATCACCACGCTGGACTGTCCGAAAGGGTTACCTTTACCCCGTAACATAAAGGGCTAAGGAAGATCAATCTGCCGACCCTTTTCCCAACTATGTTGGGGTCAGCTTCCAGCCTAGCCGCATACAGCTGAATACCAGTATTTTACATGGTGCGACTACCTATTTGACCCCCACAACCCACTCAGTAACTGGGTAAAACGATACCCCTTGTTAAAACTGGCTGTCAGACTTTCGGGCATCTGACTATCCGTAACGATAGTCAAAGCTGACGAAAGACAGCCGGGACCAACGGTTTAACGTGCTTTCCGAGGCAAGGAGCAGTCTTGATATGTAAAGATGGTCACCTATCCACGGACCAACCTCGGCAAGCGTAGCTTAACCTGATGGATCGATCCCTGCGCTTGTTATTACTTAGCCACAATAACTGGCCGAATTAAGGTAGCTCAGAGAGAATATACACCTCTGCCTAGACGTCAGTAAGCGGGATTGTCCGAAAGGGTTACCGCTACCCCGGAACATAAAGGGCTAAGGAAGGAACATGGATGGGTTTTAGTCAGTAAAAGTCTGACACTCCCTTCTGCTTTACCCAGAGCGGGAAAAGTCATTGGATAATTTCATACCCTCAAAAAAATAAACCTAGACGTGATATTGTGAGTTTCAGAGTTCAGACTAACATCGCTAGCTTCCAAGTTGCAATTGTAATCGTAACTGCCAGCAGCACCTCTGCAAGTCATGATACGCGACGTTCTTTTCATGTACTCACTGAATCGGTTTACAGCATATTAGGGTTGCCGCGAGATAAGTATGATTTATACTAAACTGGGACTGAGCAGTGCGGGGCACGGAGCTAAGACAGTAGGTGTATTCCATATGAAGAAGTTTATAAGGCTTTTCAGTAGATTTTGACATAGAGACGGCTTTCTTGAAGTATGGGCCCAGCGCTTCAAGTTATACTAAACTGTCAAATTTCTCCAAACGATTTTAAACCTTAAATCGTGTTGATTGATTGAGAAAATTTGACTGTATAAATACTAATTAAAAGGTTTCATAATAAAACATCAGGTCATTCTTTTTCGTGTGGTTACTGACTAACCTGATGTCAGAGTTTTTATGCTGTCCATGGGCCTCGGACTTAGCTCCACATGCTGTTGAGAAATATCTCTCAGACATGCTGGTTTGCTCACGATGTTTTTCCTTCACAGTTTTTTTTTAATTTTAAGCAAGTGATAAATATACAATACGCACATGAATCCTAAACGTCAGAAGTGCATGCCTTGGGTTCGAACTCGGGACTTGGCAGTCCGACGGTCACACCACTAGGCTATCACTGCATCAGGTAACCACTCACCCTCAGATAGGCCGACATGTACCTAAAGATGATCACCGTTCCACAGATCAACCCCGGCAATCGTAGCTTAACCTGCTGGATCGATCCGTGCGGTTGTCATTACTTAGCCACGAGCTCCTCAGTTATTATTTTACCATGTCATCATCATCATCTGCTCAGCCTTTTCCCAACTATGTTGGGGTCGGCTTCCAGTCTAACCTAGCTAGACGGTAATTAAGAGCAAAAGTTGTAACGACACTTTTTTTTGAGTAAAATATGATGTCTTTTTAATCAATTATTTTTTGATTGGTTAGTGACCAGTTTTTTTTTTATTATTATCTTTTTATATATAAAATTTCCATGTCACAATGTTAGTTACCGTAATCCTCCGAAACGGCTAGACCGATTTTTATGAAATTTTATATGCATATTCAGTAGGTCTGAGAATCGGCTACTATCTATTTTTCGTACCCCTAGGTAGGTAGGGTAGGTAGGTATCATAGTTAAGGCAGGACGACGTCTGCCGGGTCAGCTAGTAACTTAAAATAAATAAAATTGTATTACAATTCCTTCACTAATTAATCGAAAGGAACTTCGTTCCATCCGGGTGTTCCGTGACACCTCTCAAGTTTTTATTTTACCATGTAATACCATATAATAAAAACTGTCGCGTGGCAACCCTGCCCGTCTGCCTGTGGCATGTCGTCGCGCTCCAAATAACGTCTACCAACAACGAGCCGTCACGCGTACCCGCTGCCGCCGAATTTATTCTTCATAACACGTGGAGTACTCCAGGAAATGGAATGCCTTGTTTCTGCCATACTTGTGTTTGAGCATACGTGATTTCGGCGGCGGATGACAATTTCGGATGAGATTTTTGCTAGGGTTTTATTTCTTTTGTTAATAGGAATTTGGAGAAACGTTCTTCTCCACAGGTACCTACAGCTTTGAAATGGGCATCTATCTAGTTTAATTTTTCTAACTGACCCTATGACAATTCAAAAATGCCTGTAATTGGTTTATTTGAAATAAATGGTTTGAGTTGAAACTCCAAATACGCATTTACGGCAAGAGCTAACGTTAAAAATGAGTCCACTACTCCCCATAAAAGGTAGGTCATCCGTACATGGATGGGTTTTAGTCAATAAGAGTCTGATACTCCCTTCCGCTCCAGCCAGAGCGGGAGGAATCATTTGATGATTTCCATACGAGGAGCTCGTGGCTAAGTACTAACAGCCGCACAGGTCGATCCTTCAGGTTAAGCTACGCTTGCCGTGGTTGGCCGTGGAGGGGTGACCATCTTTACACACCGAGACTCCTCCGTGCCTCGGAAAGCACGTTAAGCCGTTCTTCTTCTTTTCGTATGGTTAGTAACTAACCTGGTGTCAGAGTTTTAATGCTGCCCATGGGCCTCTGACTTAGCATCACATGCTGTTGAGAAATATCTCTCGGGCATGCCGGTTAAGCCGTTGGTCCCGGCTGTCATTTGTGCATCTTTGACAGTAGTTACGGGTACTAAGAAAGGAAGCCGACCCCAACATAGATGGGAAAAGGCTAAACAGATAGATGATTTCCATATTTGTATTATATGATGATGAGGTCTTCGACTTGTTTACCATCAAAAACCTAAGTGAAACTGTAATACTTTCAATTGTTGGTAGTTTCACAGTCAGTGGGCTTGCTGAGTGGTGTCGACGACCATTTGCAACTGCACGTGGTGGTCATCTTACCGTGAAAACACGTCACGCTTCTGGATCGGGGGACCGACAGAGGTGTATTGTTTTGTCGAGCATTTACAGTTCAGAGGGCTCACCATCATCATCTGCCGAGCCTTTTCCCATCAATGTCGGGGTCGGCTTCCAGTCTAACAGGAAGCTGCTGAATGCCAGTATTTTACATGGAGCGACTGCCTATCTGACCTCTAAAACCCAATCAGTAACTGGGTAATACGATACCCCTTGGTAAGACTGGCTGTTAGACTTTCGGGCATCTGACGACCCCGAACGACTGTCAAAGATGCACAAATGACAGCCAGGACCAACATGCTTTCCGAGGCACGGAGGAGTCTCGATATGTACATGGCCTACATCGTACCCAATAAAAACTTTTACGTTCCATCTTCTCAGCCACTTGTTGCAACCCTGGATCTCTGCCAACCCCCCAACGATGAACAGAATGTAATACCATAAAACATTGGTAAACTTCCGGCGCTTAATAAAGCGTTATATTATTAATTATAGAACTTACTGAGAAAGTATGAACTAGTTCGAGAGTTAGGAGTTGTGAGAATCAAGTTAACGTTGTGCGCGGAATGCTTTAGGGTTGGGAAGAGTCGATGTGGTCAGATTATCGATAAAAGTGGTTTAACACAAACACTGCCATTTTTTGACGACACGGTTGGCGCAGTGGTTGAGCGATTGACTGCTGCGCATCATGTCGCGGGTTCGATTCCCGCTCGGAACAAATATTTGTACGACCTGCAAGTATTTGTTCCGGGTCTGGGTGTTTTTATATCTATAATATGTATGTATTTACAAGAAAAAATGTATATAGGTAGTATATCAGCCATGTCGTTACCATAACACAAGCATTAGGTTGCTTAGCTTGGGACTAAGTACATAGGTATATGGCGTTGTGTGAAATGTCCAAGGATATTATTATTATTATTATTTCTTGTGCTATTCTAAGCTTAGTGGCTTGAACACACATACGTGTTCGTGGCAGTGTTTGATAAAAATTTTGACTTTGAAAGACCGTATTCAATCTTCGTATCTTCAGAACGTAGATCTACGTGCCACAATAGGATTTTCGCTTAAAAATATTTTGTGTTGATCACAATGCGAATTGGTCAACAAGCGTTTGGTTGTACCTTTTGTGTATGAGAACTTTTCATACACCTTACTGTGAGACAACTTTGTATTTACATCTTTACTATCTATACTAATATTATAAAGCTGAAAAGTTTGTTTGTTTGAACGCGCTAATCTCTGGTCCGAATTGAAAAAATATTTTTGTGTTGGATAGTCCATTTATCGAGGAAGGCTATAGGCTATGTAACATCACGCTACGACCAATAGGAGCCGAGCAGTGAGTGAAACCGCGTGAGAGCAGCTAGTAATCGATACTAACATAATCATGTGAGTCGTTGTTTGATTGAACGCACTAATCTCTGGAACTACCAGTCCAGACTAATTCTTGAGGAGCGGTTATAGATAGGCTTTTTGACATCACGCATCGACCCTTAGTAGTCGAGCAAATAGCAAAAAAAAAGGTAAGCGAAAATGAAGTAATCGCGCGGGCGGATGCGATGCGACACGAAAGTTCGGGGGCCGAGGGAGTTTAAAAAAATTATAATTGAGTATTTGAATCGGTCAAAAATAAAATATGAAATCACATGGAAAAAAGCCCGCTCGTAATAAAAACTTCCATCACCGTGCAGAAATGTAATATAATGCGACGATATAATTGTTAAATTGCATTTAATGCTAATAAGTATTCCATTTGAGTCTAAAAATCTGTGACGTCAAAATGTTATATTTCATACAAATCACGTACAAATGCCGCGTTTTGACAGTTCATAAAAAGTAACGTTATTGACTACCCTTTCAAATACCCCATTATAGTAAGAATATTTTTGTATCTTACAACTGGATTCTATTCTGGAAATCGGTTGTCATGGTTATGTTATGCGGAGGAATGAGGAAAATGCTGTCAGAAAAGTTGTGAGCATGAATGTGGATGGCTTAGATACAAGTAGAGGGTGACCAAAGAAACGATGGATGGATTTTGTGAAAGATGATAAGGCTAGGAAGGGAGTGACTACCGAGATGACGACTAATAGAGAAGTATGGAAGAAAAAGACATGTTGCGCCGAGCGCTAATAAATTGGGATAAGGGCAGGAGAATGATGACAACTGGATGCGGAAGGTGGAGGGCAGGGTGTTGTGGCGCAGCCTGGGAGAGGCCTAAGTCCAGCAGTGAACTGCGATAGGCTGAGTTGAGACTTAAGAACTACTTATTCCCGCACGAATTTTTCGGCAAAATCTTCTTTATTAACAAACTAGCTTCTGCCCGCGGCTTCGCCCGAGTGGATGACGGAAATTGCATGTTATTATACATATAAACCTTCCTCTTGAATCACTCTGTCTATTAAAAGACTGCATCAAAATCCGTTGTGTAGTTTTAAAGATCTAAGCATACATACAGACATTAGGACGCGGGAAGCAACTTCGCTTTATACTATGTAGTGAAGCACATACTTAACCCTTTTTTAACTAACTCAGATTCTCGTTCTTCAAATACGAAAACTAAATAAACAACAAAAATCCTAGCCATCATCTTTCGTGTAATAAATAACGTTCTTATTGGGTACATAAAATCGATTCTCCTCGTCGAACAATAGTGGCACAAAGTTTCGCATAATTCGAATAATTCGGTAATTTGCTGTGACGGCTAGAACGATGCTATTGACGAGTTGCTCTTGAGCTTACGTAAGGTTTAGGAAAACAACTGGTGTTTTTCACGAATACTTTATAAAACAACTGGTTCTGAAGTGACGTAATGTTATGTCCTATTTAATTGAGGAAATTGAGGTAGGTTGGCAAATACCGTCCTCACTATCTTCTTTCCCTATTTCTTCTATATGTCATCTTCTTCTTCTTTTCGTGTGGTTAGTGACTAACCTGGTGTCGGAGTTTTTATGCTGCCCATGGGCCTCTGACTTAGCTTCACACGCTGTTGAGAAATATCTCTCAGACATGCTGGTTTCCTTACGATGTTTTCCTTCATCAATTTTAAACATATGATAAGTAGGTATACAATACGCATATGAATCCGTAAAATCAGAGGTGCTTTGTCACTATCTATATGTCAAAAGTTTAGTATTTCCCCCTTTTAGTCGTATAAAACTCAAATCATTTATTTCAAATAAACCAATTACAGGCTCTTTTGAATTGTCATAGGGTCGTCAGTCAGAAAAATGAAGCTAGATGCCCATTTCAAAGCAGTAGCTACCTATGGATAAGAACGGTCAAGAAACTCCACGGACACTATCAACTATCACACATTCCATCCAACGTTTCTTTGGTCTTCCTCTACTCTTATAGCTACTTGAATTATTTGTCGTTTGTTTATTTTTACTGCGTCATGTTTGCCGCAAATAAACGTATTTTCTATTACTATTAAATATTTTGTCGAACAGCGTACGTTATGAACCCAATAAAATATATCGATATAAAATCGCATCACTAAAGCGCAACAATGGCGCTGATGAAAATTCTACTAGCAAGGCTTATCGGTGCCGCAAATTGTGCCAATTCACCCGTTTGTCACGCTCAAGTCGAACGATAAGAACTGCTTCAGCTAAACTGCTGGCTGATATTATAGAGTGTATTAGGTTAAACTAGGGACATACTTTCAAGGGTACTATACCGGGATGGGAGAGGGAAAGGTCCTCCCGTCCCAGCCGCCACCGGAGATGCCCCGGGCGTCGGGAGCCGCGTGACGACTCCCGTCTACCGTAGGCGCGGGCCTGCGGGCGGTGAGTAATGGGTAGCTCACCGTCCGATCAGGACCAGGGCCGTGCCGGACGGCGCGTACAATTTCCACGCGCGCCTCAAAGAGATGTCAGCATTTGAAGGGCCGTCAGGGCAGAGCCTGCCGGGTAAGCGGGTTTGTCCGAAAGGGTTACCGCATGAAAATGAACAACTATGGAACTATACCTGAAATCACGAAAAAAACAGCTGTTTAGTACATTTATACTCGCATAATTCGTCAAAATGTATGGGAACAGCTGATATTTTTTCACATTTCGGATTTGGTCCCATGGACAAAGTTGTTGACAGTTTTTACGGGTATTCAGCGACCTGATGTTACGAGATGGGAGAGACCAATCATGTCCAGAAATGGACATCTTTCGTCAGATGACGACAAGAGATAATGTTACCACACTACTGGCTAATAGTCAAATCTCACACAACACATGTCTGGTTCAATTATAATGTTAATAACGCATAACATAATATTATTATGTTATGCGTTCTCTGTGTTGTGATTGTCACTATAACAAATTGAGTTTCCCATCTGCGATTACATTAGCTGCGTGCGGAGCATCGTACAAGTATGTTCAGAAGGATCATGATCAGGACAGAACTGGTATATTAATAGTGGGTATTTCAGCGGGATTGTCCGAAAGGGTTACCGTTACCCCGGAACATAAAGGGCTGAGTAAGGAACATGGATGGGTTTTAGTCAGTAAGAGTCTGCCACTCCCTTCCGCTCCACCCAGAGTGGGAGGGGTCATTTGATGATGTTCAACCGACAAAAAAAAAAAAGTGAGAATTGTGAAGGAGCTTATCAATAAATTACAATAAAAAAACTTAATTTTCTATGAATTGGTATTCAATCTTCACTTACTTGTTATTTTTAAATTGTTAATAAATGAATTGTTAAATCGATTAACAATTCATTTATTAAGTTGCAACATCGTGATCAAACCTAATTTTTTTTATGTCTAGCAACAATCAGGCGCGCTGGATTATTCTTTCTTCTAACCGGCTAGACCATTATTCCACTTTCCATATTTTTTTTCAAATGAGTTTTATAATACCATCATCATACTAACTGTTCCGAAGCAGCTGTATTAAAACTTTGGGCACCTGTGTAATTTTGACCACCTGACACATTTCAGCTTTGCCTCATAACATCAGGTGTACCTTAAGTTTGTTGGTCATAAAAGCTTGAGTTGGATAGCCTTTTCCCAACTATGTTGTGGTCGGCTTCCAGTCTAAACAGATGCAGGTGAATACCAGTATTTTATCATGGACTGCCTAGAAGTCCACAGCGTTCGATACTCCATTGGTGTAATGCCGGACCAACGGAGGATAAATAAATAAATAAATACGCTTTTGTTGTAAGACTGGCCAGTGGCTATCATACGTAATGCGTGTGTTCCGCGTTTAAAATTCATTTTAAGAACAAGGTACAATGCAGATAATAAAAAATAAAAATAAATTGGGCCATATGTCCCGCTCGAAGGCATGCACAGCAGTTAAAGTGATCACATGTCATATTAGCAAAATGAAGTCGTAATTTCATGCCAAATAGGTACTTATAATTAATTTAAAAGTAATAAAGGCTTATTCCGCAAGTCCCCCCTAAAAGTCCGTTTCAAATACTTAATTTTTAAAATACTATTCAAATAGAGTGGATATTCTGTTGCAACTACATCTTGTGCGAAGTCCAATTTACATAGTTAAACGGTCCAATATGTCCTCATAACTTTGGCCAGGCATTTAGTCTGTTGATCAACATGCCGTCGCCAGGAAATAAGATTACATCCTTTGAGGAACACGCTCATTGTGGTCAAGTAAGCATGAAGCTTGTTTGATAGCGTGTCAAGTCCAGCATAAGCATAACATAGCTTAATCAGCCTTTTAGAGAGAACCTCTAGTCTCCATGACTTTGAAAAATAGGTCATAATACCTTTAGTTTTGAAAAAAAAAGGAAATGCGAATACGGGTCGTCAGAAGCAAGAAAATCTGACAGCCAGCTTACCAAAGGGTATCGTATTGCCCAGTTACTGGGTTGTGGAGGTCAGATAGGTAGTCGCTCCTTGTAAAATACTGGTATTCAGCTGCATCCGGTTAGACTGGAAGCCGACCCCAACATAGTTGGGAAAAGGCTAGGCTGATGATGATGATGATTTGGAAAAAAGGAAATGATAAGAGCACGTACTAATTAGACCTAGATTTATTGGAAAAAATGATTGCTCTAGAGGCATTATCTACGAAGAAAACAGCTAATTGAGTCTGTATGGAGAACGGCCCAATAGAGTAGGAAACTCTTAATGCTCCCACTGCTGGAACCCTGAACTCCTCTCTCTGGGAGGTAGTCGGACAAAATACACCACGTGGGCCTAGTGCATGTTGGTGGATGTCTTAAAATTTTTAGTTATAGAACATGACAGTTTACATAATAGATTAAATATTGTTAAGAATCCAATTTTCCTTGTAATAATTATAATAAGCATTTTTGTCGCCTGCGACACACGTATATCCTAGTGCATATTTAACATTATGTTACCAATTGTTTTTCCTATGTATTATTTTTGTATTCCGCCACTTTACTTTTTGAATATTTTTTTTTTTTTTTACCACAATAAGTTTCTTTACTATGTGTTTCTTCGCCGTCATAGGAGCAATAGTGACATGAAGTGAGCTTAAAATAAGCTGTCAAAAGTGTTTAATCCCTAGTATCTTTAGACATGTCATCTCACTTCACTTAATGTTTCACGTTGAGATTTTCACAGCAAAGATCGGCTGATGTTCTAAAACTTCTTCCGGAGCATATTGTGCACAAAAAATCGACTTCAGCCTCTTTTGAGCCTCATTAAGTCAAACGTTCTTCCATCTATTAGTTATAACTCCCGCTTTATTTAGTGGACTGTGCATGAACAAGTGGCGCCCTCTGTAATGACGGCGAGACTGCACGTAATGTGCCGGCTCCATTGTTAGTACGGTACGAGATTTTTTCAAAAGGCGTTAAGAACCCACACTGGGCCCACTCCCTCTTCCTGAGAGAAGACCTGTGTCCCAGCAATGGGACATTAGTTGATTATGCTTATGTTTAAGGTGTTAAGACATGGTAAGGTTTTTTTTTTTAAGGCTGGGAAATCATCCAATGACTGCTCCCGCTCTGGGTGGAGCGGAAGGGAGTGTCAGACTTTTACTGACTAAAACCCATCCATGTTCCTTCCGTAGCCCTTTATGTTCCGGGGTAGCGGTAAACCTTTCGGACAATCCCGCTTAAGACATGGTAAGGTTGATTTAGCGATTGACATTAACATACCTAAAGTCTTTTTTCTTAAGTTAAAATTGTATGTTTATGTGTCAAGTAGTATTCTTGAGTGTCTCTGTTAATCTTCTTCTTTCCGTGTGGTTAGTGACTAACCTGGTGTCAGAGTTTTTAAGATGTCCAACGGCCTCGGACTTAGCTTCACATGCTGTTGTGAAATATCTCTCAGACATGCTGGTTTCCTCACAATGTTTTCCTTCACCGATACACGGATTAATGTGCGTATTGTTTAATTATCACTTGCCTCTATGAATGATTGGTAGAGATGGCAAGAGGAACGGTGGAAAACGAAGTAAAGCTCATAGAGTCAGTACACAATTTACAAGAATAAAGGACCATTTCTTAAAAAAAAACAGCAAAAACAAAATCGTACCGTATAAACAACGAAAACAAACGCGAATACATTAAAGTTTCCAGAAAATGTAGCCCCTCTGCCTCTCACAGGCAATAAGTCTACAATTTCCATTTGTTTCGCCTTTAAAAAACTTCCCGAAGCTTCCACGCTAATTTTAGGATAAAAATAAAAGCTTGTAACAAAGTGAAAAACAAAAATACTTGCTTCCAGTCGCCTTGTCTTACTGAGCGCGAAACTTGATCTTGCTGAGAGAATACTTAATGTTTCTGGGTCACTTGGTTTTGCGACGGTTCCCATTTTTTTTCATTACACAGACTCCTGGACATGAAGCTATCCCTTACCGTCAAATATTGCCAAATGAACATGAAGTTTATTGGTAAGTCTTCTTCTTTTCGTTTGGTTAGTGACTAACCTGGTGTCAGAGTTTTTATGCCCATGGGCCCCTGACTTATCTTCACATGCTGTTGAGAAATATCTCTCAGGCATGCTGGTTTCCTCACGATGTTTTTCTTCAAGCTCCGTTTTCCGTTCCGTTCCGTTCCGTTCCGTCGTTCCGTTTTTTAAGCAAGTGAAATTATACAATACGCACATAAATCCGAAAAATCAGAGGTGCGTGGCTTGGGTTCGAACTTATGACTTGGCAGTCCGATGGTCACACCACTAGGCTATCACTGCTGTCTGTCGGTCTGTACGTAGTCAGGTGGGGGTTCTCCGATGAGCCACAGTGTGACTGTGGAGTTACACCACAAATGATGCTTCATTTATTGTAATTCTCTTTATGTGAAAACACTTACACTATGAAAGACCTTTGCGAGGTCAGCGCTAGCGCATCGAAGTAGCCGAATACTGGTCGAATTTTATTTAAAAAGTGAATCCGAGAAGTTGCTTAACAATTAATTACCCTTTTGTTTGAGGGTGAGAAATCATCCAATGACTGCTCCCGCTCTGGGTGGAGCGGAAGGGAGTGTCAAACTCTTACTGACTAAAACCCATCCATGTTCCTTCCTTAGCCCTTCATGTTCCGGGGTAGCGGTAACTCTTTCGGACAATCCCGATAATTAATTACCCTGACTTTACGATAACGACTCTGTTTCCCAAACGGGCGCGGAGATTAAGTACACTCACATCATTAGGGCCAGGCTTATAGCCATCAGCCGTGCGCAAATCCAGACTCCGGCAGTTACTGAGAATTGCCTAACACGGATAAACCTAATCTGACAATCTTAGAAACAAAAAACCCGACTGCAAAAACACGTAAGTAATTTTAAAGACAAAAACATGCATTATAATCATCTAAAGTACGCGCCACGAGAAGCTATAAATTATGTAAACAAACATCTTTTACTAAGTAAACATTTTATACTGCGAGATAATAATAAATTGACCATATTCAATCGACATGAAATATAGACGGGTTATATGAAAGTAACAACCTATTTAATTTAGTCGGATCATATTTTAACGACGCAAAGCGCTATCGTTTGTGTTTCTTGGTACCGGAACGCGTCCGTCGCAGGGATTGTAAACTATCGGGACGCCATTTTGAAATAAACGCGTCATTCGAGTTTCGAATGCGTACGAGTTTGTTTCACACAGAAATGGAAACATCTGAATCTGACGAATAATTATTCTTAAATAATATATGTTAATTAATATTTGTTACTCAATAATTTATTAAATCTTACACAAATTCATTTTTTTTGTTGGTCCAAATGTTGTGAACTCCTGAACACTTGTTTACAAAATTTATAGCTTCTCATGACGGTTACTATAGCTTCTGCCCTGGAATACACCCACGTGTCTATGGAAGGGAATTATCCCACGGAAAACAGTATATTTTTCCGGGATAAAAATAAGTTATTGATTGATAAATTTAAATGACGAACTGAAATAATTTTGAATTTGTATTTTTAACCGACTTCAAAAAGGAGGAGGTTCTCAATTCGGATGTTTGTATTTTTTTTTTTTATGTTTGTTCGCGCATAACTCCGTTGCTTGCCAACCGATTTGAAAAATTCTTTTTTTGTTGGAAAGGGTATACTTCCCAAATGGTCCCATATAAATTTTATCGAAATCGAATAAGCGGATTTTGAAAAATCAACAAAAATCTAAAAAAAATCCTACTTAATATATGTGGACGTTGTTCTAATAAGTTCCTGTCACTGTAATTTACATACCAGGTAGTGGTATTAAAATTGGGGGGGGGAGGGGGGGTTGTGTAGGTAGGTACCACAACTAAAAAGTGAAAAATAAAAACTTTTTTATTTTAATCTTGGATACCTAATTATTTTGATTTAAATTTAATTTGATTCGTATTCAATTTTGACTTGTTTTTGATTTAATTTTAACTTAATTTGGATTTAATTTTGATTTGACTGATTTATTTTATTTACTTACCATTAATGACTGTTTAATTTATTATCCTATTTTTGCTTATCCATATTTGTATGTCTTGATGGCACAACATAGCGCACTACCTATATTATATTAAAGATCCTCAAATGTTTACGTATGTTTCACAAATAAAATATTTTGATTTAGATTTGATTTGATTTTGATTTGAAAAAGTAGCTTATATGCTATTCCAGACTATAATCTATGTTTGTTACAAGTTTCATCTAGATCCGTTTAGTAAATTTTGAGTGTATTCGTTACAAACACTCATACAAATCTTTCCTCTTTATAATATTAGTATAGACAAGCTGCTGCCCGAGGCTTCGCTCGCGTGTATGTCGAAAATTATCCTAAGATAGTCTTATCGCTTAATCAGAGGCCCATGGGCAGCATAAAAACTCCGACACCAGGTTAGTCACTAACAACACGAAAAAGAATGAAAATCCCAAGGGAACGTTCTATCGGGATAAAAAAGTCTTAATCCAGTCAAATCCTATGTGATCCAGGACATAAACTATTCTGTGCCAAGTGTCATCCAGATCCGTTCAGCCGTTTGAGCGTGAGGTAGTGACAAACACTAACAGGATCAAAGGATCGTGGTCACTTTATCTTTTATAGCTGCTCCCGCGCAGTTTCAAGTGATAGCCTTCCTCGATAAATGGACTATCCAACACAAAAATAATTGTTCAATTCGGACCAGTAGTTACAGAGATAGCGCGTTCAAACAAACTAACTCTTCAGCTTTATAATATTATTAGTATAGATTAAAC
This sequence comes from Hyppa rectilinea, assembly GCA_951799385.1. Lineage (NCBI taxonomy): Eukaryota > Metazoa > Arthropoda > Insecta > Lepidoptera > Noctuidae > Hyppa > Hyppa rectilinea. The sequence goes on along the minus strand of OX637329.1, from coordinate 9,109,842 downwards.
CTCAACATTGCCTTATAACATCTTCCTTCATAGATACAGCTCCCGTCCCTCGCAAGGAACAAAAACAATAATACTATCAAACCAATATGTATTATCTTGACACCTCGACCCCCATACGGAGTAAGGTGCAAACGAGAGAGTAATGAGGAGCTGGGGAACAAAAGCGGACTTGTCCACTGTACTCGAATTTTTTATTTTTATTTTTTTGCACTCTTTAAGCTCATATCTATCGAACCCCGGAGTATTGTGTATCAAAAGCGGTCCGATCTTAGAGAAAAAAATTGTTAAAAATGATGATTTCGTTCAAAAGCGGACTTGTCCTGTTAGAAATTTATTAAAATTCTAAGGGATTTTTTCTCCAATCAAAACCGGACAAAAACGTAAGGAGAATTGCCGTTAGTACGAAAAATGTCAAACAAAACCGGACAAGTCTAAAAAAAATCATTGTTTTTTTGTTATGATATCCCTAAATCAGTTGTGGCAACACTGCTAAATTAAAAAAAAGATAATCAGCTGTGTGACGGTCATTGCTTTCGTAATTTTGAGAAGAATTTAAACTTAATTTAATTTATTTAAGAACGTAAACTTTGGTGTGAATGTCTTAAACACCTATTATGGAGATGAATCATCAGAAAATGCTGTATCATTGTTAAAAATGACAAAAAACCATCCGAGTTTACTACAAAGATTTTCAATGGTTAATGAACTAAAACCAAACAAGAAAAAAGATGTTGAAACACTCTTAAAGAAACAATTCGGAGATAATTGGATGGATAATCAAGAGCTTGATTGGTTTAAAAACAATATATTCCATACCTCACCAGTGGCAATTGCTGAAACAAGTCAAATAAATGACGAAGACGACGACCACAGTGACGATTGTGACTGTTGCGAACCAGATGTGGGAGAGTTCATATAATTTTTAAATAAAAAAATACAATAATAGAATCTAGTTTTCTTTCATAACCGGACATGTCCATAACTCTTTCAATCATAACCGGAGTTGTCCACCTTTTGTAATCAAAACCGGACTTGTCCATTACAAAAAAAAAAAAAAAAAATTGAAAACGCATAGTTTTATGACCAACAAGCAGGCTATTAGTTATGTTGTATTAAATACTAATTATACTGAAATGCACAAAATTACAGCCCATATGCATATACCTATTTCAGTTTTTTTGCTCTAGTGTAAAATTTGATTAATTGGACAAGTCCGCTTTTGTTCCCCAGCTCCTCAAATAATATCTCCTATATTTCAACTTCCATATTTTTTATGTTTTCAGAACGTATCACGTACATACGTCACATCCGTCGCAGATGGAAAATGACGTCACTTATTCGGGATCGCATAAAAGGCGATGATGTATGGAGGGATATTGGTTCGAATTCAAGAATTTCAGCCCTCTTTCGGAAGGTTCTATGTTTTTTATGAAAGAGAAAGGGGTTTTGTTATAAATGCGAAAAGGCTACTGCTTTCAGAAAGCCTGAAATCATTGTTATCGGCCGATCAAAGTAACAATCAATCATAAGATTTTGGTAAATTTAGAAGGCATACTGAAATGTGGCACCCGCGCACCAATGCTCTCAAAACGGTGAAGGAAAACATCGTGAGGAAACCGGTATGTCCTAGAATAGAACCAACAATTCGAAGACATGTGACATCCACCAACTCACCACCGTGTGATGGCCAACATTCACTGCACAATCGAGTGTTTTATGGTCTATTATCAATGACTATAAAACCTCTAATTCTCTTTGTCTATTTTACTCGTAGTACAGACGCCAGCACATCAAGCTATCCCTAACTGTAAAATTTTCTCAATTAAAAATGAACCTTATGACTTTGCAATAAAGTTGAAATACTATCAAAGAAATTTGACAGCTTGTGGTAACCTTGATGTGCTGGCCTCGGTACCTACGGAATTTTAGCAAAATTGGGGTGTAAAAAAGCTGTCTTCCGCAAAAGCTAAGATATCCGCCACAGAGCGTCCGCAATTACCATCGAATTACGTCACAGAAACCTTGTAAAATAAGTTGGTGTTTAAGGATGGAAAATCATTAAATGACCCCTCCCGCTCTGGGTGGAGCGGAAGAAAGTGTCAGACTCTTACTGACTAAAACCCATCCGTGTTCCTTCCTTAGCCCTTTGTGTTTGCGGTAACCGTTGGACGCCAGCATAACATCTGCGGGCGTTTCTTGACAGCCGTCATATGGAAGTTATCAGTGGCGTAACTATAGGGTGGCAGGACTGGCAAAATGCCACGGGCTCCCGACCTGATAGGGCCCCGCTTGAGAGGATGCGAGCTCAAAAGTGACCTAACATTTTTAACAAAATTTAGTAACAAATATAAATTAAAGGCCCGATGCAATGGATTTTCTAAGGGCCTCAGATGGTATAGTTCCGCCACTGGATGCTATGATGAAGAGTTACAAGAAAGAAATTAGTAAGCTTAATTAAAATGGCCACTTTTCAAGCCAATCTTTATTCGCAGTGGTGCAAAACATTTTTCGATCGCTGTCGTAATCAAACTGCAACGAGTAACTACCTAATGTCGAGACCACGTAATTGTCTGAAGTGAGTCAATTCCGTGACTCGGTTCCATAGCCACAGTCTGCAGCGCTGACTCATCCAATCGCGTCTTTGTTCCGATCGGAGGCTTTATGCAGTCTAACTGGATTTTAAAATGCAAGTAAATAAAGTTTTTTTTTTCTTTTTGGTAGTTTTTTTTTTGAGTTGTTGTTTTAAGGTGTTTTCTATAAAGTTTTACTTAAGTTACACCTCAACCTTCTAAGCGGGATGTCGGATTGAGTTACCGCTACCCCGGAACATAAAGGGCTATAGAAGGGACATGGATGGGTTTTAGTCAGTAAGAATCTGACACTCCCTTCCGCTCCACCCAGAGCGGGAGCTGGAGTAATTTGATGATTTCCCATCCTAAAAAAAAGGCTAACCCTTCGGGAAATACAAGCATGATGATGTTATCTTTTGGATCGCCGCATTGTTGTTTTTGGGGGTTAACAATTTGCCGATAGATTTTATATTAAAATCTTTATCTTTCACTAGCCGCTGCCAGCAGCTTTGCCCGCGTGTAAAAAGTATCCTATGTGTTAATCCAGGTCATAAACTACCTCTGTGGCATATTACATCCAGATCCGTTCGGCAGTTTGAGCGTTAAGGACGGACAAACATACAAACTGACTCACTCGCCTTTATAATATTAGTGTGATAACTTATAGACAACGCATAGGCTAGACTGCTGGGTCTACAAGACAAGACAAGAATCGCGAATAAAATATGAGCTTTTCCATATATTTATGCACACGAAACTAAATAAAATGTATGGAACTGCTCATATTTTTTCGCAATTTCAGGGTTCATCCCATAGTAAAAGTTGTTTGTAACGATGGTTACAGTGCTCCCACGAAATTCTTAAGAGTTAATTTTTTAACACCTAGGAATCTTAGCACCAAGAAAGGATTTTTATAAATTCATCCCTAAATGTGGTAAGTAGAGGAATAGAGGCAGTTCGTCATTTCTACTGACACACGGTGGGAAAACCCATCGGTCACGCGTCTTGTCGCTATTAAATCTCTATAATATGAGACGGAAAAACGCTAGGTTTTGGTGAAGCACGCAACCAGTAGACACCTCACCTCAAGCTCGTCATATTTTTTAATCTATTTCACACGTTTTTACATAGATTGAGCAGTGGCTAAGCACTAACAGCCGCATAGGTCGATCCATCAGGTTAAGCTACGCTTGCCGGGCTTGGCCGTGGATGGGTGGCCATATTTACATACCGTGATTCCTCCGTGCCTCGGAAAGCACGTGCTTTCCGGCCATTTGTGTATTTTTGTCAGTCGTTACGAGTCGTCAGAAGCAGTCTTACCAAGGGCTATCGTATTGCCCAGTTACTGGGTTGTGGAGGTCAGATAGGCAGTCGCTCCATGTAAAATACTGGTATTCAGCTGCATCCGGTTAGACTGGAAGACGACCCCAACATAGTAGGGAAAAGGCTAGGCAGATTGATTGACGGCCTGTCTGACTTCTACATAAAACCTAGTAACGGGGAACACAATACCCCTTGACAAAACTAGCTGATGAATCACATAAAATACAAAAAGGAGTATAAATAAATAGCGGAGGTGACCTTGAGCTTTCAGACATCCGAAAAATCTAGCTAACGGCATCTGAGTCATCTGACGCGGAAGTGCACGGTACAAATGTAAAGGCCAACAACTGCCCGATAATATGGGAATCCCAGGACCAGTTCTGCAGCAGCACGTTACCGTTATGGCCCAGTGATTAAATCCATCTGGCTGCTTACCGCAAAAAAAAGTTCTCATTCTTTACTTCTAAGGTCTTGCCAAGCACCAAAGGCACTGTCAATTTTATTTGCTACCGCAATCTGTCAAATTTCAAAAATACAGCCCTCTGGTAATAAGCGGGATTATCCGAAGGGTACCGCTACCCCGGAACATAAAGGGCTAAGGAAGGAACATGGATGGGTTTTAGTCAGTAAGAGTCTGGCACTCCCTTCCGCTCCACCCAGAGCGGGAGGAGTCATTTGATGATTTCCCACCCTCAAAAAAGAAAGCCCTCTGATCCCGTGAAGTGTCTAAATAATAATATTGAATTGTTACTTAGCCATCTTTCTCTTTCCTAACTTTTTCTGTGCCCAACATGGTCTATATTAATCTTAAACTTTAAAAAACCATCCATCTAATACCTACATATGGAACGCAATAAATCATTGAGTATAATTACGACTATATAACCAACGATGCAGTTAAATTTTCTTTCATTCTTTTACTCAAATGGGTCATATAGCATAACACAAAGGCTTTTAATACTGACCATAGTGCAATAAAACCTCCTTCGTTGAGCATTTTATCGGCAACGGTCGATATAAAGCGTAATTACGTAATTAGCTACTCTATGTGAATCAATGGTTGACTCATTAAGGCAGCATCCTCTGATATGACAGTGACACATAATAGAAAAATCTTCTAGGTTTAATAGTTCCTTTGGTACGAGTAGGATAATGTCGGTATGGTAACTCGAATGTTTAAAAACAAACAGACTCAGAATAAATAATGACTCGTGGCTTAGTAATACAACCGCACGTGTCGATCGCCGCTTAAGCTACGCTTGCCGCAGTTCGTCCATGGATGGGTGACCATCTTTTCATATCAAGACCCCTCATGTCTCGAAACGCACGTTAAGCCGTTGGTCCCGGCTGTCGTTCGTAGATCTTTGACAGTCGTTACGGGTGGTCAGGATCACAAAAGTCAGCTGAATACCAGTATTTTACAGGGAGCGACAGCCTATCTGTTCTCCACAACCCAGTAACTGGGCAATACGATACCCCTTGGTAAGCATGGCTGTCAGATTTTCAGGCTACTGACGCCCCGTTACGACCTACATACACGCGGGCGGAGCCGCTGGCAAAAGCTAGTTAGTCTCTATATAAAACTACATTTTTAGAATCAATTCTTTTTTATTTGTTGTTCTCAAAAACTTTATGAATAAATGATTTGACTTTGCCGCTTCGACGCTAAATCACAACTAGAAAACTTACCTAAAACTTTTCTTCCCACAAACTAGTCACCCAAAAAAAAGACCTTAATTACAAAATGGCTACTCTAATTAACTTAGATCTCCGACCACGCTATCACGTCTTGAGTCACCGCTATGTCACGTAGCAGATGACTGGATTCTGTGAGTCACCGGGCTCATGTACCAATTACAAGCGATCGATCTGCGCGGTGATACGGTTATCATATGGGTCGAGAATAGTTACTGACTGTATACTGGTCGAAGGTCTTTGGGTGCAGAGTATACCTTGACATCACGTTTGTTATTCACCTATGAGGTATGCAGAGGTTTAATAGTAGAGATATATATAACTACAACGACGACACGGTTGGCGCCGTGGTTGAGCGATTGACTGCGGCGCAGCATGTCGCGGGTTCGATTCCCGCACGGAACAAATATTTGTACGACCTGCAAGTATTTGTTCCGGGTCTGGGTGTTTTTATATCTATAATATGTATGTATTTAAATGTATATAAGTAGTTTATCAGTCATCTCGTTACCATAACACAAGCATTATGTTGCTTAGCTTGGGACTATATGGCGTTGTGTGAAATGTCCAAGTATATTATATTGTATTATTATATTACTACGATAACATTGCACGGCCCCCCAAATTACTGTTTTAATGTAGCCTTTCGAAAGAGTTGGTAAGTATTAGTCTTCAGTAGTTGGCCAAAGGGTAAACGGGAGCCTATTACTCAGACTCCGCAGTCCGTCCGACCGTCCTCTCTATCGTGATAGTTAGACAGTTGAATACGTTAGGGTCGGCTTCCAGTCTAACCGGATGCAGCTGAATACAAGTATTTTACATGGAGGGACTGCCTATCTGACCTCCACAACCCAGAAACTGGGCATTCTGGATTTTCACGCTTCTGACGACCCGTAACAACTATCAAAGATGCTCAAATGACAGCCGGGATCAACACTTAACGTGCTTTCCGAGGCACGGAGGAGTCTCGGCATCTAAAGATGGTCACCCATCCGCGGCCAACCCTGGCAAGCGTAGCTTAACCTGATGGATCGACCTGTGCGGCTGTTAGTACTTAGTCACGAGCTCCTCGTACGGGGTCAAGGTAGTGTATTTCTAAATAATATCGGCCGCATTCTGAACTTGACTATTGTCCAATGAAAGGAAGCAGGTACGTAGTAAAGTTTCTGTTCAGTCTCAAGTGCGAGTTGTGTTTACGTTGAACCTGCCCCACTGCCACGGTCAGGCGCACATGTCTGGGAAGTAACACCGTTGTGTACAGGGTGTTATCTTTAGCGGCACGGCGTGTTTCGAGATTTGCGCCTTTTTTTTAGGATGGGAATTCATCGAATGACTCGCATCGAATGCAGTAAGCAGTATTCTCCCCCATGTTTTTGTCAACCTGTATTGTCTCTCACGTCCTTTTCTTATGAGGGTGGGAAATCATCAAATGACCCCTCCCGCTCTGGGTGGAGCGGAAAGGAGTGTCTGACTCTTACTGACTAAAATATATCCATGTTCCTTCTCAGCCCTTTGTGTTCCGGGGTAGTGGTGATCGCGCTGTGTTACCCTAGAGTCCTCTTTGGTAGTGTGTGCGGAGATAAATGAAAAGGTCGTACACTGAGTGTCAATTGGTTTAAGGTCACAGCACAAGCACGTCAAACCCCGCGAACCCCGCAAACCCGCGAGACTGGTCTGGAAAACCAAAAGTTTGCAAAAGTATTAGGTGAATCATGCTCTTTATGCCTCCTCTATACTCCGTTGCTAAATGATTTGAGGATCCATATCAATTTGAGAGGGAATTGAAGCAAAAGTGAACGCTTTCTCATGTTTAATGTTTTTTTTTTGCAGTTGCGATTCGTACTAAAACTTCTTCTCTGTCGGACAAAAAATGCTCCTGAAGCAAATCGTAAAAATTAATTTAAATGTCAAAAGTTCCAAAACTAACTGAACAATAAAAAAACAAACAACCTGTATCTGACTCCGTAAATGTTTACCTAACAAGTTTAAATCTGACTTTGTAAACACACCGACCGACAGAATTGTCTGTGGCCGTTTACCGAAAAAAATAGGGCTGTCAAGAACTTATAGAAAACCGAAACTCGAAAATATAATTATATTTTTTTTTATTATCTGTTAAAATATTAAGCTTAAGTAATATTTTAATGTTTATTTAGGGTTTTCCTTAGTACGGATGGCAACAAAATTGAGAAAAACTCAATAAATAAAAATCTTTTGCCAATAGGGTAATTCTTATTCTAAATTAAAAGTTAATTACCTAAACCTACATGGGTACTTGTGAACAGTCTAAAGTCAGGCGCGAGCAGGGTTCCAGCAGCGGGATTGTCCGAAAGGGGTACCGCTACCCCGGAAAATAAAGGGCTAAGGAATGTTCTCAGAATTTCGGGCTTCTGACGACCCGTAACGACTGTCAAAAATGCACAAACGACATCCGGGACCAACGGCTCAACGTGTTTTCCGATGCACGGAGGAGTCTCGTTATGTAAAGATGGTCAGCCATCCACGGCCAACCCCGGCAAGCGTAGCTTAACCTTATGGATCGACCAGTGCGACTGTTAGTACTTAGCCACGAAAAACTGGCATACACTGGCGCATTTGTTTACATTTTCATCAATTACTTTAGGAACAGACTATATGGCCAGTAGTTGATGGGCTGGTTTCATTTATTCATAGAAAAGATATAAAGCAATTAAACATAACTAGTTACATAGATCAAAATATAATTTATGCATCGCTCATCCATCGAGAATTCGGGACTGTCTGACAGACTTGACTGACATCATCTGATACGGGAGGAATGCATAATGTATGATGCGTCAGAATTGCTTAGCTCTATTGTAGGCCAAAGAACTGGAGTTAATATAACGACTGTGTTTAATGAAAGCGTAGGCAGGACTGCAAGAGTGATAGATTCCACCTTCCCTCTCACTGTGAAATTGGTAGTTGTTAAATACAGACAAAATTATATTTTTGTTTATAATTAAAATTAAGATTGGTTAAAGAATCAGCATTGCCATCCAACGTGGCAACGCTGCCAGCCTTTTGGGCACATTTCCCACTGCCAGCGATGGGGATACATTTTTTGACGCCCTATGAGCTCCTCCCCTTTTTTACCTCTTGTAAATATGTAGATATACTTTTTGGTTTGAAAATAAGTTTTTTTTTTAAATCTTGCCTTTTTGAAATCAAATGAAATAAGTAGGTAGTTTATTAGTTATCAAACATAATGTACCTATAGTAAGATTTTTTAATAAAGAAGTCCTCTGTTCTACCGTGACATGGGCATGCAAATCATATTTAATTACAAAATTCAAGAAAAAGCAAGAAAACATGTTTATTTATTACAGAAACACGTGCATACAAAAAGATCAGTTAACTCGAATAATACCAGGAAAAAAAACATAACAACATCACGGCTATAATACTCGAAGGGTTAGGCAGAGTTATACCTAATAGTACACCCACAGTTTCGCCAGTTACCTATGTAATCTATATATATAAAAGAAAGTCGGGTTTGTTCCCTCCATTATAACTCGAGATCTGCTGGACCAATTTTCATGGTTTTTGTTTCGTTGGATTTGTCTCCGCCCTGAATAGCAGAATACATTTTTTTTTTTTTTTTTTTTTTATTTGTTTTTAGGTAGGGTAGGGTAGGTAGGTAGGGTAGGTAGGTAGGGTAGGTAGGTAGGTAGGTAGGTAGGGTAGGTAGGTAGGTAGGGTGGGTAGGTAGGTAGGGTAGGTAGGTAGAGTAGGTAGGGTGGGTAGGTAGGGTAGGTAGGTAGGGTAGGTAGGGTAGGTAGGTAGGGTACGTAGGGTAGGTAGGGTAGGTAGGGTAGGTAGGGTAGGTAGGGTAGGTAGGGTAGGTAGGGTAGGTAGGTAGGTAGGGTAGGTAGGTAGGGTAGGTAGGGTGGGTAGGTAGGACAGGTAGGGTAGCTAGGGTAGGTAGGGTAGGTTGGGTAGGTAGGGTAGGTAGCTAGGTAGGTAGGGTAGGTAGGCAGGTAGGTAGGTAGGTAGGGTAGGTATCACAGTTAAGACAGGACAACGTCTGTCGGGTCAGCTAGTAATGCATACTGGACAAAAAGAAACTTAATCAATCTATCAATTTGCATAGCCTTTCCCAACTATGTTGGAGTCGGCTTCCAGTCTAATCGGATGCAGCTGAATACCAGTATTTTACATGGAACAACTGCCCATCTACCCTCCACAACCTGTCACTAACTGGGTAATACGAAACCCCTTAGCACGACTAGCTGTCAGATTTTCGGGCTTCTGACGAACCGTAACGACTGTCAAAGATGCACGAATGACAGCCGGGACCAACGGCTTAATGTTCTTCCCGAGGCACCGAGGAGTCTCGATATCTGGGGATGGTCACCCATCCACAGATCAACCCTGGCAAGCCTAGCTTAACCTGATAGATCGATCCGTACGTGGTTTATAAATAACAGCTACGTAAATATAATTACGAGAACAAAAACAGTGCGTTTAAAAGATATCATCTACCGATACTCTTCATAATATCTGCTAAGTTCCTCCGTCTCTTATGTAACCTTTCTTGTTTTTGACAGCCCTACTCTAGAAAAAAAGTATAAAAAAGTTGTCGATGGTACACAGCGGAAGAGATTGTTTGTGTCTGCACACGTCGATGACAGAAATTATAGTTTTAAGGATAACAGTGGGCCGGTTTGAATAATAAACTTGTTTTAGGTACACTAATTGGTGATTTTAGAAGTGGTTTCGATGTTTTAGTAGCTAAGATAGCGAGAGGAAGCTCGTACTCGTATCAGTGTTTAGTATTTAATTGACTATTCGAATTGGAACGGTCAAAAATAAAATATTATGAAATCACATAGAAAAAAGACCGCTCGTCTAAAAACTTCCATCACCGTACAGAAATTAAATATTATGCGAAGATACTCGTATAATTGTAAAATTGCATTTAATGCTATTAATAAGTATTCCATTTGGTTCTAAAAATCTGTGACGTAACATTGTTATATTTCATATAAATCACGTACAGATTCCGCGTTTTGACAGCTCAAAAAAATAACCTTATTGACTACCCTTTCAAATACCCTATGTCACAGCAGTAGGCCGGAGTCTGGATTCGTATACTTCCTTATGGCAGACAAACGGACAGGGGATCCTCAGTAATAGGATCCCGTTGCCAGTGGCGTAACTATACCATCTGGGGGCTTTGGCAAATCCATTGCATGGGGCCCCAAATTTATATCTTTTACTAAATTTTGTTAAAAATGTGTCACTTTTGAGCTCGCAGCCTCTAAGGCTGGGGCCCCGTCAGGCCGGGGGCCCTTGGCATTTTTCCAGTTCTGCCACCCTATAGTTACGCCACTGCCCGTTGCCACCTTTCGGGCACGGTAACTAAGTTTGAAGAAATACGGTGATGGAAGTTTTTAAGACGAGCGGTCTTTTTTCCATGTGTTTTCATATTTTATTTTTGACAGTGTCATGTCAAATACTCAATTTCTAATGGCAAAACACAATAACACTTTCCCTGACCTGGGAATCGAACCCAAGACCTCGGTTGCGACCACTAGACCAACGAGGCAGACAGTTTTCTAATTTCATCATCTGCCACCAGTCTAACCGGATGCAGCTGAATACCAGTATTTTACATGGAGCGACTGCCTATCTGACCTTCACAACCAAGTAACTGGGCAATACGATACCCCTTGGTAAGACTGGCTGTCAGATTTTCGGGCTCTGACGACCCATAACGACGGTCAAAGATGCACAAATGACAGCCGGGACCAACGGCTTAACGTGCTTTCTGAGGCACGGAGGAGTCTCGGTATGTAAAGATGGTCACCCATCCACCGCCAACCACGGCAAGATGCTAATTTATTTCCACAAATAAAACACAACACTGTACCCTTACTTGAGTGAGGAGTCACTAACTCCAAACATTCTGCATTTACGTGTTTAGCTTCCAGAATAAAAAACTGCCGAACCGAACTCCTCGCTAAATTGCCTTACAGAAATATTCCACACGTACGCGAAATTTCAAGAAAACATACACCGCTTACAATTGCGGAGAAATTACAATAGTCTGAGTCAGTTTATGACTTCGCCCGCGGAATACGAATAGGGGAATAATAAATATTACCATCCTCCTTACATAATGTGTTGTTGGTTTTTTCGCCGAATATTAATGGCTGGGAAGGGTTTTCGGCGTAAAAAATATACATAAGTACATAATACCATCACGCCTGCATGCCCGCAGCGTTAGGCAGACACGGACATTTTGACTTAACTTCACATGCTGTTGAGAAATATCTATCAGGTTGGTAAAAAAAAGCGGAATTGTCCGAAAGGGTTAGGTACCGCTACCCCGAAACATAAAGGGCTACGGAAGGATAATGGATGGGTTTTAGTCAGTAAGAGTCTGACACTCTCTTCCGCTCCATCCAGAGCGGGAGAAGTCATTGGATGATTTCCCACCCTCAAAAATAGAAAAAAAGGCTGGTAAATAAGTCAGAGGCCTATAGGCAGCATAAAAACTCTGACACCAGGTTAGTCACTAACCACACGAAATAGATGAAGACTGACTTTTAGCAAGTTATGTTTAAGTCCCTTCCTTGTAACAGGGGCGAGCCTATTGCCATCAACCAGGCTCAAATCCAGACTACAAACAACTACTGCGAAATTCCACTTAAAGAAAAACACTGACCGACCTAGAAATAGGACACAGGACTTGAAAGACGGTCAGCGGGATTGTCCGAAAGGGTTACCGCTACCCCGGAACATAAAGAGGTAAGGAAAGAACATGGATGGGTTTAAGTCGGTAAGAGTCTGACACTCCATTCCGCTCCACCCAGAGCGGGAGGAGTAATTTGATGATTGCCCAACCTCAAAAAAAAAAGACGTGACAGAAAATACAGGTTGATAAAAACAGGACATGGAGAAGAAATACTGCTTTCTACAGCAAATACTCTGGGAATGTTACCCTGACGTCAGACGTCATTAAGGAAACACCACCCACGGAATTTGGCGTTTTGTTTTTGTTTTCTGTTTTTAGATAGTCAATTTGATATTCGATTTTTAAGTACAGTCAACAGCAAAAGTAGATGATCAAAATCAGAAATTCGATGCTAAAGAACGGAGTTCGCGTCAGACCTGTGTGGTCATGTCAGAGTGATTCAAAAGTTTATGATTGGAAATTATACCAAACATTTACTACTAGTACAGCTGCCATGCCATTTTTATTCGTGAACTCCGTACATTAGTATTGAATTTCTGATTTTGATCATCTACTTTTGCTGTTGACTGTACCTAATTGACGTCTAAGAAAGGTATTATTTCAGCGTGTTGTTTAGTCTATCCTTTTTAGGCGTGCTAACATCACGTCTGCAATCCCACCGTCTTCTTCGTGGTTAGTGACTAACCTGGTGTCAGAGTTTCTATGCTGCCCATGGGCCTCTGACTTAGCTTCACATGCTGTTGAGAAATATCTCTCAGGCATGCCGGTTTCCTCACGTTTTCCTTCACCGATTGATAATTATACAATATGTATATGAAGCTGAAAAGTCAGAGTTGCGTGCCCTGGGTTCGAACTCGAGACCTAAGACTTGGCTGTCCGACGGTCATACCACTTTTTACTGGACGCCGGCGAATCCCATAAGAAAGGATTATGTTTTTAATTAAGTTGTGAAATGTTGCGTTTCTCCATCACGGACAAACGGCTAGTGGTATATAAACATGGCGTGAGCTACGGAGTAATATTGCTTCCGTCAAAATCGGGATTTCAGCTAACACCATTGAATGGACTCGTAAAACTTAATGCTTATTTACGTCCAATTCGACTTAGTGGTTTCTAGAAATTAATTTTGTAATTCTTAATTAAGAAAAACGTTTTGTACCGAGCAACACATCAAGCTACCTAGTTCTGTCAAATTTCATAGAAAGATTTTTAACTTAATTGCAAAAGTATAAGGTTAATTTTCAATCGGGAAAATTTGACAGTTTGGGATAGCTTGATGTGTTGGCTGTGTACATATATGTTATTTATAGTATATCATAGACTGAGCACATGAGTAGGAATTCAAGATGATTTTTATTCATGTTCTTAGTGTCACAGTAAATTAGAAAAAAAACTGATTAAAAAAAAAGACCAAAAACAAATGATTTTTGGTCTTAGTGTCTCACTTTTCTTTTTAATCAGTTTTTTTTCTAATTTCGTTTTTGTGTGTGCGTCAAATAAATGGTTTAAAAACTTATCTAACAAATATAGTGATGCAACAAGATGAAATAACTTACGACCGGCATCATAAGATTAGTCATAGGTCGATTATAATTTAAAAGGGTTCGAAAACTTACCTGACACAACAACAGCCAGCAGAAGTCCAAAAAGCGCGGGAACAACAGCCATCTTGAATCACTTTCTCAATTCAACCAATCACAAAACACTTATAGCACTCGAAATTCGAACTAGCATACTAGGCGATGCGTTCGAAACGGACACTCGGTAACCGGTTTGATTTAAAACTTTTTCTCGCTCGCACTTGTGTTGAATCTATCGCCTTCTCCTTCACTCTGTAACAAAAAGGCAAAGATGTAGGGTTTTCTTTTTATAGGCAAGGTGTAGGATTAATTCATGTTACGTAATTTAAGGCGTAGTGGAACAGGGTGGTTTTCGAAAGAATTATACGCTTTAGTTTAGGCGTACGGTCTATCGCACCTCAGGAGTAAAAGTCGAACTGCGAAAACCGCTCTTATTGCTACGTAATAAAGTCGCTGTCAAAGTCAATTAGGACGTAGTTTGACCGTACGTTTATTTGTTTTTATGTCGGCGTAGCTTTTTTCTATTACAAAGGGGACTGGACTTGGTTCATCATTCTGTTATTTGATGGTTGTGCAGAGAACGTAAATGTCTTAAGCAAGCCACACGCCCCGGTACCTATTATACAGAACTCAAACTCAAAGCATTTATTTCAAATAAACCAATTACAGGCACTTTTGAATTGTCAAAGGGTCGCTCAGTCAGAAAGAAGAAGCTAGTTGCCCATTCCAAAGCAGTAGGTACCTATGGAGAAGAACGGGCAAGAAACTCCATGGACACTCTTTTAAATCAGAATATGGTTGCATTAAAAATATGGGTTAGGTACATCATTCATGTTGAAATTATACTTGCGAGAACGATGCAGAACGTAAAAAAGCGTTCGTAATAAAAGATTTAAAAAAGTAATCAAAAACAATTCAAAAATTAAATTATATTTTAAAAGATCCGTGGCAGCTAAGAGATGACCAGAACATTCAAGTTAGGTACCCAACTCTGTCAAATTTCTTTCATAGTTTTTCAACTTTATTGCAAAAGTACGACTCGCACTTGGCCGGTTTTTTTTCATAATTATGCCTAGAGGACAAAACGGTCTCAAAACCTTGTGCAAACGATTCTAGTACAAATTCAAGTGGATAATTTAAATTGTTATTCTGTAGGCGTAGATGCCTAAGCGCTGAAATTAAGATAAAACTTTTTAATTACGTGATTAACTAAGTCTGACAACTTGAAATAGTTTCAAGTTATTACGGAGGAACTTTTCGAAAACATATTTTAGTTGGCTTAGTCTTCTTCTTCTCGTGTGGTTAGTGACTAACCTGGTGTCAGAGTTTTTATGCTGCCCATGGGCCTCTGACTTAGCTTCACATGCTGTTGAGAAATATCTCTCAGACTGTTTTTCTCGCGATGTTTTCCTTCACCGGTTTTAAGCAACTGATCATTATACAATACGCACATGAATCCGTAAAATCAGAGGTGCGTGCCTTAGGTTGGTTTTACAGATATCGTGCTCAGGGTGTAGACCCCCGAGACAAGCGCAAACAAGGGAAGCATATCACCAAAGAAACGAGGCCTATACTTGTCAGTGGGTGGAACAAGGTCAATGATATTGTGGTGGTGGAAACCTACGAAGCTCACACCTGTTTTGATGTAAAATTTAAATAGCTTGATGACGACATCTTTATTTAAGAACATAGTCTTTAATGTTAATACGTATGAGTACAGGAAAACATATGTATTTTTATTAATTTTAACGTCAGGAAAGTGAGTATTCAGAATTGTAAAAATCACCACATTTTAGTCTGGAAAGAGATCTTATGATTAGATGGTTTGAAGTCTTATTGCTCTTGTAAATTAAAAAAAAAAACATGACATCAGTTTGTCTCTTTACAAAGTCATAAAAATGTATACCAAAAAGTGTCTAAATATTTCCTCTAATTAATTCAATAGAACGTCATAAAAAAATTCATAAGTCAGTCTTAAAAAAACCGTAAACCTTAATTTGTAGGTACACCCCTAGGATAAAGGCGAAGCAAGAGATCAACCGTACCTGGCTCTTTGTCTATGAAAGATGGCGCATCAATTTGGCGGGAAACATTTTTGAGGTTATTTTTTTATAAAAAGGCGAGTTGGTTGTTTAATCTTCTTATTACATTTACAGCGTTTTCTTTGGGTTAGAAAAAAGGAAAGTAAATAAAGGTTGTGTTAAAAATATTGAGTAATTTCATATTATGACAAAATTCAGAATCCTTCTAATCACTACATACATAGTACGAGTATAAAACAAAGTCGCTTTCTCTGTCCCTATATCCCTATGTATGCTTAAATCTTTAAAACTACGCAACGGATTTTGATGCGGTTTCTTTTGATAAGATAGAGTGATTCAAGAGGCAGGTTTATGTGTATAATTTGTAGACATATTTTGCGGGCGAAGCCGCGGGCGGAAGCTAGTTAACTATAAATTGAAAGATTTATAGACGATAATAACCATATTCCTATGTTATAAACTGACAAACTGTATTATGACTATTAGGTACTCCTCTGCCTAACCTTTCAAGGGAACACAGTCGTAACTCGGTAATACAGTACCGCTTGGTAAGACTAGCTGTCAGACTTTCGGGTTTCTGACGACCCGTAACCGTAACGACTGTCAAAGATCCACGAATGACAGCCGGGACCAACGGCCGTGGTTTCGAGGCACGGAGGAGTCTCGATATGGAAATATGGTCACCCATCCACGGACCAACCCCGGCAAGCGTAGCTTAACCTGATGGATCGATCCGTTTGACTTTTATTACTTAGCCACGAGCTCCTCAAATAACTATCAAAGCTATATTGGCTATATTGCTGTAGTAGGTACAGACGCCAGCACATCAAGCTATCCCTAACTGTCAAATTTTCTCAATTCAAAATGAACCTTATGTCTTTGCAATAAACTTGAAATACTATCAAAGAAATTTGACAGATTGTGGTAACTCGATGTGCTGGCCTCTGTACTACAGTCGTTACGGGTAGTCAGAAGCTACTAACCACGCGAAAAGACGAAGAAGAGTCAGCAAGCGAAGTCAGGAACTGCAGTTATTTTTATCAATAAGTTATTAGTTGTGATCAGAGTGTTGGGCCACAAAAGGAATGAATGAAAGACAAAGCATGCAGATGAGATGAGAATGCTAAGAGGGATGTGTGGTGTTACGCGAATGGATAGAATACGTAATGAGTATATAAGAAGTCTGAAAGTGACACCGGTGACTGAAAAGTTGTGTGTAAATCGGTTGTCATGCTACGGGCATGTTATGCGGAGGAATGAGGAAAATGTTGTCAGGAAAGTTGTGAGTATGAATGTGGATGGCTATACAAGTAGAGGGAGACCAAAGAAACGATGGATGGATTGTGTGAAAGATGATATGGCTAGGAAGGGAGTGACTACCGAGATGACGACTAATAGAGAAGTATGGAAGAAGAAGACATGTTGCGCCGACCCCAAATAAATTGGGATAAGGGCCGGAGAATGATGATGAAGTTATTCGTTGTGAGAGGTAGCAATTTTCAATTTTTCTTTCTTTTCTCTGAACTCTCAAGCGCGGCCATTTAATTAATTAATGTATTCGTTCAAAAGTTTCCCTCTTAATCTACACCATTACGGGATAGCAACAGAATTCAATTAGACAAGTATAACAGTCACTCGCGGCCACCCTTACAAACTTTCACACAGAATTGTTAATCTTTAAAACTTACGGAGATTTTATATAAGGGACTAGCTGCACCCGCACGGTTTCCCCCACTGCTCGGCTCCTATTGGTCGTAGCGTGATGTTACAGCCTATAGCCTTCCTCGATAAATGGACTATCCAACACAAAAATATTTTTTTAATTCGGACCAGTAGTTCCAGAGATAAGCGCGTTCAAACAAACAAACTCTTCAGCTTTATAATATTAGTATAAATTTCGAGTTCGGATTTGTCTTTGGTATGGCATTTTTTTTTTAGGCAGGGAAATCATCTAATGACTTCTCCCGCTCTGTGTGGAGCGGAAGGGAGTGTCAGACTCTTACTGACTAAAACCCATCCAAGTTCCTTCCTTAGCCCTTTATGTTTCGGGGTAGCGGTAACCCTTTCGGACAATCCCGCTTATTGGCATGGCATGGCGTCGCGTTTACGATGACAGATATGTCCACCTCATCATCATCTGCCTAGCCTTTTCCCAATTATGTTGTGGTCGGCTTCAAGTCTAACCGGATGCAGCTGAATACCAGTATTTTACATGGACCGACTGCCTATCTGACCTCCACAACCCAGTAACTGGGCAATACGAACAAAAACTTGACAAATAACCTTATTTTTGTTTCTTAGTTGCTGATGGAAAAACCCAAAAACACTTTTTCAGACCGGAGAACGAACCCAGTATCCTAATGCTCAGTCCAGCATAAATCGAACGATGTTATTCAACCTTCATTTCTACCTACCACTAAACCCATTCACACCAGAGCATTGACTCTGAAACGTATGTGTTTATTTGTATGTCCCAGCTACCGTTCTCACGAACATGTGGTGGAGCGATAGCAAAATAAATTGGAGAGCGCAGCGTTGATTGAACTTCAACTGTTTGTTTTGCTGTCCGTACAGGGATTTTTAGGTATCGTTTGGAAGGTTTTTCGTAATTAGATTTTAACGGAGTTTCTTTTGAAGATAAATGTCAAAGAGTCTGCCGGGATTCGGTTAATTAATTCACAAACTCATCTCAGGGACAATCAAGGTCAAAAACTTTTCATAAGTGTAAAATGCTACAACGATCTTCATCTGCCTAGCCTTTTACCAACTATGTTGGAATCAGCTTCCAGTCTAACCGGATGCAGCTGAATACCAATACTTTACACGGAGCGACTGCCTATCTCTGACACTATAGACTGTCGTCTATAAGAGTCTGACACTCCCTTCCGCTCCACCCAGAGCGGGAGAAGACATTGGATGATTTCACAGACTTAAAAAAAAATGGTTATGAAATTCAATACAGTACCTAAGTAAAGCGCCTGCTAGGATTCGAACTCACGACCTACAACTCGTAAGTCGAGGCCGATACCACTGGGTCACCATTGCTCTCTCTCTGCTATTATTATTTATTACTCGTGATAGTCGTGATGACGGTAGTCACTCCGTTTCTAGCCATAATCATCTTTCACACAACCCATTCATTGTTTCCTTTGTATCCCGTGAGTCGTCCCCACAGATATAGATAGACATAGATAACGCAAGAGCAACTACTTCGCGTGCCTAGCTTACGTACAAAAATCGTAAGTGGTCACTTTCGCGCTCAGTCTGCATCGTATACAGCGCTAGTCGGATCATCATACATCACTAAATAGTGCTTGTGACGTCATAATAGGTAGTCAAAAAATGGCACGCTTGGTTTTCGATCATCATACGTCACTAAATAGTGCTTGTGACGTCATAATAGGTAGTCAAAAAATGGCACGCTTGGTTTTCATACAGATCGTGATACTTGCGTTATCTATGTCTATCTATATCTGTGGTCGTCCCCATAAAATTAATTGAAACCTAACCACGTTGTTTACCATCATTGACAATTTACTACAACAATGTACTGACCGTCAACAAAAAATAAGGTTAATTAAATCAACCAATCAACCGTTAACTTCTGACGGTACTTGAGCATCCGGCAACCCGAAAATAAATATTCCATGGTATCATTTTTGGTTCGATTTCGCTGTGCTACCATAATATTCTTTTTTATTTGGTTGTACCAAGGTGGAATTGACAATGAAATCAGGTAGGACACTCCTGAGTTCGACCCCGAGTCACGCACCTCTGATTTTACGGATTCATGTGCGTATTGTATAATTATCACTTGCTTAAAAATCGGTGAAGGAAAACATCGTGAGGAAACCAGCATGTCTGAGAGATATTTCTCAACAGCATGTGAAGCTAAGTCAGAGGCCCATGGGCAGCATAAAAACTCTGACACCAGGTTAGTCACTAACCATACGAAAAGAAGAAGAATTGAAAATGAAAGTTATGGTTTGGGAATAAAGTTGAAACACCATCAAAGTTATTTGACAGATTGGGGTAACTTGATGTGCTGGCCTCTGTACAAAGAACAGCTAAATTGATTACGACAACTGTTTTACGTTTTTATACACATGTGTGATAAATTAAATTAGACACAGTATTAGCGAGCATGAAGAACACGTAATATGTAACGAAACACATTATTTTATTATTTTTAAATTACTTTCTTACGTGAAACAATAATTAATATTCTATCTTACTTCCTACTCTTCTTCTTCTTCGTGTGGTTAGTGACTAACCTGGTGTCAGTTTTTATGCTGCCCATGGGCCTCTGACTTAGCTTCACATGCTGTTGAAAAATATCTCTCCTCCTTTACCTACTATTTTTTTTAAGCGGCCCTCAATTCTTTTATTTTTTCTGCCGACTTATCATTAATTCCGTCTATACCAAGGATGGGTGCGCGGCATCCGTTAGCACAGAAATAGCCCCTCTTTGTCCCAAACCGCGGTGAACTGCATCGAAAATAACCGGCGATGCGCGAGCGCAGACGAACGTAAATACCTTTGAAAGTAATTGAATGTTATTTATAGTGGTTGCACTTTGTTTTTGGTTGTTGATTTTAGTTGGATTGAGAGTAAAATGCTTTGTTATCAGACAAAGCAAAGAGTTTGGTAAGTATTATTTTTAAGTTTCTGATTTTAGTTTGGTTATTGGTGACTACAGTGAAGGAACACATCGTGAGGAAACCTGGACTTATATCATCATCTGCCTAGCCTTTTCCCAACTACGTTGGGGTCGGCTTCCAGACTAACCGGATGCAGCTGAATACCAGTATTTCACGACTGCCTATATGACCTCCATAACCCAGTAACTGGGCAATATGATACCTCTTGGTAAGACTAGCTGTCAGATTTTCGGGCTTCTGACGACCCGTAACGACTGTCAAAGATGCACAAATGACAGCCGGGACCAACGGCTTAACGTGCTGAAACCTGGACTTATAGTCGACTATAATTTTATTTATTTAATAGGTATGTTGAAATGTTTATACTCCCCGTCACTTGTTCCTAAAGGTTCATTAGAAAACCAGCCTCAGACAGCATCTGTCTGGCATTTAATGATGAAATTAACCTTTTTGGCGCGGGTGTGAGGCACCCACTGTTATTATTAATATATATATTTTGGTGTTACCGACTGTGTCCATAATCAAATGTTTTTTTCTATTTCTTCTTATTCTAGCTAGCTTTTGCCCGCAGTTTCACTCGCTTTGAAATAGATTTTGTCAATGATTTTCCTATCCTTTGCAAAATCTACCGGTACAGGTAAGGTAAGATCAGCCATTTAGAAACGGAGTTTTAGTAAGCGCAACATTTTAAGGAGTCATTGTGAACAACTTTTACTATGGAATTTTATTACACCTGAAATCGCGAAACAAATCAGCAGTACCATACATTATGCTCGCATAACTCCTCAAAATCTAGGGGAACAGCTGATTTTTTTTCGCGATTTCAGGTGTGTTTCCCATAGCCCCTTTGGAATGGGCAACTAGCTTCATCTCTCTGACCGACCGACCCCTTGACAATTCAAAAGTGCCTGTAATTGGTTTATTTGTAATAAATACTTTGAGATTGAGTATGATTTCACCCTGTCTTATACGTGAAAAAAGATTTCATTAAGAGCCAAGCCAATATTCAATCATTAGAACTTTTAACCAACGAAAAAAAGAGGTTCTTAATTCGACGCGAATATTTTTTGTTCCCATTAAACATTTCAAACTTGATGTTTGATTGGCACCTGAATTCTCCTGAGTCAATACTTGATTACAACACAAAACTTTCACAAAATGATTCATAAAATTCTCATCGATCAAAAAAACGTTGAAATGGAAAATCTGATTGATGTTAAAAATACAGTTTTTTATGCAAAATGTCT
The DNA here is from genome assembly GCA_951799385.1 of Hyppa rectilinea. NCBI lineage: Eukaryota > Metazoa > Arthropoda > Insecta > Lepidoptera > Noctuidae > Hyppa > Hyppa rectilinea. The sequence goes on along the minus strand of OX637329.1, from coordinate 9,088,003 downwards.
GGTGAATACGCAGTAATAAATAATCGTGGATCTTTGACAGTCGTTACGGGTAGTCAGAAGCCTGAAAATCTGACAGCCAGTCTTACCAAGGGTATCGTATTACCCAGTGACTGGGTTGTGGAAGTCAGATAAGCAGTCGCTCCATGTAAAATACTGGTATTCAGCTGCATTCGGTTAGACTGGAAGCCGACCCCAATATAGTTGGGAAAAGGCAAATAGATTGATTGTCTGGTAAATACGAGACATGACAAAGTACGCGTAACGGTGTGAATCGAAAATGTTTGTTCATACAAAACTACTTGTAATAAAACGTGTCTATTATTTTTTTATGGAAACATACGGAATTCTAGTTGGACAGGGCGCGCTGCTTTTCAAAATATCATCTCTCTATGTCGATTTTTTTTTGCAACAGTGATGAAATATATACCTACTTAATAATATAGGTGTTTGTATATATGGGAATAATCTTCGGAGCAACTGATCCGATTTCGCACATTCTTACGTCATCATATTTTATGTTCAAAAAGAAATTTTACGCATACGAAGTGCGGAATAAGTAAGAAACGGAACAACAATAGATTTGTTTGTTGAATAATAACTTAAATTTACATAATCTCAGACACAAAAACCATCGGAAAATTAAAGAAAAACAAAACGGAATTATTAAAAAAACAATTCTATTCAGTTCAATTATTAAACTTACGTATAATAATAAACATAATTACTTTCAAAAATAACATATCTAAAGATTACACTCTATTCGATCTCTATCGATACTCCATTCCGTTAAGTGGAATTTTGTAATGCCCCCTGGAGGGAAAGTACTCTTAATACTGTAGATAGAATATTGTACTCAAAGGAAACATTCCTTTATTTTTGAATAGAAAGTTTAAAGACTTTTATTGCCGCGATCGTTAGTATCAATTATAAGGATGAAATCTCTCGAACAAACTTGATAAATTAAATGATAGGAAAACCATGAAATCTTTAATTATTTACAAAAAATTGTAAACTAATTAATTAGTTGCTCGAAATGGGGTCCATTTTCTTGGATACACAAATGTATTCTTCTAAATAAATACCTTTAATAACTGGATTGGTACAAACGGCACAATCAGATGGCCTGCGAGATCACCAGATCTCACCCCTTTAGATTTTTTTTTATGGGGATATGTTAAAAACCAAATTTACATTAAATCTTATGCGAATGTGAACGAGTTGAGAGTTGAAGTTCAGAATACGATTTATAATATTCACCACAACACGTTATTCCTTTAATAACGTGTTGTAAATTCATTTCTTGTAACCTTTTTACAAGAAATGAATTTGTTACAAGAATACATTTGGGTATCAAAGAAAATGGACCCCATTTCGAGCAACTAATTAATTAGTTTACAATTTTTTGTAAATAATTAAAGATTTCATGGTTTTCCTATCATTTAATTTATCAAGTTTGTTCGAGAGATTTCATCCTTATAATTGATACTAACGATCGCGGCAATAAAAGTACAGTGTGTACTTTTTGCAGATTTTAGTCAGTTCGATTCCCGGGTGTGGCAAGCGATTTTTTGGAAATCTTTGAATGCAGTTTTCTTTCTATTCAAAAATAAAGGAATGTTTCCTTTGAGTAAAATTTTCTATCTACAGTATTAAGAGTACTTTCCCTCCAGGGGGCATTACAAAATTCCACCCTGTATATAGTAAATAGGCATCCACACACAGCTTGCCATTTTTAAGTCCCACATAATTGGAAACGGGCCTTGCTATCTACTGCACACAAATCCAGACGCCTTTTTTAGTACTTGCCACTGAGAATTTTCTGTTATAGAAATAAATAAAGTTGTAGAAAGAAACTGCCAACCCAGGGCCGAAGCCGCTACCCCAGAACATAAAGGGCGAAGGAAGGAACATGGATGGGTTTTAGTCAGTAAACCTCAAGAGCCTGACACTCCCTTCCGCTCCACCCAGAGCGGGAGGGGTCATTTGATGATTTCCCACATTAAAAAAAAAAATAGTTAAAAAAAACTAAAAAACACGCTTTTTATAGAAAACCGAACTAAAGAATAGAGTGCTTTTTAAGATAATATTCACCACCACCATGCACCCCACGCTTTTTAAAAAGTAAAATTTATTTTCTAATTTTTAGTTCGGTTTTCTATAAAAACCGTGTTTTTTTAAACTTTTTTTTATTTCCTACTTTTTAGTTCAAATTAATGTATTGTCATCGGTCCTCGATAAATCTACAAAGTTTGAACGAAATCTCGCCGTTTAAAGTGGGTGAAAATCGCGTGTAAAGGAGTCGGTTACAAACATACATACAAGTGAAGCTAATATAAAGCGTGTAAAAAGGACCAAAGTTCAGCATTTGCGCTTACGACCATTGGCTGCACCAGATGGCTACTCCAATGAGGCAGCTATGAGCCGGCTACTTTAAAATTACTCTGCCATATATTTTCAATTCGCCCACTGATTTCAATAGCTACGTAGTTACACTATGGCCACGCTCGGCCGCGCGCAAATTGCAACAGACTTTTACTTGTACCACGGACGTGTCACAGACGAGATAAATAGAAAAACTTTGCAGGAAATTGACCAGTACGGTAATGAGGTGGAGGATTAAGGGTCAAGGAGCGAATATTTTCAGGTTTGAAACGAATTCCTTTCAAACTCAAACTCAAAGTATATATCACTACATAGTATAAAGCAAAGTCGATTCCCGCGTCTGTCCTAATATGCCTGTATGTATGCATCTTTAAAACTACACAACGGATTCTGATGCAGTTTTTTTTAATAGATAGAGTGATTCAAGAGGAGGGTTTATATGTATTAATTTAACGCGTGCGAAGCCGCGGGAAAAAGCTAGTTTGAAATAATTCAATTACAGGCACTTTTGAATTGTCAAGGGGTCGTTCTGTCTGAATAATGAAGCTAGTTGCCCATTCCAAAGCAGTAGATACCTATGCAGAAGAACGGGCAAGAAACTCCATAGACACACTTTGTAACAAAGTATTGGTTACATAGTTCATATTATTTACTATACATGTGAGAACGACGCAGAACGTCAAAAGCATCCGATATAAAATATGTAAAAACAAACCCTTTCCCTTTAACCCCTCAAATGTCGTATGAACCCCATAGGCCCAATTATGTTGGGGTCGGTTTCCAGTCTAACCGGATGCAGCTAAATGCCAGTATTTTACATGGAGCCTATCTGCCTCCCACAACCCAGTGAGTAACTGGGTAATACTATACCCCTAGGTAAGACTGACTGTCAGGCTTTCGGGATTCTAACGACCCGTAACGACTGTCAAAGTTTCACAAATGGTAGCCGGGACCAACGGCTTATTGAAACCGTATAAATCGTTGAGCTCTTATAAGCAAACGGCTTCTAATTGGCGAACATCTAATGGGTTAAGCGGGCGAATGTAATTTTTTCGAACGGTTATTTCCATTTATAGTGTGGACAATACATTATCTTCTTATCGCAAGTATTTTGGGGACTTCCAGTTTAATCCCAGTATTTTACACGAACTGAATGTCTTTCTGATTGCCACAACCCAGTTACTGGGTGACACGATATCCCTTGATAACACTAGTTGTCAGGCCTTCGGACTTCTAGACTACCCGTAAGCAGTGTCAAAGATTTACGAACGTCTGTCGGGTTTGTATTCTATTTTATTTTTTTATCTATGGCAATAACTCGACGTCGACCATTCCGCCAGTGTCTAGTGAATTGGAAATCAAGTGTGCATTGATGGAAAAAGAAAAGAATAAATATATATATATCCCCCAATACCGGGTTATTTTTCAATGACCGGCCAAATTTTCGCAGGGTGTTCTACCCATAAATATGAACAACTTTCACTATGGGACCAACTCTGAAATCACGAAAAAAAAATCTGCTGTTTCATACATTTTAGTCGAGTAGGTATTGATATTTTGTAGGAAGCAGCTGATTTTTTTTTCGTGATTTCAGAGTTGGTCCCATAGTGAAAGTTGTTCACATTCATGGGTAGAACACCCAGTGAAAATTTGGCCGGTCATTGAAAAATAACCCGGTATAAGGGACCGTGTTATTTATGGGTTAAATACATTTCATCCCTTGACTGTTACATGAATGACATTAAAGTATGTATTTATAAGCGTCCAGTTTGACAGCTAAACGTCAGAAATAACAATATGGCGATAAGCCATTCCAATTATTTCAAACTCTTATCTATTTAATAATTTAAATTAAAACAGTAAAATTACATTCGTGTTCATGGAAATTACGATATGTTCGTAATAGTGGAAATTACTTCACATTATTAGATTTATGACGGCATATTAATTTAATTGATTACAAAATAATTAATTATTTGACATTTTTATAATTTTAAGTTTAGAAACGAAATGCTTAGGCAAGATATTGAAATATTCTAGATTATTTCTGGTGACCTGACATGACAGAATCGACGTAACATATATTATGAATAATTTTATGAGTCAAATGTTATTGGATTTGTAAATAAGCCAAAACCTCCCTGAATGCATCAATGCAATGTTACAATTCATGTATATAAAACATTTTAAAAGAGAAACGGTGGAGTTTCTGGGCCATTCTTCTCCACATGAAACTAACCTTTGGAAGGGGCTACTAGAATCAATTCTATTTCTTGTTCATTTGAAGTTCTAAAGTGCATATTTGAAATAAATGATTTGACTTTGGCTTTACATCTTTTGGCGCGAGGCCAAAATCGGAACTCACACCGCCATCTTGTATTTCATTACAATTTCTGTGACAACTTCACATATGTTTACCAACAACGTCAATGTCATTCAGGTGCCAAAAACTTATCAATTTTGCCTAGTACTCTCCATGTTAATTCCTGTTAAAAATCAAGATCTTCTAACTAAACAGACAGCTGAGCTGATGGGAGTTTGTTGCGCCACTTCTTCTACCCAGCTAAGAGCACTAGAAAGTGATGAAGTGCGGGCGTTTTTTTTGGGGCACTCGTTCAAAAACCGATGATTTTCAGCCAAGCTTTGTATAAATATAAACGTCTTTTGCTATTGAAAAAGATTCTTGTAACACTCAAAATCTATGGAATATTTTCGAACAGTTTAAAAAAACGCCCAAAAATTATGCAACGTTCTAAATTTAAACAAAAAAGAACACGTCCAGTCAGCCAGATATAACGTTGCAGAAACGAAAAATTCCTTATCGCAAAACCTGTTACTTAGGTAATAACTATCTATGATTGGGTAGCTAGAAATACTAGTTTTCTATCAAGTTAATAACTTTTTATTATACAAGCTATGCGGTTGAATGACCCCGATCAATGGCTGCTTAGCAACAGAGTGACAACAATTACGTCATTTAAAATGGCCGCCATGGGGTGGTTGTGGGGTAGTGTTTTTCCGTTTTTCTTGTTATTAATAAAGAGGTATTGAATTAATTGAACGATATTCCATGTTAGTTGCAACGAATGTGTTATGTTAGTGGCGAAGATATAAAAAGTAAATGACTTTACCGTGACTAGTTTTCTTTTGCTGTAAATTAGTTTTTAGATAAGTCTTACTTAGGGGTATCGTGTTACCTGTAAGTGCGTTGTGGAGGTTAGATTGGCAGTCGCTCCATGTAAAATATTCAGCTGCATACTGTTACACTGGTAGCTGACGCCGTAGTGGGACAAACGCAGATGCTAATTTTTTTTTTTTTAATTTAATATATTCTTATTAGCGACATTATAGAGTGCAGGAATATCAACATTTAAATTAAAATTAATGCACAAATGTGTAGCAAAAAATTAAATAAAATAATCTCCAAAACGCCCGTCCTACGCCAGTTGATATAATAGAGTTCAAGCTAGGACGAAATGTCGCAACAAACTACCCTACTACACTTTGTTTAAATAATTTACTCTTTTTCGGTTTTCTTTTTATACTAGCTGCGCCCACGCGGTTTTACCCACTGCTCGGCTCCTATTGGTCATAGCGTGATGTTACATAGCCTATAGCCTTCCTCGATAAATGGACTGTCCAACACAAAAATAATTTTTCAATTCGGACCAGCAGTTCCAGAGATTAGCGCGTTCAAACAAACTAATTCTTCAGGTTTATAATATTAGTAGGTATAGATTTTATAAATTGCATAAGGTAGTTTACAAAACGCCAGCTCCTCACCAGCTATAAGCGTTTAAGCTGAGAACAAGAAGTGACGCTAAAAGTTACCCAGCATCACATCTTAAATAATTGAGTATTTGAATCGGTCAAAAATAAAATATGAAATCACATGGAAAAAAGCCCGCTCGTCATAAAAACTTCCATCACCATGCAGAAATTAAATATAATGCGACGATATAATTGTTAAATTGCATTTAATGCTAATAAGTATTCCATTTGAGTCTAAAAATCTGTGACGTCAAAATGTTATATTTCATACAAATCACGTACAAATGCCGCGTTTTGACAGTTCATAAAAAGTAGTGTTATTGACTACCCTTTCAAATACCCCATTATCTCGCTTTCCTTTAAATACTAGGTAAATTGCGTATATTTCCCATTATCATTACATTATTGAGAACAATTTAGAAGAGAGTCATTTTCACGTTAAGCTGCTGGTCCCGGCTGTCATTCTTGGATCCTTGACAGTCATTACGGTCGTCAGAAGCTCGAAAGTCTGATGACCAGTCGTAAGAAGGGGTATCGCGTTACCCAGAAACTAGGTTATGGAATTCAAATTAGATATTTGCTCCATGTAAAATACTGGTAATCAGCTGCATCCGGTTAGACTGGAAGCCGACCCAATTTTTTTTTTATTGACTAAGGTCGCGCTTGACCGCTATCTCACCTGATGTTAAACTTGCCTAGAAGAAACCTATTCACTCTTGACTTAAAGATATAGTTGGGGCAAAGCAAGCAGATTGATTGAAGTTTCATTTTTCGCAACATTGGCAGTAGGGATGATGACAGAGTAAAAAAATAGAAATTAAATTTAGTCCGTCAGTCAGATAATAACAAAATCTTACGACAACACGTATTTTTTGCTTAATCATATTTAAAAAAAAAAACTTAGATAATATTCATTCAAGTTGGGGTCAATGTAAAATCTACATAGGAGTGACCTCATGCCAAATTTTAACACAATGTATCGACGTAATCTTTGGATTACGTAAACAAAGAAAAGTGTCTAATATTTTTCGATAAGCTAGGTGACGGACTAAAAAACAATGTAAGTATACCCAATTCACTTTAGCGTGGCAATAGCGGTCATTGCCCTTTGCCTAATATCTCTCCGTAGGAACCCAATTATTAAACTATGCAATTTTTAGTTATTGGAACATGTTGAATATCACAATAGATATAGATTCAGGATGTTAGCGGACTTTATTTCAGTTTTTGGAATAAAGAATGCTAGAAAATGTAGGTGGGTAAATGACCGTTATTGCCACGCTAAAGTGAATTGGATATAGTCATACCTACTCAAGAGATACTTACATAGGTATACCTTCCAGGTCTTCCCCACGTCCTAACTTCAGCACTATGTTCTACAAATGACCTATCTGTCAATAACCTTCCCCCGAGTCGGAACTGTCGAAGAATAAAATGATAAATGGGCAAGCGCGACTGCAAACTACTGAACATCAGTTCCGTATCTTATGGGCAAGTTTCTGCGACCTAATGATACTGCTGGCGACATTTCTCCACCGGACAACGTCGCCATTTTCTCTAATAATTTAAAATGAATCACTGACGTCAACGGTTTTCTTAATTCTTACTATTTTTGTTATCATTTCGGTCAAAGTTATTATTTGTTGACGTATTTTGGACTTCAACAAAACAGTGTGTTAGGTTAAACGAGGGACATATTTTTAGGGGGTATAGTACTCATAAAAATTAACAACTTTGACTATGGTCCTCGGACCAACCCTGGCAAGCGTGGAATAACTTGGTGAATCGAATCGTGCGGCTGTTATTACTTAGCCACGAGCTCTTGAAATAGTCCGTAATTGTGATTGCAATAGTCTACAAGAATTGGGTATTTGAAAGGGTAGTCAATAAAGTTTCTTTTTATGAACTGTGAAAACGCGGCATTTGTACGTGATTTGTATGAAATACAACAATGTGACGTCACAGATTTTTAAAATCAAATACGCAATAATGCAATGTTACAATTATATATTTGCATAATATTTACTTTAAGTACGGTGATGGATTTTTTTAAGACGAGCGGCCTTTTTTCGAAGTGATTTTATTTTTGACCGTTTAAAATAGTCAATTTCCCTTTTTTTTTTTTAAGTAAGTAAGTAAATTTTTATTTGTTTAAACATGGTGTACATTTGCATGCAGGATAGTAATGATATACAGAAAAGTTCTAACATGTTCAGCCACGTATTGTGGCGTACAAATTGGTAGGAAGAGATGGTGCATAAACCGTGATAATATTCATCAAAATTACATTTCATTATTCATTAAAGATTAGGTATTCAAATTCAAAAAGTACATTTTTAGATACAATTAAATGTCAAAGTAGTCATTAAATAAATTGGTCAATTAGATATCAATTACTGTCATTAAAAATTTCAATTCCAAATTACAATTATTAATTGTGAATTATTACAGAACCCTAAAAAATTAAATCATAACATTTTGTAATTAATACCTTAATTATAAATTCAAATGAGCATGGAAATAGGTTGGTTGAAACAATACGGTATTATAAAACTCGTTATTTACTAAGAAAAGTAAGCGAACTAACTAATCAAGGTAAAACTAGGTCTTAAGATAAAGTTTATGATTTACTTATCGTTCGGGTTGTGCTATTTTCTTGGTTGTTTATCCGGGAATTTTACGTTCAGTAAGTTTGTTTATAAAACGGTTTAACACACGCAGCGCGGTCGGGCGGATCAAACTCTTCGCGGACCGTCCGCGCGGATGACTGTCAAAGGTCGACGTATCATTGACAAAGGGGGGTACAAGATTTTTGACGCGATTTGAAAGCGCACTGTAACCACAGATGGTTGAGATGGTAGCGCCACTCCATGTTTTAATCACCTTTTTTTTTTGACGGTGGGAAATCATCCAATGACTTCTCCCGCTCTGGATGGAGCGGAAGGGAGTGTCAGACTCTTACTGACTAAAACCCATCCATCTTCCTTCCTTATGCCCTTTATGTTCTGGGGTAGCGGGTGGGGTCCCTTTCGGACAATCCCGCTTACCCGGCAGGCTTGGAATGAATTAATCACCTAAGCCTATTCATGGTTCAACCGTCTGATCTGACCAAAATTCAGATCCTTACCTAACTGTTTTGCCCCAAGATCGATTTTGACGGCCGGAACGATACAATTAGAATCTAAACGATAAAGCTAGCACATCAAGCTATCCCAAACTGTCAAATATTCCCAATTGAATATGAACCTTATTTGTTTGTAATGAAGTTGAAAATCTATCAAAGAAATTTGACAGATTGAGCTGATGTGCTGGCCTCTGAACTATGTAGCCTTGGTCTTCTTTTTACGTGTGGTCAGTGACTAACCTGGTGTCAGAGTTTTTATGCTGCCCATGGGCCTCTGACTTAGCTTCACATGCTGTTGAGAAATATCTCTCAGACATGCTGCTGGCATTGGTATTCCCATGGCAGATATAATGTCCCTACTAACGGTGCTCCAACCAAACAATTTCTATGGATGAGTATATAATTTTGTACACAGTGTAGACAAGTCATTTAATATGCATTAACTTCCTATAACGGTTCTCTCGCAAGGTCGCATTCATGAATGTAAAGAAAGAAGGAAAATTCCATCTTACGAATACGCTTGGTTGAGTTTTTGGAACGAAGTTCCTTATCGCGCGTTGCGAAAGAGGGCTAGACGGAATTAAGACCAAAAGTTGTAACGACACTTTTTTTGGAGTAAAATATGATGTCTTTTTTAACCGACTTCAAAAAGGAGGAGGTTCTCAATTCGGATGTTTGTATTTTTTTTTTTTTATGTTTGTTCGCGCATAACTCCGTTGCTTGCCAACCGATTTGAAAAATTCTTTTTTTGTTGGAAAGGGTATACTTCCCAAATGGTCCCATAAAAAATTTATCGAAATCGGATAAGCGGTTTTTGAAAAATCAACAAAAATCTAAAAAAAATCCTACTTAATATATGTGGACGATGTTCTAATAACTTCCTGTCACTGTAATTTATATACCAGGTAGTGGTATTAAAATTGGGGGGGGGGGGGGGGGGTTGTGTAGGTAGGTACAACAACTAAAAAGTGAAAAATAAAAACTTTTTTATTTTAATCATGGATACCTAATTATTTTGATTTAAATTTAATTTGATTCGTATTAATAAGCGGGATTGTCCGAAAGGGTTACCGCTACCCCGGAACATATAGGGCTACGGAAGGAACATGGATGGGTTTTAGTCAGTAAGAGTCTGACACTCCCTTCCGCTCCACCCAGAGCGGGAGCAGTCATTGGATGATTTCCCAGCCTTAAAAAAAAAAAAAAAAAGGTAGTGGTATTAAAATTGGGGGGGGGGGGGATTGTGTAGGTACCACAACTAAAAAATGATAAATAAAAACTTTTTTACAAAAAATAAAACCGACTTCCAAAACAAACACTACAAAGTGAAAAATAATTTTGATTTCGGAAGTCGGTGGCAAAAAATGAAAATACAAAACCGAAGACACCGACTTCCGAAATCAAAATTATTTTTCACTTTGTAGTGTTTGTTTTGGAAGTCGGTTTTATTTTTTGTAAAAAAGTTTTTTAATCAATATTTTTAGATCGGTTAATTTAAGATCAGTTTTTTTTTTAGATTATTATAACTTAAAAGAAATAAAATTTTATTCCAATTCCTTCACCAATTAATCGAAAGGAATTTCGTTCCATCCGGGTGTCCCTTGACACCTCTCAAGTTTTTTTTTCTTTACTTGAGAACTTCGCATTTGACCACTATGTCACCTGATGGTAAGCAATTATGCGAATATATTGGAGCATGCCTGCCTAGAAGGTACAGACGTCAGCACATCAAGCTATCCCTAACTGTCAAATTTTTCCTATTGAAAATGAACCTTATGTCGTTGCAATAAAGTTGAAATACTATTAAATAAATTTGACAGATTATGGTAACTTGATGTGCTGGCCTCTGTACATACGCGAGCACATCTAGCTATCCCAAACTGTAAAATATTTCCAATTGAACATGAACCTTAGTCTTACGTGCAGCACGAATCTTACTTAGTCCTACGTATAGCATTGATAGCCTAGTGGTCTGACCGTCAGACTCCCAAGTCATAGATCTCGAGTTCGAGCCCAAGGCACGCACCTCTCGATTTCACAGATTCATGTGCGTATTGTATCTCTTGATTAAAAATCGGTGAAGGAAAACAACGTGAGGAAACCAGCATGTCTGAGAGATATTTCTTTATCTTCTTCTCAACAGCATGTGAAGCGAAGTCAGAGGCCCATGGGCAGCTAAAAACTCTGACACCAGGTTAGTCATTAACTACAGGCCAAGAAGAATAAGTCTTACGTGATAAAGTTGAAAATCTATCAAAGATATTTGACAGATTAGGGTAGATTGATGTGCTGGCCTCTGTACATATCCACTCTCACGCTGAAGACTCCCAAGCTATCGGAAACCAGACTGGCAAGGAGTTTCACGTGCACTGACATGTGTCAATAATAACATTCATTTTATCAATAACATACAGTGAACAGTAAAAATATGTACTTTTTCGTACAATTCACAACACCATAAAATTTTAATCAATACTTCGTCGTTGGATAGCTTAAATGCTGAAGTCGTTGGATTTCACTAAGTGCCTCCATAATTTTGTCCTTCACTGTACAAGCAACAAGCACATGTAGGTACTTTCTCCAACAAAACAAAAGACACGTGTTTACAATAAGTATCATGTCTTCCTGAGAACGGGATGTCATGTGTCGCTGTGTCGCGGATACAACTTGTGACGTCACAAGAGGGGGGGGGGGGAGGGTACCAGCAGAGACAAAGGAAAGGGACACAGCGTTAATGATATAGGTAAATTAAATGTCAAATTGTTAGATTGAACATAGTAGATCGGAAATCAACGTGACAGAAACACATTCAAAACTTTTGAGGGTAAAATGAAATCTTAAACAGTCACATGACATCAAAGAGACAGTATTATTAATAGAGACAGTTGTATAATTATCACTTGCTTAAAATTCGGTGAAGGAAAACATCGAAAGGAAACCGGCATGCCTGAGAGATATTTCTCAACAGCATGTGTAGCTAAGTTAGAGGCCCATGGGCAGAATAAAAACTCTGACACCAGGTTAGTCACTAACCACATGAAAGAGAGAGATGGAGACAGATAAACAATATTTCCTGTCCGTAATATACGGTTATATTTTTATTGTCGTTTCGAGTGTTTTTTTCTTATGAACCTATGGGGTTCATACGACATTTGAGAGGTTAATTAGGAACGATACCGTCTTAACCATTAATAAAAAAAAAATATCGCGAACAGCTGTTTGATTTAATCTGTAAGTGGTATTAATAATTAATGATACACACTTACGTCCGTATAGCAGAACGATCACTGTTTAAGTATAAAATCAGTGCCTGATTCTTACTCCAGAACGGTAATCAATCTATACTGAGCTGAATTTAGACTCAAATCGAGCGTCACGCAGAGAGAGATGTGTATTGTCTATACATCAACCACTGCTATCAATTGGGTTCGGTTCACGAACTGAGAAATGATCTACAATCAAGCCAAACTCAGGTGAATTATGATCAATTAATCTATGCAATCTAGGAAATTGACTCAAAACTAGTTTTGAACAAAGATAAATGCTTGAGTATCCTTCTGTAATGTGGATTTCAAAGTTAATAAAACAGAAAAATATATACCCGAATTTAATAATATCTAACCATCAAACAAAGCGCCACCAAGACTCCAACGCATGTCGCTGCCGGCCTGCTACTGAAGACGAATACTTACAACTACATACAAACTCTTTCGTAAGGATGTGACTACAAACATAGCAACAGTAATTTGGAGGGGCGCGCCATGTTATCGTAGTTTATCTCCACTAAACCTCAGGAAATAGTAGAAAGAAACAAAGTAAATAAAAACATAAGAAAGGCCCAAGCAAACACACGTCAAACAGCTAGTCGACCATTTGACCCAGTTCAATAAGTGCAGCTAAAGCATAACAAAGTAGCACATAATAACTACATAACATATTATATACAATAGTAGGTCAGTTCACAACATAAACATGTACTTCTATTTGTTAACATTTACGAGTTTTCACTTCAATTATTCTAGAACGCGATTAGGAATTTATGAAAGGGTATATACTGTATATTTTTTATGCTGTTTTACAAATCAATTCTCTTATTGGGTCTTATATTATGTTCGCATCGTTAAGGGTTGAAACACTATGAGCTATTTTTGTTACCGCTACCCCGGAATATGAAGGGCTAAGGGAGGAACATGGATGGGTTTTAGTTAGTAAGAGTCTGACACTCCCTGACGCTCCACCTAGAGCGGGAGTGGCTTGATATGATGATTTCCAAATAACAAAAAAAAATGGTCATGAGGTCCGAGTGCCCAGTGTTCTTGGAGACATCGCCAAGCGGTCGGTCGACTTTTCACGTGACAAGAGGGCTGGCCTCTGTTTTTTGGCGAAACAATCAGCATTGCCATACAACGTAGCAATGCTTCCAGTCTTTTGGGAACTTTCATTCGCCCGCATGGATGTCAAAAATTGTTACATTACTGGAGATTTAGTAAGAAACCCCCAATTTTTTTTGAAAATGTAATATGTCACCCGGAAGTGTGTAGCTTGCCAAAAATGAAAGAATTTTTCAAATCGCATCAGTAGTTTCGGAGCCTACGCAATGCAAAAAAACAATCAAATCTTTCCTCTTTATAATATTAGTATAGGCTCTTCAATAATGAGTCTTCCTTTTTTATGTGTGTTTTAGTATGTTTTCCTGACCGTACTTCCTCCCAGTGGCTAGACGGAGATGCATCTAAGTTAAATAGTTAGAAGACTTCAAACTAGCCTCTACACACGGGGTCAACGGCCTATAATGTGAGGTTATATTTTTTGTGGCAACATTCTTGATCCAAGATGGCGGTTGCGGCTAATTGCGCGGGAGTTAGGTGAACAGGATGCAAGAAGAAAACTAGTTGCTTTTCACGGCTGTCTGATTTACTGGATTCAAATATAAGTTGTCTTGGTCTTGGGTTCATCTGCAGGTCCGCGTGTGGTGCCCGCACACTAGAATAAACGCATCTATTATGGATAGGTACTTGCACACTTCTTGTAAGTATCTCATGTGGTTTTTTTTTACCATTGTCCTTATTTTGGTGGTCTGAGTGATTTCTAAAAGTTTGTCCATCTATTTTAATGGGACCTTATATAGTATAGACATAACGGTAAGTCTACCTAATTGCTGCTTACCACCCAAACAACAACTCGCAGACGCTAGCCCGTGATCTAAGCAACGATGCGCGTGCGCCGACCGCCTTTCACTCGCGAAGGGCAGGTCCGATTGCAATACTATGTCCTACTGACGGACAGTGCTTCGGTCTACCGGTTTGTAGTATTCTAGTATCTTTGAAGTTAATACTTGTAGTACGCAGACAGGAAGTTTTGGAAGGGAAAGGGCAGCAAGAAAAAACCCGAAATGTCCGAAAGGGTTACCGCTACCCCGGAACACAAAGGGCTAAGGAAGGAACATGGATGGGTTTTAGTCAGTCTTCTTCTTAGTGTGTCGATAACAAAAATAGTACCTAAAAACCTATTATTTTTTTAATTGGTTTGGCCCAAAATTCAGCTACGCGAATACCGTTCACTGACGCAGCCATTAGGTCCTCACGTGTGAATGTGACGGGGCATGCGGTGCAAGATGGGAGGTGAGCCATTGTCTGTGGGGAGACCAGACTGACACTTCCTTCCGCTCCACCCAGAGCGGGAGGAGTAATTTAATGAATTCCCAGTCTCAAAAAAAAATCATGGTAAAATAATGCTGTGGGACAATTCTCTCAAAATCGCCCAAACCAATTTTCTTTACTCAATCACAGATGTTCACAAAAACAAGGCACGTGTATTGTTACAATATCTGATACTAGCTGCTCCCGCGCAGTTTTACCCACTGCTTGACTCCTATTGGTCGTAGCGTGATGTTACATAGCCTATAGCCTTCCTCGATAAATGGACTATCCAACACAAGATAAATTTTTCAATTCGGACCAGTAGTTCCAGAGGTTAGCGCGTTCAAACAAACTCTTCAGCTTTATAATATTAGTAAAGATATAAAATTATCGTGTCAGAATGTTACGAGTAGTTACCATACTCCTTCGAAACGGCTTGAACGATTTTTATGAAATTTTATATGCATATATTCCACAATATTCAGTAGGTCTAAGAATCAGGTATTATCTATTTTTCTTAAGTGATTAGGTAGGTACATATTGTAGGTAGGGTAGGTAGGAAGGGTAGGTAGGTAGGGTAGGTAGGAAGGGTAGGTAGGTAGGGTAGGTAGGAAGGGTAGGTAGGAAGGGTAGGTAAGTAGGAAGGGTAGGTAGGTAGGGTAGGTAGGGTCGGTAAGTAGGGTAGGTAGATAGGGTAGGTAGCGTATGTAGGATAGGTGGGGTAAGTAGGAAGGGTACGTAGGGTAGGTAGGAAGGGTAGGTAGGGTAGGTAGGAAGGGTAGGTAGGGTAGGTAAATAGGGTAGATAGCGTAGGTAGGGTAGATCGGAAGAGTAGGTAGGAGGGGTAGGTAGGGTAGGTAGGTAGGTAAGGTAGGTAGGAAAGGTAAGTAGGTAAGGTAGGTAGGTAAGGTAGGTATCAAAGTTAAGGCAGGACAACGTAGTACGTACATAGAAAGATGATAGGTACATGTGAACAACGCCACATTGTTCTCTAAATTACCAACCACATGAAATCGGTCAGTAAGTCAGTACTTTCGTTGGAATTACACCAATTCTTAGAATCTGTACTGCTATGGGAAAGTATGGTGTTAGTCATAATTTGAGAAACCAATCTCATCGCCGGATAAAGGTGGAATGTTTGTACAATTGACCTCGTTATTACTTTTGTAAAGTAATTGCACCATACCTTTTTATGAGGATTGGGGAAATCATCATCATCTCATCACCTCCCGCTCTGGGTGGAGTGGAAGGGAGTGTCAGACTCTTACTGACTAAAACCTATCTATGTTTCTTCCTTGGCCTGAGTTCCGGGGCAGCGGTAACCCTATCGGACAATCCCTTTTTTTTTGGGAGGGTGGGAAATCATCAAATGACCCTTCCCGCTCTGGATGGAGCGTGAGTGTCAGACTCTTCCTGGCTAAAACCTATCCATGTTCCTTCCTTAGCCCTTTATGTTCTGGCGTAGCGGTAACCCTTTTGGACAATCCCGCTGACCCGGCAGGGCTTTACCACCCTAAGGTTGAAGGTCAACTGTACGTCATAAAACGACAAGGTCGATTTGTCTTTACTTTTTGTGGCCAAAAAGGGCACAGGTGTTTATTATAATTTACGAAAAACTTTCTTTGTAGGCAACAAATTGTATAATTACAACGTAAAATCCATTTCAAATTGTCGGTTAAACTTCTTAAGCTTTTTTATTAGTATAAAAACTGCTTTACATCATAATGTTTTATGACATTTGGCAACATTTTTAATATGACATAATTTTTTTTTTTACTTTCGAATCGATGAATCTGATATTGTTTTTAATTTTTATTTAAATTAGTTGTTTATGTCAATAATGTTTTGTAATGTGACTTGTGTGTGTTATTGTAATTCTTTTTATTTTATAATTTACTGTAATTCTTTTAATTTTCATATTAGTATAAAATTTTGTTACAATATATGAGGGTGATTGGGGATAGGCTGGACGGCGTTTTCCTGAGGTATTGGACCCGCATATCTACGGGTCTGATACTGCAGGAAAATACATGAATTGAGATTTTATTTTTATGTTGTTTTTAATTAAATGTAGATACTAACATAGTTACGTAAGTTGTATTACTAACAAAGATCTATGGAGCAAGTTTCCGAAATAAACGTTTTATTATTATTATTATAAATATTAATTCTAAAATAAATAAAACGAAAATATTTCAAGACTATACTTCCACGTACGGGCTCCTTCACAAAGACCTGTACTACAATTTTGTCGACTTTTGCCAGTATTAATAACTCTTTGGTTGACCATACTACATATATCCGTGTTGATTCGTATCTCCTGAACTCTGCGATCATTTTGTAGCAGTATGTGGGTCAGCTGGCGATTCATGATGATTACTCGATGGTGACTCATGATGTATGCTTGGCTGTGTGGGTAACTACAAAGGTCAGCACATCAGCTAATTCAATCTGTCAAATTACTTTGATAGATTTTCTACTTTATTGCAATAGGATAAGGTTCATGTTCAATTGGGAATATTTGACAGTTTGGGATAGCTTGACGTTATGTCGTCTGTACTAACTTACTAAGCAATTGATGGTTTCTTGTGCTAAATTGCTATGGTGTGTATTTAATCGAACCTTTAAAAAAGCCTATATTGAGCTCCTAAACATATTATTGAACGTCCTAATATAATAGCGCCTATTTTTGTTAACCTCAAATTATTTTTATTTTGGGGTCTAATAGACATGACAGTGTAGACAGCATGTGAAGCTAAGTCAGAGGCCCATGGGCAGCATAAAAACCCTGACACCAGGTTAGTCACTAACCACACGAAAATAAGAAGGAGATAGCGACCAACGTGTATATGTAGTTGTATGTAGCGCTCGTCGGTCGCTGAAGAAGCAACGCTCACTTCGCTCGCTCGGCTTGCGAGTGTTAGTCACAATTCTTTTCTATCTTAACCCATTTGGTAGTGGTGCTCTAGCTTAGTTACTGGGACCATGTCACCATGTAGGCTTAGCTGTGTCGGTAGGTAATGAAGAAATGAATGATTTCTTATACCAAGTTAATTGACTATTTGAAACGGTCAAATATAAAATATGAAATCACAAGAAAAAAGACCGCTCGTCTTAAAAACTTCCATCACCGTACAGAAATTAATATTACGCGAAGATTTAATTGTAAAATTGCATTTATTGCTAATAAGTATTCCATTTGAATCTAAAAATCTGTGACGTCACATTCCGTGTTTTGACAATTCATAAAAAGTAACGTTATTGACTACCCTTTCAAATACCCAATTGTTTTTTTGGTGAATCGAAAAATGTATCAGAAAAGTCTCAGTTCCATATCTGATGATAGTTTAGACAAACCTTTCTCGCGTTTCTTACGCAATTCTAAAGCAAATTCTTCTGTATATCGGGATTTAAATCAAAGTATTCAATTTGTTAACTTCGCACTACAAATTGATATTCACGGCCGTCATTTGTCTACAGTTTCATTAAATACTTTTGGAAGAGAGTATACATCTATGATACGCTCAAACGTTATGGTGGGTATAAAAACTATGAAAACTGAATTTGTGGTGTCTGGTGTATAAGTCCAAAAAACTGTTTTTTTTCCGCGGTTCCTCTTTACTTTCCAAATGTACTTTTCAGTCTAATCATCTTGTAGTCATCATCTGCCTAGCCTTTTCCCAACTATGTTGGGGTCGGCTTCCAGTCTAACCGGATGCAGCTGAATACCAGTATTTTACATGGAGCGACTGCCTATCTGACCTCCACAACCCAGTAACTGGGCAATACGCTACCCCTTGGTAAGACTGGCTGTCGGATTTTCGGGCTTCTGACGACCCGTGACGACTGTCAAAGATGCACAAATGACAGCCGGGACCAACGGCCTAACGTGCTTTTTAATCATCTTGTAGTCTTGACAATATAACTATTTTTCTTTTTTCTTTCCATTTTGTAATTACCTGAAACAAACAAAATATAATTATAATTAATTAATGTATTGTAGCTTCAATGCTTTTGGTGTATAATAAATCTTTGATCACTCAACTCTTTATTAGCTGGCAAGTGGCTGTGTTCGTCAGTTCCAGACGAATCTAGATCTCGAACATTACAATATTATAGTATATAGTTTTTATTTTAAGTTGGGCTGTCTTTTACTGTTGCCAGAAACTAAGCATTGCCATACAATGTGGCAATGTAGCCAGTCTCTTGGGTACATTACCATTCGACAGCGATGCGGACGAATTTTTTAACACTATACTTTAGTTTGTTAGTTTTTATACTTGTACATAATAAACAGTGTGTTAGGTTAAACGAGGGACATACTTTCAGGTTGTATAGTACTCATGGAAATCAACAACTTTGTCCATGGGACCTACCTGAAATGTGAAAAAAAATATCTGCTGTTCCATACATTTTGACGAACTATGTGAACATAAATGTACTGAACAGTTTTTTTTCGTAATTTGAGCTATACTTCCATAATCAAAGTGGTTCATTTTCATGAGTATAGTAACGCCTGAAAGTATGTCCTTCGTTTAACCCTTTAACCGCCTCAGTCGGATTAATACGACAAATGTTGTCGTGCCCGTGCCGCCTGAGTCGTGTTTATACGACTGAGAATCTATGTTCGGATTTCGTTGTTTATGTAATTGCAAGACCATATTCGTCTGAAATAAAAGTTTTTTTTTTATGAGTTTGGCGCTGGGGGCACGACACCTGATACTTAGTCGGGCGGTTAAAAGGTTAACCTAACACACTGTATAAGTATGATTTAATTTAGGTAGTATATTGTATTTCAGTAAATAGATAACCAGCCAATATTCCTACTGCTGGGACACAGACCTCTCTGGGAGAGGGAGGGAGCCATAATCAACTATGCGGGGCCAGTGCGGGTTGGCCTGCACCGGTTTGACGTCTACACCTGCACCGGTTTGACGTCATCATGTCAACGCCGGCTGTCGCTGAGAAACAGCGCTGAGGCTCTGTCTCGCATGGGGTCTAAGCATTATGCTGAGCGATGGCCGTTTTGCGCGGATGTGACGTATATTTTCCCACAACTTGTTTTTTTTCTTACTGCGTCATGTTTGCCGCAAATAAACGTATTTTCTTTCGTTTCATCTTTTTAATCTAAGTACAATAAATAATTTTAATAAATGCTTTGGGTTTTCGTTTCGATATGTCATATTGAAGTCCTTTTTATTGCTATCCAGTGTACACCCAATGATATAACATGACGTTTTAAGTTCTGTAGGTCAGAGATAACGTGTAGACCTGATAAGCGATAATCTGATAACAGTAGATAGATAACAACTATTGTCAGTACAAGTAAATAGTTTAATATATTGGATCAGCTGTTTTACTACAACTATAGGTGCTCTATCAAAAACCACATTGGAATTGTAGTGGCTCCGACATCCCTATATGTGAACTATGCACTGACGTCATGCATCCTACATCAAGCAAGCAAAGTTTACCGTGCGACTAGCGTTTATGCAAAAGCCCGACATACTGTGGGGCATGCCCGCCCCCCCCCCCCGACCCAGCCTGCATTGCCGCTGAGCCTGTAGTTTTAAAAAAACTCGATCCAGCCTGTCCCTTGCTGTCCTCCCCCAGCAACACCCTAAGCCGAGGTCCGTACCCCGCAGGGGATGCCCTTAGCGAGTAGTCGCTTAGTTTGTAAGTTTTAGTAAGCCCTGGCTGGAGGCTGCAAATTGTACTGTGGCATCCACAGGCAAGCCCGTTTTAGCAGTAGACAACCCTATGGTTGAACTGCGAGATGCCATACAAAACAAAAATCGTCGGGCAGTAGACCACCAGACACAACACCAATCTTGTCGGAGGACCTCCCTTTTCTATGGAGGATGAGTGAACTTTACACCCGTTCCTCATACCACTATAAGATTATCAAACTTAAAGCATTTATTTCAATCAATCCATGAACTTTTGAACTGTCAAGAAGTTGGTCAGTTAGTCCGACTGAAGTTGAAACTTGCTGCTCGTTTCAACCTAAGTAATGGATACGAGGAGAAGAACAGATTAAAAATACTCCAATATGGTTATAAGTAATTTTTTCAAATGAAGTTATTATTATAACTTTACTGATTAGTAATTACACCATTCGTTTATACAATCAGGTAAAGTTGAAATGCCTGTTCGTGACAAAATAACAACTGGGTGCGTCTTTCATTGACTTGAATATGCCCTGGCGGCTGAGAGTATGCCATGCTCACTTTAATGTCTCGCTGATGGTGGCGTGTGTGTTGGATCATTTAGCTCCCTTCAAAATGGTTGAGCTGAATGGTGCTAATATATGCGTCATGTTCGTGAACGGGCGCTGTCAGTAGGGACTGGTCATCTCTTAGCGGCTAAGGCTTGTTTTAATTTAATTATTGAATAGTTTTTACATATTTTATATCTGATGCTTTTAACGTTCTGCATCGTTCTCACATGTATAATATTAATATGAACTATGTAACCAATATTTTGTAACCATATTTTGTTTAAAAGAGTGTCCATGGAGTTTCTTGCCCGTTCTTCTCCATAGGAGAGAAATGAAGCTAGTTGCCCATTCCAAAGGAGTAGGTACTCCTTTGGAATGGGCAACTAGCTTCATTTCTCGGACTGACCGACACCTTGACAATTCAAAAGTGCCTGTAATTGGTTTATTTGAAATAAATAGTTTGAGTTTGACTCATATTCAACTGAAAATCATGTATTTTACTATTTTCATCGTAAGTGTAATTAATTTAAACATGGTCAGCACTTCTAATCCGCGTTTAACGTCTGTCAGTGTCAATATTCAACAGAAAATAATGACAGCTCATAAACGGGGTTTAAGTATAGTTTCATTGGTGAAATTCGCCTTTTTTTTTAAGGTGGGTTATCATCAAATGACCCTTCCCGCTCTGGGTGGAGCGGAAGGGAGTGTCAGACTCTTGCTGACTAAAACCCATCCATGTTCCTTCTGTAGCCTTTTATGTTCCGGGGTACCGGTAACCCTTCCGGACAATCTAGCTTACCCGGCAGGCTTAGGCCCTGACGGGTCCCTTCACATCTTGACATCTCTTTGAGGCGCTCGTGGAACACGTACGCGCGTAACTGATCCGACGGTCAGCCACCCATTACTCTCCGTCCACAGGCCCGCGGCGGAATTCGCCCTGAGTCTGTCTTTGATATTAAATTTTTAGTATCTACTCCAAACATGAAAGTTCTTACTAGCATCAATGAAAGAATTCTCCGATAACAACAAAGATAATGATAAATAATGGGTGTGCACTGTTGTTAGTGTAAGATAATATTTATTTACTGATAAGGTCGATAAAATATGACCGATCAATCATATAATACAGTTTAACATGGCATAAACGTAGATGGTTTTTTTTTTGAGGCTGGGAAATCATCAAGTGACTCCTCGCGCTCTGGGTGGAGCGGAAGGGAGTGTCAGACTCTTACTGACTAAAACCCATCTGTTCCTTCCTTTGCCGTTCATGTTCCGGGGTAGCGGTAACCTTTTCGGACAAACCCGCTTACCCGGCAACAATCCCGTTTACCCGGCCGACACGTAGATAATATCCTTGGACATTTCATAATATCCTTGGACATTTCACACAACGCCATATAGTCCCAAGTTAAGCAACTTAATGCTTGTGTTATGGTAACGAGATGGCTGATAAACTACTGATATACATTTTTTTTGTAAATACATGCATATTATAGATAGAGAAACACCCAGACCGGGAAAAAATACTTGTAGGTCGCACAAATATTTGTTCCGTGCGGGAATCGAACCCGCGACATGCTGCGCAGCAGTCAATCGCTCAACCTCTGCGCCAACCGTGTCGTCGTAGATGGCTGCAACTTGTAAAGAAAGGTGTCAAAAACCTATCAAATCTAGTGCCAGCACAATCTGTCAAATTTCTTTAATGGATTTTCAACTTTTTTGCAGAGGAATAAGGTTCATGTTCTATTGGTAACATTTGACAGTTTGGGATAGCTTGATGTGCTGGCGTCTGTACATTTCACGTTCATTTAAATTACAGATAATTTACACCATAAATCCCTAAATGTGTTTAAAATTATCTGGTCAATTGTGCGAGAAGTACAGACGTCCAGAGATTACCGCCTACAACCTAACAAGGTTTACCTCTTTATATTTTAAAGTATACAGTGTGTTGGGTCAAACGAGGGACATACTTTCAGGTTGTTTAGTACTCGAAAATCAACAACTTCGTCCTTGGGACCAACTCTGAAATATGAAAAAAAATATATATCAGCTGTTCCATACATTTTGACGAATTATGGTAACAGAAATGTACTGAACAGCTGATTTTTTTTTGTGATTTCAGGTATAGTTCCATAGTCAAAGTTGTTCATTTTCATGAGTATGCTAACACACTGTATATTAAATTGACACCAAGATATCTGGTTAACGGAATGGACATTAAATAAATAACTAATTCTTCTATCAAAATCAGTGTACAGACGCCAGCACATCAAGCTATCCCTAACTGTCAAATTTTCTCAATTAAAAATGAACCTTATGTCTTTGCAATAAAGTTGAAATACTATCAAGAAATTTGACAGATTGTGGTAACTTGATGTGCTGGCCTCTGTACATTAAATAAATAACTAATTTCTTCTATCAAAATCAGTGTACAATCAAAAAAAAACTTCGACCCGCATTCCATACATCTAAAAAAGGATAAGCTATTAAAAACCAATCTGCCTGTACTATCAACCACACGTCAAAGTAACAACTTTTATTACGAGGAACGCGTGGCTTAATAATGACAGCCGCACGGATCAATCGAAGGTTAAGCTCCGGTTGTAAAGATTGGTTCGTGGATTGGTGACCATCCATTCCAAATTAAGGCTTTTCGGAGCCGTTGGTTCTGGCTGTCATTTGTGCATCTTTGATAGTCGTTACGGGTAGTCAGATGCCCGAAAATCTGACAGCCAGTCTTACCAAGGTATCGTATTGCCCAGTTACTGAGTTGTGGAGGTCAGATAGGCAGTCGCTCCATGTAAAATACTGGTATTCAGCTGCATCCGGTTTGTCTGGAAGTCGACCCCAACATAGTTGGGAAAAGGCTCAAAGATGCACAAATGACAGCCTGGACCAACGTTTTAACGTGCTTTCCGAGGCACGGAGGAGTCTTGGTATGTAAAGATCACCCATCCACTGCCAACCCCGGGAAGCGTAGCTTAACCAGATGGACCGACCTGTTCGGCTGTTAGTACTTAGCCACGAGCTCCTACAAAATTAATTCCTATCATGAAAAAAAAAACAATTAAATAACATTGGCGGCCATATTCGTATTTGAATTTGTAACTTCTAACGTGCAGTTAAGTGTACAAGTTAAATCATAATGATGCTTCACTACCATTTTATTGTAACTAATGTACTAGTTAGATGTAGGTCGAGATACGCTCACTAATAGGGTTATTTAGTACCCCATCCTTTATGCTCTGCGCTAGAATGAGGATCTGGGGTGAGTCAGGCTTCGGAAATTCAGTGTGTTTGGGGTTTAATTCCTGCAAGGACCACACATATTAGTGTGTCCTACGGATAATTGTTTCATGTTTATCTATCTATACTAATATTATGAAGAGGTGTTGTAGATTGTTTGTCAGGGGTAACCTGCGGAACTACTGATGTGATTCCGAAATTTCTTTCACTATTGGGAGCCGTATCATAGGATATATATTATGTTAAAAAAAATTTTTTACGAAAAAATAAACAACCAACTTCCGAGAAAACACTACAAATTGAAACACAGTTTTTTTATTTTTCAGTTTTTACCACACGGCAAGCACTAGATTTCAAATAAAAAGAATCATCTAAATGGGTTCACTCAGTCGAAAGTTCTGAGATAACGAACCTAAGACCCCAAGCTGAGGAGTCGCACTTCCAACCACTAGACCAACGGGTCCATTTAAAATCCAAATAGCTTTAACAGAAAAATAACGCATGAATAAAACTTCGTTCGGCTATCATCGGCTTATTCCGGCAACGATCGGTTATCGGATTATTTCCATAACAGCTTTTTAATGGATCCTTTCCAATGTTGTTTTATCTCCAACCTTTGTGTTAGCTAGAATATTAAAAAAATTGAATAATTATGGAAGGTTATTATGGATCTTCTTCTTTCGTGTGGTTAGTGACTAACCTGGTGTCAGAGTTTTTATGCTGCCCATGGGCCTCTGACTTAGCTTCGCATGCTGTTGAGAAATATCTCTCTGACATGCTGGTTTCCTCACGATGTTTTCATTCACCGATTTTTAAGCGATAATTATACAATACGCACATGAATCCGTAAAATCAGAGGTGCGTGCCTTAGGTTCGAACTACGAGACCTATGACTTGGCAGTCCGACGGCCACACCACAAGGCTATCACTGCATTATGGATTAATTTATGCAAATTATGATCGCAAGACTTTGAATTTTCTTTTTTAACAGCCATTGACAGTGAAGTGACAGTGACACATCGGGTTTTAGAGAGACCACCATATAAGTATGAGTGAGAGAGGCGACGCTCTATAAAGACGACCTTTTTTCTAAAATCAAAGGGTACCGCCGGTGAGTGATGGGTAGCTCACCGTCCGATCAGCACCAGGCCCGTGCCGGACGGCGCGTTCGTGTTCCACACGCGCCTCAAAGAGATGTTAGCATGCTAAGGCCGAAGTCCGAAGCTTACCCGGTCAGCGGGATACGGGTTTGTCCGAAAGGGTCACCGCTGCCCCGGAACACAAAGGGCTAAGGAAGGAACAAGGATGGGTTTTACTCAGTAAGAGTCTGACACTCCCTTCCGCTCCACCCAGAGCAGGAGGGGTCATTTGATGATTTCCCACCCTCAAAGAAAAAAGGGTGCCGCCGTATCTGCTGCATCTGCCTTGCTTGACCGACTGACCGAAATCTGAATGCTCTAAACTGATGGAAAAACAGTGTAATATGGAAAAGTTTGCCTTTTCCCACATACATAGTTATGTTAGGGTCAGCTTTCAGTCTAACCGTATGCAGAGGAATACCAGTATTGTACAGGGCTGCTTATCGGACAGTTAACACACAAACACGATACCCCTTGGTAAGACTAGTCATACTTTTGAACATCTGACTATCCATAACGAAAGTTTGTGTGTCAAAAGTATTATTGAAATCCTACCAATGACCTAACCTTATTAAAATTCAAAGTAGCAACCCCCGTTACAATTTACAGTATGGCAACACTAGTACACCACAAGGTCGTCTTTACAAATGAATCACTCGCCGCTCACCTAAATGAGAAGTCATTGCCAGAAACAAAAACTTAGAAGGTCGGGCTACAGTTATTTTAATTATCTTGTGAATTTCCAATCTGCGTGCGCGCAGTTAGGTAAACTTTTTAAATACTCGATGAGCGAGGCAACCACAAAAATAAAAGGTAACTGATGAAAGTATTGCAATGCTGTTTTTTTTTTGTTTTAAGTATTGACGATTGTGCTAATTGCTGGCTGGTACTGTTTTAATTTTGACGGCAACACAGACGGTTTTTTTTTTCTTTATTTTATTCTTTGGTGTCCATTTAAGACAGTAACAAAAAGTCCGCTGAAGATATTGGCTGCCCAAGTATAAGGCGTTTATTATTCATAAAAAAATTATGAAAAACACCGATTTCCATGATGGGCAATATTATAATATGACGGTTCCGATTTCCTAAGACACTAAAACCAAGAAGTTTTGAAATTATTGCGCAATTTGAGATTTTTAACTTGTCAGGCATCCTTAATTTGACCGGAACCTTTTTTTTTGTCATTCTAATAGAGCCTATAAAAAGAAAATGTCGTGTGAACTGTTTAACTCCAAGAAAAGGCGGTGTTATGTATTTTTTATCTGTGAAATTGGCTTTGGTTCGCGAATTTACGCAGTCACGTACGGAAATCGCAAAAAAATCCATGATTCAATTAAGTCACACGACTGACGATTCACTCAAAGATCAAAAACCAATTCAATTATGTTAAAAGTTAAAGATTTTGTCGCTTCAAAATGATTTCAATGCACAATGTTAACGATCTAAGTTTTATTTTATTTGTTATTTTCCATTTCTGTGTAACTGACAGTCACTCGATTTACGACTGGACAGGTCCACTTAAATCTGTGTGGATTTTTTCCTAAAAAAAACATTCCAGACACTAATATACATGGTCCTTACAAATCTGTGGCTTCTAAAATTTGTTTCGGCTTCTCTCCTCAGATAGGAAACGCCGAATTCATACAATTTTTGAAAATCCATTGACGTGCAAAAAGTGTTTTTGTACAAACAGTTTTTACACAACAATCGATTTTCAAAAATTACCTACCATATCTACTTACAAAAATAAAATCATTAATCGTTTACAAACATTTCAGCAACAAAGAAAAATCATGCAAGAAAAAATCACAACCTAATTAAACTCTCGTAAAAAAACCCTCACATAATCACAAAACGTTATTCAGAACACATTTTTATAACAAACGAACATAACCTACAAACTTACAAAGCGAATTTCGCAAACAAAAGGTTAACAAAATTAAAGTTGATACAACAATCAAAATTAAACCCTATTTAGATTGGTTTAGAAGTTATGAAAGATGCAAATACAAATTGACGGGCGAGGTCTTTAACCTACGCTAACGGAGAACACCGTTATTTCCCGCGCAAACAATATGGCTGCCGAGGCAAAGGCTCGTGGCGTAAGTCCCATATTTTTTTTTATATTGTGAAATCTATTTCTACAAATAAAATGAGGTGCGATACGGCCACTAATTGTTTTATTTGTTGGCTTAGCAATTAAAATTGTGGCTCGCCTTCTGTGGCCATTTTGAAACATGAAAACCATTTTCTTTGTACGAAAGTTGAATGAAAGTCACCGTAATAACAAAATCATACATTTATATTTCGAATAAAATAAAGTAATACTGGAAACAGAAAGTTGGCAACATTTTTTCAATATCAAGAAAAGAACTCGATTAATCTTTTGACACATTATTAGAAAGAAAATGACCATGAAATATTGAAATTGATTTGCCAATACCTACCAATAATTAATTTAAATCTAGTTAACTAGCAATTTATGCGAATTTGTCAAGCACGAAATATCAACAGTTGTGAAATTCGTTGAGCGTTTGGACGTCCCCTCCGTTACCATAGCAACCTCAAAGAAATAATTGGATAATTATTGGGAATAAAATGTTTTACTCGACGAACGTAAAATGAGAAACATGGCTATTGCTAGAGAAATAAACGTATTTTTTTTCTTTATAATTTCGTTCCAATTTTAACGGTAGTTTAAAGTAGTATTCATGTACAGTCAGACAACCTAATAACTATTTAAAAGCAGTTTGACACACTGTGTCAATGTGACATTTTTTATGACTGATGTAAAATGACAGTTAGATTTGAATTATACGGACAAATTAAGTTGACAGTCAATTTGCTAAGCAATTCGATTCCGTAACAGTCTACTGCTAGAGGCTGATAAAATGTAATGGTATAAATTATTTATTCTATTAATAAAATATCAGAATCACTTTTACAGGTCATATATATTTATTTTTTTAACACCTCTGTGAAGAAATGTCAGAACAAACTCAGTTTAATAATAATTATGTATGTAGTTAAGCAGACTGACAATCTCAATTTACATAATATTTAATGCCTGATAAAGAATTACAGCTGAATTGGATAATTCAGATAATAACTGCTGTAGGCAGATCATGACGTGAGAAAGCTACCATAGACACAGGTGGCCTATTTATAACCATTGACAACACCGTATAATGCAGTAATCTATTACAGTGTAACATATCCGGACCACAATAGCCACCGGTGAATTAAAAGGCTTGATTCACACTGTTATAACTATTGTTGTACAACAATAGGCCAGGCGTAGGTCAGGCGTGAGTGACGACCCGGCCTACATGAGTTGAATGATTTTTATGTTGTAGTTTGAGCTAAAAATTTTTATTTTTATTTTGTAAACATGCAGTTCCCAAGACCTCTGATTTTACGGATTCATGTACGTAATTATCACTTGCTTAAAAATCGGTGAAGGAAAACATCGTGAGGAAACCAGCATGTCTGAGAGATATTTCTCAATAGCATGTGAAGCTAAGTCAGAGGCCCATGGGCAGCATAAAAACTCTGACACCAGGTTAGTTACTAACCACACGAAAAGTAGTAGTATAGATGCAGTTTTCACTGAGTAATCAACATAACAAATATGTATTCATTATTTCGACCTAGAATCAAACGTTCAAAGACAAGTGTGACAACTAGCAAGCCGCACTGGGCGCCTAGTGGATTACGCCCCACTCCCTCCCATAGAGAGGCCAGTGTCAGGACGATTACGCTGATGCTTTGGCCTTGTATAGACACGGTCAAAAGCACGCCTTTAGTAATAATAAAACTATGAAAACCGTCAAAACTCCTACCATTCTATTTTTTCATTCTGCCTAGCCTTTTCCCAGCTAAGTTGGGGTCGGCTTCCAGTCTAACCAGATGCAGCTGAATACCAGTATTTTACATGGAGCGACTGCCTATCTGACCTCCACAACCCAGTAACTAGGTAATACGATACCCCTTGGTAAGACTGGCTGTCAGACTTTCGGGCTTCTAACTACCCGTAACGACTGTCAAAGATCCACGAATGGCAGCTGGGACCAACGACTTAACGTGCTTTCCGAGGCACGGAGGAGTCTCGATATCTAAAGATGGTCACCCATCCACAGATCAACCCCGGCAAGCGTAGCTTAACCTGGAGGATCAATCTGTGCGGCTGTTAGTAATTAGCTACGAGCTCCTTCAAAGAAAGAAATTACTTAAGTAATTAACTAAAGTCAAATAATTACTATAAAGTACTCTACATGGATCTTTTGGCTCTTGCATGACATTTACGGGAGGGGTTGTTGTTAAAAATTTGTGAATTTTTCACAGACAATATTATGACAAAACAAGATGGCAGCGTTAGTTCCAATTTTGAACACGTGTCAAATGATAATTGAACATCTGTACGTGTGGTTGACTGTACTGTTTCAATAGACGTGCCTCCTTTTTTCAAATTTCGAATGTCTTTTTTTTCT
This sequence comes from Hyppa rectilinea, assembly GCA_951799385.1. Lineage (NCBI taxonomy): Eukaryota > Metazoa > Arthropoda > Insecta > Lepidoptera > Noctuidae > Hyppa > Hyppa rectilinea. The sequence continues at coordinate 9,057,989 of OX637329.1, read as the reverse complement.
GTTCGAGCTAGGAGCAAAAATTAATGGTAGTGTTGCCCCATATCCGATTAGAAGTTCAGTTAAGTAATGCCAGTGTTGCATGACTAACAATCATAGTGTTGCCAGTTGCTACCTTATCATTTAATAGCATCTAACCCATTTCTTAGCTCGATCCGTCACGTACCTAATGCACAAGTTACACATTATTTATAGAACGCTTCATAATCAGCGTATAATGTTCCCATTGCTGGGACACAGGTCTATTAGAGCCAGTGGGCTACTGAGCGGGCCCAGTGTGGGTCGGTGGCAGAACGCTATGGTATGGTAATGGTAAATTCTGAAAAGGCTGAAATGTGTTGTATGCGTGTAAGGCCACCGGCGTCGACGCCCTTCAAAACCGGAACACAGCTATGCTGTTTGGCAGTGGATATAAATTATAAACTCGAACTCAAACTATTTATCTATACTATCTATACTAATATTATAAAGAGGAAAACTTTGTTTGGTTGTAATGAATAGGCTCAAAAACTACTGGACCGATTTTAAAAATTCTTTCACCGTTGGAAAGCTTAGTTTTCTAGGAGTAACATAGGCTACTTTTTATCCCGGGAAAAATAACGGGTCCCACGGGAAATACCACGGGAGCGAAGCCGCGGGCAAAGTGCTAGTTTCAAATAAACCAATTACAGGCACTTTTGAATTGTCAAAGGGTCGGTCAGTCAGAAAGATGAAGCTAGTTGCCCATTCCAAAGCAGTTGGTACAAGGAGAAGATCGGGCAAGAAACTCCATGGACACTCTTTTAAACAAGATATGGTTACAAAATATTGGTTACATAATTTATATTATTATTTATTCTATTTAATTTAATCTAATTTAATTTAACCGAATTTAATTTAATTTAATCTAATTTAACTTACTCTAATTTAATTTAATCTAATCTAATTTAATCTGTTATTTAATTCACTGTAATCAATTTGGCTTTAACAGTACATTTTATTTGTTTTTGTTTGTCAAACTATGTACCTATTACTTGTTGTTTAATTAATTAAGTGTGTTATTACCTGCGCATAATGTAGTGCATGCTGTGCTTTTCTGTAAGTGATGAGGCGCTTAGACCTAAGTTTGAAATGTAGAATTTATAAAGTAACAGTGTACTCATTGTTGAAAAGCCTAATAAATAAATAAATAAATTATACATGTGAGAACGATGCAGAACGGTTAAAGCATCCGATATAAAAAATGTAAAAAAAAAATTAAAAATTAAATTAAAACAAGCCATAGCCGCTAAGAGATGACCAGTTTCTACTGACAGCGCCTGTTCACGAACATGACGTGATAGTACATAAATATGATAGTAGTGCTTCCTCAGACGAGCTGCTTCGCAAAGAGCTATACTCTTTTCGACTAAACTTAAGAACATTCATATAATCCAATAAATCTTGATTTACAGGCACTTTTGAATCGTCCAAGTGTCGGTCGGTTCTGCCGGGTAAGCGGGATCGTCCGAAAGGGTTACCGCTTCCCCGGAACATAAAGGGCTAAGGAAGGAACATGGATGGGTTTTAGTCAGTAAGAGTCTGGCACTCCCTTCCGATCCACCCAGAACGGGAGAAGTCATTTGATGATTTCCCACCCCCAAATAAAAAAGCCTATTCCAAAACGTAAAACTCTATGGAGCAAAACTGGCAACACAGTGCATCAATTTCAAATGGGGTGGCCCAATTTTAAATGGAGTCCATGAGGTACAGGCACGACATTAAACCGAAAATATATTCGAATCACAGTAATCACGCGAACTTAAATAATGTTTACTTATGTGAAAATTCGAAAGAGTTAGTAAGTTTGTTTGTTTGAACGCGCTAATCTCTGGAACTAAACAATCATCATCAGCCTAGCCTTTTCCCAACTATGTTGGGGTCGGCTTCCAGTCTAACCGGATGCAGCTGAATACCAGTATTACATGGAGCCATTGCCTATCTGACCTCCACAACCCAGTAACTGGGCACGATACCCCTTGGTAAGACTGCCTTGACTTTCGAGCATCTGACGACCCGTAACGACTGTCAAATATGCACAAATGACAGCCGGGACCAACGGCTTAACGTGCTTTCCGAGGCACGAAGGAGTCTCGATATGTAAAGATGGTCACCCATCCACAGTCAACCCCGGCAAGCTTGGCGTAACCTGATGGATCGACCTGTGTGGCTGTTCTTACTTAGCCACGAGCTCCAGAATATTGAAAGAATAATAATTTCAATTTGACATTTAAGTAAGAAGTTATCGTATTTCCTTTCAACCTCTCCCCTCGAAATAATTAATTATAGATAAGGACAACCTCAAAAAAGAAAAAAAAAACTCTTTTGTCTTTTAATTTATCTTTTGGCAGGAAAGCGTAGCTTTCCTTCATTTATGGATCTTTAATACTTCGGAACGTGAAGGGTCACTTAGTAATTTGTAATTAGGAGGGATAGATTCGTTTTTAATTATAAAATGTCAGATATTAAATAAATATTAAGCTTTTAGGGTTGCTTGAATAAACAATGAATACGTTTTATCTTTTCCACGTTGTAATATGATACCCCTTGGTAAGACTGGCTGTCAGATTTTCGGGCTTCTGACGACCCGTAACGACCGTCAAAAATGCACAAATGACAGCTGGGACCAACAGCTTAACGTGCTTTCCGAGGCACGGAGGAGTCTCGTTATGTAAAGATGCTCACCCATCCACGGCCAACCCGGCAAGCGTAGCATAACCTGATGGATCGACCTGTGCGGCTGTTAGTACTTAGCCACGAGCCCTTATTGCACTGTACCAATTTGTTTAAAAGACGCAGGTGGAAGACATTTATGACCATAAAAATGGATCAACATTTTTCTCTTCTTTGTGCGATTATTTCGAATGAATAAATAATTTGATTAATTGCTAAGAAGTTGTTTGATAATAGCTTTCTTATTATATTTGTAGTACTTGTAGAAAAATGAGAAATCTCACTCATTTGATGATTTCTGAATCACTTATCTTTATAAGGAACTAGCTTTTGCCAGCGGCTTCGCCCGCGTGTTGTAGGAATTTATGCTACGGGAACCGTACATTTTTCCGGGATAAAGATAGATAGCTTATATGCTATTCCAGACTATAATCTATCTTTGTGCCAAGTTTCATCCAGATCCGTAAAGTAGTTTTTGAGTTTACTCGTTACAAACTTACATACAAATCTTTCCTCTTTATAATATTAGTATAACTATAATATAAAAATGAATCGCTGAATGTGTTGTTAAGCGAAAATCTCGAGAACCGCTGAACCGATTTCTCTAAATCTTTTTTTGTTGTGTTTGTTATTGTCAGGAGAAGGTTCTTAACTTCTAACATTAAAAAAAAGTAGGGAGGTTGGGTAGGTAAGGTAGGTATCATAGTTAAGACAGGACAACGTGTGTCGGGTCAAATAGTATACTTATAAAATCTAGATACTCAACACTTAATTGCATTCCATAACGTGTATAATATATATTAGTTGGTATGTTAAAACATCAAATCAATTATGGACCCTGTCGGGCACAGCAAAGTCAGTTTTTAATAAGAGACAGGATGACGGCAAAGCGCTTTCATCCTCTCATTATTTAAATTCAAAACCTGACCCAACCTTGCTACAGCCTTGTTCTTAACAAACGCTAACCTAGCTTTTGCCCGCAACAACGTCCGCGTGAAGTCCGGTTATATAGAAAGAAAATGCTTATTCTGCACAAACAAAACGCACATTTCTAAAATTTAAACGTAGTAACTAAATACACCCGTGCAAAGCGGCTAAAAAACCTCGTATTCAAAGCCATTAAAACTATTGACAATCTGTATCTCGGCCATGGACAATTGATGGACCACAGACAAAACACTGACAGATATTGTCTATGAACATGAACATGACAACAAACATTATATCGGGAATATCAGGAAAAAAAATTGAGACAAAAAGTAGCCTATGTCCTTGCCCGAGATGCAATCTATCACTCTGTCAAATTTTATCGAAATCCGTTCAGTGGTTTAGGCGTAAAAAGGTTACACACAGACAGACAGATTTACTTTCGAATTTATAATATTAGTAGGAATTATTTATTATCCCACCACAGAAACGCTTGACAACATCAGAAATGTTCTCATTAAATTGCTAATTAATAAATTAACACGATTTTACGAATTCGTGCTAATTAAGTAGGTATGGATGGGGGGACTCAACCCCCTATGACGTAATTGATAATCGATACTATCAGACTCGGGGGTACGGATTAAAAAGCTATAGAGCGCTGGAGCAACTACAGCAAAAATTTACAACCGGTCATCATCTGCCTGGCCTGTTCCCAACTATGTTGGGGTCGGCTTCCAGTCTAACCGAATGCAGCTGAATACCAGTATTTTACATGGAGCGACTGCCTATCTGACCTCCACAACCCGGTAACTGGGCAATACGATACCCCTTGGTAAGACTGGCTGTCAGATTTCCGGGCTTCTGACGACCCGTAACGACTGTCAAAGATGTACTACCCTATTACCGTTCTACGTCTGTCCGCCTGTCAGCAGGCTGTACCTCATGAACCGTGATAGTTAGACAGTTGAAATTTTCACTGATGATGTATTTCTGTTGCCGCTATAATAACAAATACTAAAGAACAGAATACAATCAATATTTAAACGGGCTCCTATACAAGAAACGTGATTGTTTTATATTTTTGTGATAGTGTCAGGAAAGTTGTGTGACACTCCCTTCCGTTCCACCCAGAGCGGGAGAAGTCATTGGATGATTTCCCACCATCAAATAAAAAAGAGCTTCCTCGGACGAGCTGCTACACAACCTATTTCTGACTGAATTTAATAACATTTATTTACTCCAACCAATCTTGATTCCAATTCAAATAAGGTATTTTTATTTTTAATTTTTTTTTGTAATGTTATCGGGATAGTTTTGAGTACGAATGTGGATGGCTATACAAGTAGAGGAAGACCAAAGAAACGATGGATGGATTGTGTGAAAGATGATATGGCTAGAAAGGGAGTGACTACCGAGATGACGACTAATAGAGAAGTATGGAAGAAAAAGACATGTTGCACCGACCGTAAAAAAATTAGGATAAGGGCAGGAGAATGATGATGAGTGTGATATAGATTCACGTGTAAAAGTGTTTGCACAGACCTATTAACTGATTTACATGAACTCGCCGTAATTAAACTAGCAGTCGTGGCCGCTCTGCGTGCGGGACGGCTTACGGAGTCTATTTCTTATTCATACCCTATGCGCAACATTTCATTTGGGATAAGCCATATTAACGGAAATTAAGAAGGTTCTCAGAGTGCTTTTCTGAAATAAGATGAGAGTTGGACTTGTATAATAAATTGCATTTAATTACAGATAGGCGCGGTGTTGCCAGAGAGGGATCCAATATCGGCAACTTTGATTAAGAAAATATTAATTAATATTTCTGGGTAGAAGTTGATTTAATAATTACCTATACACAGACACTAAATATTTCGCCTTACCTATTCCCAACTATGTTGGGGTCAGCCGCCAGTCTAACCGGTTGCAGCTGAAAACCAGTATTTTACATGGAGCGACTGCTTATCTGACCTCTACAACCCAGTATGGGCAATACGGTACCCCTTGGTAAGACTGAATGTCAGGCTTCTGACGACCCGTAACGACTGTCAAAGATCCATGAATGACAGCCGTGACCAACGGCTTAACGTGCTTTTCGAGACATGAAGGGGTCTTGGTAAGTAAAGATGGTCACCCACCTAAGTACTAACCCCGGCACGCGTAGCTTAACCTGATGGTTCAACCCGTGCGACTGTTAACAATTAGCCACGAGCTCCTTTGTGTTTCCTGTTAACAGATATCCTATATTCCCCTTCCTTTTCATAAACTTATACTAAAACAAATGTTATTAATATTTTAAAACTAGACTTGTTAGCTTTTAAATAATGTAAATGTTATACTAAAATAATAACTTCCTTTACATAGAATTCAATTTTAAACTTCAGTAACTTCGAATATACAGAAAATCCAATATCAGATCGTACAAAATCACCAAAGATTAAACTCTTCTATTATTCTTCAAAATTCTCAGCCTCACATCCGCTCAGCTGACGTCGCTGAAGTAACGCGCCAACGAACAGGAAGGAATTTTAAAAAAAGGAACCCCAAGAGTTTCCCGCGTGTCATTGACAGATGCGTCCAAAATGGCCGCACGCGGTGTTGCCAGTATTAAATATTCAACGATTTATTGCGTGCTGTGTGTTTTAACAAATGGTGGGTGTGTATTGTGTTTTTAGTATAGAAATTAATTAACTTTCGAGTGTTATGTATGGTTGCTGGTTGAGGAGAATAGCTAATGCGGAAAATAGGTCAGTTCCGGTTCCCATGGGTGCCGTAAAATTTAGAACGAAGGTATTCTGACAGGTGAATAGATATTAGAAAGTTTCGTAATCCATCATTTTATAATATAATACTAGCTGACCCGGCGAAATTTGTTCCGCCTCACAGTTATTTTTCTTAAATAAACGTAGCCTTTTTTTTTTTTTTTAAGGCTGGGAAATCATCCAATGACTGCTCCCGCTCTGGGTGGAGCGGAAGGGAGTGTCAGACTCTTACTGACTAAAACCCATCCATGTTCCTTCCGTAGCCCTTTATGTTCCGGGGTAGCGGTAACCCTTTCGGACAATCCCGCTTACCCGGCAGGCTTGGCCCTGAGGGGCCCCTTCATATGCTGACATCTCTTTGAGGCGCGCGTGGAACATATACGCGCCTTACGGCACGGGTCTGGTGCTGATCGGACGGTGAGTCACCCATTACTCACCGTCTGCAGGCCCGCGCCTACGGTGGCCGGGAGTCGTCACGTGGCTCCCGACGCCCGGGGCGCCTCCTGCGGCGGCTGGGACGGGAGGACCTTTCTCTCTCCCATCCCGCCACCTCCTTCGCGAGCATGACTTTTTCGCAGAAGGAGGTGACTGCCTCCCACTCCCTCTCGCCCCGGACCATGGCTTGCACCAGGGCCGGGCGCGAGAGGTCGCCGCCGCCGATCGCCTCTACGAGGACACGGCGGTGCTCCGCCCAAGCGGGGCAGGTTTGCACCGTGTGCTCTACCGTGTCCTCTGGGCGATCCTCGCAGTGGTGACACCCGGGCGTTTCCTCCCGCCTGATGATGTGCAGGAACCTCCCGAAACATCCATGTCCGGTGAGGACCTGCGTCAGGCGGAAGGTGAGGGCGCCGTGACGCCTCTCAGCCAGTCCTCAAAGAGGGGCCTTACCGCCACTATCGTGGCGTGCCCAAAATAAACGTAGCCTAAGTTACTCCTTATTACATCAGTTACCTGCCAATAAAAGTCAACATCGGTCCAGCCATTTCAGAGATTAGCCGGAACAAACAGACAGACAAAAATTGAAAAAAATGTTATTTTGATGTATAAACCGTATTATATTCATATGCATGTAGTAAAAAAACGGTTATTTCAATAATACAGACACTCCAATTTTATTAATATGTATAGATTTACATACATATTTGGCACCTTTCTTTCCAGGTCTCTATACAATCATCTTTGGACACAAAGTTCTTATGTGTAGTGTTTTCTTTAAACATAAGTAGACATCCTGGTCTTTCTATAGCTGAAAGATTCGTGAATGGCCTTTCAGAATCTTTGAAAACAGCTGACTGCAATAAAAGTTTCTTTCTATCTCACGCTCTTTGAAAAACAAAATAACAACCGCGTAGAGGGCTCGTCTTATCAACAGAGCACAGGCCACACTGAAAACAATCCACACCTCCCCTCATTATTTTTAACCCTGGCAACTCTATTCAAATTCCATTTTTAATTTTTAAATCGACTAACAAACGACCACGTTGAGTCTTGTTTTCTTTTTAGTCGATTTTTTAATACAGCCTGTAGCGTCGTCGAGTTCTGTCGCTATTCAGTTGCTCTTAATTAGTGTTTGTAGAGTAATTAATTCGTTATGACATCATTCCTCGTGTGTAAGGGAATTCAGGGTACGGTTGCAATGTGCTGGTAGAGTTGTAATCATATTAAGAGTTGAATGGGGAAGATATTATGTGTCATACATCATCCCATTATTAACTTGTAACAGAATCTTTTACAGACGCGAGCACATCAAGCTATCCTAAACTGTCAAATTTTCCCAATTGAAAATGAACCTTAAAATTTTGTAATAAAGTTGAAAACCTATCAAATAAATTTGACAGATTACGGCATTTTTGACGTTAAACGGTTGAACGAATTTGGATGTAATTTCGTATCTACCATGACTTAGGTTTGGACATAGGATACTTTTTGTCCTCAGTGTCTGTGGGATCATTTCAGAACACCACGCGGACTTAGCAGAGGGTAAAAATAGCTAGTCACAAAATACAAAATATTCTTTAAAATAATTACTTAAGTACCACGGAATATACTAAGAAAACGGACTAAATTAATTAAGATAGCAATTACAAAATAATTGCGACTTCTACTCTGTAAATATTAAGTTAATGTAACCTGGAGTATAATAAATATCAATTAATTTCTTAATTAAAGTACTTGTAAGCATGCTGGGTTTATTTATAAATTACGTAATAATGATATTTAGGCTCGTTGGCCAAGTACTAACAGCCGCACAGGTCGATCTATCAGGTTCAGCTACGCTTGCCGGGGTTGGCCGTAGATGGGTGACCATCTTGACTTAGGGAGACTCTTCCGTGCCTCGGAAAGTACGTTAAGCCGTTGGTCCCGGCTGTCATTTGTGCATCTTTGACAGTCGTTACGGGTCGTCAGAAACCCGAAAATCTGACGGCCAGTCTTACCAAAGGTATCATATTGCCCAGTTACTGGGTTGTGCAGATCAGGTAGGCAGTCGCTCCATGTGAAATACTGGTATTCAGCTGCATCCGGTTAGAAAGGAAGCCGACCCCAACATTTTTGGGAAAAGGCTAGGCAGATGATGATGATGTAATAATGATATTTAAAATTGCCTCGTTGGTGTAGTGGTCACGAGCGCGATGGCCGATGCCGAGAGGCCCTGCATTCGATTTACAGGTCGGGCAAAGTGACAGCCATAGATAATGTTTATAGAAAGTAGGGAATTAGTCATCAAGTTCTACTTAACTGTCAAATTTCTCCAAATGATTTTAAACCATAAGCAGTTAATTTTTAAGTTCAAAATCGATTGGGAAAATTTGGCAGTTTGTGGTTATCTTGATTTGCTGGCGACTGTACAATATGCCTGCTGACACTAGAACTTATAACCATCAAAATTATTGGAAGCATGGAATTAGTATGTACCTAAGCTTGGTAGGATCGTATTTTCTGGAATCAAACCATTTTAAGGAGCTTTTCTCCTAACCTTAGCAGAAATTGACATCAATAAGGTCTTACTTTTATAAAAACCTTTTTACACCGTCAGCTTTACAGAGAAATGAACTCAAGGGAGAGGTCACTTGAACTAACAAACTTCTAATTAATTCTAATGAATTCTATTCAGTTTAGAAAAATATAAGGTAAAAGGATCCGACAGTATATAAAAAAAACCGACTGAGAAGATGGAAACTTTTGATCCTACCTGAATACAAGCTGGCAAATAAATTGACTGAAATAATACATTATAAGACACGTTTACACTGAGCAACTAAAGTTGCGAGTTGCGGCAACTATTGCTTGTTACGCGGAAAAGATTTACTGTTACCTAATATGGTCTGCTTAGCCAGCTTTGGAATTATTTTGGTTATCTTTATACTATGTCTAAGCAGGCGTTTTTTAATTGATGGGTAGAGGATAGTGTCTACTAATGCGCACATCAACAAAAATCAATGAACACTTCAGTAGTTTAAATCATAATCAAGAAGTTAACTCTTAATAAATATCTGAATATACTAAATTCCGCTATTGCGTGAAATACTGAAAAGCAATATATCTAATAACTTCGCAATCATTCAGATGACATGTAAAAGTAACATTTGTCAATCAAGTGTGATTACTGATCAACAAAAAGTCAATAAATCACGAAGTTGCCGGCAACAGTACACGCTACAAAAAAGTTGCCGACTAAGCATACAGCCTAAATTCCTGACACTACCTCAATTATCTTAATTAAAGCTTTTTTTCTATTACAACGTTTCTTTCTTTTACGAAGGTTCCTTTGTTTCGCAATTAGCTACGAACTGTTAATGAAATTAGATACTTTTTACTGTCTTGTGTAGTAGACGGTAAAATGCCAGAAAGCAGATCATTAAGGTTTAGAATTTAATTTAATCATCTATTATATTTTAATAAAAATGAAAATGCTGTTCGTTGGAAAGCGCATCCCTTGAGGGATGCCAGACCGATTTTGATATTTTTTTATTTTAAAGTGTTTTTAATAGTCTGAATCGGGCTTTTAGTGAAAAAAAAAAGATTAAAAGAAAAATTATAATATGAATTATTGATTACCTGAGATACAGGTTTATTCCTAGTTCAGGTAGAACCCAATTTTTATATTCTTCTAGTTTAAGGCACTATTTGAAAACATTTATACTAATCAATTTTCAATAAACGATTTCAATTGAAATTCGGAGGAAGACATCGTGAGGAAACCAGCATGTCTGAGAGATATTGTCTCAACAGCATGTGAAGCTAAGTCAGAGACACATGGGCAGCATGGAAACTCTAGACACCAGGTTAGTCACTAACCACACGAAAAGAAGAAGAATTAAAATTGAAATTGGACATTGGTGCGGGCAACGGTAACCGCAACTGGTATGAAAATAAAAAATACTGTTTTCTCACGGAAAATAACGTTCAAAGCATTTCTTTAGTATAAAGGTAATACAATAAACACGAAAATACGTTTAAAAATACATACTAATCTTATCTATCCCTCTAAAACTGTAGCAAAACGCAAAAAAAAACATAATAATCATATCTATGCCCCCAAAATTTTACTGTAGAAAAAATAAAAATCTTTCGATGGAAACAAAACAAGTATTCAAAATTCAGTATGTTATCTTTCCGACACTTAAAATTTTTGGGTACGTTAGGATATTATTTTGACTAATGTCCTTTGGAGTAACAAAGGGTTAGAATCAAAGGTTTTTGTTTTAGAGCAGTTATTATGGCTGGAAAAGGGGTGTCCATTGTGTTGTCCATTTGTCGTGTGTCTGCCTTAGGCTAAGGTCAAAGGTTACAATTTAAACTATCTGTCACGTTGTTGTATGTCATAATTGTGACAGAGAAATTCCTGCACCCAAAACGATGAAGGAAAACTTCGTGGGGCTTGTCCTAAAACCGATAATTCGAGGACATGTGACATCCGCCAACACGCACTGGGCCCGCGTGGTGGATTATGGGCCACTCCCACTCTTAGAGACCCTGTGTTCTAGCAGTGGGAACATTATATGCTTCTTCTTGTTCGTGTGGTTAGTAACTAACCTGGTGTCAGAGTTTCAATGCTGCCCATGGGCCTCTGACTTAGCATCACACGCTGTTAAGAAATATCTCTCAGGCATGCCGGTTTCACGCGGGGTTACGACAGTCGTTGAGAGGATCCGGCAGTTGGGTCTCGAGGTGGCACTGCACAAATCCGAGGCCATGTCCTTTCATGGGCCTCGGAATAGGCCACCATCGGGATCCCAACTTACGGTAGGAGGGGTTCACATCGGCGTCGAGACCACGATGCAATACCTGGGTCTGGTCCTCGACAGCCGATGGAATTTCGTGGAGCATTTCCGACGTTTGGCCCCCAAGCTGGAACGGACTGGGGCCGCCTTCAAGCGGCTCTTGCCCAATCTGAGGGGGCCAAACGCCTTCTGCCGGAGGCTTTACGCGGGAGTCGTGCGGTCCATGGCCCTATACGGGGCCCCGGTGTGGGCGCGTTCATTGCGGCGACGAGCCGCTCACTATCTGAACGCGCCCCAAAAGGTGGTAGCCATTCGGCTAATCCGGGGGTACCGCACGATCTCGGGCGAGGCGGCAAGCCTCCTTGCCGGACTGCCGCCGTGGGATCTGGAGGCGATAGTCCTCGCGCGCCTGTTCGAGTGGCGCGCGGAGGTACTAAGCCGGGGGGAAACTCCGTTTCCGCAGCAAATTGCGGCGGAGCGGACGGACCTCCGACGCGATCTCATGGCGGCCTGGAAGCAGCGACTGTCGCAACCCAGCGCAGGGCACGCCACGATAGTGGCGGTGAGGCCCCTCTTTGAGGAGTGGCTAGAGAGGCGTCACGGCGCCCTCACCTACCGCCTGACGCAGGTCCTCACCGGACATGGATGTTTCGGGAGGTTCCTGCACATCATCAGGCGGGAGGAAACGCCCGGGTGTCACCACTGCGAGGATCGCCCAGAGGACACGGTAGAGCACACGGTGCAAACCTGCCCCGCATGGGCGGAGCACCGCCGTGTCCTCGTAGAGGCGATCGGCGGCGGCGACCTCTCGCGCCCGGCCCTGGTGCAAGCCATGGTCCGGGGCGAGAGGGAGTGGGAGGCAGTCACCTCCTTCTGCGAAAAAGTCATGCTCGCGAAGGAGGTGGCGGGATGGGAGAGAGAAAGGTCCTCCCGTCCCAGCCGCCGCAGGAGGCGCCCCGGGCGTCGGGAGCCACGTGACGACTCCCGGCCACCGTAGGCGCGGGCCTGCAGACGGTGAGTAATGGGTGACTCACCGTCCGATCATCACCAGACCCGTGCCGTACGGCGCGTATATGTTCCACGCGCGCCTCAAAGAGATGTCAGCATATGAAGGGGCCCCTCAGGGCCAAGCCTGCCGGGTAAGCGGGATTGTCCGAAAGGGTTACCGCTACCCCGGAACATAAAGGGCTACGGAGGGAGCATGGATGGGTTTTAGTCAGTAAGAGTCTGACACTCCCTTCCGCTCCACCCAGAGCGGGAGCAGTCATTGGATGATTTCCCAGCCTTAAAAAAAAAAAAAAAAAAAAAGGGCCAAGCCTGCCGGGTAAGCGGGATTGTCCGAAAGGGTTTCCGCTACCCTGGAACATAAAGGGCTAAGGTAGGAACACGGATGGGTTTTAGTCTGTAAGAGTCTGACACTCTCCCTTCGGCTCCACTTAGAGCGGGAGGAGAAATTTGATGATACCCATCCTTAAAAAAAAGGACGAAGGTATCTGTCAATAGCCAATTCCTTGCCAAATTCGGGGCCGACTTAATTAAGATTGGGATCGCTGAGAGGAAGAACCTCAAACTCAAACTCACAAACCAAATTACAGGCACTTTTGAATTGTTAAGGGGTCGGTCAGTCAGAGAGATGAAGCTAGTTGCCCATTCCAAAGCAGTAGGTAACCCAATGGCACTTTCTCTGACAAGAGGAACCAAAACAGGACCTAGCTAAGCAGACGACCAAGCGACCTCTAGATCAACGGGACAGTTAAAAAATCAACGCTAATCGCTTTCCAATGATTTAATCCTTAAATAAACCCGCAAATAGCCTATTACACATAATTACTCATCAAAATTAGGCCGAAATCGCTAATTAACAAAACACAGCGTTTGTCAAACAATAATCGTTTTCATAATTAGTCGATTTATGCAAATCATTGAACCGTCCCCTCACTAGTGCACCACAGAGTATAGAGTACAAAATAAAATGCGGGAAATGAATTTTCTAGTTTGTAACCGTCATTTATCATAGCTGCGCGTGTTCGTAAGGGTTGCCACTTGAGAAATTGCGAAATAGGATAGAAAAAATAATGAGGTTAGTTTTTGAGTTTACTCTGGTGGTCTGTTTTTTGTTTCTTATTTCTTTATGCATGAACTTAATATTCAAAAAACCGGCCGCAAGTCGGACTCGCATTCGACGGGTTCCGTACCATACATACATATTTATTTTAACTTTATATATTTTTAATATTTGTTGTTACAGTAGGACACCCTCAGAAAAAATGTGAAGTGTCTACCTATTACGGTTTACAAGATACAGCCCTGTGACAGACGGATGGGCGAACTCCAGTGGTGTTGGCTGTACGTTGTTTGTGTGTCAGTCAGTCATTAAAGTAACTTTTTTACAGGATTTTCAGGTGCAGACTCCAGCACATCAAGTTATTCCAAACTGTAAAATATTCCCAATTGAACGTGAACCTTACTCCTTTGTAACAAAGTTCAAAATTTGACAGATTGGATGTGCTGGCCTCAGTACATATTAGTATTGTATTATAAATAGCCGTTTAGCTATTATCGATGCTTTTTATGAGACTTCTTCAACGAGCTGGAAATAAAACCTCATAAAAATCAACCAGGCGATGATATTAAGATGAAAGTGCTAAAGAAAATAAAAATAATAGTGGTGGTATGCAAAAAATAGTAGTGGCCCATATTTTAAATGTTTTTATAAAATATTTAAAAATGTACTAAAAAGAAATGAAAGAAATCACTACATAGTATAAAACAAAGTCGCTATTTTTGTCTGTTTGTTTGTCTGTATGCTTAAATCTTTAAAACTACGCAACGGATTTTGATGCGGTTTTTTTTAATAGATAGAGTGATTCAAGAGGAAGGTTTATATGTATAATTTGTCGACATATTTTGCGGGCGAAGCCGCGGGCGGAAGCTAGTGTATAATAAATTAATAATCAAAGGGTATCAAAAATTATTAACTATATTCTTTTTTTTAAACATTTTCTTCGTGCCGGCCCTAGGGTTCCCTCAAATGGACGGAGTCTGTCCCGTTCCTAATTACTTGAGAACTTTGTTCTTACACAGTTTATACTCCTACCTTCCGCTTTACAGGGCAAGTCGGGTGTAAAACGTGGCTTGAGCTTGTTTAATGGCTATTCAATGGTGCTATTACTCGACATTTTTGATAAAAAATTCAGTAGTTTTTTTCTTTTGAACGTCAGTACGAATTTTAAAAAAGGAAGACTTTTTATTTAAATGGTCAACTATAAAATGTTTTAGGGGTGTCAATTACTAAAGTAATAGGAAAGAAATTACTAAAGGTACGAAATGTTTTGCAAATTTTTTATATTTGCAAAACATTTCCTATGGTAATTTTTTTAAATTGTTGTTGTTGTTGACGAAAATTGTTTTCTCTAAGTCATCATCATTCTCCTGCCCTTATCCCAATTTATTTGGAGTCGGCGCAACATGTGTGTGTGTGTGTGTTGTTTTCTCTAAGTATTTTTTAAAATAATATGATGAAACAAGAATACGTGACTAATATTTTTTTATTATCTGACTGTCCGAATAAAAATATTTTAGTTTTTTTTACCCCAGACATCGACACGACACATTTTGGGCTTACACAACTAAAAATCTCATTTAAAGAAAAAAATCTCATAAAACTTGAATTTCTGTATTTAAGCCTGCGTCAGAACCGCTTTTCACGGGCTAATAGAAATACATTTGAAGTTCGAAGCACATAGAGTTAAATTACCTGCTATACGTTCTTGTACAAAATTAACATGAAATTAATTAGCCTTTGAACTTACATTCAGGCTATTAATATGTAGTTACTGAACCTGCTAGACCGAATTTGAAGCTGTAATAACAATATAAGGCGTTGCTCATATCGTTTGATTGCGACTGTTGCCCTCGAAGGGGTAGGCAGGGATGTACAAAACATCTACAGTGTTTTAGGTTAAACAAGGGACATACTTTCAGGTTGTATAGTACTCATGGGAATCAACAACTTTGTCCATGGGACCAACTCGGAAATATGAATATTTTCATGATTTCAGGTTTAGTTTCATAGTCAACTAGCTTCCGCCCGCGGCTTCGCCCGCAAAATATGTCAATATATAAAGATTTAAGCATACAGACAAACAAACAGACAAAAATAGCGACTTTGTTTTATACTATATGTAGTGAAGTTATTCATTTTTATGAGTATAGTACTCTCTGAAACTATGTCCCTCGTTTAACCTAACACACTGTGACAGCGAACTTGGCTGGTACTTTGAAATTCCTATTGGCAATCGTAAAGGTCACTAATACAGTAATACCCGAGTTCTAACAGTATCTTTAAAAAAGGAGTATATCTTTAAAAAAAATACAGATAATCCGGTGTTTGGAGAATTTTGCTTAAGTATATTATAACTTTGTCGAATTAATAGGACCCTAACGAGTTTACGTGAAGGGTTCGAATACCAGACGATCTGTAGTGTTATCCTGTAAAAATCTCACTGTGACAATGTAGGTAAGTGAGTTTTAAGTGGACTGTCAATAGTATCAATCCCTAATAACTTATTAGTTTTGTTATTCTAGTTTTTGTTGATAAGTTTCATGTTTATAGACAGACACTAAGTGTCAGTGGTCCATCCATTGTCTATGGCCAGATACAGATTGTCAATCGTGGCTCTGAATACGAGCTTTTTTAGCCGGTTGCACGGGTGTATTTAGTTACTAAGCAATTTTTTTTTAGAAAAGTGCGTTTTGTTTGTCTGTGCAGAATAAACGTTTTTTCTTTCTATCTTCTAACAAATTACAGCTTACTTTTCACGCTCACTTTATATAAGTTTTGGTTTCGGAGATTTTTATAGATTTTCACGGATGTTTGCGGAGGCGCGCATCGATTGCTTCTACGTTACTCTGCGCAAGCGGTGCGCGTCAATGCTGAGCAGAGTGCGGGCTAGTCGCAACAGCGTTTTAAGCATGATAGCTGGTAGACTTGACTGTCTGTACATGAGTCGATGTATTAATGCTCACATGAGTATTGATACCTCGATTCGTGGGTCTGGCAGGGGGCGAGTAGATTAAGGTTTTTTTTTTTTACTAACACTAGGTATAAGTTTTTGTACTACTAATACACTGGATCCATGTTATCTGAAATAAACGTTTTAATAATAATAATAATAAAACTTTATTTGCTAAATGTAGGTTTACAAAAGTAGTATGATGTTATTATCAATATTATGGCCCATTTACATTCTACCATTTATGTGGTGTGCAAATATTAAATTCAGAATACCTACGTTACAAAAATTGACTGATTATATAAATTAATTGCAAATATTATATTATTATTATTATAGAGTCTTCTGACGGTCCTGGAAAAATTTAACCGTGTAAATGAAGTGAGCTAGAATCAGGTTGAATGACATCTCACTTCACCTAAGTGAGCTAGAATCAGGTTGAATGACATCTCACTTCACCTAAGTGAGCTAGAATCAGGTTGAATGACATCTCACTTCACCTAAGTGAGCTAGAATCAGGTTGAATGACATCTCACTTCACCTAAGTGAGCTAGAATCAGGTTGAATGACATCTCACTTCACCTAAGTGAGCTAGAATCAGGTTGAATGACATCTCACTTCACCTAAGTGAGCTAGAATCAGGTTGAATGACATCTCACTTCACCTAAGTTTTCACGGTAAGATTTTTACAAGCTATCGTAAGAAAACAAAGAAATACATAATTAATTAGAAACAAAACAAAACATCCCCTAATCTTAAGTAAAAGGGTGAATTAATTATTCTGTCCAAAGCACTTAGAAAGGGTCAGCTCCATACATTATGCAAAGCCAAGAAACCAAAACTGGCCTAACCTCAAAATGCGCAGAGCATAAAGATAACGATCAACCTTACGTGAAAAAAAGAGGTTGTAATTACATAAGCTTGTTACACACGAGACAATAGTGCGGAACGACACCGTCTAGCAAAGCAACTTACCATAGACAATCACTTTCCATGTCGCGTCAGTTTTTATTTTACCACCGAACGTGGGAAGTTTTATTGTTATAGCAACACTGTTTATTGGCGGGAATGGAAATTGTTGTTGGTATTTAGTTAGCGTTTTTAATTTAATGTGTGAAATTTGTTGAGGTAGGCTTTTAAATGTGTACGTATCAGAGAGCCTAGATAAGTGTCAATCGCTCCGTGTCGATTCTATTTCAAAAATTGTTGATCGGACAATTCGTTATCTCAGCGATTCGGATTGTCAAGAACGCCACTCGTCAACGCATTTGTATGGGAATATTGATCGAGTTTCGTAACATGATTTGACATTGTCACTTCACGACACTTAACAATCGAAAACGATTCATCACGTGGGATTTCGAAAGCGTATGCCAATTCCATACATTTCGTATTTGTCTAGGCCCCCAGAAATGATTAGACATTCGAGAGCATGGAAATTGGGATGAGAAACTACTGATTTAAGGCTGATAATAAGAATTGATGGTCCAAATCCTAAAACTCTTACCCGACCTTGGGATTGAACCCAGGAAGGACTACATGTAACGTACTTACTCAACACTTACGCACTTAAAAACCATCTGTGTGAGAATAAAAGGTCATTGCTCTCATTCTTCAAAAGTACAAAAAACCTAGCAACATTCACCGTCAATACATTTCACTTCATTCAAAGCTTTGAAAAAAGAACCTCCCGCTGCCAACATACAAACGCCAATTTTTTTTTCGGCAACTTTTATTTTTTAACAAAAAAATAACAATAATTTAACCTGTTGCTCACGAGTAGGCCTTTAATGTACAAACTTTTTAGGGTCCCGTATGACTCGGGGGAGTATAATTCCATAATGCCAGCATGATTTATTTCATAAGTATTGTTTTATTTCAGTGTTGCTTGTTAAGATAAACATGGTACAGAGTTGTAAAAACGTCGTACGGTTGGTAGAACGGTGTTTTTTGGGAGATCCCTGGTGTTATTTCTACATAGTATAAAACAAAGTCACTAACCGCCTTTTTTGAAGTACGCAATGAATATTAATGCGGTATTCATCAATAGATAGTTATTCAAGAGGAAGGTTTATACGTATAGTTTAACTAGCTTTCGCCCGTGCGATATTATCTACGTTGCACCCGTGCAAATCCGGGGCGGGTCGCTAATCTATACTAATATTATAAAAAGGTAACATTTGTGAGTTTGTAGGGGGTAATCTCAGGATCTACTGAACCGATTTTGAAAATTCTTTCGCTAACGGGAAGCTACATTAACCTTGTTACAGGCTATAATAAAAAAATATACGCGCCCGAAATCGCGTGCGAAGCACTACTCATTAATATAATAAACCTGAAGAGAATGTTTGAGCGTGCAAATCTCGGGCACTAGCCGATAAAAAATTCTTACTGCATTTGATAGCCTAATTTTGAGAAAGGTTAACATCACGCTACTCTAAGGAGACGAGCAGAAAGAACGCTAAGCGAATATAAAGTATGGCCGTGGCGGAGGCATTGTAACGCGACGTAGTGGTCGAAGGTGCCTGAGAACCAGAATATACAAGGAAGTTTTTATAAAAATATGGTTGTTATTTTAGTGGATTCGTGGATCATTGACAGTCGTTACGCCTAGTTGAAGCCCGAAAGTCTGACAACCAGTCTTACCAAAAGCTATCGTATTACCCAGTTACTGAATGGGTTGTGGAGGTCAGATAGGCAGTCGCTCTATGTAAAATATTGGTATTCAGCTGCATCCGGTTAGACTGGAGACCGATCCTAACATAGTTGGGAAAAGCTAGGCAGATTGATTGTGGTTGCTATTTTAGTATATCGTGATGTCGCAAGGCTTCCGCCTTCCACTCGTTGCTAGTTGTGTATAATGTGAAAATTGGCGCCGGGGCGCGTGCGTGTTCCACGCGCGCCTCAAAAATGTCAGCATGTGAAGGGGCCCGTTAAGGCCGAAGCCTGCCGGGTAAGCGGGATTGTCCGAAAGGGTTACCGCTACCCCGGAACATAAAGGGCTACGGAAGGAACATGGATGGGTTTTAGACCGTAAAACTCTGACACTCCCTTCCGCTCCACCCAGAGCGGGATAAGTCATTTGATGATTTGCCATCCCAAAAAAAAAAAGCATATGCACGGTAGATGTGCAGGGCAAGTCAAGGTGACGGTTGGCAGTTGGTGCGCACATGGTCCATAAACGTATGACTACATTGCATGATCTAATATTGACCTCTCCTCGCACTATTTGTATTAAATGTTTAATTTTGACGAGGACATTTTATTTTGGTGTCTATTGTTATCTTAGTATTCTATATTTCTGCGTTTATTTTCAAACGATCTGCCTAGTGTTTTCATAACATGTTGGGGTCAGCTTCCAGTCTAACCGGATGCCGCTGAATGCTAGTATATTCCCTAGAGCGAATATTTGTCTGACCTCCACAACCCAGCTACTGTCTAACACGATACCTTCGATAAGAATGGTTGTCAAAGCTTCTTCCCGTAAAGACTTTCAACAAATTATCTTGCTTTTCGAAGCAAGGATTTCTAGATATGTAATGTATGGTCACCCATCCATGAACAAACCGCGGCAAGCGTAGCTAAATTTTAGATAGACCTGCGCGGTTGTTTTCGTTACCCCACCCATGAAGCGTTTAGTTTCATACATTGAACAGTAATTGCCATTTTCGACAGGTCAAGCCTCTAATCAAACGTTGACGTCACACTGGTTATTTGGCTAACAGAAATCACCTGCTAATACTGTCACACCTAGGCAATTCTGCTATCCCATTCCTAATTTATTGGCCGTCGGCGCAACATGTCTCTTTCTTCCATACATTTGTCTATTGCTCATCATGTCGGTAGTCACTCCCTTTCCAGGCTCATCAACTTTTCACACAGTCCATCCATCCAGTTTTAGGGCCAACCCTTCTCGTATAGCAATCCACATTCATACTAAAAACTTTCCTGATGACATTTCTTCATTCCTCCGCATAACATGCCCATACCATGACAACCGATTCCCACACAACTTTTTAGCCACCGTGGTCAGACTTCCCCTTATAGCAGGGGTTCCAAAACTTATTTTGTCTACTTTGAGAATAAATTATATTTTAGCGCTCCCATTGTTACAATTACTTACTTAAAAACCACTATCTAGATGAAATTACAAATCGCCCCTTAAGCTTCTACACAACACCCCCATTTTTTGTGGGTCTATTACTACCCCCCTGTAGGCCTGCAGCGCCCACAAGGCACAGTGGAACGAATGTATGGGAGCGGTTGGACGTAGACATGTCCGAAAAAAAAGAGTAAAATTATGCCAAACTAATGATGCCATCTTATTCGATTACTTAATGCCTTCATAACTTGTGGTGATGAATTTCTTCATAACTCCCA
The DNA here is from genome assembly GCA_951799385.1 of Hyppa rectilinea. Lineage (NCBI taxonomy): Eukaryota > Metazoa > Arthropoda > Insecta > Lepidoptera > Noctuidae > Hyppa > Hyppa rectilinea. The sequence goes on along the minus strand of OX637329.1, from coordinate 9,036,989 downwards.
TATTTCGGGCGTAATTTGAGAAAATGTGAAATTTTACTATGAAAATGAGTGTATCGAGCTCTCTCCCTCCTGATTCCGGGCTTGTTTCAAGTAGCGGTCTCTAATATCATAATGCTAATACTAAGAGCTATATTTAATACTAAGACACATAGTGCGCCAAATGTGCACTTTCTGGGATAAAGAGTGATGTTTATTTTATAACACAATTTTTTTATTTTTTGTTTATTTTGTTGATTAAAACCGTTTTTCTAAAGGTTTACCTTATTACAATAACATTTCTGAGCAGCCAATTAGAGAAGATATAAGCTAATTAGGATATATAATTAGGGACTTAAGGTTTACATATAAAACTGATGCACTAATGATTACTGATAAGAACATTGCTATTATTTAATTACTAAATGGCTCTTAATACACTAATTTAGCATGCATCATTTACTAATTATCACAATAACTAATTACCTTGCAATATTTAACAAAGGATACCTGGGATACCTGGATTTTATATAAATAGGTCACTATTAGTAAATGATTTAGCGGACATCGATTCTGAATTTGAATTAATTGATGATGATGATGATGACGAAGATAATTAAATGATGTTATTGTTTTAAAATGTGTAACTTAGTAAATTAGAGCTTACATCTTAATTATTTATTGTACTTTTAATGAAACTAGGTAATTTATTATCAACTTACTTAAAAGTCATACTCTCATCAGTTCTTGTGAATATTTTTGTTAATATATATTTCTGTATATATATAATATATTTATAGACCTCTTAATAAGTCTGTCTGCGGTTTAAAGTAAATACAAATGGGGAAAAAACGTTTTTTTTTTTAAATTTTCATTTCCTTTTATCCCAGAAAGTGCACATTTGGCGCACTATGTGTCTTAGTATTAAATATAGCTCTTAGTAATAGCATTACGATATTAGAGACCGCTACTTGAAACAAGCCCGGAATCAGGAGGGAGAGAGCTCGATACACTCATTTTCATAGTAAAATTTCACATTTTCTCAAATTACTCCCGAAATATGGGAGTTATGAAGAAATTCATCACCACAATTTATGAAGGCATTAAGTAATCGAATAAGATGGCATCATTAGTTTGTCATAATTTTACTCTTATTTTTCGGACATGTCTACGTCCAACCGCTCCCATACATTCGTTCCACTGTGCAAGGGGGCGTTATCACCCACTTTAGGAAAGGCTGTTTTATAGGCTTTTTTTTTTGAGGATGAGAAATCATCAAATAACTCCTCCCGCTCTGGGTGGAGCAGAAGGGAGCGTCAGAGCGTCTTTTACTGACTAAAACCCATCCATGTTCCTTCCTTAGCCCTTTATGTTTCGGGGTAGCGGTAACCCTTTCGGACAATCCCGCTTATGCCTTAGAGGCTAATGGCTCATTTCTTAGTCTATCCTAAAATCTATACCAATATTAGCTCACTAGAGTTGCTATTCAAAGACACAGCAGAATCGATTAGGTTTAATCAAAACGCGCAAAGGCATAACCGTTCAATGTTTCATGCCTCTATTCCAATCACGTTGTGTTATTTGTCAATTGGCACTGAATGGCAACAACGCGTAATGCGACATGCATTATATTAACTGGAATTATTTTTGGAAATTGCTTTATACAATCGACTTTTCGGTAGTCGGTGTCTATGGTTTTGTAGTTTCGTTGTTTTTGGAAAAAGATGTTATTGTGTTGTGGCACCTACTGCACAGAAACATTGAATATCTGCCAAATAAATAACGGTGATGCACAAAGACTAAGTGGAAAAAATAAGTATTATTGAAGCTAATTCAAAAACTGCCCAAGCTAAGTTAGTAATATTCATATCAACCACTGCGATAGCTTCCGGACTAATGAAAAATGGATCGGTTCACAATATTGACAGACGAATTGAGAACCTCTTCCTCTTATAAGAAATCAGTTAAAAACAAAATCCGAAATCAAGCGGACAAAATATCGGCCAAAACTGCAAATGATAAATTGGTTCGGGCTTATACAAGTTTCCGGGGAATAAAGTAACTCAAATACATACTAAATCCTTGAAAACATAACAGTGCCAAACATTTCAAATTCAAAACATCATTTGCCAATCTAATTAAAGTACAAATTAATTAATTACTTAAGAATATAAAGCTAATATACATTTTACAACGATAAAATTCAAAACCAAACCTACAGACCCAATTAAAAACCCGCTTCCCGCGCTTCACGCCATTTTTTTGTTCCTTTTTCAAACGTACCTTTTTTTACTGACGCCCGGTAGCCGTAGATAAGGAGAGGGAAGAAATATATACTTTTTTTCTTTACTAATGTGGTTGAAGCAAAGACTTTTTGTTGTTATGAGAGCAAATGTCTGTGTTATGTCATTTAGACGTCTCATGGTTTGTCTTTGGCTCCCAGACGAATTGTGGGGAATGACCTTAGAGCATTTAAGGAATGACAGAAGTATTTAGGTTATTTGAAAGAAGAACAGAACTTAGTGTGTTCGTCTTTTGTTTCTTTATTGGTTCTCAGTTTTCGTTATAAAAGAGATATCTTCCAGTACATTTAGCAGTCACATACGTGACAAGCAAACGCATGCCCTGGTGCGCCAACGATACAAATATGTGACAATGCGGTACACTATAACACGAAATAAACAATTAAATCATTACTTTTGTGTGTTTATTTAGATATCTTAAAAATTGAAGCTCTCGTACGTATTTAATGACATACAACAAATTAAAAGACACCATGGATATTGGTAAATTCATGATAACAAGAAGAGATAAATTTGTAGCTTGGCGTGGAGGGCAGGCGCGTGTGTTTATGCTCGTGGCGTTCAAAAGGTTAGGGACAGGAAGAATGTATTGATTGACATCAGAACATGATAAGTACATCTAAACCGCTTTCAAGATCATATCACATTCATCATCAATATTGGCAATATTGCACAAGAATCAGACTCGCGGTTTGGAAGTGCTGATCGTGACATTTTGAATTTTGGTGGCTGCGGCCATACGTGTGCCTCGAATCCATACAAAAAGCATATGAACTTCTGGTCGCTAGTCTATCAGTGGCTATGGGTAGTTGCTTGTGTACGCCAAGCCTCCATTTCCACAATTTATTGTTTATGATAAAATTCAGATCGAGTCTGAGTATGATAAAAGTCTGAAAAGGGTAGAACGTACAGATGAATATTTTCTATTATTCTCATCTCAGTAAGAACGATAAAAAAAGACTTTTTGCACCTTTGGTCTAGTTGGCGTAAGTACTATTTTTGAGTCCTAGGTTCGATTTCCAGTTCGGGCAGTGTTATTGTTTTTTTTTTCATCTGGAATTTCTCAGTAACAGCCTGGAGTCAGGAGTGTGAGGCTCGCATCCTATTACATGGGACTTAGGCATCACTGGCGAAACGTGAGGGTGCTATAGGTACACCTCTGCCTGCAGTGATAGCCTAGTGGTGTGACCGTCGGACTGCAAAGTCAAAGGTCTCGAGTTCGAACCCAAGGCACGCACCTCTGATTTAACGGATTCATGTGCGTATTATATAATTATCACTTACTTAAAAATCGGTGAAGGAAAACATCGTGAGGAAACCGGCATACCTGACAGATATTTCTCAACAGCATGTGATGCTAAGTCAGAGGCCCATGGGCAGCATAAAAACTCTGACAACAGGTTAGTCACTAACCACACGAAAAGAAGACCTCTGCCTAGCCCTTCGAGGATCATAGGCGTGATGTTGTTCTTATTTGCAATGAAAAAATACTTTCTATTATTCTAGTACACACGCACGTCAAGCTATCCCAATCTGTCAAATTTTCCCAACTGAAAATGAACCTTAGGCATTTGTAATAAAGTCGAAAATGTATCAAAGAAATTTGACAGATTGGGGTAACTTGATGTGCTGGCCTAACAAACGGTTATTTTCTATCATTCTCGCTAGAAATTGTAGAGACATTTTGACGTAAAAACGATTATTTTATGACACGTTGTTATTGATATTTAAGCAATGGGATATGTCTTGGATTCATTGGAGTGTGGGAGTGGTTTGTATGTGTACAGACGACAAGCATCCTAATCTATTTATTATCTAGCTTCTGCCAGCGGCTTCGCTCGCGTTTATGTCGGAAATTACCCCAAGGGAACGTACTATCGGGATATAAAGTATCCTATGTGTTAATCCAGGTCATAAACTTAAGCGGGATTGTCCGAAAGGGTTACCGCTACCTCGGAACATAAAGGGCTACGGAAGGAACATGGATGGGTTTTAGTCAGTAAGAGTCTGACACTCCCTTCCGCTCCACCCAGAGCGGGAGAAGTAATAGGATGATTTCCCAGCCTTATAAAAAAAAAGGTCATAAACTATCTCTGTGCCAAATTTAATCCAGATCCGTTAAGCCGTTTGAGCGTAAAGAAATGACAAACATACAAATACACACACACACTTCCTGATCCAATCAAATCAAATCTACTTGCGTAACACAATCTCAATGATTTGGTGCTATGTAGGTGTCATTCTAGCTGTCATTCATGACAGGGATTGACACTATTGACGGCTTATTGGACGACTCGCACGAATTTAACTCGCACGAAACGTGCGAATCGACTACTTTAAAAAATATCATTTTTTCTGTAGTCGATTCGCACACATTTTATTTATTGGCGTGCGAATCGACTCCGTCACAAAAATGTAGTAGGCTATTCGCACACATTTCATTTTAAGGAATAAAAAAATTAAAGTACAGTCGTATTCAGCCATCACTGAAATAAAACTAAAAAATAATCGAAGTTTAAATAACAGATATTTACTTGAAAGTAAGAAAGATCTGTATTAAATAAGTAATAATTATTACTTAAAACGTGGCATATCTACATGTTTTTTTTTTATTTTTTTTTTTTTTATTTTTAATTTTAATACAGACATTTTTTATTATAGATTGTGTTTTCATTATCTATCTATTACGAGTAAAACACATTTGACCTTACCACTTCTGTACTCAAGTGTACTTTATCTTAACTGCATTTCATAAAAAACATTACGTGTGCGAATAGCCTACTACATATTTGTGAAGGTGTCGATTCGCACGCCATTAAATGAACTTCGTGCGAATCGACTACATATTTTTTAAAGTAGTCGATTCGCACGTTTCGTGCGAGTTAAATTCGTGCGAGTCGTCCAATAAGCCCTGTTGACAGCTCATGTCACTTAAGTGTTCACGGTGAAATATTTTGCAAAATATACCATCTACGCTAATACTGCTTTCCGATAGGAGAATTAGGGATTCATGCGCACAGAACCTTCATATTTCTTCTTTGTACATTTATAATTTATTGATACTGCCTGCCTATCTCAATCTGACCTCCACAACCCATTAACTGGGTAGCACGATACCCCTTGGTAGGACTGGCTGTTAGACTTTCGGGCTTCTGACTACTCGTAACGACTGTCAAAGATCCAAGAATGACAGCCGGGAGCAACTGCTTATAGTGCTTTCCGAGGCAGGGAGGAGTCTTGGTATCTAAAGAGTGTCACCCATCCACAGACCAACCCCGGCAAGCGAAGCTTAACCTGAAGGATCAATTCGTGCGGCTGTTATTACTTAGCCACGAATTTAGTTATTGATACGTAACCTAAGAAATACCTTTTCAGGATCACGAAGGTCAAATGTCACCTGTTCATGAATAAAACCCAATAAGAATAGGTAATGACATGATTACATAAATTCTGTAAGAAAAGTTTTCTTGTATCTATGAAGGTACGGGCGCCAGCGCAAGTAATACCAAATGGTCTAATTTTGCCAAATGATTTTAAACCTTAAAACGTTAGAAATTAAGTTCAAAATAGCAAACAAGCAAGCAGTATTATAGCAAGTCCAGTAAAACAAAACGATGTAAATGTGGCGTATTCGAAAATTATTAGTAAATGTTACTTGCATAAGGTCTACATTTCATTAACAAGTTTCACAGTGAAGGCGGTGAAGAAAAACTCAAAGCATTAATTTTAATTGAATATTTTAGAGACACTTGAATTGTGAAAGAGTCCGACAAACAGAAACATGATGTAAGTTGCCCATTCTAAAGCGTAGTAGGTTCCTATGGAGATGAACGGGCAAGAAACTCCATGGACACTTAAAATAATAGCTTGAGTGAACTACAAATGCACCTTTCTAATCATCTTCCGAAAAATCCATCCAACATTTCTTTGGTCCTCCCCAACTCCTATAGCCATCCACATTCATACTCAAAAGTTTCCACAGGCTCAACAAATTTTATACCTTGACCACGAAAAGAAAAAAAAAACAAATAGAACTTTGACTTGACGGTTGACTTCGAAATTCAAATCACAGGCGAAAGCCACGCGCTTATTACCGCCCATAATACAATCTTCTAGCATCTTGTCCGGACAACATCCAAAACTGGTTTCCTCATTCCTGTCTGTAGTATTATTTTTAAATCTTCCTAGGACATCGCACCTCTCGCTCGGCGTATACCCGTCTCTTTCTCGCTAAGTATTCGTTGCTTAGAGACCGTATAAGTAGTTTATTGGCTTAAAAGTCCATTGGATTGAAATGGTTGTAAAGTGATCTTTACCATCTTTAAATAAATTATGTATTAAGATAGTAATTTTTTTTTGTAGATTGTTTTTGTTTTTCGCTAACTTCAAAAGCGATTTGAAGAATAAGGAAAATGTTGTCAGGAAAGTTGTGAGTTTGAATTTGGATGGCTATACAAGTAGAGGGAGACCAAAGAAACGATGGATGGATTTTGTGAAAGATGATATGGCTAGAAAGGGAGTGACTACCGAGATGACGACTAATAGAGAAGTATGGAAGAAAAAGACATGTTGCGACGACCCTAAATAAATTGGGATAAGGGAGGAGAAAGATGATATTATCTTATGGTACCTTCCTAGGTACCTAGGTAACAACTTATACGTTGTTATTTCCCCCTGGAAATAACAACGTATAAGTAAATACTTAGATACCTAATTAAATACAAATTCTACTTCATTTTTAAACCTAAACAAGGAGAAGGTTATGTATTCGATTGAAGCCTTTTTGGTAAAATCGGCCTAACGTGAGGACATCGATTATAGGAGATTTTTCGGATTGCAACACACAAGAACCGAAGACAAGTTATGAGAGAAACCTATGCCCAGCAGTGGGATAGCACAGGTTGATAAAAAACACGTACTAAAATTTCTTAACTTAACCCCTATAATTAATGTCGTATGAACGACAGTAAATATAACCGTACTAGATGCTCCCACGCGGTTTCATCCACTGCTCGGCTCCTATTGGTCGTAGCGTGATGTTACATAGCCTATAGCCTTCCTCGATAAATGGACTGTCCAACACAAAAAGAATTTTTCAATTCGGACCAGTAGTTCCAGAGATTAGCGCGTTCAAACAAACAAACTCCTATCAGCTTTATAATAGTAAAGTATAGATAAATCGTTGAGCTCTCATAAGCATACGGCCTCTAATAGGCGAACATCTAATGGGTTAAAAAAAACACTTATTTTAATAAAAGGTATAGGCACATCAAGTTACCCCAATCTGTCAAATATCTTTACTAGTTTTTCAACTTTGTTACAAAAGCATAAGGTTCATTTTCAATTGGGAATATTTGACAGTTTGGGATAGCTTGATGTGCTGGCGTCTGTAAATAAAATAATACAGTTATTTTAAGTATCTCGTTTCTTCAAGGAAGCTGTGGCGAGTCTACTCTTATACAAATTGTCTTTGGTTTCCTATTTGTAGCCATAGATAAACCGGATGTACCGTATCGGAATGAGTGTTTTTGGGTTGAATGTGGATTTCCGTTACGTTTAGTTATCATTGAAATAAAAAAACTAATAAAATGACTGGGTAAGGATAATGCCAGTAAAACGTAAGTATTAAGTTTTTTTTGTTTTGCACCAAGACTTTATCTTTATTAAAAAAAAAGAAGGGGTTTTCAATTCGATTGGGTTTTTTATGTACAGAGACCGGTACCACAATATTTCAAATTTCTTTGATAGTATTTCAACTTTATTGCAAAGGAAAAAATTTGACAGTTAGGGATAGCTTGATGTGCTGGCGATGGCGTCCGTACGTTTGTTACGCGATTACTCCGCTAATAATTAAGTGTTTTTCATGATTTCTTTTTTGTTTGGTACGTGATACTTCCGAAGTTTGTAAAATTTATATGGGACCATATAAATTTTATAAACTTCGTTTGAATAGTTTTTGAGTTAGCTTCGATAATACGTATTTAATGCACTCTTTTTATTTTCATGCATATTAGTACACACAGTTGTTTACATCGTAAGTCTAGTAGTGGATACGAATTGGTGTGAGGAATGTGGGTAGGTAGGTACCAAATCTCAAAAGTGAAAAATGAAAAACGTTTTTACAAAGAAAAACAACCGATTTCTAAAAAACCACTACAAACTGAAAAAATAATTCGGAAGTCGATGGCAAGAACCGAAAATACAAAACCAAAGACACTTCGAAAGACTTCCGAAATTAAAATTATTTTTCAATGTGTAGTGTGTTTTTTCGGAAGGCGGTTGCTTTTTTTTTTGAGAGTGAGAAATAATCAAATGTCTCCTATAGGTAGAGCGCAAGGGAGTGTCAGACTCTTAGTAACTACTACCCATCCATGTTCCTTCCTTAGCCCTTTATGTACTGGGGTAGCGGTAACACTTTCGGACAATCCCGCTGATTGAGACTGAACCTATTGTGACCATAGTATTACAGCGATGAACCATGCCCGGGTCTGACATAGAACTCCGTACTTTCGCACATATCCTCTCTCTCACTCACTTGCCTTATGTCACCAATTGGTTCCTAATTAATGTTATTGCGCAGCTTTCGGACCAGACGGCGTAATGCACAGACGCCAGCGCATCAAAAAATCTTCCAAATGAGTTTATACCTTAAACCGTTGACGGTTAAGTTCAAAATCGATTGAGAAAATTCGTAACTGTCAAATTTCTCCAAATGATTTTAAACCTTAAAACGTTTATGGTTAAATTCAAATAGATTAAGAAAATTTTACAGTTTGTGGTAACTTGATGTAGCGACTGTACTTCCATAAACATATCGGTGAAAATTAGTTAGAAATCGTGTTCATGGAAGCTCCGTTCCTTGTATGGTTTAAGGAAATGATGAAGCACTAGAGCTTCAGCAGAGAGTCTTTACGGTTTAACGCTATGTTTGGAAAGTACTCGTTGTTTATGCTACAGGGGTCCTAGCATAATCCTTAGGGCAGGTGATGTGGTAAGCGGGATTGTCCGAAAGGGTTACCGCTACCCCGCAACATAAAGGGCTAAGGAAAGAACATGGATGGGTTTTAGTCAGTAAGAGTCTGGCACTCCCTTCCGCTACACCCAGAGCGGGAGGAGTCATTTGATGATTTCCCAGATGATTTTCCTCAAAAAAAAGGGAAGGCTGCTTTTAACTATGTATTATGTGTACTAAGAATCTATCTATATATATATAAATAAAAATCAATTGCTGTTCGTTAGTCGCGCTAAAACTCGAGAACGGCTGGGCCGATTTAGCTGATTTTGGTGTTGAAATGTTTGTCGTAGTCCAGGGAAGGTTTAAAAGGTAGGTGGGTAGGTAGGGTAGGTAGGTAGGAAAGGGTAGGTAGGGTAGGTAGGGTAGGTAGGGTAGGAAGGGTAGGTAGGGTAGGTAGGGTAGGTAGGGTTGGTATCATCGTTAAGACAGGACAACGTCTGTTGGGTCAGCTAGTATATAAATAAAAATCAATTGCTGTTCGTTAGGCTCGCTGAAACTCGAGAACGGCTGGGCCGAATTAGCTGATTTTGGTGTTGAAATGTTTGTCGTAGTCCAGGGAAGTTTTAAAAGGTGAGAAAAGTTAGGTGGGTAGGTAGGGTGGGTAGGTACGGTAGGTATCATAGTTAAGACAAGATAACGTCTGTCGGGTCAGCTAGTGTATAATAGTAATATGAATTATGTAGCCAGTGGAAGCTTAGTAATAGGGTCCCAATTGCTACTCATCGAGTACAGAACCCTGAAACATGTTGTTTCCTAATTAACAATCTCTCTGATGAGTGATGTGATGAGATCTTTCAATTACCTATCCATGATATTAGCTACATCAATCGTGTCTTCATGATTAAATTAGACGGAGCTAAGTTTTTTAATAGAGTTAGTTCTGAGGTAACGGAAATAAGAACAACGGTGTTTTTTGAGAATCGAATTCAGGCGCCATTTTTTATTTGGATGTGGATCAGTAACAGTTGTACCTGTTTTTATGACTGTGTGAAAATTAGTTGCTAGGCGGCTCATTGGATGCAGACATTTTAAGCAACAATTTAAGATGGACTCAATGCACACGCCGCAAATTGATAATGTATCTTAAGGTCACAGCTCATTAGAGCCACCCGGCACCCACTCCGCACCTCCTCGCCTTCTGCGGCTAGTATTCTTTATATGGACTTGTATGGGTATGCGCTCACTACTTCAACTCCGTGGCGTCACCGGATCGCCTCGATCGTAAGCCCTCCACGCGCGGACGGCGGGTGGACCACTTATTAAAAAATATGTCTTTTTTTACTTACTTAAAAGATTACGTCGTCAAATTTTCTCAATCGATTTTGAACTTAAAATAAACGTTTTAAGGTTTAAAATCATTTGGAGAAATTTGACAGTTTGGTACAACTTGATTTGCTGGCGTATACTTTTACAGAATGGTATCCCAAATATTATATTCATACCAAAATAACCCTGACCCAAATTACTCCTTCCCTAATGAAAGCTGTCAGGGATAACACGAGAGTAATATCAACCAATTACGATCAGTCAAAAATATAGGAATGGATAAAGTAACTCCATACTTAATGTTGCCCACATTTATAACATCAAAAGCAATTGACCACTTCAGACGCCATCTTTGATGCAATTCTATCAAAGGATTCCATTTTCAAACGCGGTTTTTAAATGTGTTTTATGTTGTACTAGCTTCTCCCGCGCGGTATCACCCGCTGCTGGGCTCCTATTGGTCGTAGCGTGATGTTACATTGCCTATAGCCTTCCTCGACAAATGGACTAGCCAACAAAAAAAGATTTTTTTAAGTCGAACCAGTAGTTCCAGAGATTAGCGCGTTCAAACAAACGAAACTCTTCAGCTTTAAAATATTAGTAAAAATAATTATTTATAAGAGTGTCCATGGAGTTTCTTGCCCGTTCTTCTCCATAAGTACCTACGACGCTTTGGAATGGGCAACTAGCTTCATATTTCGGACTGACCCCTTTATAATTCAAAAGTGTTTGTAAAAGACTACATAAGCGGTTATGTTAAACATTAGGTAAAGTTTTATACAAAGATACCTATATTGTTTTACTTACAAAGAAGGTTTCACCTGTAGTTCTAGTATTATACAAGCTTAGTTTTCAATTTATTTACATGAACTTTCATTTTATGCGGGTACCCGATGGAATATTAACTTTTTTAAGGGATTATGGTCATTATTACAAAAAAATTGTGGCCTTTATTGCCTCGCTGTCATTTGTGCATCTTTGACAGTCGTTACGGGTCAACAGAAGCCCGAAAGTCTGACCAAGGGGTTTCCGATACCCCTAATCTAACATTAATTACGTGATTCGATTTCGACAAATTTACTTTGAAACTTATTCCTCAATTTACTCGTAATTTTACACTGTTTCATTACAATTGATCCCCCCACCCCCACCCCCCTAAACACCTAACGCAATGATCAGGCCCCTTACAAACATTCGGGGTGAATTACACCCACCCAGACCCGGAACAAATACTTGCAGGTCGTACAATATTTGTTCCGTGCGGGAATCGAACCCGCGACATGCTGCGCAGCAGTCAATCTCTCAACTTCTGCGCCAACCGTGTTTATTTATTATCTCTTTAAGAAGAGTATAAAGTGGGTGACAGACGTGCGAGTAAGTACGTGGACTTGTGGCTCGACGACCTTTTTCGCCTGTGTGGCACCTAAAAAACGCGTACTTTAAAATTGCCGCGCAAGTTCGCCGGCGATCCAATCGGTTTGAAATTTTACTCGTAGCTCGTCTCGGCACGTACGTGTGGCAGCACTGCGAGCCGCGAGCCACCAATTTTTTTTCGTCAGTTCATGCAGATGCACGAGCAGAGAAAAAGATACAATTCCTAAATAACACAAAGCTTCTTCAGTCGATGACATGGTAATACAGTGTGAGCCAGCTTCTCGTGTGTCACCGACGTCGAGCCGAGTAAGTTCGCGATCTTAAAAACCGCGTACTCAAAGTTCGCACGTCTATCGCCCACTTTAGCCAAACTTGTGAAGAGGCGAATGCCTTTGCTCAGCAGTGGGAACTGGCAAATTATAAAACAATCTAAGGTACATTCTTTCTAATATAGCATAGCTAGATAGAAAAAAAACCCGAATTCAAAATGAGTTCCGTTTTTTTTACCAAATTTCGTAACCGGTAAAATAAGTCTGATGAAAATATTTTTCCTTACCACTAAAACTTCTCATTTTTAGGGTTCCGTAAGACCTCAAAAGAAAAAAACGGAACCCTTATGGGATTACTTCGTCAGTCTGTCAAAACAAAGCCCTTTTTCTTAAGAACCTCAATTGAGTAATTTTATTAAAACACAAATTTTAAATACGCTATACAACCTAAAACTAAAATATATTATGTACAGACGCCAGCACATCAAGCTATCCCTAACTGTCAAATTTTCTCAATTAAAAATGAACCTTATGTCTTTGCAACAAAGTTGAAATACTATCAAAGAAATTTGACAGATTGTGGTAACTTGATGTGCTGGCCTCTGTACAAGTAGTAAAAATAAAATAGTAAAAAAAAAGGGAAGCGCTCATAGGGCGTCAAAAAATTCATCCCCATCGCTGCCCGAGTGTGTGAGATTGTCCGAAAATTTACCGCTACCCCGGAACATAAAGGGCTAAGAAAGGAACATGGATGGGTTTTAGTCAGTAACTGTCTGAGCGGAAGGGATTCCGCTCCACCCAGAGTGGGAGGCGTCGATTGATGATTTCCCATCGTCAAATCAACAACAATCTGTAGTTTCATCATGGAACTGTTAATGGTACTAGTGACTACGAAGAACGCAAAGGGCTAAGGAAAGAACATGGATGGGTTTTAGTCAGTAAGGGTCTGACACTCCCAGAGCAGGAGTCCCACCCTAAAAAAAAAACTACGGAACCTTTCATTGTGTTCCGACACGCCCTTAGGTATTCTCGTGAATATCTAAGAAGGTAGGAAAGTACTCACAGTAGTGGGAGCTTGAGAAAATATTGGCCAAAAGGTTTTTCTACCTTTTTTGTTGTTTCCCGAATAATGAACATTGTGTGGGCAAGCAATTTGTATGACTATACCAATTTGTATACCGATTGCCTTTTGTATTTTTTATTATATAAGGAGAAGACAATACAGGACAATTTTAGCTTTTTGTTGAAATCTAAAATGAATAAAGATGTCCTGGGACACCGCTTGGGACGAATTCCCTTTCGCTGTATATTAATTATTATGAGTAGGCACATATCACTACATAGTATAAAACAAAGTCGCTTTCTCTGTCCCTATATCCCTATGTATGCTTAAATCTTTAAAACTACGCAACGGATTTTGTTACGGTTTTTTTTAATAGATAGTGTGATTGAAGAGGAAGGTTTATGTGTATAATTTGTCGACATATTATGCGGGCGAAGCCGCGGGCGGAAGCTAGTAATATATAAAGTAAGCTAGTAAGCTTGCCCGAAAATTTGATGGCATGTGACATTTACAAACCCGCACTGGGCAAGCATGGCGGATTGGGCCCACTCCATCTTTTAAAATTTAATTTAAATTTAGAATTGTTTTTTTTTTAATCTTTAATTACGGTCGCGTTATACATTTTACTTCGTTCTCCTTCTCACGTAAATATGATTTCAATATGAGTGATGTAACCCATATTTTGTAACCAAATTCTGATTTAAAAGAGTGTCCATGCAGTTTCTTGCCCGTTCTTCTCCATAGCTACCTACTGCTTTGGAATGGGCAACTAGCTTCATCTTTCTTACTAACCGATCCCTTAACAATTCAAAAGTGCCTGTAATAGGTTTATTTGAAACCAGCTTCTGCCCGCGTGGAAGACGAAAATTGCATGTTATATGACATATAAACCTTCCTCTTGAATCACACTATCTATTGCAAAAAAAAGCATCAAAATCCATTTTGTAGTTTTAACCTTTTGAACGCCAGAGCATTATAAACGCACGCGCGCCGAGTTATCATGAGTTACCCTTTATCCATGGTGTCTTTTAATTTGTTTAATTCCATAAAATACGTGCGAGAGCATACATTTTTAAGATTGTTGTTGAATTGTTTATTTCGTGTTATAGTGTTGTTGCAATTGTCACGTTTATGTGACAATGGCGTTCAAAGGGTTAAAGATCTAAGCATAGATACCTACATAGGTACAGAAATTAGGACGCGGGAAGCGACTTTGCTTTACTATGTAGTGATTAATGATTTGGGTTTGAGTTTGACTAGGTACCTCACACGAAGATGAGGTCTGTGTCCAAGCAGTGAAAACATTATGAGTAAATTTTATTTATTTATTTGTAACCATCTTACCTAAAATAGGACCTTGACTACTGCTTAGTCCCTTTGCGCGAAAACAGCGTGAGTAACCACACCTTACTACCGAGAATAATTTCGTTGCGAACTAAATTGGTTACATACCTACCTACCTATGTATCAATGATTACATACCTATTTATTACGTTGTGTAGCGGTACGTACCTAGATACCTATTCTGTTGCAATATCAAAGAAAATACATAACTGCCTAGCTGCCAGGTAGGTACTTATTGCTAGTCGGCTAGGTTTTTTGCCCCAATAACAGACATAGACAACTGAAATGGCGGTATACCTACCTACCTATTTAACATTTTACTCTATTTTTATGCAATAATCTGTCTACATACTCTATAACTATAAAAACTTACTATGTATAGGCGCTAGCTTTATAGAATGCGGGCGTGGTAGAAAAAACAATAAATAGGTATGTATTATGTATTTTATTTTCGATCTATCAGTCTAACTCAGAAGAACGCGCGAACTTGCGCACATCTAGGTATCGATTCTAGTTCACAATTTTTTCATCAAACGAAAACTTAAAATTGTTATTTAAAAAAAAAAACGAATTCCAAATTCGTTTCAAATATCGAATGCGGCCAGTATTTTCCTACCATCCTGCTGCGACATAAGGTCGCCTTTTTGTGTGAAACCTTATTACGTAGGTACCTAAGATACGGGAATAATATGCATACTTACCCGTTTAAAACCTCCATAAAAGTATAGTAAAGTTTCTACCTACCCAGGTAGCTACGCTCTTAGAAAGACGTTACCTTCGTGAAATTTAGATAACGTGCTAACTCAGCTAAATTCAAGTTATCCTAAGTACTTTATAGAGAAAGTTCTGATTCTGAACAGCATTGAGACTAAAACAAGCGAACTTTTAACTTTCACCGATTTTGTTACCATTGAATGAAACCTTCATTGTGCCTTAGACAGACATAGACACGTATTTTTACGATGATATTACTAAATTATTACATTATGACATGTATGACACACCCAAAAGGTATTTTTATGTCTTATATTAGACAAGGATGTGGATATACGGTTCTAAGATTAACTAGAATAGATATATAGATAGATCCATCAGCTTACAGCTATGTGGGCTGAAAGTAGCTAAAACTGTCTATGAAGGCAACTTCACAGTTTTTAAAAGTACCTACCTGTTCTAAAAATTGCAGATAACATGTCGCAATAAGTTAGGCGTATAAATAAGATAGGTACATGTTCAAAAATCATTTAAGGCGTACACGGGACAAAGACATTCCAATCTAATGAGTGGACAACAAAATATTTGCTAAAGTCAATCAATCCAAGTTCGAGAAATTCACAAAGTCCGTTGCCGAATTGCCATCTTAAAAAAAATGGCCAATTTTTTTTAATAAAAAAAGAGAAACATGCAAAGGCGACCGGCTTTTCGACACCTCGATTTCGGCTTTACGAAGTTCGTAACTAAGAAACGAAATGATAACAAAAAGAGTTTATTATCTGTATTTTGATTACCTCGAATGATAGCGCAGGGATCCGATTACTCACAAAACACTTTAAAAGTTATTTTTCAAACACAAAAAGTTTAGTTTTGGAACTGTAACAAGAGTATTTAATGGTTGAACGCGGCACTGTTCGCCCACGCCACACCTCAGGCACTTTCCAACCGCTAACCGGTTTTGTATGGGACCACGTAAAAGTATCACGTATCGGAGACGGGGAGCGACGCGTGGCCTCCCTACGAACAACACAGTGGAACTGGCTGTAGAAAAAAAAAGATAAGCAGTGTTGCCAATGCGGGTTTCAAAAACGTGCATTTGCGAAATCGTTTTTGAATAATATGAACATTATCTTTTAAAATTAGTGTAAATTACTGGTGTAATGTTTTGTATGTTTGGCCTTGACTTTTCTACCTTTATATTATTCGTTGCTCCAACTCCAATGTGTTAGCAGATCCGACTTTTACTCTCGTTTTTAATACAAATTAATGATTAATCATTTATAATGATTACAAATATAGTATAGCAAATTAATGATAATTACTAGACATAAGGGAATGGTATAATTTAAACCGAACCTGTGGTTTGTGTCTGTCTGTACAAGTGTAATATTTTTGTATCATATAAATGTTTAGCTACAGAATGGATAAAAATGAAATTAGGTGTATACCTACTAGTAATAATTTTTAAAATACGTATAAACCGTATATAACAACGTATTAGTGAATGTAAATAAAAAAAAAATAAGTATTTGATTTATTTTTCTGCAATATGAGCATTTTTTTTTACGTACGTACAAAGATTATCAAAATGAATATTTCTTATTTAAATTTAAAAATTAATTGTGTGCTTTGTGTCTCATTATCTGGTATAAAGTGGTGCACTGCTTTTTTATTAGATTTATTTATTTAAAAAAATAATTATTTGAGTTTTATTGTCCCAAGACCTTCCCAAAATTACTTCATATTACACTTTTCTTGCATCACCTTTAAACAAACTCGTTGTTGTTTCTCAGTTGTCCATCTTTAACAAATAATTATTAATAACTGTTTTTATGTTAAAAAAAAAACGAAATTAAAATAATCTACAATATTTTTGTTTATAAAACAATACTCAAGTTATTTAAAAAAAATTGCCAATAAAAGGTTTAAGGATAAATAAATAACCTTTATTTTAATAATTATAATTAATTATTACATTTGATTCCTAAAACGAACTGCTTCTGGGATAATGAATTGAAAAATATTACATATTTTCCAAATTAAAGTTATTGTCTGGCAACCCCAAAATACAACTTTCAACGCGCGCTCGTGCAACTTCGTATAACTCCGGCTAAGTTCGGTTCCACGGTTCACGATTCCAACGGTCAGTCAGATTACAAAGAAAACAAAAGTGTATTTTATTATTTTTTGTTACTATACTATAACTCTTCCTACATGAGTTTAGATCTGGTATCTTTGTTCTATCCGCATTCTTTTGAACCATTTCGAACTTAGAATGTGTTATAAAATGAATCAACTCAATCGATTATCTTCGAGATTTGAATATTTGTAACGCCTTTTACGGTAGAATTGTCAAACTATCTGAAAAAACGTATGTTAATTTTTGGATCGTTGCAGCTAGCGCAGCAGGTGACAAGATTGTATTAAATTTATTGTCTACCCCCATTGGAAAGCTGCGTCAAACTATATTCTACAGTTTGTTGGTGGATACAAATTGTTCAGTATGTCACACACAGGTACAGACAGCCTCACGGCATTAGTAACGACCACTTCAAGGTCAAAGTGTTACTCTGTGTTACCACTGACGTACGTTATACTGTACTTACTAAATTGGTAGATAGGTACTACTACAACATCAAATAATTTCAGGGCCCTTCCAAATCATTCTAAAATCTACGTTTAAAAAGAAATAACAGCCGCACGGATCGGTCCTTCAGGTTAAGCTACGCTTGCCGGGGCTGGTCCGTGGATGGGTGACCCTTTTTTACATACTGAGACTCCTCCGTGCCTCTGAAAGCTCGTTAAGGCGTTGGTGCCGGTTGTCGTTCGTGGATTTTTGACAGTCGTTATGGGTCGTCAGAAGCCCGAAAATCTGACAGCCAGTCTTAACAAGGGGTATCGTATTGCTCAGTTACTGGGTTGTGGGGATCAGATAGGCAGTCGCTCCATGTAAAATACAGGTAATCAGCTGCATCCGGTTAGACTGGAAGCTGACCCCAACATAGTTGGGAAAAGGCTAGGCAGATTGATAGAGTTTCTGTAATTTCGCTTGCCATGGTGTGTCTAGTCATTTAGTTCACCTTTTCTACCAAGGCATTTTTTTCGGGTATAAACTTTATCCGATTTGCTATCTACATCGTCAAATCAAATCTGATCACTTAAAGGTTCGTATTTTTTTAAAAACACCTAAAAGCTTGAAGTAGGTACAGACGCCAGCACATCAAGCTACCCCAAACTGTCAAATATTCCCAATTGAAAATGAACCTTATTTTTTTGTTATAAAGTTGAAAAATGATCAAAGAAATTTGACAGATTGGAGTAACTTTATGTTACCTCTGTACATTAAGGCCCCTCGCCCACGGCGACTTTTTGTAGCGATGCAGTAACGATGCTGTCGCACATCCGCATCGATACAGTCGCAAAGCGGTCGCTAGCTGTGTGCCCTCGCCCACGGGCCCAGATTCAGTCGCGATGCAAACGCGATACTGTCGCGATGCAAACGCGATTCCGTTGAGGCAACATTAGTCACGTTGTCTTCGATGCTGCTTTTACGTAAGCGGCCGAAGCGCAGGTAATGAAAGCAGCGTCAATATTGAATGCACCCATTTAATAAAGAGAGATTTTCTTCTTTTCGTGTGGTTAGTGACTAACCTGACTCTGACTTAGCTTCACATGCTAAAAGAGAGATTACTTTGTGCTACTCGGTTCTGTACTTACGCGCCACCCTCTCTCCGTTCTCTCCCCGACGTCGTCCAAAACTGTCGCGAGTTTGCATCGATACAGTTGCGATACAGTAACGTGTTGCAAATGCGACTAACACGCGTTAGTAGCGATGCTATCACGCGTTTAGTAAACGCGCAACAGCATCGCTGCAAAAAGTCGCCGTGGGCGAGGGGCCTAACTTCGGATCCACGAACAACGCCGAATCTTCACGACCCGGCCACAAGATTGTAATTACAAAATTGACCAATCATTCAAAACTTTCTACGGTAGAAAAACAAATCGCTTAGTAACTGTCAAAAAAAAGTTGATGATTACGGAAATTAACCGCAAAAACGAATGGAAATGTGTTTTACGTTTTTATTTTCAAATTTTCTTTTTGCTTGTTGATGATCGACACTGTTTGTTTTACCTTAGGACAGACACTATTTTTGTTTTTAAAATTTAATTATTGATGTTACCATAATACTTTTAATGTTACCAGTTGTCATAATTTGTATTAAAATTTATTACTAGTTTATTTTAATCCTAATTTAGATATACCTAAGAGTATTTTTCAATCCAAGGTTTTCATTGTGATTAACCGTAAACTATGGCCACCTCTGTAACTATTTATCTTTCTTTTTATGTTCTCTGGTCAACAGTCTACTTGTGTAACCCTCCCTTTAACTCATTAGATGTTCGCCTATTAGAAACCATTTGCTTATAAGAGCTCAACGATTTATACGGTTATATTAAATTTTTCTTATGAACCTATGGGGTTCATACGACATTTGAGAGGTTAGTTTAGACAGGTCAACACTATCCATTGCGTAACATTTGCCATAGAGTACGCCAAGTTTTCAAACGAATGAAGCAATAGATTTTGTTGTACTGTCAAAACTAATGTCGTTCTAATCACAGAACAGTTAAGTGGTTCTAATAATTGAACTGCTTCACCACCACTTGCGTGTTCTTTATTATCATCACATTGCTATTATAGCAGTACAATATTGTTACATATTCCCACAGCATTTTATACCGTAATAAACAGTTGTAACTTATAATTGCAAAATGCAGCTGACTAGCTGACCACTTTCATATCCACAATAATACTTAATTAGTTAGACAAAGAATAGTATGGTTTGATTCTCATGCTATCACTTTTCTATAGAGCCTAGTCAAAGCTATGGTGTTTAAGCGGTTATTAGTCAGAGGTATGACCCATGGTCACATTTATGATAGTGCTAGCTGCTTCCAGCGGCTTCTCACGCGTGGATGGATGGAAATAATCCCAAGGGAACGAACTACCGGGATAAAAGTATCCTATGTGCTAATCCAGGTCATAAACTATGGGCAGCGGAATTGTCCGAAAGGGTTACCGCTACCCCGGAACATAAAGGGCTAAGGAAGGAACATGGATGGGTTTTAGTCAGTAAGAGTCTGACACTCCCTTCTGCTTCACCCGCCATCAAATGACCTCTGAGCGGAAGCGGTCATTTGATGATTTCGCCATGTTCCTTCCTTAGCGCTTTAAGTTCCGGGGTAGCAATAACCCTTTCGGACAATCCCGCTTAAGAGTACGACCCTATCGCCATCAAACAGACATAAATGGTCTTGCTACTGAGAAGTTCCCACTTTTCCTGACTTGAGAGCAAACACAGGACAACCTAGCTCAGTAGGCGCGTGTTATATCAGCTTATAAAAATACAGCTGATCTATCAGCTGTTTCATACATTATGCTCGCATAACTCGTCAAAATTTAGGGAACAGCGGATTTTATTTCGCGATTTCATATTTGTTCCCATAGTGAAAGTTATTCATAATGATGAGTACAACGACCTCTTAAAATAATGCCCATGAATTCAATTTCACCCTGTATATTTAAACGCCCTTTCGACACCTACGTTTTTTGGTCGCTTTATCATATTTATTCTTTCTTTGAAACCTCACGGTACGCTAGCAAGCAATCTTAAAATAAATCACAATCGACATTCATAACAGAAGCATTAATTAGTTACCTTTTGTCAGACATAAATTAACATAGTACACCTACTCTGAAAACATGTTCATTGTTTGTATTTAAGCGTCTGTGAGTCCACCCACAAACATCCTATCTTAAGGAATGTACAGTCGCATGATGTTATACCAAACTGTCAATTTCTCCAAATGATTTTAAACCTTAACGCTATCAAAATTAAGTTCAAAATCGATTGAGAAAATTTGACAGTTTGTAGTAACTTGATGTAATAGTGACGTTACTTGAGAAGGAAGATGTCAAAAACCAGTCCAAAGATGTGTGTGTCAATGTCAATTTTAATATATTTCATGTTCACTGCTATAAGATAAGACACGAATGAAATTGACAAGGTAGGAAATTGACAAGGACTGTTGGTCAATATTTGGTGCTATTGCTATTAAAAGAAAACCAAGATGGCGGCGATCGTTCCGATTTCGGCCAAGGATCAAAAGATACTTGTACAGACGCCAGCACATCAAGCTATCCCTAACTGTCAAATTTTCTCAATTAAAAATGAACCCTATGTCTTTGCAATAAAGTTGAAAAACTATCAAAGAAATTTGACAGATTGTGGTACCTTGATGTGCTGGCCTCTGTACAACTGTAGTTCTATATATCACCATTTTTTTTGAGGTAAATCATCAAGTGAATCCTCCCGCTCTGTGTGGAGCAGAAGGGAGTGTCAGACTCTTACTGACTAAAACCCATCCATGTTCCTTCCTTAGCCCTTTATGTTCCGGGGTAGCGGTAATTCTTTCCCGCTTAAAGAGTTGACCAAAGACGTCTGCAAGCCCCTTCCTTATTGCTGAGATCTCTCGACTAGGACCACTAGCATTTATTAGTGTATCCTGCCACAGGGTTCACATGCAATAGCTATGTTATCGTTATCACCGTGTAAGCTGTCTGGCTAGATTATATTCCGTTTATTTCATTGTTTTATGATATAAATTGCATATAGACCATGTAGTTGTAGGAACAGGGTCCAAGGGCCAAGGCTATAACTTTATAAAGGGGAACCTCCTCACTTTGCGCACCGTATCCACGTCCAAGGGGCCTAGACAAGTGTCGATACAATTTCGAAAAATGTAGATCGAACGATTCGTTATCTCAGCGATTCGGTTTGTCAAGAACGCCACTTGTCAACGCCACTTGTCAACGCATTTTTTATTTATTTATTTAAACTTTTCGCACATAATAAAGGTACAAAGGCGGACTTAATGCCTTAGGCATTCTCTACCACTCACCCAAGGGTGGTGAAGAGATTAGATGGTAGGTGCTTTAAAGAGTAGGAACATACTTTTGAATAAAATGGGTACAACCTTATAAATATAATTACTGTTTATACTACAATAGAAAACATACATATTTACTATAATAGATACCTATAATATTTATAATGACGATATGGCGTTGTGTGAAATGTCATATTCATATTCATTTATTGCATTTCATGTTGTTTACAGGTTGTTACATTATAATAGTTCCAAACAATGAACCCTGCTAGGGCACAGCAATGTATAGGCGACAGGTTTTAATTAATTTAACATGCTATCATTATTCATTATTCACATAATTTGTTGATATAAATAATTTAAAAATTTTAATTATTATTATACATTATGTCATTTTTATTAACTAAATAAGTAAATTATCATTTTCATATTACAATCTCATACTACAATAGAGATTCTAAAATGTCTTTATTATCTCAGTCCAAGGATATTATTATTATTATTATACATACATACATATATAAGGTGTTAAAAAATTAACTCTAAGAATTTCGTGGGAGCATTGTACTCATCGTTACGAACAACTTTTACTATGGGATGAACCCTGAAATCGCGAAAAAAATATGAGCTGTTCCATACATTTTATTGAGTTACGTGTGCATAAATGACTCTACGCTATTTGTTATGAAAATAACTCTGCAATTTCCGCTTAAATGCATACCGACTTCGTAGCCGTCCTGATATCGAGAGGAAGCGCATTCCAAAGAAGAATGGACTGAATTAAATTGAAAGGAGGAATGAACAAAGTCAGAAGTATGAGAAGGACAGCGTAGGAGAAGGTTGTTAGAAGAACGCAGATTCTTAGCATGGGAAGAGCAAAGATATTAGAAGTGTGAAATGAAATAAGAAGGAGGAGTGGGAGAGGTTAGGAGGAAGGATAGAGTCCTCAAACGCTTCGTTGGCGTATGGGCATCCATTTGAGCTCGGATCTAAAACTAAACAGACGGTCGTACTTTCGGAGGTTGAATATGAACCGGATACAATTGTTAAGCAATCTGTCGAGCTTGTCCAGGAAAACTGCCTTCAAGTCAAAGTAGCACACGTCACCATAGTCGATGATAGGGAAAATCAATTTTTATGGGAATATTGATCGAGTCTTTCGATTTCATCATCGTTTCATTACAGAATTTAGCATTGTCTAGCACTTAACGATCGTAAACGATTGATCACGTGACATTTCGAAAGCTTATGCCAATTCCATACATTTCGGATTTATCTAATTTCGTTATCGTTAATGAAAATGTGACTTAGTCTAGAGCCCCGGGAGTATTTCTTATTATTATTATCATTAATCCCAATCCTTAGATCCTTTTTTTTTACAAAAATAAAGTCTAGGTAGGTACAATAAAACCGAAAAAGCCCGCTTGATTTCTCCTCTATAAAAATCTAATCTGCCGAAACTTTTTGCTTTTCATCGAAGCCTCCGGAACCCCATGGTATAACAAATAAACGTACAATATTGTAATTAGATAGGCAGGTACCCGCGCCATCACTTAATGCTTTTACAATCGCTAATTTAAAAAATAATTTCACTTTCATTTGACATCAAAGCTTTTGAATTTTTTAATGCATTCATAATTATGTTTAGAATTTGCTTTTTTAATTTGTTGAGTCATGCCTTATGAAAACTGACACCTGTGTTGTAAATCAGAAAGTTAAAAGGTAGGTGCAGAGACCAACACATCAAGTTACCCTAATCTGTCAAATTTCTTTGATAGTTCTTCAACTTTATTACAAAAGGTTAAGGTTTATTTTCAATTGGGACAATTTGACAGTTAGGGATGGCTTGATGAGCTGGCATCTGTACTATGTATAATAAAACACACACATCAAGTCACGCCATTTTCCCACGCATGACAGAGGGCAAAAACTACAAAACGCGCCCTGTCACGCGACGCCATGTTTTTTTTTTTTGACACGGCATCTCGCAGTTCAACCTAGGAAGTTCTCTACTGCTTAGCCAGATCGACAGACAGCAGTGATAGCCTAGTAGTGTGACCGTCGGACTGCCAAGTCTTAGGTCTCCAGTTCGAACCCAAGGCACGCACCTCTGATCCTACGGATTCATGTGCGTATTGTATAATTATCACTTGCTTAAAATCGGTGAAGGAAAACATAGTGAGGAAACCGGCATGTCTGAGAGATATTTCTCAAAGCATGTGAAGCTAAGTCGGAGGTCCATGGGCAGCATAAAAACTCTCGACACCAGGTTAGTCACTGACCACACGAAAACAACAGCAGGCTGGACTTTCCTGAAGATGCCTCAATTAAGGTCTCTAGGGCTTAAACCCCTGTGGGGTCCGGACCCCGGCTCAGGGCGTCGCTGGGGAGACCAGCAAGGGCGCTATGATCCTCAAATACTTAATATAACTAAATATTGCTCCTTCTGACCTTCCACCTGCGATGGCTCATAAACAAGCTCTATAACATTATGAAGGTATTCTTCTTAATGTGTCGATGGCAATCTTAATGTACTCGGCCCAGAATTCGGCTACGTGTTTGGCGCCATCACTATCGTCCATTAGTTCCTGTAATTACGTGCATACGGCAGGACACGCAGGACACGATATTAAGTGTCCCATAGTTTGTGGAACAGCACCATATTTACACTCTAAGGCGGAGTTGTCTATGAATCTCATGAAAGTATTAATTACATGCAGAAACAAATCAAAAGGCTAAACAGTTGCTGTATATTATTAAACTGTCTATACTCCGTTTATTATAGCATTAGACAAATAACGGCTTAATAACGACAATTGTGTAATATTGTTGACATAACTGCATTTTACAGTTGTTTTTTTAATGTAAATGGTGAATTGATTGAATTGCTTCGTATGCAACGTGAAATAACGGAGTTTAATATACGTCTATATAGAAAAACGACAGGTGATAACCGTTATAAATTTGTCTAATGTTATAACAAACGGACTGTAGATGTTATGCAAGTAAGCATGATTCATAGTTATTTGATATACAATCCCTATATAGAGGTACAGTCGCAAGCGAATCAAATTACCACAAACAGTCAAATTTTGTCAATTGATTTTGAACCTTATTGTGACCAGGTAAAGATTAAAAATCATTTGGAGAAATTTGACAGTTTGGTATAACGTGGAGCGTGGAAGTTGTAAGATATACAAAAAACTAAAATAATTGGCACATTTTTTTAAAAACTCCCGACCACCACCGCGCCGTGTCGTATCGTCCGATAGCGGGATTGTCCGAAAGGGTTACCGCTACCCCGGAACATAAAGGGCTAAGGAAGGAACATGGATGGGCTTTAGTCAGTAAGAGTCTTACAATCCCTTCCGCTACACCCAGAGCGGGAGAAGTCATAGAACGATTTCCCACCTTTGAAAAAAAAAAATCGTATCGTCCACACACGCTGTTTCTTCGTTTTCGTTTAGTGTTATTTCTTACTATTTCTTCTTGCTCGGTTCCTGGTGGTCGTAGCGTGATGTTAAATAGCCTATTACTGTTCTCAAGAATTGGGCTATCAAATTCAAAAAGTTTTTTCAAATACGGCTGACCGTTCAGTGATTAACGCGTTTATACCAACCAACTGTCCAATAATAGACATTCGATAATTATACACTATGCTTTAAGCCACACCCCATTATAAGATCCAATAAGAGAGCACTTGGTGAGAGTTTGAGATACAAAATACTTATAATTTATAGTTGTTAAAAATTAATAATAAATTGTTGGCAAGTATTTCAACGCGAAGTTTTCGCGCGCATCTGAAGGGTTGAGTCGAACTTTTTGAAATCGGAGGAAAAGAATAAGTTACTTTATTTATACTGCCAAGTTTATAGTCTTATTTACAGAATACTAATTTAATATATGACTCTACTTTTCGACTGGCACCGGCTATATTTAACCACATTGACATCTGAAACTCAGCATTTATTTCAAATAAACCAATTACAGGCACTTTTGAATTGTCAAGGGGTCGGTCAGTCAGAAAGATGAAGCCAGTTGCGCATTCCAAAGCAGTAGGTACCTATGGAGAAGAACGAGCAAGAAACTCCATGGACACTCTTATAAATCAAAATATGGTTACCTAATTGGTGGTTAATTAATATTCTATTCTATTTTATTCCATATTTTTCTTTATAGTACTGAAGTTAATTAAAATGTTTAATAAGTAAAGAATAATTAAAGCTTGAATTACACACCAATGGTCAGCCATTGTGGTACCTACAATTCAAACTTTTTAGTTTCTGTTTCTGAAAGCCATCGCCTCGTCCACAGATAACAAAGACAACAACTTATATTTATTTTGTAGTGTATCCGAACGACAGTTTACGCGCGGCCATTTCACCGTGTCCACATAATCTTGAGTTAATCCGACGTCAAGACAAGTACTTACTTGAGGCAAGACGTATTGATAAATAAACTACTTTCACCGGCTGTGGATTGGTATGGTACAAGGTGTGAGCGATCGTTGATAACCAGCGGCGCGGCGGCAGAACGAAAAGTGCGTATTCTGCGACTTCTTTCAGCTTGGTTAACCGTATTCTATATAAATAAATATACTCCATATATTGATTGCTTCCACATGTGAACTTAGGTGGTAGGTTAACAAATTAGATCATTTTGGATCTAGGCACTGTGAAACTAAGAGAGAGGAAGAGCGCTTTTGTTTAATTAATTATTAAAATTCACGGTCATTTCTCCAACTGCAAATGTAAGTTACTCAATACTCAAGTATGTGATCGCAAACAAAATTACAAATTAACGAGTTTCGGAATTCTTCATTCGGTGTGCTGTGAGATCTCGCTTCCTGCTTTTGATGATTCTAAGTCAACGGCATCCACGGCATCTTCGGATTGGATTTTGTTGACTTAGAAGCTTGATTTTTAGAGCTAAATAGGACTGTTGACCTAGGTACGTTTTCGTTAATTTCAACTTGATACCTCCACACATTCCTGGGAAGAATGGTTTGGCTTGACAGACTGACAGCTGACTGAACTATACTGACAGATAGACGGACATCGAAATGAACCTTTAGAGGCTTCGATCAATAATAATTGAGGGCTAACCACCACCTTTTAAAGCAATATCATTTACAGGTCTCCCAAAGTGACAATGCGCATAGAAATCTTCGCCACTGTTCGGCAACGGTCGTATTCCCCGAGCGTCGGAAGACGATATGTATATAGAGTGGTACAGTGCATTTTCTTCATGCATAATTTAGTAAGATTATGTGTTTTGTCATAAAAGCGATAAATATTGATTTATCAGTAACGAAATTTGATTCAATAATTCCATGTAAGTAAATAGCGAACTATAATTCATATAAGCCTAAATCTAATTTAAAAATGTCTTTTCAAGTCCTTAATATGTATTTAATGTAGCTTCTTACAGCGGGTGTATTACTGATCGAAGTTTAGAGGTTATGTTTTTTTTCTTTTGAGGTATGGAACGTCGTCACGTGGCTGCCGAAGCCCGAGGCGTCTCCTACGGTGGCTGGGACTGGAGGATCTTTCCCTCTCCCATCCCGCCACATCCCTCTCCTCCGAAACATGGCTTGCACCAGGGCCGGGCGTGAGAGGTCGCTGCCGCCGACGACAATCAACTCTTTGAGGACACGGCGGTGCTCCGCCCAAGCGGGGTAGATTACAACCGTATGCTCCACCGTGTCCTCTGGGCGATCCTCACAGCGGTGACCACCGGGCGTTTCCTCCCACCTGAACATGTGCAAGAACCTCCCGAAACATCCATGTGCGGTGAGGAACTGCGTCGGGCGGTAGGTGAGGGCGCCGTGACGCGTCTCTAGCCACTTTTCAAACAGGGGTCTTACCGCCACTGTCGTGGCCTGCCCTATGGTTATAGGAACTTACACAAATAACAAAACTAAATTGAAATGACAGTGTTTAATAATACACATCTGCCTAACCCTGGCAAATACAATGGTGATGTTATGAAAAATACATCACTCACGCTGTCAACAGTACTAAAGGCCCTAAAACGTTCAAAGCTCTTAACTCACGCCAAAAGTAAAATACTTGCGAATCGTTCACCTTTGCATTGTGGAGCAAAACTTTCGGCGTCTGTGCCGCGCCGTGGGAGAGTTGTAACTTCCTTACTTATTGATTACTCTCACGTTATCTTGCAGACTGAAGATGGTAGGATGGCGGGAATCAAATCAAAAGTCATAATATTCAAAGTAGGCTGAAAATCAACACTTTTTGATCGTCAATATTCGATATAAGGCAGTCCCCAAAAATGCCGCTCCTCCTAGTCCTTAGTTGGGAAGAAGTGGCGCCACAAACTCCCCAGCAGCATAGTTATAGGCTATCTGTTCAGTTAATGTATAGCAGTGATAGCCTAGTGATGTGACCGTCGGACTGCCAAGTCATAGGCCTCTAGTTCGAACCCAAGGCACGCACCTCTTATTTTACGGATTCATGTGCGTATTGTATAATTATCACTTGCTTAAAAATCGGTGAAGGAAAACATCGTGAGCACCAGGAAACCAGCATGTGAAGCTAAGTCAGAGGCCCATACCCATGGGCCTCTGACTTAGCTTCACATGCTGGTTTAACAACTCTGACCAGGCTAGTCACAAACCACACGAAAAAGAAAGAAGTTAAAAGAACATAATAGAGTGCAGCAAGAGCGAAGTTTCCGCCTTGCTGACTTGCTAATATTTGCCAGTAGGTACTGCCAGTATGTGTGCGGCTGAATACCTATTATACGGTCACATTGTATCAAGTTATACCAAACTGTCAAATTTCCTCAAATGTTATTAAACCTTAATTCGTTGTAAGTTAAGTTCAAAATCGATTGAGAAAAAATTGCAGTGTGTGGTAACTTGATGTTCTTGCGACTGTACTGCCTAGGTATTGACCACTTAAGTCATTGACTGCCACGCAGCAGACACAATAGAAAAACTATTGTTTGTCGGACACACGGTGACCGCGTTGGCGTTCAACGTGTTAATCAGCTTTAGCATGAAAACGACACAATTCAAAAAAAATAAAAGTTAGCCGTAAAATGACTCAAAATGAAAATAGTGGAACGACTTTTTTATAATTTGCAGCACAAACATAGTCACTGACGTAAATAATTACGAAATAATAGGGAGGTGTCAGAATTTCAAAACTAGTTTTGCTCTACCCCTAAAATTCACTTTTTTTAGGTACGTAAATCAGTTGCCAAAATGAAAAAAAAAATTGCGCCTGAATGACAGTGACAGGCGCGTGAAAACAAGATGGCGGCGTTAGTTCCAATTTTGCCTACGCGCCAATAGATCCATGTGGATATTGGTGATTTAGCTCTGTCATCACGCCCGATGGAAATTGTTTATCGTATGGACACCTGCTACCATCCGGTCTCCTACTCCCTAAGCGGTTTTTCCAGTTTTCCGATTACCAATTTTGTTTATCATAGCGTAATAATAATAATAATAATCATTTTATTTTCAAGCAACAAGACTCATAGTGTTAGTAACAATATACTTACAAACTATGTTAGTAATACAATTCCAATAAAGAAAACAGATTGTGACATCACTGCTGCACGGTGACAGGCCCAGCCGACACCAACCTCTAATAATTTATTTATTTATTGAAAATAGGTACACCAACAGCATATATATAGTACATTAAATATAATATTTTACAGGTATGGTTCTTATATATATACCAATTATAGGTGTACACGACATTCTCTTAAAAAAAACAACATAGTTTACTATGTAAAAATTAAATGTGAATAAAAATTTAAAACAAAACGAGATAAATTGGACAGCTCAGACCAAAGACTAAAATAAGAGTGAATAAAAGAAAAAAAAATTGAAATGCTTAAATAAAGTATAAAGTAAGTAAGTATATAGTAGTAAATGTAAAATAAAATAAGCTTATCTAGGTGATGTACATTGGCCATTTAAATGTTTATTTAAATGATTGCGCAAGAGGTTTTTGAATTTCGGCAGGGAACCAAAGAACACATCCAAATCAGGAAGTTTTGAATTGACTTCGTTGTACTGAATACACAGAATAATCCCTTGAAGGTCAAATTAAATTAATAGCTAAGAAAAGAAATAGATGGGTTTTTTTAGGCTCATCATTTTAAGCGCAGTGTAACTCACAGACTATAGGTAGAGGTGGTGGAAACACTTGAAATATCAGTAAAAAAGAAACATGTTTTGGGTAAACTTCACAGAAGTGGCGGCATTCGATATTTAAAAACCGCAGGACATCAACTAAAAAGCGGTGGTTATCGCCAATAAAAATTATAAGATCTTTATTATTTTCAGACGTCGATACGTGGAATTTCACTAGCTAATTCAATTTTACTCTTTATATTACTTACTGTTGAGCTGGGACACATGCTTTCTTTCTGTAAGACTACACGGACTCAGTGCGTTGGGGATGTCATATTATCTTCGATTTTTGAACCACATTGATTGGACGACACGAAACGACGAATTCGTCACGATATTTTCCTTCACCGTTTTGAGGACAGTGGCATCAGCTCCAGTCTTTCTGTATATTCTGTGACTTAGAGCATTTTAAATGCTCTAAGATTCTGTGATAATGTTGTTTGACTTCAAGGAAGACTAAATAAATATTTGGTTTCTTCTCGTGTTGATAACTCATATTTTGGCCAATATCCATCTGCCTATCTTTTTACCAACTACCAGAAGTCTCTGATAGCAGCTAGTTTTTTTAATAATAATGATATTTGTCCAGGCCTAGAAAAACGCTTCGAATCCCAGCGGTACCTGTCAACTCCTGAACGCGTGGAGCTGGCTGCAGCCCTGAACCGAAGGATGAAGCATAAGAAGCAGATGAGAAAACAGCAGCAGCAACGAGGTGAGGATATTACGGTGTTGTTGTTGTGTGTGTGTTGTTGGTGGGTGTGTGTTGTTGGTGGGTGTGTTGTGGCAAGGTGTTATGTCGCTGGTGAATTGATGATAATGGTTCTTATGTCTCCTTCGTTGTATGATGATCAAAATATGCCTCGCGCTCGTAGCTAGTATGTATACTGACCGGGGTGGGTTTCCAGTCTAATTGAATGCAGCTTAATGACAGTACTTTACATGAAATGACTGACCTCTCGATGGCCCTTGGTAAGACTGGTTATCAGACTTTGAGTTTCTGACAACTTACCCCCTAACCCCTGCCAATAATCTATAAATGACAGCAGGGATCAATGCGGCACAGAGGGATTTCGGTACGTAATTAATGGTCATCCATCCACAAACCGACCCTAGCATAATGCCTAGCTTAATCTTCAATTGTCTTGTGCTGCGGTATGTAAAACGAAATGCCAAAATAGTAGTGTTGTGGCCATAAATCAAACTCAGTTTAATCTTGCTCATTTTAAATGATATTTGCACATCACATCGTCATTAAAGTTAAAATTAATATTTTATTCAGGAAGTAATAAAAGATAATTGGCTGTATCTCCAGTTTACGTGAAAGTAGAAAAAGTTTAACTGTAAATTGCAATGTTGCGAGCGTTAATAAATAAAGTTTTAAGTGCAATAAACATTGACAAGAAGAACAACGTTATTGGTGTTTTAACGATCCTGTTTTATTGACTTTGTCCAGTAAAACGGATTGAAGCCACTGGAAATTAGCAAAGAGGAAAAACTTAACTAACGGTCTTGTTTCTTTTATATCACTACATAGTATAAAACAAAGTCGCTATTTTTGTCTGTTTGTTTGTCTGTATGCTTAAATCTTTAAAACTACGCAACGGATTTTGATGCGGTTTTTTTTTAATAGATAGAGTGATTCAAGAGGAAGGTTTATATGTATAATTTGTCGACATATTTTGCGGGCGAAGCCGCGGGCGGAAGCTAGTAAATAGTAAATGAATAAAGTTGCTGACCCAACATTGTGTTAAAATTATAATTTTTATTTTATCAAAATGATAGGAAACAGATAATTAAATACACATATCTGCTATGCTTTGTGGAGTCTTAGAACACGTCAACTATAACTAATACCTTTGTGTTATAATTTTGACAAATAAAATAAAGTGGATGTAGATTATTTGGTTAAAAAAAAATACGATGACTTAACTACAAATCGTAGGTATTCCCGTTCTCGAACTGGCAACACTACATCGTCTACATCTGTCACTGCCAATGCCAATTGCTATTGTCATACTATTTTTTGTTGACCACACTCGTCACTCTTATTTCTGTTGGAAATAAATAAGAAAAACCTTGTTTATTTAAATTATAGAAAGTTTTAACTACACATTCAACAAATAAAGTGTATAACAGTGATGTGAGTGTAGGATATCACGTTGTTACGGTAAGTTATATGACGAAAAAGTTTATACACAAAGCATGTTGATGTTGATCATTCATTCAATAAATTATGTTGATTATTTGTGTTATTTGATTCGCGGACGCTTGTAATTTTATCTCAATTGAGCGCCGCCTACGTTTTTCAATTGTGAGTTCGACTGTAAATAAGTTTTGTGGTGATAAAAGGGTGACCTTTTATTATTTGATGCAAATTCATTGATTTATTTTTGGGACGGCTGTTATAAATACTTGGATGTGAAATTTATGAGATTGTATCTGGTTTCTGAATAGTTATTATTCACATTTAAATATTTAACATTCTTGCAGTCAATATTACATCTCAGATTATGTTGTAAAATTGAAATACTAAGTTATTTTTCTTTATTAAGTTATAGGAGTTAAGCTAGTTAGAATGACGATCCACTGATCAATATATTTGTCCTAGAACTTGGCAGCTTACTTCATAAAATACAGAAAGAAATGAGTGTATTAAAGTGACCACTGCAATTTAAAACATCTTGCCTAACTAATGTGGTCCAATGCAGTTATATTAAATGTAATAGAAATTTCATTAAATGTTTTTGATTTTACACATTATTTTTTTATGTTGTGCCTTTTAAAACTATGTAATGACATACTGCATATATTCTACACAATGTCCTCCTCCATGCAAGACACATTATCAAGTTACAATAAACAGTTAAATACTATTTTGTTTTTTAATTGTAAAGAAATATTATCCTTTCTTTTTATGTTAAGTACGAAATGACGAATGTTCTGTCATACTTTATATTTTGCTTAATTTTTGACATTCAGTTGTGCCACTTAATACACACAGTCGGTGTCTTCGGTTTTGTATTTTCATTTTTTGCCACCGACTTCCGAAATGAAAATTATTTGTCACTTTGTAGTGTTTTTTTTGGAAGTCGGTTTTATTTTTTGTAAAAAAGTTTTTATTTTTCACTTTTTAGTTGTGGTACCTACACAACCCCCCCCCCCCCAAATTTTAATACCACTACCTGGTATGTAAATTACAGTGACAAGAACTTTTTAGAACATCGTCCACATACATTAAGTAGGATTTTTTTAGATTTTTGTTGATTTTTCAAAAACCGCTTATCCGATTTCGATAAAAAAATTTATGGGACCATTTGGGAAGTATACCCTTCCCAACAAAAAAATAATTTTTCAAATCGGTTGGCAAGCAACGGAGTTATGCACGAACAAACTCCTCCTTTTTTAGAAGTCGGTTAAAAACTAAGTAAAATTCTCTGTAACTAAGAAAAAGGCACAGGTTATTTAATTTCAAGTGTACAAAACACTTGGAATCCTTCCAAAAATATTTGTACACCTGAAACTTTTATTATTGCAATTCATAATCAATATTTTAGTGCAACTGAATACCACCAATAGTTGGGATCTTGTGGTGGTAGATTAGCAAGAGAACACTGTATTAATTACAGAAACAGCAAAATAACACAGCTATTTCTGATGTTTTCAACTTCCAAAATAAACACCTACTCAAAGTTTAAATCAAAGTCAAATAATTTACTTCAAATAGGCACAAGAAAGACCTATTGAACGTCAAAATGAACAAGACATAGAATTGATTCTAGTCAACCCTTCAAAAAGGTAGTTTTGTATGGAGAAGAATGGGCAAGAAACCATTACATTAACTTTAAACGAATAATTAATCTTTGGCTGTCTGACACCAACATTCTTCATTACAGCAGCCTAAAGCCCTCACCATGGATGATCCCGGTACAGACGCCTTACGGAAACTGGCTCCAAGCTGGTCCCTCGCCGGAGATGAGCAGCTACTTAGCATATTACAAAATACCCATCAGGTAAGATTCTGAATTTATTAGAGTTTTCTGTGAAGGTGTCAGTTTCCAATGTTTTTATTGGTATATATTGGCGTGTGCTAGCTGACATGTGGCTAATGATTGATTTTATTGTGATGTGTTTCGTAATGTTAATTGCTCCTGTTAAGCAGTAGACAACCCTATGGTTGAACTGCGAGATGCCACTATAAAAAAAAAATGTATAAATGTATACATAGAATCAAGTTCTTCCAACTGAACAGACAGCTGTGCTGCTGGGGAGTTTGATGCGCTGTTCTTCTTCCCAGCTAAAGCACTTGAAAGTGGTGAAGGGTGGGCGTTTTTGGGGGACTGTCTTATGTAACTTTGACTTTCAAAAAATGTTGATTTTCAGCCTAGTTTGAAAAAATGACTTGATTTTGGTTCTCGTTTGGGGCAGTACCTCCATCACTCCTTTTTCTGCCGCCATTCCGCTAAGCAGCTTAGTTTTGAAGAGACGTCAAATTTTCTCAATTAAAAATGAACCTTATACCTTTGCAATAAAGTTGAAATACTATCAAAGAAATTTGACAGATTGTGGTAACTTGATGTGCTGGCCTCTGTACTTGCTGCGGCTGCGAATCATATTTTCATCATCATACAAACCAGACACTGACCTGCAAATTGCAGAAAACCTAAGAAAATTTTAATTTTGCGGTTAATACAGTACTTTTTACTAAAATATTTTTCAAACCGTCAACTCCAATTTTCCAATGTCCTAGCCATATCAATCAAACTACTTGCCTCCCAATGTCGGGGTCGGCTTCCAGTCTTACCGGATGCAGCTGAATACCAGTATTTTACATGGAGCGACTGTCAATATGACGTCCACAACCTAGTACCTGGGTAATACAATACCCTTGGTAAGACTGGCTGTCAGACTTTCGGGTTTCTGACGACCCGTAACGACTGTACAGATCTACGAATGACAGCCGGGACCAACGGCTTAACATGCTTTCTAAGACACGGAGGAGTCTCGGTATCTAAAGATGGTCACCCAACCACGGACCATCCACGGACCAATGCGTTGCTTAACTTGTTAAATCGATCTGAGCGGCTGTAATTATTAGCTCCTCCCTTGTCCTAGCCATATCATCTTTCAAATAATTCAAGCATCACTACATAGTATAAAACAAAGTCGCTTTCTCTGTCCCTATATCCCTTTATATGCTTAAATCTTTAAAACTACGCAACGGATTTTGATGCGGTTTTTTTTAATAGATAGAGTGATTCAAGAGGAAGGTTTATGTGTCTAATTTGTCGAAATTTATTGCGGCCGAAGCCGCGGGCGGAAGCTATTTTCATTATAATATGCTCGCCATACTATATGCTGTGGTCAAGTAAACGTTATTTCGTCTCCAATAACGAATGGGAAGACTAATCGAACGACGAACGAACGAATGAGTATAATAGCAGTGATACCCTAGTGGTGTGACCGTCGGACTGCCAAGTATAGGTCTCGAGTTCCAACCCAAGGCACGCACCTCTTAATTCACGGATTAATGTGTGTATTGTATAATTATCACTTGCTTAAAAATCGGTGAAGGAAAACATCGTGAGGACACCAGCATGTCTGAGAGATATTTCTCAACAGCATGTGAAGCTAAGTCAGAGGCCCATGGGCAGCATAAAAACTCTGACAGCAGGTTAGTCACTAACCACACGATGAAGAAGAAGACGCATACCTATCATAGTTATTGCCATTATTGCTCATCGTCAGCCTTTGCTATTGTTTCCGGGAGTTTACCTTGATTATTTATTATAACTACACAAATAAATACCTAATCCCATTGTTTTCAAAATGGCTTGGACTTTAAGGTGTTTGTTTCTGTGTTTGGGTAGCCGGAAAAACAACTAAAGAGGGGAAAAATTTAAGAAAACAATAACAATTTTAAATATTATTATTATAAGACCATTGTGGCGATTATTATAATACGATTCGACTTAACCTTTTGAACGCCAGAGCGTTAATGCATCGGCGCGGGCGCGGAGTTCTGTCCCACGCCAAGCCACAAAAAAATATTTAGTTTTTTGTCGACTTTAGCCAACAGTGGCGTGTTGGGCTCGTTTTCATTTGTCGTCTATATCCGACCGTGGCAGTCAAAAGGTTATATAGAAAATAAATTACCTATGTTCCCGCCAATTACGAGTGATTAATACATAGTTCTTGACTCTGCTAAGCTCTCAGGTCGCACTAGTTCGGAATTCTTCGGAAGTGGTCGTGTTTTAACAATTTTTAATCCCCGACGAAGACAGAAAGGTAAGCAAAAGTAGATGATCAAAATCAGAAATTCAATACTAATGATCGGAGTTCATGAATATATTTAAGTTTGGTATAAATTACAATCACAAATTTTTGAATCACTCCGATGACGACATGGTTGGGGCAGTGGTTGAGCAATTGACCGCTGCGCAGTATGTCGCGGGTTCGATTCTCGCACGGAACACATATTTGTACGACCTGCAAGTATTTGTTACGGGTCTGGGTGTTTTTCTATCTATAATAAGTATGTAGATATTTACAAAAAAATAAAAAGATATTTACAAAGTATATAAGTAGTATATCAGCCATCTCGTTACCATAACACAAGCATTAGGTTGCTTAGGTTGGGACGATATGGCGTTGTGTGAAATGTCCAAGGATATTTTTATTATTATTATTACTCCGACTGTTCACGCGAACTCCGTTCATTAGTATTGAATTTCTGATTTTGATCATCTACTTTTGCTGTTGACTGTACCAGCTTCAATACATTTTTGCCCATTACCTCCTGTACTGAGTCCTCTCCTAAACATAATGCTCTTGTTTCCAGAGACTTCTCTCAAAATGCCAAGAAGCTAACAGTCAGCTGGAACAGATGGCGACCGCTCTGAATGACGCCAGCATCAGCTTGCAGAACGTTAATAACCAGTAAGTCTTATCTATCTTCAACTCCTCATTCTCTTTCCCTCATCATCCTTTGATCAGCCTTTATCCCACTTTAGGGAGGTTGGGGTGGACGCAACATGATTTTATTTCATTGCTTCTCTAGTAGTCTTCTTCTTCTTCGTCTTCTGTCTATACTCCATTCATTATAGCATTAGACAAATAACGGCTAAATAACGACAGTTATTGTGTAATATTGTTCATATTGTACATAACTGCACTTTGCATTTTTTTTTTAATTGTAAATGGTGAATAGATTAAATTGCTTTGTATGCAACGTGAAATAACGGAGTTTAATATACGTCTATATAGTCGGCAACGGTGATAACCGTTATTTGTCTTATGTTATAACAAACGGACTATAGATGTCCTCAGGCGACAGTGACCACTTACTGTCAGATGGGTTGTCTGCTTGCTTGTCATTCTTACATTAACCTTTTGACCGCCACAGTCGTGTATAGACGACAAACCAAAATGTGCCCAGCACGCCACGGTCGCGACTGGGTGACAGAATTTTAAACGTAAATAAATAATAATAATAATAATTTCAACCTCACTACTATTTTGTAGATATTAAAGGATGAATTCCGAGCTTGGCGCTGAGGGCACGCTTTTTCATTTTTGACGTGGCGGTCAAAAGGTTAATTCTGCAAACTTAATGGTTCAAACTCGAGACCTATGACTTGGCAGTCCGACGGTTACACCACTGGGCTATCATTGCTGTCCTCATCATAATCAGCCTATAATGTTCCCACTGCTGGGACTCAGGCCTCCTCTCTTCGAGAGAGAATGGGCTGTAAGCCACCACGCGGCCCAGTGCGGGCTGGTGGATGTCACATGTCTTCGAATTTTTGCTTCTAGGACATGTTCGTTTCCTCACGATGTTTTCCTTCACCGTTTTGAGAGCAGTGGTGATGGAATTATTTACGCAAAGTAAAGCCTGCTTGGGTTCGAACCCTCGACCTTCTTGTAAGCAAAAGACCAAAGAGCCAACGCAGTGGTGGGCCTGGCGTAATTCTTACCGGGAGACGGTCAATCAATCTGCCTAGCCTTTTCCTTGCTAAGGTGCGGTCGGCCTTCAGTCCTCATACGGGCGGCTCATTGAGTGGAGACATTTAATTCCCTTCTTTGTCTGCAACCCATCAACGGCTCTTGAGTCTGAGAAGGTGAATCACAAGCAGTCGTCAAAGACCACTAATAACTCATGCCTCAATCTGCCTAGCCTTTACCCAATTATGTTGGGGTCGGCTTCCAGTCTAACGGGATGCAGCTGAATACCAGTTCTTTACATGGAGCGACTGCCTATTGGACCTCCACAACCCAGTAATTTTGTAATGCGATACCCGTTGGTAAGACTGGCTGTCAGATTTTCGGGCTTCTGACGACCCGTAAAGACTGTCAAAGATCCACGAATGACAGCCGGGACCAACGGCTTAACGTGCTTTCCGAGACACGAAGGAGTCTCGGTTTATAAAGGTGGTTACTCATTCACGGATCTACCCTGACAAGCGTAGCTTAACCTGATGGATCGACCCGTGCGACTGTTATTACTTAGTTACGAGCTCTTCTCCGGGAGACAGTGATACCTTCTAATGATAATGTTACTTAACAGTATAATAAGTAATGCTAATTATACAGTGAAACTCGCCTAATTAGTATTTCAAATGAGAGTTAATTTTTGCGGAAAATCAACAAGTGTGAAGAGAATTTGACAGGCTCGCGGCCATTCTCTTTAGTAGACGCTAGATAACTTTGAAGTTAGAACAAAAAGTATTTATAACGTGAGGAATTTTACCGTTGAAGACTATTTGTCTAATTAGCCACGCTAGACTTCGAATGAAGAGTTTGTTTGTTGGAGCGCGCTAAAGCGTCGGATTGCAAAAAAATATTTTTGCATTTGATAGCCCAATTCTTGAGGAAGGATATGGCTAGAAAGCGAGTGACTACTGAGATGACGGCTAATAGAGAAGTGTGGAAGAAAAAGACATGTTGCGCCGACCACTTGCTAATGCTGTTGAGAAATATCTCTCAGACATGCTGGTTTTCTCACGATGTTTTCCTTCACCGATTTTAAAAAAAGCGATTCCTATACAATACGCACATGAATTCGTAAAAACAAAGGTGCGTGCCTTGGATTCGAACTCGAGACCTTGAAGTCCGATGGTCACACCACTAGGCTAGCACTTTATTGATGATATTCTGCGTAAAGGTCAGGCGCATGGTACGGAAGCGGCATGCGTATATGAACAGATGTATGACCATAAACAAAACAAAAAGAGTGTGCGCGGTTCGTTTCAGGCGGCGTTATGTATCAAAATCTTGCCAAACGCTACGAGAAAGTTCTGGGTGTACAGTCTAACAAATTATCTGGTGTATAGTGGAAAGATGAATCTTCTAGATTCATAAATTTAAAAGATTCAAAAGTGAATCTTTTAGATACATCTTTCCACGATACCCCTGTCAGATAGGCATTCGCTGCATGTACAATACTGGTATTCAGCTGCATTCAGGTAGACTGGAAGCCGACCACGACAAAGTTGGTAGCTTGATTATGCTTACTCTATGCTATACCAAGTAGATTGTTTCACTGTACAGAGGCCAAGCACATCAAGTTATCTATAGATTTTCAACTAAATCACAAATGAATAAGGCTCATGTTCGATTTGACAGTTTGGGATAGCTTGATGTGCTGGCGGTTTGTGGATAATGTATGATATGTTTTTGTATTTTTTTTCTTATAGATTCATGGCGTTAAGTAGCAGTCAGTTCATAGAAAGCCGTGTGTATGATGACGATGACTTGGTGACGGAGACGCCGCCAGACAAGGTAAGACGTACCCTTTTTTTAGTTTGAGAAATCATCAAGTGACGGAAGACGGACGGGTGGAGCGGAAGACTCTTGAATAAAACCCTAATCTGCTGTTTATGATGAGATCTAGATTAATTTAGAAAATATCCGCAGCATTATGCTGAGCGATGGCCGTTTTGGCTGAATGTGACGAATATTTACCCCAATTTTTGTTTTTCTTTCTCGATATTTTTAACGCAAATTAACGTATTTGCTCTCCTTCCTTCTTTTTATTACTGTTGTAATCGTTCCGGTCATCGTAGGCGATTCAACTATGCAGTGGCGTAGCGGGCCTTGGTGCTACCAGGCCACCATTATCATTAGTAGGGCAGGTCAGGGTGACAAGTGCCACTGCCAAGTGATGATGATGATCACTGCCAAGTGTGGGAACCCAAGGCACGCACCTATGAATTCAGATTCATGTGCATATTGTATGATTATCACTTGCTTAAATAAAACGTTGAAAGAAAACATCGTGATGAAATCGGCTTGCCTGAAAGATTTCTCAACAGTATGTGAAACTGAGTCAGAGGCCCATGGGCAGCATAAAACTCTAACACCCGGTTAATCACTAACCACACGAGAAGAAGAAGACTTCAAACTCTGCCTGGTAGTGTCCCAAGATAAGTGAAACCACATTTCATTCAATAAAAGAATGTGCAATCCTTATAGGTGTGTTTGTGTGTCAGTTACTGTCAGCCATTTTTGTCTGAGAATGTCAAATTGTTTGGTTAAGAAAGTCATAATGAATATTGAATACTGTACCTGTTCCTTACTTGGATCAACCTAAATTAAGGTTCGATATTATAATAATACTAGCTTATGGGGCTCGGGGCTAAGTTAAAACAGCCGCAAGAGTCGATCGATGTCCAAGCCACCGCGGGTGAAACCCCGGGCGTCGTGAACCACGTGACGACTCCCAGGCGCGGGCCTGCGGACGGTGAGTAATGGGTAGCTCACCGTCCGATCAGGACCAGGCCCGTGCCGGACGGCGCGTATATGCGCGTATTTGAAGGAGCCCGTTAGGGCCGAGCCTGCCGGGTAAGCGGGATTGTCCGAAAGGGTTACCGCTACCCCGGAATATAAAGGGCTAAGGAAGGTACATGGATGGGTTTTAGTCAGTAAGAGTCTGACACTCCCTTCCGCTCCACCCAGAGCGGGAGAAGTCATGTGTTGATTTCCCAGCCTCAAATCCATCATTATTTGTATGATCACCTTTCCTTCTGGGTTGTTTAAGAAGGCAGTTTACAGGCGGCACAAAATAACATGACAGACTTTTACTTTTTTGTCAAAATAAGATCATATGCTAGGGGAAGGAGCTCGTGGCTAAGTTATAACAGCTGCTCAGGTCGATCCGTCAGGTTAAGCTACGCTTGCCACAGCAGGTGGTCTATGTATGGGTGATCATCCTTACATACCAAAACCCCTCCGAGCTTTTTAAAGCACGATAAGCCATTGGTCCTGCTGTCCTTAATGGATCTTTGACAGTCGTAACGGGTTGTCAGAAGCCCGAAAGTCTGACAGCAAGTCTTGCCAAAGGTCCCCATTGCCCAGAGACCGGGTTGTGGAGGTCGGATAGGCAGTCGCTTCATTTAAAATACTGGTATTCAGCTGCGTTCGGTTACACTGGAAGCCGAACCCAGCATAAAACGAAAAGGCAGGCAGATGATGACTAGCTGATCTTACAGTCGTAATTCTGTCCAAATTTCAATAATTCAGTCAAAAAACCCATAGAAAAATCACGTCCAGTTTAGTTTTAGAAAAAACTACACACATCAAAAGTGTCTAGGGATCAACATATATTTTTGCAATAACTTTTCTCTTGATTGATATTAATTTAAATTTTCTTTAAGGATTCATCAAATAAAGTGTTTTCGTTTGTCACAGTAACGATAAACCAAGTCACCTTTGCATTAATAAAGAAATTTGCCATTTTCCTAATAAAGGGATTTTTGACATTTGAACCACTAACATTAAAGTTCGAAAAAAAGACTGAAATAACAGTTTTCTTTAAAATTTTATTGGGTAACTTAAACAATTAATAATCCGTGTTTCTACCGCGAACACTAACAACACAAGAACATCGGTTTGGCATACTCAAAATGAGTTCATCCAAATCACGCTGTGGAATGGCCGCCCATGTTCGTTGCAACAACAAAAAAAGGTCTTCTTGCAACTGGATACCCTCCATATTCGGCAGAGCTCTTCTCTGTAGCATATCCCATGCATGCTCAATCGGGTTCAAGTCTGGCGACTGAGCAGGCCAGGGCAGGACATTGATGTTAGCTGCGGCGAGAGTCTGTCTTACAACTCTTGCGGTGTGCGGTCGTGCATTATCATGCATTAACTGAAATAAGGGACCGATTTGCACTTGTAGAGGAACGATGACGTCAGATACAATCGTCTCAGCATAAATTTGAGCGTTGAGGTT
This sequence comes from Hyppa rectilinea, assembly GCA_951799385.1. NCBI lineage: Eukaryota > Metazoa > Arthropoda > Insecta > Lepidoptera > Noctuidae > Hyppa > Hyppa rectilinea. The sequence goes on along the minus strand of OX637329.1, from coordinate 8,994,312 downwards.
GCCTCTGATCCAAATCAACTCAGTTCTTCCGCCGATCCAAATACCCGCCCATACCATGATGGTTCCACCACTATAAGGATGGACTTCCTGGCAGGATTTTAATCGCTGTTGGCGTCCAGGGGTTCTCCAGTGTCGTATACGTCTTGTATCCGGTCTCATACCAAAACGAGACTCATCAGAAAAGCACACGAAACGCCATTGTTCTTCTGCCCAATTTCTGTGTTCAAGAGCCCATTGATATCGAATCCTACGATTGTGCATTGCTATAGGTGGTACCCGTAGCGGTCTTCGGGAATGAAGGTTCACTTCATGCAAGCGGTTTCTGACTGTTTGGTCGCTAATTAAGTTCCCTGAAGAGTGATGAAGCCTCACGGCTAACATCATGGCGGTTATTGTTGGAGCTCTTCGAGTTAAGATTTGAATGTATCGGTCTTGTCTCCGTGTGGTGCAGCGATACCGTCCTTCATGGCGCTCAGCCACGGTACCAGTGCTTCGGTAACGTGTCCAAAGTCGACTGATAACACCTTTTTTTGTTGTTGCAACGAACATGGGCGGCCATTCCACAGCGTGATTTGGATGAACTCATTTTGAGTATGCCAAACCGATGTTCTTGTGTTGTTAGTGTTCGCGGTAGAAACACGGATTATTAATTGTTTAAGTTACCCAATAAAATTTTAAAGAAAACTGTTATTTCAGTCTTTTTTTCGAACTTTAATGTTAGTGGTTCAAATGTCAAAAATCCCTTTATTAGGAAAATGGCAAATTTCTTTATTAATGCAAAGGTGACTTGGTTTATCGTTACTGTGACAAACGAAAACACTTTATTTGATGAATCCTTAAAGAAAATTTAAATTAATATCAATCAAGAGAAAAGTTATTGCAAAAATATATGTTGATCCCTAGACACTTTTGATGTGTGTACTTCAACACCCAGACAAAAAGTTTATTTTGCGATACTTCAAAAATTTTTTAACTGTTTCAATAATACTGGTCATTTTAAAATCAACCTAATTTACAATGTCATAAAATTGATATTCGTTTATGTAAAAACAACTGTAGTTAACCTTTTGTACGCCAGAGCATAAACGCACGCACGTGCCCTCCACGCCAAGCTGCAAATTTATTTCTTCTTGTTATCGTGAATTTCCTAATATCCATGGTGTCTTTTAATTTGTTTCATGTCATTAAATACTTCAGATAGCTTCAATTTTTAAGATATCTGTATAAACACACACAAAAGTAATGATTTAATTGTTTATTTCGTGTTGATATCGTACCGCATTATGTGCGTATTGTATAATTATCACTTGCTTAGAAAACGGTGAAGGAAAACATCGTGAGGAAACCAGCATGTCTGAGAGATATTTCTCAACAGCATGTGAAGCTAAGTCAGAGGCCCATGGGCAAGGGCACGCCACGATAGTGGCGGTAAGGCCCCTCTTTGAGGAGTGGCTAGAGAGGCGTCACGGCGCCCTCACCTACCGCCTGACGCAGGTCCTCACCGGACATGGATGTTTCGGGAGGTTTCTGCACATCATCAGGCGGGAGGAAACGCCCGGGTTTCACCAGTGCTAGGATCGCCCAGAGGACACGGTGCTAACCTGCCCCGCTTGGGCGGAGCACCGCCGTGTCCTCGTGGAGGCGATAGGCGGCGGCGACCTCTCGCGCCCAGCCCTGGTGCAAGCCATGGTCCGGGGCGAGAGGGAGTGGGAGGCAGTCACCTCCTTCTGCAAAATAGTCATGCTCGCAATGGGGGTGGCGGGATGGGAGAGAGAAAGGTCTTCCCGTCCCAGCCGTCGCGGGCCACCGTAGGCGCGGGCCTGCGGACGGTGAGTAATGGGTGACTCACCGCCCGATCAGCACCAGGCCCGTGCCGGACGGCGCGTATATGTTCCACGCGCGCCTTAAAGAGATGTCAGCATATGGCCCATGGGCAGAATAAAAACTCTGACACCAGGTTAATCACTAACCACACGGAAAAGAAAGAACCGCATAGTCACATATTTGTGTCGTTGGCGTACAGGGTATGCGCGTTCAAAAGGTCAATTGTTGTTCTTATTGGTTTCAGGAACAGCCTAAGCCGGAGGTACCAGATGAGCTGTCATCCTTGAAGCGCAGCATATCAGTGCTGGAGAATGCTCATGAGATCATCACCATACTGCAGGACAGTGACTCTGAGTCGGATACTGATGATGACACGCCTGCCAGGTGAGTTAGGAACATACAACGTGGCGCTACAATGGTGACATAAATTTAACACACGGGTAGGGCTAGTGCCCATTAATCATATAAATGCTTATAGGTTATAATGTATACAGTGTGAATTTTTCAAGTGGGCGTGGATGGCCAAATCCAAGACTTCTTCTGCCCCGGTAAAGCACTAGGAAGTGGTGAAGAGTGGGCGTTATTGGGGGACTGCCTTATGTAATTATGACCTTCAAAAAGTGCTGATTTTCAGCCTAGTTTGAATAAATGACTTTTGATTTTGAACTATGAGGAATAGCGAATAGTACTCAGGGGAGGCGCCAGCTAGATTTTGATAAAAACTAAAACAGCAGTACTGCGTTTTTGAAAAATCTATATTTCCAGCCAGGAATTGAAACCTTTGATTTTGAAAAAAAAAACACCCTGTATTATTACACCATTCGATAGGGTCGCTAATAAGGATCTATTCTTCCCGGTTCTGGAAACTATTGACATACGGCAAACTTAAGGAAAGAGCTAAGTTTTAATTAAATATAAAAATACGATTATTTGAAACGGTCAAAAATAAAATATGAAATCACATAGATTAAATACCGCTCGTATTAAAAACTTCCATCACCGTACCGAAATCAAATATTATGCGACGATGTAATTGTAAAATTGCATTTAATGCTAATAAGTATTCCATTTGATTCTAAAAATCTGTGACGTCACATTGTTATATTTCATACAGATCACGTACAAATTCCGCGTTTTGACAGTTCATAAAAAGTAACGTTATTGACTACCCTTTCAAATACCCAATTACAGAATGGTGCTGAAACCTAAGGACATGTACGCTGCCCGGCCGCTGCCGTACATCATTGGATCACAACCTTGGAAGAACAAGTGGCATGCTGGTGAGACTACCCTCATTTTATTTATTTATAATATTTTTAGGGTTCCTCAGGCTTTTTACCTACCAGAGGGAGTGGGTCACCACGCAATCTTTAAGAATTCGAAGACCTGTGTCATCTGCCTACCAGGGTAGGTGGTCACGTCAGCGGGATTGTCCGATAGGGTTACCGCTACCCCGGAACATAAAGGGCTAAGAAAGGAACATGGATGGGTTTTAGTCAGTAAGAGTCTGACACTCTCTTCCGCTACACCCAGAGCGGGAGGAGTCATTCGATGATTTCCCACCCCCAATAAAAAAAAATCTTTTAGTCCACCCACGCTGTTACTTCGTTTTCGTTGAGCGTTATTCACCAAATGAGGGGATTCACAATATGATGATGTCCAACCTTAAAAAAAAAAATGGGTAGTTGGTCAGATGTGGTCAGTCTTGGAATTATTGGTTCTAGGACATGTCGGTTTCCTCACGAGGTTTTCCTTCACCGTTTTGAGAGCAGTGGTGACGATAGGTATAAATTACACGAAGTGAAGCGCTAGCCGACGACTTAGACAAAGGAGGTGGCTCTAGAAAACAACGTCTGAAAAGATTTGGGGTAGGCCTTTGCTCAGCAGTTCGACAGTATCAATCTGCCTAACCTCAACTATGTTAGCGTCGGCTTCCAGTCTAACCGGATGCAGCTGAATACCAGTTTTACATCGAGCGACTGCCTATCTGACATCCACAACCCAGTAACTGGGTAGTACGATACCCCGTGGTAAGACAGGATGTCAGATTTTCGGGCTTCTGACGAAAAGCAGTTGGACAGTATATGGTAGGTAAAAAAAGGTTCGAACCGACGACCTACAACTCCCTAAGTCCAGGCTTTTACCACTAGGACATCACTCTTCAGGGTCCTCCTTTACTTTGAATTTGAGCATTCTAAACAGCGTGCCTGCTACTGCAATGATGATATGTTTCTATTTCCAAGGTCTACTCGCCGAAGACAGCGACTCGGACAGCACAGCCTCTAAAGGAGAACACGACAGTGACCAGTACTCGCAGTCCGAACCTGAAGACACGCACACAGACAAACTAGCAGTACCGCACACACACACCACCGTGAGTATCATCATCAGGTTAGCCACCCTAGGGCATAGGCGATGCTGGAGGGAGCCCAAGAGCTGGGTAATATGATACCCCTTGATAAGACTGGCTGTCAGACTTTCAGGCTTCTGACTACCCGTAACGACTGTCAAAGATCCACGAATGATAGCTGGGATCAAGGGCTTAAGGTGCTTTCCGTTTATTGGAACGAAGTTCCTTATCGCGCGTTGCGAAAGGGGGCTAGACGGAAATTAAGACCAAAAGTTGTAACGACACTATTTTGGAGTAAAATATGATATCTTTTTAATCAATGTTTTTTGATTGGTTAATTTCAGATCAGGTTTTTTTGATTATTATAACTTAGAAGAAATAAAATTTTATTACAATTTCTTCACTAATTAATCGAAAGGAACTTCGTTCCATCCGGGTGTCCCTTGACACCTCTTAAGTTTTTTGTTATTATTATATTATTATTATTCGCGCGAATGTGTGTGAACGGCATATAAGGATTCCAGTCACCAAAACTTGATTGTGTCTTCTGACATCTTTTGTGTTTACCGTACTCCTTTACGCATAAATATCGCGCGTACGCACCGCGTATACCGTATTTAACTACGCGTAACACTGACGTCACGCAAAAATCCTGCATCGCGCAAGTAGAGTTATCGTCTAGCATGTTTAAACATCCCGACATCAATGAGTGATGCTAGTCGCGCGGGCAATAGCCCACCAGACGCAGTATCTGTCTGGTCGCACTCATACGTGTCGCCAAAATTCCTACTGAGTGCCTTCAACACGCATTGCAATGTATGGACAATAACACACATTTGTGTTGAAGGCACTGAGCTTAGAATGGATCAAAATGTATTGAGCACGTATGTGTGTGGGGCACTATGACATAGAACAGAAAACACACAGCTGTGTTCATGGCAGTGTACGGAATACCTCCCTCTCCTGTATGTCTGTCTCCTTTCTTCTGTTTGTGTCGTACTCCGTTGCGCATAAATATCTTTCCATCTCGCAGGTATCAGAAACAAGTTCAGAGCTGCCTTCTGAGCAGGGCTCCGTACCAAAACCGAGCCCCTCCGATGTAGCCAGCGAGATCGCCAGGAGATTGGGTGCAAGAGAACCGGCTAAGGTATGTATGAAAACACGCCTGTCTCCCCCGAAGAGGGACATTAACTACTTAACCAGTATTCATAAAAATGGTGAAGGAAAACATCGTGAGGAAACTGGCACGCCCTTTTATTTTTTTTTTAAGAGTGGGAAGTCATCAAACGCCTCATTTCTCTCTGGGTGGAGCGGAAGGGAGTGTCACACTCTTACTGACTAAAACACATCCATGTTCCTTACTTAGCCCTTTATTGTTCCGGGGGGGTAGTGTAGTGGTAACCCTTTCGGACAATCCTGCTTACCCGGAAACAATCCCGCTTAAACCTGAGAGATCTAATGCCTGATGTAAGTAATGGCAGCATGAAAACACTGACACCAGGTTAGTCACTAACCACACGGAGAAGAAGAATAAAAGACAGCATAGTTTAAAATCACAATGATTCGAAATTGTTAACCATTTTGTTTGGAGTATGGACATAATTACATAAACAATATACATACCTTATATGTATATAAAAGCTAGGGGTCACTCATTCGTACATTCACTCACTGATTAATCACGAAATCTCAAAAACAACTGGGCGTACGAAGATGAAATTTGGCACAGAGGTAGATTATGAGTAGGAGACGTCACGTCTAAGAAAGGATTATAGACAACTCCCTCCCAAAAGGGGTGATATAGGGGGTGGAAGTTTGTATGAAAAAAAATTACCTAACAGCTGTAAGGAACAGCTGTTTTTTCACGATTTCGGAGTTGGTCCCATAGTAAAAAAAAATCAGTTTGGTGGTCTGTAGCATATCCTTTTGTATGTATATACCCTTTCGGTTATACCCTGTATTGGTATCAATGGTTATGTGAAGCAATATATGTATAGAGATTATTCTTGGTTCAAGTAGATTATGGACCGTTTTCATATTATTTTGGAAATTTAATCCCCAGATGGTGGAAAGAGAGCCCGAAGACGAGGAGCCAACTAAATCCAAAGTTCGCAAGGTATACAGACCACAGGATCCGGTGTCGAGTAAGTAGTACCTAATCTGAACTTTATGTCAGCAACTTTAAGATTGCTTTTCCGAAGAGAGAAAAGTACATTTTGCGCTCATTCCAGTCGGTCATAAATCCAGACTCCGGGCTGGCAGCAGCCCGTCCTGTGAATGGAACACAAGACTTCATGCTCAGCTTTAGCTCTTACGACCATTAGACAAACGATGTAGTCATAAAATACGGGTGTACTATGCCAAATCGAATGCCAAATAATCGAATATCAATTAATTGACCACTATAAATCGAACATCTAAATACTCGAACGGTTATTAAATCGATTATTCAATACATCGCACACTCATTACATCGAGTGTTCAAAATCTCGAATGTTTATTTGATCGTATTTTCATTATATTATATCGAAAAACCAATAATTATTTGTATTTATATTTTTAATTTTTCCCCTGCATTACTGCTGACATCTCTTTGAGCTCATTCAGCAGCATGGAGTCTGGTTTGTCTCAGGTTGATGGCAATAGGCTCAAGGCGTTAGGTTATGGAACAAGAATTATCAGTATTGCATCACTTGTTCCCAGGTACAATATTCTCGGACGAGCCCCCCCCACTGTCCGAGCACTCGGACAGCCAGGACTCTGACATATTTGCTGACCTGCACCGCACGCAGCCGTACGCGAGGACTCACGGCGCAGACGATCTGTTCGCCAACGAGAAGGACAGCGATGACGGCGACATCTTCAGTGATTTCGCTGCTAATAAGGTAAGTTTTGTTTTTTAATTGAAATTTTGTGTCACAAAATGGTCTAAGGTTGTGTCAGTGAACGTATTTTCTTAGGTTTTTTTTTAAGTTGCAGCTCTTTATTAGTCTTTTAAACTTACTGAAGATTATTTTTAACCGACTTCTAAAAAAGGAGGTTTTTAATTCGACTGTATATATATATGTATTTTTTTTTTTTTTATGTTTGTTCGCGCATAACTCCGTTGCTTGCCAACCGATTTGAAAAATTCTTTTTTGTTGGGAAGGGTATACTTCCCAAATGGTCCTATGAAATTTTTATCGAAATCGGATAAGCGGTTTTTGAAAAATCTCCAAAAATCTAAAATTAAATCCTACTTAATATATGTGGATGATGTTCTAATAAGTTCCTGTCATTGTAATTTACATACCAGGTTGTGGTATTAATCTTTTTTGTGTAGGTACCACAACTAAAAAGTGAAAAATAAAAACTTTTTTACAAAAAATAAAACCGACTTCCAAAAAAAACCCTACAAAGTGAAAAATAATTTTGATTTCGGAAGTCGGTGGCAAAAAATGAAAATACAAAACCGAAGACACCGACTTCCGAAATCAAAATTATTTTTCACTTTGTAGTGTTTTTTTTGGAAGTCGGTTTTATTTTTTGTAAAAAAGTTTTTCTACTTTTTAGTTTGGTTTTCTGTTAAAGCGTTTTTTTTTTAATATTTTTATTTTTATTTATTGTGTAATCAGAAGAAGTTATATTATATTATAACTTCTTCTGAATATACAATTTTAGGTTGCCCTGGCAATATTTACCTAGTAAAGGTATATATTTTAGGTGCAATAGTGAATTTTACATACCTTTTTAATTTTACGTATGTATTTCTAGCTGCCAATGAAAAAAAAATACCAATAAGTGAGAGCTTTCGTTGGGTCTTACATGTTCGAGCCGTTTGGGGTTGAAACACTAGGGCCATGAGGTCCGAGTGCCCACTATGTTTTTCGGGATATCGCCAAGCGGTTGATCGACTCTTCACGTGACCAGAGGGCTGGCCTATGTTTGATCAAGGAATCAGCATTGCCATACAACGCGGCAATGCTTCCAGCCTTTTGGGAACTTTTCCTGTTGACAGAGATGTGGACGAATTTTTTGATGCTCTTTGATTATTAAACATAGTATTTCGGTTCAGAGGCCAGCACATCAAGTTACCACAATCTGTCAAAATTCTTTGATAGTATTCCAACTTTATTGCAAAGACATAAGGTTCATTTTTAATTGAGAAAATTTGACAGTTAGGGATAGCTTGATGTGCTGGCGTGCATTATTATGAATATTAATCTCTTAACAGTAAATATTATATTTTACTGCAAAAAAAAACTATTCGTCGATGGTAAATATATAACATTTTACCCACAGACAGCTACAAATCCCAGTGCCAACCCCAACTCTCTCTTCGACGCGGGCCCAGCACCCCACATGTTCCACAAACACACTCAAAATCATCACAAATCCGACGATCATAGTTCTAATCATAGAAGAAATATACATGATGATAATCATAGCGTATATGACAATGATGATCGCGGAAGAAATGGTGATGATAGTAGGAATGTGTACAAGCAAGGGAGTAATCCTGATGATATGAGAGCGAGGGGTGATGAAGAGGCTGAGAGAGGTGTGAAGGTATGTTGGTTTTATTTTTTCAAGTACAGTAACAGTTGACCAAACTAGCAATCCATTAAACCAGTTACAGGCACTTTTTAGGAATTGTCAAGGGGTCGGTCAGTCAGAAAGATGGGGCTGGTTGCCCATTACTACCGGGTAAGCGGGATTGTCCGAAAGGGTTACCGCTGCCCCGAAACATAAAGGGCTAAGGAAGAAACATGGATGGGTTTTAGTCAGTAAGTCTGGGTTATGAGTAACAAAGATGGCGTTCTACAAAACTGAACTTTTTCTGAAACTCAATGTGCCGAAACCTACAAACTGTCCTTGTTTTATCATTTGTGAACTTCCGGTCGGAAAATGTTATACTTTTTTTTTTTTTTGATGCTGGTAAATAATCAAATGACCTCTCCCGCTCTGGGTGGAGCGGAAGGGAGTATCAGACTCTTACCGACTATAACCCATCCATGTTCCTTACTTAGCCCTTTATGTGCCCGGATAGCGGATGCCCTTTCGGACAATCCCGCTTACCAATATTTCCCAGTAGCAGTCAGGTAGCAGGCAGTACTGGTATTCAGCTGCATCCGGTTAGACCGGAAGCCGACCCCAAAAGGCTATGGAGATTTAATCAGGCAGCAGGCTTGCCGTCTGGTACATGGGACTTAAACATAACTGGAAAAATGTAGGGCACTGCATAACCATATGAATACATGCCATGTGATATTATGTTACATTTGTCCACAGAAACCAATTGGCGGAATTTCCTTATTCGGCAACAAAGGAACCGAAAGTATTGGGGCCGCCATCTTGAAACGGAATCAACGAAAATCTTCAACTTCCGGTGACGAAAGCGAAAGTGACTCCCGTTCACAGTCCCAGTCCAACCAGCAGACAAGAAAGGAAAAAGACATATTTGATGATTTATTTGCTAGGTCTGAAAACAAAACGGTTACGAAAGATAAGGAGTTTAGTAAAGATTTAAAAACTGAAATACAAAAGAACAGTGCGGAGAATGTAAAAGAAAAAAAGATAAAACCTAAAGTAGATCTGTTCAGTGACAATCTTTTCGATGATATAGACGATATATTTTCTACGAACGTTGTTAAAATGCCAGCAAAAGATAACTCCAAGACCAAATCTATTTTCGAAGACGACGACGATCTCTTCTCTGAGATTGCTGCACCGAAACCGATGAAAATAGAAGTGGCAAGTAGTAGTACTAATAAGAAGAGTTTATTTGACAGTGATGATGAACTATTTTCTGAACATAAACCTGTTAATAAGCCTGTAGATACCCCTAAACCCGTAGAAATTAATAAACCTAAGGTAGCTGAAAGATCTAAATTAGATGAAGTTCCTAACAAAAGTAAAAACATCACTAAAAGTATATTTGATGATGATGAAGATGAACTATTTAGTGATATAAAAAGTAATGAAGTTACTCAAGTACAGAATAGTTCAGTTAGTATAGAAAAATCGAATGTTTTCGGTAAAGAAGATACGAAAAATATTGAACCTGCTAAGACTGTGTCAAATATTTTTAAAAGTCCATCACTTTTCGATGATTACGATGATGAGGAAAGTAATATTTTTGCTGAACCAACTAAATCTTCAAATGTTGTAACAGCTCCTATCAAAGATACTACAAAACTATCAGGCAAAACTAACAAGAACACTCCTGAAAGTAATGTGGAAAAACTGTCAAACAAGGCTGAAGTAAATATTCTTAAAGAAAATCTGGAAGTTAATATTTCTAGCTCAGTTATAATTGATGAAACGGAACAAAATGTAGTTAAAAGTGATGAAAATAAAGATAGTAGCATACCTGTTGTAGATAAAATTGTTAATACTTCTACAACTATGAACGTTGTAAAAGAAGAACTTTCTTTAGTTTCGCCTGTAGACATTAATGTAGATAGCGAGAAAACAAAAAATTCTTATAAAGATAAAGAAACAAATCCAGCTAAAATATTTGAGCATATTAATAAGAATATACAAAATGTTGAGCAAAGTTCTTCGGACTCGAGCAATGACTACAGTGATCAAGATTTCGATGATTTACCACCAAAGAAAGAAAGAATTAACACTGAAATACCTCATAGTGACATTGTTGCTGAAGAAAATGTAATCCCGACAGAAAAACACGATATTTTTGATAAAACAATGTTAGAAAAGGATATTGATAAACTATTCGCAACAAGTCAACAAAATACTGACAGTACTGAAACTATATTTAAGACTACAGATTCAGATTTTATAGAAACGGTACCTAACAAGACTGAACAAAACAATAAAACTGTTGAAATTGCAAAAAACACTATAGAACCCGATATTTTCAGTAACATTTTAACTGAACCTCCAGTTTTTGAGAAACCCAAAGAACCGAAACGAAGCAAAAACGTCAATGCCTTATTTGACGATGATTCTGATGATGAGAGTCTATTTTTCAAGAAGAATGATCCTATATTTGTAGAAAATCCGGAGGATTTTACTCCGACTCAGGATAGGATTTTTGGTTTATTTATCGATGAACCGCCTGATGATGGTTTTAGTAAAATCAGTGATGATTTTGATGATGATATGTTTTCTACAATACCTAAGTCTAAAATTTCGCAGAATGATGATCTACCTCCCTTACCTGATACCATACAATTCGAAGATAGTACTACCGATAACAATATTATACCTGAAATAGAAAAAGACGATCCAATTGAAGAAATATTTAGTGATTTACCTAAACATGAAATAAAACCAGCCGTTGAAATAACAAAAGAATCTCGTTCAAACATAGAAGAAAACATATTTAAACTACCAACTACAGACACTGTAGATGAACGACAAAAATCTTCAAAAAATGATGAACAACTATTTAAAGTACCCACAAAAGAATTTAAACCTACTTTAAAAAGTAAACCTAGCCCAGATATATTCTCTGAAGATGAAAACCTGTTTATATCGGGAAGTAAAGTTGAAAAACCTAAATTTTCGGAATCAACTGAAGTAGAAAAACCTGAAAATAAAAACCGAACTCTTAAAGATAGACTAATTGCTGATTTATTATCTGATGATGATAACCTATTTGCTTCAGCACCTACATTAGAAAAACCAGCATCATTTAAACAAGAAAAATCTACACCTGACAATAGAAACATAGAACCAGTAAATAAATCTTCAGATGATGAACTATTCACGTCTTTACAGGAATCTGAAAACACTTTAATTACTGAAAATAAACTGCTTCAACAAGACTCAAAATCGGATGAAGACTTATTCAAAAAGCCTGAATTTTTACCAGAAAAATCTGATCAAAAGAAAGTTGGGAAACTAAAAGTTGGCCTCAATATAAACGTAAATGCTTTATTACCAGGTGCTTCACCTAAAAAGATCAAGCCAAACGATCAACCGGATGGTCAAAGTCAAAGTTTAGTTGACAGTCAAAAACCAGAACCAAAAACCCATCTTGAAGACCAGAAGTCAGAACCTGAGAAAGCGGAAAACCCAGATGCTAAGTTAGTAAAAGCTGTGAGTTTCGAAGGGAAGCCGGAATCAGATGTGCTGGATAATAAATTGTCTAAAGAAAGAGCGAAAATCCAGGTTAAAAGGCGTCCTTCTACTCGAAGGGCCAGGAGAGAAGCTGTCAGAAAATCTGGAATAGATTTTGGTGAAGACTCGACAGATAATTCCAGTTCTATTGATGACCCGCCCAGAACACAACCCAATAGCGAAAAGTTTAATGAAATTAAACAAAGTAAACAGCATGAAACCATAGACAATTCTGACGTTCAAGCAAAGGTATATGACGCTACGGTACAAGCTAAAATAGATCCTAATCTATTAGAAAAACCGACTACAATTGATCCAGCTTTTATAGAAAGACCGGCTGACACAATCATCCAAGCTAAAATAGATCCCATCACAGTAGAAAAACAGTCTAAAATTGAACCAACGGTCACAGTACGACAAACTGAAATTACAGAAAAACCGTCTTACCAAAGAGATGTGAAATCTAAAGTAGTTTATATCTTAAACGACGAAGATATATTTAATACTAGTACTATTGAAATACCTAAGAGTTTTAACAAAAATGTTGATTCTAATACTGGCGTCACAACTTTAGGCAGAGTCTACGACAAAAAACAAGAAAATAGTTCAAAAAAAGATCCAAATTCATCACTTTTTGGTGAAGAAAACAGTGAGGAAATATTTAAAGGTAAAACAGCAGTGAAAAAATCAACTATATTTGATTCTGACAGTGAAGAAGAGTTATTTGGAACGAGTAAGAGTCAAGAAAGAAAAGTTGAGAAAGAAGAAATAAAGAGAGAAATCAAAAAGGAAGTCGTGAAAGGTTCTCTGTTCGGTGATGAAGACGACGACGATGATTTATTTGGCGTTAAAACTAAGAAGATTGTTGGTAAGTTGAAAGTCAAAGTCAAATCATTTATTTCAAATAGGCACAAGAAAGCACTTTTGAACGTCAAAAATGAACAAGAAATAAAATTGATTCTAGTCGCCCCTTCCAAAAGGTAGTTTCGTGTGGAGAAGAATGGTCACTGTTAGGGGCTATCTCCACGAGCGAGAGAATCGCGGCGATAATATCATCGTGCCACGTATTTCTATACACTGTCTATGAACGCGTCTCCACACGGCGATGTTATCGCGGCGATGCGACGAGTGGCAATGTGCGCGCGTAACGCCGTCGTGTCGCCGCGGTACCGTCGTGTCGCCGCGGTACCGTCGTGTCGCCGCGGTACCGTCGTGTCGCCGCGGTACCGTCGTGTCGCCGCGGTACCGTCGTGTCGCCGCGGTACCGTCGTGTCGCCGCGGTACCGTCGTGTCGCCGCGGTACCGTCGTGTCGCCGCGGTACCGTCGTGTCGCCGCGGTACCGTCGTGTCGCCGCGGTACCGTCGTGTCGCCGCGGTACCGTCGTGTCGCCGCGGTACCGTCGTGTCGCCGCGGTACCGTCGTGTCGCCGCGGTACCGTCGTGTCGCCGCGGTACCGTCGCGACTGGCGGCGCGCCCGCCGCGCTGAGCCGCGGGACGTGGCGCTGAGCAGCGCCGTCTAACGCAGCGTCATTTGAGCGTTGTCATTCGCCAAGCAAGGCGACAAGCTTTTTAAACAATCTAAGCACCATGTTTAACATTGAAAAGTTTATTCTTGAAATGAGAGAGACCTGCCCTCTAAGATGTTCAGATGCCCGAGTATCGGAACAGAGAAATTAAAGGGCCACCAACGGCGCTTTTTTTCATTTCTTAACTACATATTCACTAGCGTACATGCACAAGCACCCCAGAACACTACATCCATAATAATTAATTAATTTATTATTCGTATTTCGCTCTCGTCTGGCACCTAACTGAACTCTTTCAACAAAACAATTGCACAACGCCTCGTCGCGTAAACACGGCGATTCCGTTACGAGTCGTCACGGGCAGGCGGCGATTCCGTTACCAGTCGCGACGATACGCTGGCGGAATAATCGCTTGTTCGTGGAGACGACCCGATGATAGAAGCGCGGATCCGTCGCGATTCTCTCGCTCGTGGAGATAGCCCCTTACTCTTTTAAATGTAGCTAGGGATAAACTACGATAACATGGCGCGCCTACCAAATTACTGTTTCAATGTTTGTAGTCACATACGAAAGAGTTTGTATGTAGTTGTAAGTATTCGTCTTCAGTAGCAGGCCGGCAGCGACAACGTTGTGAGTCTTGGTGGCGCTTTGTAAGTACTTTCACAAATACTTTCAAACGTTTTTAATTATGGAGGGGAAGGCCATATTATCGTAGTTTATCTGTATGTCTCCGGACGAGCTCCGTTACAAAGAGCTGTACTACTGAGTAGTCGATATGTTAATATCAGTATTCGCCTTTCTTGCTAGTCGATTTGGATATTAGTTTTGATTTAGTTCACTAATCGATTGGAAATTTCATTATTGAAATGGCATCCGGTTGAGTATCAATCTGCTATATTGTATTTTTCTTTAGTTGTCTCATTTGGTAAACAAATGTCGCGACGAATATTTAGATTTCTAGTTAATGTATGTGTCTCTGAAGTATTTTTTTTGTATATTTCATGTCTTATGTGTATTATACAAAGATCAAGACGTTTATGCTTAACTTAAAGTGTATGATTGATATGAAAAATCACAATTTTCGTCCCGTGTTTGTTTACCAAATTGGACACTATAAAAGAAATACAGTATAGACTTTTACTTTCCTGACTGCACATAGCATAATCAGCATAGAATGTTTCCACTCCTCTTTGTTATAAGAAGCGGGCGGTCTTGATCACGGGCCCAGCGCAGGTTGGTGTATATTAAACTATAGTTTTCTCGATTATCAATTTACGTCCCTATTTAATACCATTTTTTTTTATAACAAAAAAAAACTTATCAAAAATTTGAAATTGTGGTCCGCCGGTGTCGGGAGCAGGGTCCAAGCTACCGGTGGTTATGGCTGCAGAGACAGGAACCTCCTCACAATGCGAGGCGTATCAAGGAGTACTGCCTTCTGAATCTGTCTCTCAAACTATAATAATTATTGTCTTTCTTTCAGATCAAAAACCCCAAACATCCAGGCAGACAGTTAAAGAAAATCCTAAATCTGCGGAACCAGTTTTTGAGGACCCGCTATCAATGTTCGGAGATGACGACTAGTGTCAAATTCTGTCGCCAGATAGTGTGTTTAGAGGTTTGAATACAATACGCGTCCGTAAAGTCATTTCATAGTTATTTTACCTCTAATTAAGGGGGCCTGGACAAGTGTCAATCGCTCCGTGTCGATTCGATTTCGAAAATTGTTGATCGAACAATTCGTTATCTCAGCGATTCGAATTGTCAAGAACGCCACTTGTCAACGCATTTGTATGGTAATATCGATCGAGTTTCGTTACACAATCTGACATTGTCTAGCACTTAGCGATCGAAAACGATTGATCACGTGACATTTCGAAAGCTTATGCCAATTCCATACGTTTCGGATTTATCTAATTTCGTTATCGTTAAAATACAGCTGCCGTTAGGATGCTGCTGTCAGAGGTAAAATAACTTTAAAAAGACTGTATGTCACTTTGACATTTAGAAAAAGTCAGGCTTTTGTCTCACGTCATCATTGTCACTCATACAATAATTTTGTGGATGTGTGAGACAGCTTCATTAATTTATTAAACAGGCTGCGTTGATTGGTTTGGTAAAATGCTTTGTAGTATATAAAAAGAATTGAAAGTATTTTGTATTAGTTTTAGTCAAAGAGGATATTTAAAAAAGTTTACTTAAAAAAAACAGAGTTTATCAATATTAAAATAGCCTTGATTATTAATGAACTGATACGTAAATGTACAATCACGGAAATGGATTGTTCGTGGATCTTCTTCTTCGTGTGGTTAGTGACTAACCTGGTGTCAGAGTTTTAATGCTGCCCATGGGCCTCTGACTTAGCATCATATGCTGTTGACAAATATCTCTCAGGCATGCCGGTTTCCTCACGATGTTTTCCTTCACCGGTTTTAAGCAAGTGATAATTATACAATACGCACATGAATCCGAAAAATCAGAGGTCTTGGGTTCGAACTCGAGACCTATGACTTGGCAGTCCGACGGTCACACCACTAGGCTATCACTGTTCGTGGATGAAAGTCGTGTATCTCGTGAATCTATCAATCTGCAAAATTGAGAAGTTTGATAGTGGCTCATCAATTAAAGTCCGTGACTCTACAGAAGTCAGACATCAAGTTACTCCAATCTGTCAAGTTTTTCAACTTTACAGTGCATCTGTTGTTTAACCCCAAATCATATTTATATTAAATTATATTTTGTAGTTTATTGGAGCTCAGGATTTCAAGTAATTTGAAAAGACTTGATTTTTATTCAATGGATTTCTTACGTCACTTATTTTGTCTTCGACAACGCCGCTTGGTATCTTGAGTCATATGCGGTGTATATTTAAATAATGAGTAAGTTTTGAATTTCTTGCATATTTCCTATTTCATTTATTTTCAGCAGAACAATACATTTCACTGACTGTACATCAAAGTGTGGCCAATTTAGGCCGATAAATAAAGGCCTAGTGAAGTTATTTAAAAATAAATATAGTTAGTAATATTAAAAAAACAATGAATTACTTCAGCGCCTTATTATGCTTTTGCTACCGAGCGAGACATTCCAATGTTATTTTATTTTAAATGTTTATATTTGTTTAGGAAGAATATATAAGGTGACTGGTAATTAGTGACCGATATTTAAACACGTGATTGTACTCATGATTACAATCAACTTCCCAAAGAAACTTTTTTTGTATACTCAATAGCTGCTAACAGCTGATCGGCGCGAAGTTCATTGAACTTTGCGCGCGCCAGTTGTATTGTTATTGTGATAAAAATATAACTATTGAGTTTTTTTTTTAAACATTAAAATACATATTATTTATATATGTATTTACAAACTTTCTTTTTTAAAAAAAGGTTACCTAATATAATTTTGAAGTGAAACTTTTTCTCCGAAATATTTTTTTTTTAACTTACGTAATTCGGTTATTTGTGTCGTAATTAATATTATATATTCTTCCCAGCTAAATGAAATTATGGAGATTAATTTAATAGATAATAATAAATATACGTTTTGTTCTTAATTAAAATAATAATTATGATATATTATGATTGTAAATAATGTTGTTTCTATTGTTATTTCGTTATTGGCTCATTACAGCTGCTATACAAAGTGCCTACGAAATTATTCTTGTATGAAATGTAATAAAATGTTATACTTTTGTTTTCGGATTTTTATTTTAAACCTTTTTTCGTGGCTAAGTAATAACAGCCGCATGGGTCGATTCATCAGGTTAAGCTTGCCGGGGTTAGTCCGTGGATGGATGACCATCATTACCTATTGAGAATCCTCAGTGCCTCGGAAAGCACGTTACACGGAATAGATCCGTGGCTCGTTAAGTCGTTAGTCCTGGCTGTCATACGTGAATCTTTGACAGTCGTTACTGGTAGCCAGAAGCCCGAAAGTCTGACAGCCAGTCTTACCAAGGCGTATCGTATTACCCAGTTACTTACAGGGTTGCGGAGGTAAGATAGGCAGTCGCTCTATGTAAAATACTGGTATTCAGCTGCATACAGTTACACTGGAAGCCGATCCCAATGTAGTTGGGGCTCGGAGATTGTTTTTTTTTTTAAACCCTGTGGAAAATGCACAATGTTACACTCAATAATTATTTGAAGCATTCCACAATATGTACTTACGATTTAATGAGATCGTTAAGGACGCTGTCGGGCGCGGTGTAACTCAACAGTAAGCTAAGCAGGTAGTAATTCTCTGAGGTAGTCCGTTTACAAATTATACAGCTCTGTATTTCGCCGTACGATGAAATATAAAAATCCCAGCAGAAGCAGCAGATGCTAAAGGCAAAGATTTATCTCTATAATAAAATGGTCTTGCCAGTGGTGTATCTTCGGATTAGAGGTGCAAAAATAAAAATTGGTCAAAAAACGCAAAACATATTGAATTTCGAGGGCAACCTTTGCGTATCCGCCATATGCAATAAATTTTAAGATTAGGCTGCAGGATTGTTATCTTTTCCTTTGAATATCCTTTTTTCTTGCGAATAAGTCTGCTCTTGACCTCGATCACGCCTGATGGAAAGCGGTGGATGAGGTCAATGATGGAGCGAGCATGCCAGTAGATGCCTGTTCCATCTTGCTTTGTATTGTATGTACTTGTGGGGTGCACAGTAACTGGCCTTTCATAGCATTTTGAAAGTGAGTATTTACGCCAGTGAATCTGGTAGAATGAAACGCGATTTATTTAAGTCATAGGACTCGACTAAAGCTAACGTAAATCGACTAATTAATGCAATTAGTAATATTCGACATGACAGTTTATAAACGAGTACTTCAAAGAAAAATGTGTCAATGTCAAATTAAAACGCCACTGTCGCATGGTAATCACACGGTGGTCGTTTGTTTTTCTTAATAAATACTGCTAAAATGAAGGTCCCAGAGAAAACTAAAGAAAAGAAGGAGAAAATAAAGAAGAATGAGAAGATAAAGCCCAAAAAAGAACATGTTTTAATTGTAGCACAAGAAATAAAGTTCGCCCGTCTACTTTCGGGCAACGAGAAGAAAACCCGTGATAAAGTACTAAACACATTGAAAAAATGGCTTCTAAACTGTTTCGAGAAAGGATATGGTTAGTAACTGATACTTCAGTAACAATATTTTCCATATTTTACGATACTATGGTAAAGAAAACGACATTTTAATGACACCTTGTACTTAACCTCAAAAAATCACAAATGTGCGTTATAATTATTTTACAAGCTGTTTTCTTATAATTATAGTCCTTAAATTGACTGAGTGATGTATCAGCAAGAACTCTTAATAATTTAAAAGCATTCCAAGTAAACTTATGATGTCTTTACACCCTTAGAGCAGAAAAACACCATGCTTGTATGAAATACGAGTAAAATATTTTGTTAGTTCTATTGGATAACCCGCATATTAACTTCTTGATCTGACTGAAACTGCCCCGTGAAGGTTTACTTGTTGCCTTTTGACCGTATTTAAATAATTTTCGGATAGTTTTGTTATCATTCAATTATAAAATTGATTCTTTCTACTTATTAATACTAAGAAAGTAGTTTCTTTTGTTGATTATTATTATTATACTTACATACAATAGTGTCATTATTAGCTCCCTTCAAAATGGTCGAGCTGAATGGTGCTAATCACCATTATTAGGGTCTGGTCATCTCTTAGGACTTATAATGCTAATATATACTGACACACTTGTGTTAATAAAATTAAATGTATTATTTTAAAACTATATATCATTGATATTTCACATAGACAGTTAGCAAAACTTTGTTTTTTTATTTCTTTAACACGTTGAGCGCCAACGCGGTCACTGGTGAGCCGCGAACAATAGTTTTTCTATTGTGTCTGCTGCGTGGCAGTCAACGACTTAAGTAGTTGCTCCCTGAAAGTTAATTTCCACATTCAACATTAATTTAGTATCATAATAAATTAACACATGGGTTTTGTGACACAGTAATTAATGTGTACAAAATTTCAATTTAATCAGTCCATTATATTTTTTAGATTCAGGTAGTAACTAGAATTTAAATGTTTATGTTCCAAAGTGGTTCTGTATCTATGTTATAAGTTTCGGTTGCCCCACTTCGTCCTACTGGTAGCCATTGTGCGTGGGTGAAGACGTAGGCTTCCCCACGGGGTAGGCAGAAGGAAACTCTAAATAAATTAGTATAAAGGCAGGCAAATGAGAACGACTTACATTTAGAAATATATTGTTAATTTCAGAATTCAAAGAAGATGACTTTATAAGAGTGTGGAAAGGATTATTCTATGCTGTGTGGATGTCAGACAAGCCTCTTGTGCAGGTAAGCAATAATTAAGGTATTTAATTAATTAGGCTACAAATTGAATCAATCAACTCAGCCTGTCGGAATCCACTGCTGGACACAAGCCTCTCCCTGACTGCACCACTTCAGTGTTATTGTCCGTAAGCTATCCTCTAACCCCGGAACATAAGGGCTAAGGAAGAAACATGGATGGTTTTAGTCACTAAGACTTGGAAAATCCCTTCACCCAGATCGGGAGGCGTAATTTGATGATGTGCCACCGCAAAAAAAAAGGCTGCGCCGAAACACCCTGTTTCTGCCTTCTGCACCCAGTCTGTCCGAGCCACCTTCTTAAGGTCATCGGTCCATCTAGCTGGAGGGTTTATTTGTAGTCATTCAATTAGTTATGCCATATTTGTAGTCATGAAAAGTAACACAACATTTTTCAAATGTCCTTTTTTATGCAATGACTAAAAATTAAATTTCCTATAATCTAATTGTTATCTTAACTTTAACTACAGGAGGAGCTATGTGAGAAGATAGCAGGTGTCCTAGACCTGTTCCCTGAGGAACACCTGCATCACGCTCTACTCATGTTCAAGGCAGGGCTCCGCGTGCTCGCTACAGAGTGGTATGGCTTGGACCAGCATCGCACGGATAAGTTTCTTATGGTATGTGGCTGTTTGGTTATTGATATAGTATGATAAAAATGCCCATAGCTCCCAAAGTCAAAGTAATATTTTTATTACCACCAATCAATTACGCTCTAGATGAGCTCGTGGCTAAGTAATAACAGTCGCACAGGTCAATCCATCAGGTTATGCTACGCTTGTCGGGGTTGGCCGTGGATGAGTGACAATCTTTACATACCAATTCTCCTCAGTGTCTCGGAAAGCACGTTAAGCCGTTGGTCCCGGCTGTCATTTGTGCATCTTTGACAGTCGTTACGGGGTGTCAGAAGCCCGAAAATCTAACAGCCAGTCTTACCAAGGGGTATCGTATTGCCCAGTTACTGGGTTGTGGTCAGATAGGCAGTCGCTCCCTGTAAAATACTGGTATTCAGCTGCATCCGGTTAGACTGGAAGCCGACCCCAACATAGTTGGGAAAAGGCTAGGCAGATGATGATTTACTTATTTATTTATATACTATTGTCCACAGTTGGTTCGTCGGTACTTGCGCGCTAGTCTCCGATGCTTGCAGCGCAGTGAGTGGAGCCTCAACAGCTGTCAGATGTATGCCAACACCTTGTCTGGGAGTGACGGTGAGACTCATGTTGTTTTGTCTATAGCCGAGAGGAATAAAAGTTACTTAGCATGTACAGCTTATTGCACCAGAAAGTTGTGGAGGTACAGCTCATGAAACCGAACAACTTTGTCCATGGAACAACGTAATCTCGAAAAATTAAGAGCTCTCCCATAAAAAAATTGCATATAATCAATAGGGCTAAACTCGACCCAAAGGCATGTGACGACTTATTTTTTTCGTCGTTTTTACCAACCCATAGAGATACGCCGAATAGTGGTTTCACCGAATATCCGAATACCGAATAATATTCGGTTAAGTTCTTACCGAACCAAATATACTGCCGGATAATTCGGTTCCCTGTTCCATAGTTTTCCCGCGCAAACAAGTTTATACATGTTAGTTTTTCAAAGCACCGCGCGCAAACGGAGTGTTAGCGTTTTCCTATTACAATATACAGTGTAAACTCCATGTAACGTCACTCTATTTAACGACAAACTCCCTTAAGCGTCGAAATCAAATGGCTTTGGTTGGTTTAGCTTGTCTTTCATACAATGTTTCACTCTACATAGCATTTCACCCACTCTCAATAACGACAACAAGAGTAATAAAAAGTACCTTTTAAGTTGCTAAAATTAGTAAAAACTGCGCAGCTGTGTACGATCTATTGTCGCTTTATTATCCTAGCCCGCAATAAACTTGACTGTCGGCATCATGCATACCGAACTTTCTAAGAAATTCGTTCTGATCGATATGAATAAAATAAGTAAAAAAATACAACAAAATTACTGGTGCAGCAAAAGGCGTCAGACAAAAATAACAGACTATACGCAATAGCGTTCAAATAACATTCTTTTTTATGCACATAACTACTAACAATAGTCCGAAATAAACTTTTTCTTTTTCTAATTCTGATGTTTCTTCTCTCCATTTAACGACAACTCTCTATAACGCCATAAAATGCACAGTCCCTTCAGTGTCGCTATATAGAGTTTACACTGTAATTGTAAAAAGTACGGTTCTTTTAATATACTTGATTTTATTAAACTATTAATGCTAGGTTGTATTTGATTACTTGTGTTTAATTATATCTTTGTTTGAGTACTTTGCAATAAACGATTTCTATTAATTTATTTTGCCGGTATCAAGTAAACCGAATACATTCGGCATTTCAACCGAATCAAACCGAATACCGAATACAAAACGAATATTCGGCGCATCTCTTCCTCACGATGTTTTTCCTTCGCCGATTTTTATCCAAGTGATAATTATTTAACACTGATTATTTACACACACAATTTTTGTTTTTACTTTTTTAGTGTTTAGTGTGTAACAGTGATTGTTTTTGTTTTAAAATCAAGAGCCATTTATTCAAACTAGGCTGAAAATCAGCACTTTTTGAAGGTCAAAGTTACAGAAGTCAGTCCCCCAAAAGCGACCACCCTTCACTCCTTCGTTCTTTCTTTAGTATAAATAGTATAGAAGTACACACATCAAAAGTGTCTAGGGATCAACATATATTTTTGCAATAACTTTTCTCTTGATTGATATTAATTTAAATTTTCTTTAAGGATTCATCAAATAAAGTGTTTTCGTTTGTCACAGTAACGATAAACCAAGTCACCTTTGCATTAATAAAGAAATTTGCCATTTTCCTAATAAAGGGATTTTTGACATTTGAACCACTAACATTAAAGTTCGAAAAAAAGACTGAAATAACAGTTTTCTTTAAAATTTTATTGGGTAACTTAAACAATTAATAATCCGTGTTTCTACCGCGAACACTAACAACACAAGAACATCGGTTTGGCATACTCAAAATGAGTTCATCCAAATCACGCTGTGGAATGGCCGCCCATGTTCGTTGCAACAACAAAAAAAGGTCTTCTTGCAACTGGATACCCTCCATATTCGGCAGAGCTCTTCTCTGTAGCATATCCCATGCATGCTCAATCGGGTTCAAGTCTGGCGACTGAGCAGGCCAGGGCAGGACATTGATGTTAGCTGCGGCGAGAGTCTGTCTTACAACTCTTGCGGTGTGCGGTCGTGCATTATCATGCATTAACTGAAATAAGGGACCGATTTGCACTTGTAGAGGAACGATGACGTCAGATACAATCGTCTCAGCATAAATTTGAGCGTTGAGGTTGCCTCTGATCCAAATCAACTCAGTTCTTCCGCCGATCCAAATACCCGCACATACCATGATGGTTCCACCACTATAAGGATGGACTTCCTGGCAGGATTTTAATCGCTGTTGGCGTCCAGGGGTTCTCCAGTGTCGTATACGTCTTGTATCCGGTCTCATACCAAAACGAGACTCATCAGAAAAGCACACGAAACGCCATTGTTCTTCTGCCCAATTTCTGTGTTCAAGAGCCCATTGATATCGAATCCTACGATTGTGCATTGCTATAGGTGGTACCCGTAGCGGTCTTCGGGAATGAAGGTTCACTTCATTCGTTCCTCTACAAGTGCAAATGGGTCCCTTATTTCAGTTAATGCATGATAATGCACGACCGCACACCGCAAGAGTTGTAAGACAGACTCTCGCCGCAGCTAACATCAATGTCCTGCCCTGGCCTGCTCAGTCGCCAGACTTGAACCCGATTGAGCATGCATGGGATATGCTACAGAGAAGAGCTCTGCCGAATATGGAGGGTATCCAGTTGCAAGAAGACCTTTTTTTGTTCTTGCAACGAACATGGGCGGCCATTCCACAGCGTGATTTGGATGAACTCATTTTGAGTATGCCAAACCGATGTTCTTGTGTTGTTAGTGTTCGCGGTAGAAACACGGATTATTAATTGTTTAAGTTACCCAATAAAATTTTAAAGAAAACTGTTATTTCAGTCTTTTTTTCGAACTTTAATGTTAGTGGTTCAAATGTCAAAAATCCCTTTATTAGGAAAATGGCAAATTTCTTTATTAATGCAAAGGTGACTTGGTTTATCGTTACTGTGACAAACGAAAACACTTTATTTGATGAATCCTTAAAGAAAATTTAAATTAATATCAATCAAGAGAAAAGTTATTGCAAAAATATATGTTGATCCCTAGACACTTTTGATGTGTGTACATGATCGTATAAAAAGCTGTTACTACTATCTATCTTACATTTGAACTTCACACCTCCTAACACATGGTGATTATTCCAGGTATATTCGCGCTGAAGACTCCCCATTATGCTCGCAACTCCTTGTCGATGTTACTACACTTTGTTGACTGTTATCTCGACGAAATTGCTAAGGTATGTATGTAATATTAAGTCATTGACTGCCACGCAGCAGACACAATAGAAAAACTATTGTTCGCGGCTCACCGGTGACTGCGTTGGCGCTCAACGTGTTAATGATCATCATTCTCTTGCCCTTATCCCAATTTATTAGCGCTCGGCGCAACATGTCTTTTTCTTCAAAACTTCTCTATTAGTCGTCATCTCGGTAGTCACTCCCTTTCTAGCCATATCATCTCTCACACAATCCATCCATCGTTTCTTTGGTCTCCCTCTACTTGTATAGCAATCCACATTCATGCTCACAACTTTCCTGACAACATTTTCCTCATTCCTCCGCATAACATGCACGTACCATGACAACCGATTTCCACACAACTTTTCACGTCGCCTTGTATTTACACACACAATCCATCCATCACACTAATATTATAAAGGCGAAAGTTTGTGTGTGTGTGTGTGTTTGTATGTTTGTCCGTCCTTCACGTTGAAATGGTTGTACGGATCTGGATGAAACTTGGCACAGAGGTAGTTTATGACCTGGATTAACACATAGGATACTTTGTATTCCGGTAGGACGTTCCCTTGGGATAAATAACATTATGCCTGTAATCCTCGAAGGGTAGGAGCAGAGGTGTACCTATAGTACAACCACATTTCGCTAGTTATATATCAGTCCCATGTAATTGGGGGCGACCCTATTGCCATCAACCGAAATTACAGACTCAAGGCTGCTACTGAGAAATTCTAGATGGAAAACCCATTAACACTTTGCCCGACACGGAAATCGAATCGATGACCTCATGCGCTAGGCCAACGAGGAGTTATAAATGAACTATGATTGTTTTATTATTAACTGATTTCCGCGGCTTCGCCCGCGTAATATGTCGACGAATTATAAGTCATAAGTAAGTAAGTCATAAGTAATTTATTTAATAACAATATTCATTAATTGTGTTGAAAAATATACATTGGAATTAGATTAAATTAAAATTCATTTAAATACATTCAGGAAGTCACTATATAAAAACAATAATAATCAATTAAGAACTTCAGGAACAATATAAAATAGTGGCAAATGTTAAGTAATAAAATCAATAACAAGATTCGAAAAATTACAATTAATTGCGATTTAATTAGTTTAAAATATTTAAAAAAAAAAGTCAAAATTAAAAACAAAAACAAGTCAGACAAATAGGCACTCAAGTACATACAATTTTAATAAAATGTCAATCAACGTAACAAGATATACAATATGGTGATGACAATGCGACAATGAATAAAAACACTAATAAATAGGAGTATTTTGGAACTATTAAACAAATCCTAACATCGAAATAAAAAAAAGTGATTTTTCAAACAAACTAAATACCAGTGACGGTTTGACTTTATTTTTTTTTTTTTTCCTTATTATTAAGAAAAGGTTTCTTAATAAATGATTACAATCTAGCCTAAAAGACTAATAAGCAATTTAACTCTAACTTATCATTATACGGTAAAGGTTTTGTTAAAACTAAGAATAGCGTCCTTTAGCACTTTTATATAAGTCCATAGCACTTTCTTAGAGTCTGGTATTGATAAAAACACTTTGTTCATGTGTTATATGCATAGCACAGCAATGATCACTATTATACACTAACTTTAAACACTACACTAACTCAAAAGGTTTAGTTCTCTTTAGTCTACGCACTAGGTCCGTGTTGTCTAACAGCTGAATTGCCTCAACATTCACATGTCGGTGAAGTCTGTGTTCGTGGGCTTCAGCAAATTTTTGAATGATGGTGGTGACGAGTTCTATTTTAAGGTCACGGTGGAGGTCGTCATTTTGCTAATCTTTGACTACAGTAGGGACAAGATAATAGGTCACTTTTGACAGATGTCAGTTTTATATTCATAGTGAGGTGACCTGCTTAAAAACATCGATTAAATGAATGAATCGAATGAATCGATACAGACTTGAAAAATATGTGAATTTTAAAAATGATCATGCGAATCCCTGTCCCATTATTATTTTTTCTTTCATAAATTAAAGGAGCAAAATAAGACAAGTACCTACGTAATTTAACAAAAAAATTGCTTTTATTCACTTGAACTATCGGAACTGCTATCTTCATCACTGCTGTCAGCACTCAGAGATATTATTAATTCATTTTCAATAATATTGTCTATTCTCACATCTCGTTCAAAATCTTGTAAAATTATTTTCTTTGTCTTCTCCACGACTTTTCGCCAGTCTTCTGTAGTGACTTCTGCACATGCAGTTTGTAGCAGAGTCATCATTTTAGCACTACTGAAGGGTGGTTCAGTATTGTTCCGCGCTGCATGACCCTTTATTTGTGCCCAAATAAGCTCGATGGCGTTATACTGGCAATGGTAGGGAGGCAATCGAATAACTTCGTGTCCATGCTCTAGGGCTAGTTCATCGATTACATAGCGGAGCTTGGACGTCTTAGTTGCTTTTACCAGATTTAACAACTCAACTTTTAATAAAGTTGGACTTGCCTCCACACCATTTCTTACCAGCCACGAGACAATTTCTTGCTTTTTATTTGCTTGAGTTGGTGGTTTATCAACTTGTACAGAATGATACGGAGCATTGTCCATTATAATTTTCGATGGGTTTTCTAAGCTGACTAGCAGCTTCTCAAACCACTCTTTAAAAACATCAAAGTTCATTTCCTCATGGTAATCTGTTGTAGTTTTAGAGGCGAATGCGAGGAGGCAGTCTGGAATAAAACCTTGAGAAGCTGATCCCGCGTGACATATAATAAGTCGGGCTCCTTTTCCCGATGGAACTTTTGAGGTGGAGGCCGCTGTATCATCGGTCCATGTCCGCGCAACCGTATGGTTCGCATTCAACCATGTTTCGTCAATAAACACGACATTGTCCCAATCCGTAATTTTATTTACCTCACGTAAGAATGTTATTCTCTTCAAAATAATATCGTAGCGTTCTAGCAGGATTTTCCGCTTGTCGGATTTTTTAAATCTAAAGCCAATCGATTTCTAAACCTTTGATAGAGACGATTTGCCTCCAAAAAATAAACCTGCGCCTTTTAACGAACTCAATAGCTTTTCCCGTGTAGGATATTCTTTTCTCGAGTAATATCCATAAATGTGGTTGCGAATTGCAGTAGCATCAAAATTATCAACGTCAACAATTTTCTTGTCCCTCTTTCGTTTTTTCGGTGTACGTAAAGTATTATCTTCTGAGCCTGATGGTCCGTATTTCTCTTTCAGAATTTGAGTTACTGTCTTCTTCCCTATTCCCAATGCTTCGGCAACGCGTTCTCTCGGTGGTTTCAATGGTAAAAGAGGCCCATCGTTAACAGATTCACGTCCAAAAAAATTGTACAATTTCAGCACTAGTTCGCGAGATTGACTGTTTAGAGTTTTCCCCCGTTTCGACATAGTAAGACTGTAATGTTTTTCTTGTTTAATAATCGTTAAGCAATCGGAGTCCAATTTATAGCCAGGTAAACGTAGTCAGTAAGATCAGTTCAATGAAAAAGCCGGATCAGAAGAAAATAACAGAGAGCACACCAAAAACGCACAGTCACTTCGCACAACAACAAAAGACTGCGTCATCATCATGTTATGGCGACATGACTTGCGTCATCGACAGGCACTGGTGTTGCCAGCAACATCCACCTAAATTGCACCCAACATCAATGACCTTTCTATTTAGTTATTTTTTTGTATTTTTATAGTTAGTTAAAAGAATAATAAATATGTATAATTAGGTTTTACTATAATCACAACGTGGTTATAAATTTATGGTGATTTTTCTTCACAAGTAATCATTGCATTCGATTCAACTTACAATCCTATCAGCTTTCGATTTTTAGAGTAACATCCCTAGTGTTTAAAAAGAAAAAGGGTTGACTATTACTTTCCTCTATGGGGTTGACTGACGCAACATTGTAACGACGGACGTTCAGTTCTTTAGATCAGAAATTGTTTATTATGTTTAGAATGGTTTATTAGTGAAAGCAAATCGTAAAATTACTCGTATCGGTCATTATTACAATAAATATGTAAACGTAATTGAAAAAAGTTAAGCAATTGGGCAGTTCTTATTTTATGCCCGCCGTTACAAGGTTACGTTGTTGAATTTTGATGAAATGTCAAAAGTGACCTATTATCTTGTCCCTACTTTAGCTATAGTGACTAAACTATTGGATATATTTTGGTAATTTTGGTATGTAGGTTGGGGACGGTATGAGAGTTACACAGTCTAATTTATTGTCGTATTGTTGTCACCACCCTGTATAATATAAACAAAAGAATACAATGTCATATGAAACGAAACTCTTTTTTGGAAGGGGCGACTAGAATCAGTTCTATTTCTTGTTCATTTTGACGTTCAAAAGTGCCATTCTTGTGCCTATTTGAAATAAATGTTTTGACTTTGACATTGACTTTATGTCATCTATGAACTCATTTATAATATAACAGCCTATCCTCAATAAATGGGATCTCAACTTGTTTTTAAATAAGTTTACACTATATATACTTTTAAATTCTATAGGCAACTTGTTATATAAAAATACAGATTGATACCGTGGGCTATGATTGACCACTTTTAATTTTGGTTGTATATTGTTGGGCAAATCTTTCGTACGTGTACCAGCTCTAGTCTGTCTCTGCTCATTGGTCTCAATTTTGTGCAAGTTCTTAACAAAACTAGTTAGCAACACTAAAATATATAGGCATGGTACGGTCAATATTTTTAGCCTTATGAAATGGTCCTTACGTGATTCCGTTTGTTTCATGCGAAGCATTGTCCTTAGTGCTCTTTTTTGAATCACGAATGCCATTTGTATGTTGTACTTGTAGCTGTTGCCCCAAAATTCGATGCTGTATCTGAGCTTGGACTCCACTAAGGCGAAGTACACAGTTCTGAGTTGTTGTAAGCTCAGTTGTTCCCTCAGAGTTCTGATTGCATAGCATGCTGAGCTAACAGAATTCGTTACAGCCAAAGTCTCAACCTTCCAATTTAACAATGCGTCAATGTGTACACCTAGGAACTTGACACTATCAACTCTTTCGACATTGTTGCCACAAGATACAATATTCAACTTGTTTCGTACCGTAGGCTTAAATAACATTAAGCGGGATTGTCCGAAAGGGTTACCGCTACCCCGGAATATAAAGGCCTACGGAAGGAACATGGATGGGTTTTAGTCAGTAAGAGTCTGACACTCCCTTCCGCTCCACCCAGAGCGGGAGCAGTCATTGGATGATTTCCCAGCCTTATAAAAAAAAGGCTTAAATAACATACATTTAGTTTTATTTACATTAAGTTTCATGTTATTCGTGCCGAACCAATTCTCAAAAGCTTCCAAGAGAACATTGATCTTGGATTCCGATTCCATTATATCATCAGCAGCAACTATTGCATTAGTATCGTCAGCAAATATTATTAGTTTTGTATCTTTTACACGTTTCTTGATGTACTCAACTAAGTCATTTAAAAATATTATAAAGAAGATTGAACCAAGAACGGATCCCTGAGGAACACCACGACATATAGTAACTAGATTAGATCTAAAAATTCTCTCATCTCCATCTACTACCGATTTTATCCCTACATACTGCCGCCTATTATGCAGATAAGAGCTAAATAGTTCCAACACATTATCCCGTATTCCATAATGTTCCAACTTAGCTAGTAGAATATCATGGTCCACTGTGTCAAAGGCAGAACTAAGATCAAGAAATATACCAGCTACCTTATGTTTATTATTTATTTTATTTTATTTTATTCATCATGGGACAATAAACAGCTACAATAATACTAACATTTTATTGTTACAAGAATAGTTAATAATAATTAAACAATATTGCAGCCCACTACATTATCCACATATTAGCAAAAATATTATAATATATATTATTTATTAACCGACTTCAAAAAGGAGGAGGTTCTCAATTCGGATGTTTGTATTTTTTTTTTTTATGTTTGTTCGCGCATAGCTCCGTTGCTTGCCAACCGATTTGAAAAATTCTTTTTTTGTTGG
Source organism: Hyppa rectilinea (assembly GCA_951799385.1). NCBI lineage: Eukaryota > Metazoa > Arthropoda > Insecta > Lepidoptera > Noctuidae > Hyppa > Hyppa rectilinea. Next base: position 8,963,754 of record OX637329.1, on the reverse strand, counting down.
AAAGGGTATACTTCCCAAATGGTCCCATAAAATTTTTATCGAAATCGGATAAGCGGTTTTTGAAAAATCAACAAAAATCTAAAAAAAATCCTACTTAATATATGTGGACGATGTTCTAATAACTTCCTGTCACTGTAATTTTCATACCAGGTAGTGGTATTAAAATGGGGGGGGGGGATTGTGTTGGTACCACAACTAAAAAGTAAAAAATAAAAACTTTTTTACAAAAAATAAAACCGACTTCCAAAACAAACACTACAAAGTGAAAAATAATTTTGATTTCGGAAGCCGGTGGCAAAAAATGAAAAAAAAAAAACCGAAGACACCGACTTCCGAAATCAAAATTATTTTTCACTTTGTAGTGTTTGTTTTGGAAGTCGGTTTTATTTTTTGTAAAAAAGTTTTGTTACATAACATCGTCCGCTAGTGCCTCGATCGCATCAGTGGTACCTAATGATGTTTGGTAACCAAACTGTTGTTCATTTAAGATACCGTACATGTTTAGGTGTCTTACGAGTCTATCCTTTATTATTTTTTCAAATAATTTTGATACTATAGGCAAGAGAGAAATCGGTCTGTAGTTGCCAGGGTCCGTCTTTGATCCTTTTTTGAAAACTGGAATCACTCTTGCGATTTTAAGCTGATCAGGGAATAGACTTTTCTCGATGCACTCGTTAAAAAAAGATGCTAATGGCGTCGCCAATAGGTCCATATTATCTTTAATTATGGTTAATGAAATTATACACATAAACCTTCCTCTTCAATCACTCTATCTATTAAACCGGGGATAAAAAGTGTTATGTTATGATATCCTATGTGTTAATCCAGGTCATAAACTACCTCTGTGCCAAGTTTCATCCAAATCCGTTTAGCCGTTTCAGCGAGATGTAACAAACACACACTCACAACTTTCGCCGTTATAATATTAGTGTGATAATATGTAAATTTCCATGAACAGGTGTCAAACGGCTCGGTGCCTGGCGAGAGCCTGGTGGAGCTGGTCCGTCCGCTGTGCGTGTACATGTGCGGGGGCGAGGTCCCCTCGCTGTGTGCGGCGGGCCGGCGCCTGCTGACGGCGCTGCTGCGGCAGAGCGAGCCGGGCCTGCGGTACCAGCACGCTACTGCTGGGTGGCAGAAGGTGAGCTGGAGCATATAGTTACACTAGCTGCCGGCGCTGCTGCGGCAGAGCGAGCCGGGCCTGCGGTACCAGCACGCTACTGCTGCGTGGCAGAAGGTGAGCTGGAGCATATAGTTACACTAGCTGCCGGCGCTGCTGCGGCAGAGCGAGCCGGGCCTGCGGTACCAGCACGCTACTGCTGGGTGGCAGAAGGTGAGCTGGAGCATATAGTTACACTAGCTGCCGGCGCTGCTGCGGCAGAGCGAGCCGGGCCTGCGGTACCAGCACGCTACTGCTGCGTGGCAGAAGGTGAGCTGGAGCATATAGTTACACTAGCTGCCGGCGCTGCTGCGGCAGAGCGAGCCGGGCCTGCGGTACCAGCACGCTACTGCTGGGTGGCAGAAGGTGAGCTGGAGCATATAGTTACACTAGCTGCCGGCGCTGCTGCGGCAGAGCGAGCCGGGCCTGCGGTACCAGCACGCTACTGCTGCGTGGCAGAAGGTGAGCTGGAGCATATAGTTACACTAGCTGCCGGCGCTGCTGCGGCAGAGCGAGCCGGGCCTGCGGTACCAGCACGCTACTGCTGGGTGGCAGAAGGTGAGCTGGAGCATATAGTTACACTAGCTGCCGGCGCTGCTGCGGCAGAGCGAGCCGGGCCTGCGGTACCAGCACGCTACTGCTGCGTGGCAGAAGGTGAGCTGGAGCATATAGTTACACTAGCTGCCGGCGCTGCTGCGGCAGAGCGAGCCGGGCCTGCGGTACCAGCACGCTACTGCTGGGTGGCAGAAGGTGAGCTGGAGCATATAGTTACACTAGCTGCCGGCGCTGCTGCGGCAGAGCGAGCCGGGCCTGCGGTACCAGCACGCTACTGCTGCGTGGCAGAAGGTGAGCTGGAGCATATAGTTACACTAGCTGCCGGCGCTGCTGCGGCAGAGCGAGCCGGGCCTGCGGTACCAGCACGCTACTGCTGGGTGGCAGAAGGTGAGCTGGAGCATATAGTTACACTAGCTGCCGGCGCTGCTGCGGCAGAGCGAGCCGGGCCTGCGGTACCAGCACGCTACTGCTGGGTGGCAGAAGGTGAGCTGGAGCATATAGTTACACTAGCTGCCGGCGCTGCTGCGGCAGAGCGAGCCGGGCCTGCGGTACCAGCACGCTACTGCTGCGTGGCAGAAGGTGAGCTGGAGCATATAGTTACACTAGCTGCCGGCGCTGCTGCGGCAGAGCGAGCCGGGCCTGCGGTACCAGCACGCTACTGCTGGGTGGCAGAAGGTGAGCTGGAGCATATAGTTACACTAGCTGCCGGCGCTGCTGCGGCAGAGCGAGCCGGGCCTGCGGTACCAGCACGCTACTGCTGCGTGGCAGAAGGTGAGCTGGAGCATATAGTTACACTAGCTGCCGGCGCTGCTGCGGCAGAGCGAGCCGGGCCTGCGGTACCAGCACGCTACTGCTGGGTGGCAGAAGGTGAGCTGGAGCATATAGTTACACTAGCTGCCGGCGCTGCTGCGGCAGAGCGAGCCGGGCCTGCGGTACCAGCACGCTACTGCTGCGTGGCAGAAGGTGAGCTGGAGCATATAGTTACACTAGCTGCCGGCGCTGCTGCGGCAGAGCGAGCCGGGCCTGCGGTACCAGCACGCTACTGCTGGGTGGCAGAAGGTGAGCTGGAGCATATAGTTACACTAGCTGCCGGCGCTGCTGCGGCAGAGCGAGCCGGGCCTGCGGTACCAGCACGCTACTGCTGCGTGGCAGAAGGTGAGCTGGAGCATATAGTTACACTAGCTGCCGGCGCTGCTGCGGCAGAGCGAGCCGGGCCTGCGGTACCAGCACGCTACTGCTGGGTGGCAGAAGGTGAGCTGGAGCATATAGTTACACTAGCTGCCGGCGCTGCTGCGGCAGAGCGAGCCGGGCCTGCGGTACCAGCACGCTACTGCTGCGTGGCAGAAGGTGAGCTGGAGCATATAGTTACACTAGCTGCCGGCGCTGCTGCGGCAGAGCGAGCCGGGCCTGCGGTACCAGCACGCTACTGCTGGGTGGCAGAAGGTGAGCTGGAGCATATAGTTACACTAGCTGCCGGCGCTGCTGCGGCAGAGCGAGCCGGGCCTGCGGTACCAGCACGCTACTGCTGCGTGGCAGAAGGTGAGCTGGAGCATATAGTTACACTAGCTGCCGGCGCTGCTGCGGCAGAGCGAGCCGGGCCTGCGGTACCAGCACGCTACTGCTGGGTGGCAGAAGGTGAGCTGGAGCATATAGTTACACTAGCTGCCGGCGCTGCTGCGGCAGAGCGAGCCGGGCCTGCGGTACCAGCACGCTACTGCTGCGTGGCAGAAGGTGAGCTGGAGCATATAGTTACACTAGCTGCCGGCGCTGCTGCGGCAGAGCGAGCCGGGCCTGCGGTACCAGCACGCTACTGCTGGGTGGCAGAAGGTGAGCTGGAGCATATAGTTACACTAGCTGCCGGCGCTGCTGCGGCAGAGCGAGCCGGGCCTGCGGTACCAGCACGCTACTGCTGCGTGGCAGAAGGTGAGCTGGAGCATATAGTTACACTAGCTGCCGGCGCTGCTGCGGCAGAGCGAGCCCGGCCTGCGGTACCAGCACGCTACTGCTGCGTGGCAGAAGGTAATTACACTAGCTGCTCGGCTCCTATTGGTCGTAGCGTGATGTTACATAGCCTATAGCCTTCCTCGACAAATGGACTATCCAACTCAAAATTTTTCAATTCGGACCAGTAGTTCCAGAGATTATCGCGTTCAAGCAAAAAAACTCTTCAGCTTTATAATATTAGTATAGATTTATAATATTAGTATAGACTCGAACATATAAACTTTTTCCCAAAAAAAAAATAACGACTTCGAAAGAAAACAAAACTTGAAAAATAATTTTGAGGAGCTCATGGCTAAGTAATAACAGCCGCACAGGTCGATCCATAAAATTAAGCTACGCTTGCCGGGGTTGGCCGTGGATGGGTGAACATCTTCACATACCGAGACTCCTCCGTGCCTCGGAAAGCACGTTAAGCCGTTGGTCCCGGCTGTCATTTGTGCATCTTTGACAGTCGTTACGGGTCGTCAGAAGCACGAAAATCTGACAGCCAGTCTTACCAAGGGGTATCGCATTACCCAGTTACTGGGTTGTGGAGGTCAGATAGGCAGTCGCTCCATGCAAAATACAGGTATTCATATGGTTAGACTGGAAGCCGACCCCAAAATAGTTGGGAAAAGGCTAGGCAGATGATGATTTTTGTTTTGTCGCTACTAAAGAAATTCTTTGTACTCATATTGTATGCTTTATTTCAGATGGGATGTCCGGAAGGTGGTCCGGAGGCGCTGGAACTAGTGTCTGATTCAGAGGAAGACGAAGTTCCTGATGATGGAGATGTCAGCTCTGATAAGGATGATGAAAGGTATATTGCAAAGTCAAAGTCAAATAATTTATTTCAAATAGGCACAAGAATGGCACTTTTGAACGTCAAAATGAACAAGAAATAGAATTGATTGATTGATTTAACGTTAAGCTGTACTTTTAGTGTAGCGATGCTAAATTATGTCAGTCAAGATTCTATAGTGTCTCGGATAGCAGGTTAACCCGTTGGTCTTGGCTGTCATTCGCTTAATTTGAACATGAATTACGCGACTGATTTTGCGCAACCGAAATTACACTCGATTGGCCTCGCCGTTTTTATTTTGAGGGTGGGAAATCATCTAGTGACCCCTCCCGCTCTGGAGCGGAAGGGAGTGTCAGACTCTTACTGACTAAAACCCATCCATGTTCCTTCCGTAGCCCTTTATGTTTCGAGGTAGCTAGCCCTTTCGGACAATCCCGCTGAATTGGCCTCATCCTAAGTCAACGTTAAGCGACGTAATTTCTGCCTGACATTTATCTGACGAATTAAAAACCATTGCAGGCGTATGGCCAACTGCAATCGCTTAATTTCTTTCTTTTTTTTGCAACCAAACATGTCGCAGCTTATATTACGCCGCCGAAATACAGCGGCGTAATTTCGGCTCATATGTCGCTACAATTAACAAAAAGTTTTTTTTTAAATATCTTTTAAATAGCTCTGCCTTTTTCTTTACAGCACAGCCAAGCCCCTGGACCCTCGCGCCGGCCGGGTGGACGTGGAGCTGCCCCCGCTGCCGGTCCCGTCCGCGCTGCTGGCCGACATGCTGCGCGAACTGCTGCCTACTGCCAGCTCCGGCAGGCACAAGAGGGTCAAGATCTGTTTGGAGCGGTGAGTTTGATATAAACCATGTACTGGCACGAGCACCAATATGTATACACGCTTGGAAACATTCATAGGTGATTTTCTCGTGGAATAACGATAACTTTGTAATAAAAGAACCTATTTCATATTAGTATGGGTTCCCAAATACTATGGTCCTGAACAACATAAAATTACAACAAATGCAGAAGGAGAAAATCACTTTTATACTAATAGGGATGATGACGGGGTAAAAATATATGTATATTAATCAGTCCGTCAGTCAGATATTTAAATAAAATTAGACACGTATTTTCTGCTTTATCCTATTAATTAAAAATGACTTATAGCCCATTGAAATGTTACGTTAGCTTTATCGCTGCTAATAACTAATCTGCGCGAAGTTCATTGAACTTTGCGCGCGCCAGTTGTATTGTTATTGTGATAAAAATAAAACTATCGAGTATACAAAAAAAGTTTCTTTGGGAAAGTTGATTGTAGTCATGAGTACAATCACGTGTTTAAATATCGGTCACTAATTATCAGCCACCATATGTACATTTTTTTTTGTAAATACACACATATTATAGATAGAAAAACACCTAGACCCGGAACAAATACTTGCAGGTCGTACAAATATTTGTTCCGTGCGGGAATCGAACCCGGGACATGCTGTGCAGCAGGGTGTCCTGCCTTTTCGCAGAAAATTGTTTGCCAAATTTTCACTTGCCAACCAACGCTTCGCCGATGTTTCACTTTGACAACTAACGATTAGCAAATTTTTGTATGACAACGTTTCATTTGGTAGAATTATTGTTAAGCCGATTATTATAATGACACAAAACGTTTGGGACATTTATCATTTGTCAACCATTTCACTAGGCCACACAACTATTACAATAGAAGTCTAAGGTTGTTAGGTTAGGTTAGGTTAGAGTATGACAAAGAACGCACGAGCCGAGCGAGCGAAGCGAGCGTGCCGCGGCAGCGGCCGGCGATGTGCCAGAAGCGAATCCCTTTTGTAAAAAGAAACAGTTAAGTTAGGTTAGGTTAGAGTATGACAAACAACGCACGAGCCGAGCGAGCGAAGCGAGCGTGCCGCGGCAGCGGCCGGCGATGTGCCAGAAGCGAATCCCTTTTGTAAAAAGAAACAGTTAAGTTAGGTTAGGTTAGAGTATGACAAACAACGCACGAGCCGAGCGAGCGAAGCGAGCGTGCCGCAGCAGCGGCCGGCGATGTGCCAGAAGCGAATCGCTTTTGTAAAAGGAAACAGTTAAGTTAGGTTAGGTTAGAGTATGACAAACAACGCACGAGCCGAGCGAGCGAAGCGAGCGTGCCGCGGCAGCGGCCGGCGATGTGCCAGAAGCGAATCGCTTTTGTAAAAGGAAACAGTTAGGTTAGGTCATATTAAAGATAAAGTAAAAAAAATAATAATTACAATAACTAATTGCAAAAAATTCTGCTAAATGAAAGTTGGCATTTTAAAAAGTGTCATTATGAAAAGCAGACCAAACGTACAGTTGGTAACTGTGAGGTTGGGAAATAAAACAAAATTATATGATAAGTTGGCAAATGATTATTCGGCGGAATAAAATTCTGCGAAACGTTGGTTGGCAAGTGAAAATTTGGCAAACAATTTTCGGCGAACAGGCAGAGAACCGTGCAGCAGTCAATCGTTCAACCACTGCGCCAACCGTGTCAAATTTTTCAATGCTTCCAGTTTCGAGCAACTGTCCCGCTCAGAGTACCCGCTCCGCGTTTCCACCTACTCTGATGACAATCCTGCTCCACGGATAAAGCAGAAGAAGTCAGCGCAGACGCTGCACGCTTTGGAGAAGAAACTTGTAGCGGCCAGCGACGAGCTGGCTTTACGAGGTATGTACGGTAGAGCCTAAAGTGAAACCTTCTGTTGAACCTTTTTTTTTGAGGGTGGGAAATCATCAAATGACTCCTCCCGCTCTGGGTGGAGCGGGAGTGTCAGACTCTTACTGACTAAAACCCATCCATGTTCCTTCCGTAGCCCTTTGTGTTCCGGGGTAGCGGTAACCCTTTCGGACAATCCCTCTTAGTTTAGATAAAATGTTGATTTAAATCAACTGATGTCAAGAACAATTTTGTTTACATTTAAATACTTGTGATTATATATTTATTTGGCTGAAAGTCTGACAGCCAGTCTTACCAAGGGGTATCGTATTGCCCAATTACTGGGTTGTGGAGCTCAGATAGGCAGTCGCTCCATGTAAAATACTGGTATTCTGCTGCATCCAGTTTGACTGGAAGCCGACCCCAACATAGTTGGGAAAAGGCTAGGCAGATGGTGGTTTAAATTACTTCCACTTTATTATATTGTCACCCATCAGGGACTACAGACATGATGATATGTTATGTATAACTTTAATCTATTACGTTGCAGGTCTGAGTCGCAAGCACAGAAAGCGGTTACTGGCCAAGAGTCGCTCTGGAACCAGCATCGTGGAGGAGGTGGAGACCATCCGGCAGAAACTTAGCACCGACGTTACTGTGAGTGTTGGAATTAAGTCATCATTTAAAATCTTATGATAGACTAGTTTCTACCAGCGGCTTCATCCGCATGGATGTCGGAACTTATCACAAGGGAACGTACTACCGGTATAAAAAGTATCCAATGTGTTCATCCATGTTATAAACTAATTATGTGCCAAATTTCATCCAGATCTGTGTAGTAGTTTTTGCGTGACAAAGTAACACACATACACACACATACACACTCATAAACTTTCGTCTTTATGAACTTGAAATTGAATTTGTTTATTGAAAATTGATTAGTATAAATGTTTACAAATAGAGCTTTAAACTAGAGGTATATAACAATAGGGTTCTACTTGAACTAGGAATAAAACTGTATTTCAGGTATACAAAGTGAAGACTACAATACGATCATAAATTAAACTTCGTATATCTAATGCTGTCCCCAGCCTGCATACAAAAATTCAATCAAACATATCCAATAGTTTAGTCACTATAGCTAGTCACAGATTGGCAAAACCCATAGTCGGTCCACCGCTATTATTTAGTTTGTTTGAAAAAATCACTTTTAGATTTATTTGCTAGTTCCAAAATAGTCCGATTCATTAGTATTGTCAGTGTTTTCATTTGTGGTCGTATTGTTTTCTCCGCATTCTCTAATCGTATATCTAAGGTTGTAATATTAATGTGATGTTAAATAACTTATATTTCCAACCTTTACAGAACGGCGGATGGCAAGTGGAGACAGCAGAGCCCGAAGCTAAGAAACCGAAACGAAATACAATAAATAAAGAAAATAAAAAACGCAAGAATACTATAAACGATTCGAGCAACAACAAGCAACGCAAAGTTGACGCCAGGGTCAACGGAGACGCCACACCTAAGCAACTTAAAGTTGACAAGAAGCTAAAAGTTGGAGACAGTACTGTATTTAATAAGTTAGATAGTATAAAAAAGATAGAAAATGGTCAGAAAAAAGATAAAAATCATCAAAGTGGTAAAAAAAATAAAGAAATAGTGACTAAAATAACAGAAAATGGTGTAAATATTGATAAAAGTAACATAAGTGTTAAAATACTAGATAGTAAGACACAACACAGTGACAAGAATAAGAGTAATAACAAGCCTCAGAAGAATAATGATAAAATAATAATAAAAAGCAAAAACAAGAAACCCGAAAAGCCTTCTTCACCAAAAAACATAAAAATTGAGAAAAATGCAACAAAAAACGAGAAAAACATAACAAAAACATCAAAAAACCCAACATTACTAGTTAACAAAGTGAAACAATTTCAGAAAAAAACGGAAATTCTGAAGCAAACTAAAAAATTTGAAAGAAAACCTGACAATAATGACTTTGATACTCCAAAAAAGGTAAAATTTTCTTTAAAAAACAATTCTATGCAACAACCAGTGGATTATTATAAAAGTGTTAGGCAAAGTCCTAGTATACCATTTGACAGCGCAAAAAAACCGAACAAGACTAATTTAAAACCATCAACACCATCCCCCATAAACCCATTCTTTAAGAAGAAATTACGACTGAAACATTGAATTTCGACTCAATTCATTTGACTATAAGTAACAATCGGTGCATTGTGGGCTTGTTTCCTAGTCCCCGGATAGGTTAACTACGCCAGATAATTACTGAAATGTATCTTCATTTATATTAAAACATCATGATTGTTATTATTTTTTTTGAGGGTGGGAAATCATCAAATGATAACACTCTGGGTGGAGCGGAAAGGAGTGTCAGACTTTTACTGGCTAAAACCCATCCATGTTTCTTCCTTAGCCCTTTATGTTCCGGGGTAGCGGTAACCCTTTCGGACAATCCCGCTTAATGTTATGTTACCTTCTCTGGCAGATAAATTTGGGACATGTGAAGGAGGTCCTCATATTTAAAGCTGACATGTAATATTATTTAAAATTAGTTTTCGAAAAAAAAACGTCCGAAAAAGTTGGAACTTAGACTCCAATATTTTTATCCAAAAGGTTCCCAGGTTATAAAAAAATTATCACAATAACAAGACGAGGTATTTTTACACCAGTTAGGGCTGATTTTTCAATAGTTAGATATATTTTAATGGAGGAATAGATATGACAGTTAGACAACTCAAACTCAAAGTATTTTTTTCATATAAACCAATTATAGGCACTTTTGAATTGTCAAGGGGTCGGTCAGTCAGAAAGATGAAGCTAGTTGCCCATTCCAAAGCAGTAGGTACCTATGGAGAAGAACGGGCAAGAAACTCCATGGACACTCTTTTAAACAAAATATGGCCACACACTTCATATCATTTGCTTGCTTTTGTATAGAAAATATGTCAAACGGCCATTTTTATTCCACAGATCAAAATTATCAGGCGATTGAAAAATCAGCCCTTAGTCTATAGGTGCATGTATTTGTATCTGTTTTAGCATAATTATAGTTACTTGTTCACTGTCTGAGTTCTAGCCTAGGAAAAATAGGCTAATAAATGGTCAAACTGCGGAGTCGTCTTTCTCTAGGCTATTAAGACATATTGGTTACATTATGTATTGTATTGTACTTTTTAAATAAATTGAATATGAAGTTTAATAAATAGATTTTTTGTTTCATTTTTAGCGAACTTTAATTTGACACATTGACCTAGACAAGTGTCAATCGGCCCGTGTCGATTCGATATCGAAAATTGTTGATAGAACAATTCGTTCGCGATTCGAATGGTCAAGAACGCCTCTTGGCAACGCATTTGTATGGGAATATTGATTGAGTTCCGTTACACAATTTGACACTGTACATTGTCCAGCACTTAGCGGTCGAAAACGATTGGTTATGTGACATTTAGAAAGCTTATGCCAATTCCATACGTTTCGGATTCACACTGGGCACGCCCACCCTTCACCACTTCCTATATAGTGCTTTAGCTGGGAAGAAGAAGTGGCGCAACAAACTCCCCAGCAGCACAGCTGTCTGTTTAGTTGGAAGAACACAGATTCTATACTTTTATAGCTTTACACCAAGATTTGATTTAAGTGAGTTTTTGAATTGTGTTTCGTTTAGAACTAGAAAAGACCAAGTTCGAAGTGATATTGCTAGACTTTGTTTCCCACTTCTTCCTAAGCATTTATATGAAAACAGCAGTCTAATTGCATAAGCATAACCCACTCAATTTGCTTCTCTTTCTTAAACTATGTTGGGGTCGGCTTCCAGTCCAACCGGATGCAGCTGAATACCAGTATTTTACATGAAGCGACTGCCTACCTGACCTCCGCAACCCAGGAACTGGGTAATGCGATACCCCTTGGTAAGACCTGTAACGACTGTCAAAGATCCACGACTGAATCGAATGACAGCCGGGACCAGCGGCTTATTGTGCTTTACGAGGCATGGAGGAGTCTCGGTTAGTAAAGATGGTCACCCATCTACGGACCAACCCCGGCAAGCGTAGTTTAACCTAATGGATTCGTGGCTAATTAGGTAATAACAGCCGCACGGGTCTGCTGTTATTACCTAATTAACCACGAAAAATAGCAAGGGCTTTCATCTTGGCCGTTGAACAATTGCGTTTACTTAACAAACAATTTCTCTTATCCTTTTGAAAATAAATAGTCAAACGGAATTTATGTTCTAGGTTACCTAAATGAGAAACTAAACTAAACTCGAATCAATGCGAAATTATTAAGAAATGTTGCTCAATAAAATGATTTCTTCACCAATAGATCTAACCTAATTTAATATAGAAGAATAATTCGTTCTATTATAATATGTATATTTGTATTATCTTAAAACTTATTTAGTTTATTAATTCATTTGGTTTTACATTTCTACTTAATAACAACTTATAGGTACATTAAATGACTATCAAAATTAATATGCATAATAATCAAAGAGCATCAAAAAATTCGTCCACATCGCTGTCAACAGGAAAAGTTCCCAAAAGGCTAGCAGTATTGCCGCGTTATAGGCAATGCTGATTCTTTCACCAAAAAATAAGCCAGCCCTCTGGTTGGTGAAGAGTCGATCTACCGCTTGGCGATGTCTCGAAAAACATAGTGGGCACTCGGACCCCATGGCCCTAGTGTTTCAACCCCAAACGGCTCAAACACGTAAAGCGGCTCAAAACTGTAGTTACCATCAGGTTACTGTATTTCCGCCGCTTGAGGGTCTCAGCAGCGGCGCCAGCACATTATTTTAAAACTATGTTCTCTAAACTCCACGCGCAAATCGTTGTAAATCAATCCGCCGGGATGCCTACCAGAGAGAGGAAAATAAGCTCTGAAGTTATGTAACTAAAAAAAACTAGGTATGTTGCTAAGTGAAATTAATTAGTAATTTAATTGCGGTAACTACCTACATTTATAAATTTGTCACTATGTTGTAACTGCATACCTATGGTACGATTATTTTATCCTCAAAACATAAATCATGATCGGATGTTAAATTAATTAACCGTAGGAAATGTTTAAAATATACCTTATGATGAAGTAATCAACAATACAATGACGTTTTTTAGTTAGGTGCCAAAAATATGATAGTTGTGACGAAAACGTCTTATTAAATAAAATAAAATAAAATTCATTTATTTCGGATAACTAATTGATCCATAATTAATTAAGTACAATACATTTACAATTAAAATAAAATAAATAAATAAAATAAAATTAAAAATTAATATGAATTGAATTAAGTGTTATAAAAAAAAAATAAGTATTATAAATTGTTATTATTATTATTTATTTATTTTACATGCCTACTGCAGCACTTCCTAATATAAGGGCAGTCCAATCGCCCAGCAATCATCACTAGGACAGCATTGGAGCTGACCCGCACCCTGCGCACCAATGACGCGCACCGCTTGCGCATTGTGGTGTGAAAACAGTCGGTGCGCGCCTCCGCAAACATGCCCGATGCACTGCAGAAGCGGGGCAGCCCCAATACCGCCCTGAACGCGTTGTTGTACTGGACGCGGAGGGCACTGTAACTCGCCTGAGTATAGCTAGCCCACAGGCTACACGTGTACAAAGAAGTGCAGTATGCTTTGCAAAAGTGTGATCTTGACTTGATCAGAACAGCGTGCAAACCTACGTGCCAACATATTCGCTCTTTTTGACAAAGCCCTCCGCTCCCGTTCGATGTCAGCATGATCCCTGAGGTCAGCCGTGACCAAATGCCTCACGCCGCACTCCAACCTATATGGCTCCGACATAGCCCCCGCCCATCTTACGCTGTTGACCTGGTGCGTATACCAATATTTGAAGATTCCTACAAGTTCATGTGGTAAATTAATGTCTTCCAGCTTTTTCCATAGTACATCATACGCGACCAGATCGAAAGCCTTGGACAGGTCGAGGAAACACGCATATACGGGAGTTTTACGATCAACGTAGTATCTGACGGTATGCTTTAGACACAGTATCGCACTCTCTGTAGACAGTTTGGGTCTAAATCCAAACTGATTATCATGCAGTGCTACGAACTTATTTAACTGTGTATTAAGCAGACCATCAAAAACCTTAGCGACGATTGTGGCTAGTGAAATAGGCCGATAGTTACTTTTATCTGCAAGGTCGCCGGTTTTATTTGCATATGCATGCTGCACACTTGGATCTAATTAATCTTAATAGTTATATACACACATCAAAAGTGTCTAGGGATCAACATATATTTTTGCAATAACTTTTCTCTTGATTGATATTAATTTAAATTTTCTTTAAGGATTCATCAAATAAAGTGTTTTCGTTTGTCACAGTAACGATAAACCAAGTCACCTTTGCATTAATAAAGAAATTTGCCATTTTCCTAATAAAGGGATTTTTGACATTTGAACCACTAACATTAAAGTTCGAAAAAAAGACTGAAATAACAGTTTTCTTTAAAATTTTATTGGGTAACTTAAACAATTAATAATCCGTGTTTCTACCGCGAACACTAACAACACAAGAACATCGGTTTGGCATACTCAAAATGAGTTCATCCAAATCACGCTGTGGAATGGCCGCCCATGTTCGTTGCAACAACAAAAAAAGGTCTTCTTGCAACTGGATACCCTCCATATTCGGCAGAGCTCTTCTCTGTAGCATATCCCATGCATGCTCAATCGGGTTCAAGTCTGGCGACTGAGCAGGCCAGGGCAGGACATTGATGTTAGCTGCGGCGAGAGTCTGTCTTACAACTCTTGCGGTGTGCGGTCGTGCATTATCATGCATTAACTGAAATAAGGGACCGATTTGCACTTGTAGAGGAACGATGACGTCAGATACAATCGTCTCAGCATAAATTTAAGCGTTGAGGTTGCCTCTGATCCAAATCAACTCAGTTCTTCCGCCGATCCAAATACCCGCCCATACCATGATGGTTCCACCACTATAAGGATGGACTTCCTGGCAGGATTTTAATCGCTGTTGTTAATACAAATTTTTAATTGTTAGGTAGGTAGTTATATTTGTCCTCGTAGAGGCGATTGGCGGCGGCGGCGACCTCTCGCGTCCAGCCCTGGTGCAAGCCATGGTCCGGAGCGAGAGGGAGTGGGAGGCAGTTACCTCCTTCTGCGAAGCAGTTATGCTCGCGAAGGAGGTAGAGGTCCTCCCGTCCCAGACGCCCCGGGCGTTGGGAACCGCGTGACGACTCCCGGCCACCGTAGGCGCGGTCCTGCGGACGATAAGTAGCTCACCGTCCGATCAGGACCAGGCCTGTGGCGGACGGCGAGTACATGCCTCAAAGAGATGTCAGCATGTGAAGGGGCCCGTTAGGGCCGAAGCCTGTCGGGTAAGCAGGATTGGCTGAAAGGGTTACCGCTACCCCGGAACAGAAAGGGCTAAAGAAGGAACATGGATGGGTTTTAGTCAGTAAGAGTCTGACACTCCCTTCCGCTCCAGCCCAGAGCGAGAGGAGTCATTTGATGATTTCCCATCCTCAAAGGGGCTCGTGGCTCAAAAATTGCTGGCGCTTGGTGAACTTAAAGATCATGCAATGATTGCTGACGTGACCTTCCATTACATAGCGCATGACAGCGGATAGCACTCTAAGCCGGCTGTCATTTGGAAGATCTTTGACAGTCGTTACAGGTAATCAAACTCCTTAACAAGAGTTTTATTGTGTAGACTGTATGTACATAAACAACGATAACATGACGCGGCCCTCCAAATTACTGTTTCAATGTTTGTAGTCACATCCTTACGAAGGAGTTTGTAGGTATGTAGTTGTAAGTATTTGTCTTCAGTAGCTACGCCGGCATCGACATGCGTTGTGAGTCTTGGTGGCGCTTTGTAAATACTTTCAAACATTTTGAGTTGTGGAGGGGCGGGCCATGTTATCGTAGTTTATACTCATGGTATCGGCCGCGTCATCGTCTTTATTGACTGCCATCGATATCTTATACTCCCTTTGTTCCATGCTTCCTTTTCTTTGCAAAGCAGCGTCGGTACCATAGACATCCGGTCGCGCAAATCGGGGTGGATGCAGGTGTGAATCGGAACGAAACTTATAAATGGATTTTAACATTGAAATAATATATTATGTTGCCAACCAGAACAATTTGTCATTAATTATTATACAGTAAACACATTACGAGTCCTTTTAGGCCACGAATTATATTATTTAATGCTTAAATCGCTTTTAAAGTTTCGTCCCGATTCACCACTGCATCCCTATTCCCCCCGAATGTTGGGATAATATAATGAGTTTTAACATTCGTCTGCGGGTCATATAATATAATAAAATATATCTACTTAATTTCTGAGTATAATGTACGGAGAAGATTATAATGTATATGTCACCGTTAGATTGTAAAGATCGTTAGATTACAATCTATCTAGCGAGATTGTAAACTATCGATAGATTGTGAACCGTATATATCATTATGATTGCAATTTGACTCATTATTCTTCGCTATATTGTAATCTACTGAAGTGAAACCGTTAAATTACAATCTGAATAAAAATAATCTCTTTTTTCCATATTTTTTTCTATATAGTCTAGTCGTTTCTGCCACAGGTCACAGTTTTAACCTAACCTAACCATTTTTTTAAACGTCCTACGCCGGTTCACAATTTGACCGCTTCCCATCGATAGATTACAATCAAGCGAAAAATGATGCGTTAAATTGCAATCATAATGATACGGTTCACAATCTATCGATAGTTTACAATCTTACTAGATAGATCTAGATAGATTGTAATATAACGATGTTTACAATCTTACGGTGACATACACACATCAAAAGTGTCTAGGGATCAAGCATTTTTATGCGGATTTCTTGAGATTGAGATGTGGCTTTGTAATAAATTTATGATTTTATAAATTTATATGGATCCTTTTTGGTGCATTTCATAATTTGAAACAGGAACTGTCAATCAAATTCGAGTAAAAGATGAAAATCAGCTGTCAATATTTTCCCTATAAAAACATACAACGCATTGAAGACATTATTAGTGCTACTGTTTCCACCACTATAAGGATGGACTTCCTGGCAGGATTTTAATCGCTGTTGGCGTCCAGGGGTTCTCCAGTGTCGTATACGTCTTGTATCCGGTCTCATACCAAAACGAGACTCATCAGAAAAGCACACGAAACGCCATTGTTCTTCTGCCCAATTTCTGTGTTCAAGAGCCCATTGATATCGAATCCTACGATTGTGCATTGCTATAGGTGGTACCCGTAGCGGTCTTCGGGAATGAAGGTTCACTTCATGCAAGCGGTTTCTGACTGTTTGGTCGCTAATTAAGTTCCCTGAAGAGTGATGAAGCCTCACGGCTAACATCATGGCGGTTATTGTTGGAGCTCTTCGAGTTAAGATTTGAATGTATCGGTCTTGTCTCCGTGTGGTGCAGCGATACCGTCCTTCATGGCGCTCAGCCACGGTACCAGTGCTTCGGTAACGTGTCCAAAGTCGACTGATAACACTCTGACTTGTATTCAGAGCTAAAGCCACAGTACGTTGCCGGGAACCAGCTTCTATCATTCCCACGGCTCTGAGCATTTCTTCCCTGCTTAAATGACGTCGCCGCTCCATAATAACGTTGGTTTTAATCAGTAGTAGGGAAACAGTAGCACTAATAATGTCTTCAATGCGTTGTATGTTTTTATAGGGAAAATATTGACAGCTGATTTTCATCTTTTACTCGAATTTGATTGACAGTTCCTGTTTCAAATTATGAAATGCACCAAAAAGGATCCATATAAATTTATAAAATCATAAATTTATTACAAAGCCACATCTCAATCTCAAGAAATCCGCATAAAAATGCTTGATCCCTAGACACTTTTGATGTGTGTATGTCACCGTAAGATTGTAAACATCGTTATATTACAATCTATCTAGATCTATCTAGTAAGATTGTAAACTATCGATAGATTGTGAACCGTATCATTATGATTGCAATTTAACGCATCATTTTTCGCTTGATTGTAATCTATCGATGGGAAGCGGTCAAATTGTGAACCGGCGTAGGACGTTTAAAAAAATGGTTAGGTTAGGTTAAAACTGTGACCTGTGGCAGAAACGACTAGACTATATAGAAAAAAATATGGAAAAAAGAGATTATTTTTATTCAGATTGTAATTTAACGGTTTCACTTCAGTAGATTACAATATAGCGAAGAATAATGAGTCAAATTGCAATCATAATGATATATACGGTTCACAATCTATCGATAGTTTACAATCTCGCTAGATAGATTGTAATCTAACGATCTTTACAATCTAACGGTGACATATACATTATAATCTTCTCCGTACATTATACTCAGAAATTAAGTAGATATATTTTATTATATTATATGACCCGCAGACGAATGTTAAAACTCATTATATTATCCCAACATTCGGGGGGAATAGGGATGCAGTGGTGAATCGGGACGAAACTTTAAAAGCGATTTAAGCATTAAATAATATAATTCGTGGCCTAAAAGGACTCGTAATGTGTTTACTGTATAATAATTAATGACAAATTGTTCTGGTTGGCAACATAATATATTATTTCAATGTTAAAATCCATTTATAAGTTTCGTTCCGATTCACACCTGCATCCACCCCGATTTGCGCGACCGGATGTCTATGGTACCGACGCTGCTTTGCAAAGAAAAGGAAGCATGGAACAAAGGGAGTATAAGATATCGATGGCAGTCAATAAAGACGATGACGCGGCCGATACCATGAGTATAAACTACGATAACATGGCCCGCCCCTCCACAACTCAAAATGTTTGAAAGTATTTACAAAGCGCCACCAAGACTCACAACGCATGTCGATGCCGGCGTAGCTACTGAAGACAAATACTTACAACTACATACCTACAAACTCCTTCGTAAGGATGTGACTACAAACATTGAAACAGTAATTTGGAGGGCCGCGTCATGTTATCGTTGTTTATGTACATACAGTCTACACAATAAAACTCTTGTTAAGGAGTTTGATTACCTGTAACGACTGTCAAAGATCTTCCAAATGACAGCCGGCTTAGAGTGCTATCCGCTGTCATGCGCTATGTAATGGAAGGTCACGTCAGCAATCATTGCATGATCTTTAAGTTCACCAAGCGCCAGCAATTTTTGAGCCACGAGCCCCTTTGAGGATGGGAAATCATCAAATGACTCCTCTCGCTCTGGGCTGGAGCGGAAGGGAGTGTCAGACTCTTACTGACTAAAACCCATCCATGTTCCTTCTTTAGCCCTTTCTGTTCCGGGGTAGCGGTAACCCTTTCAGCCAATCCTGCTTACCCGACAGGCTTCGGCCCTAACGGGCCCCTTCACATGCTGACATCTCTTTGAGGCATGTACTCGCCGTCCGCCACAGGCCTGGTCCTGATCGGACGGTGAGCTACTTATCGTCCGCAGGACCGCGCCTACGGTGGCCGGGAGTCGTCACGCGGTTCCCAACGCCCGGGGCGTCTGGGACGGGAGGACCTCTACCTCCTTCGCGAGCATAACTGCTTCGCAGAAGGAGGTAACTGCCTCCCACTCCCTCTCGCTCCGGACCATGGCTTGCACCAGGGCTGGACGCGAGAGGTCGCCGCCGCCGCCAATCGCCTCTACGAGGACAAATATAACTACCTACCTAACAATTAAAAATTTGTATTAACAACTAAATTAGCACACGTAATATAGGAAAGACGAAAAAAAATCCATCATTCCTGTATATCTTTTACGTACAATACACGTGTAAATTTACCATTGAAATAAAGTGATTCATAGCGTTTTTAAAACAAAATCGATGTTATAATTTAGTTTATTAAACTACCTTTAATCTTTGATTTTTTATCAACATTTGACACAATCCCACTATATTGTCAATATGAAATTAATCATTTGTTTTTTTTTAATAGTAACTATTTGTGTAGCAAATGACTTTGACGTGTATGTTTATAATAATTGTCGAGATTATTGTAAGTATTTCATATTGAATATTAATTATTATTATAAATGGAATCCATTTGCCTTTTTTGTGCCTATTTGAAATAAATGATTTGACTTTGACTTTAAATGTAATAAATTAGACAAATAACGGTTAAATAACGACAGTTATTGTGTAATATTGTTGAAATTACTGCACTTTATAGTTATTTTACAATGAAAATGGAAAATATATAACATGACTTTGTATTTGTCGTGAAATAACGGAGTTTAATAAACGTTTAAATCCAAAAAACTAAAAGGTGGTTTGTAACCGTTATTGGTCTATTCCCACTAATATTAAATATAAAGGCGAAAGCTTGTGAATTTGTATGTTTCTCCGTCCTTCACGCTCAAACAAATAAGATTTAGGCCAATTACATGTACAAATTTAAACAAATTCAATAAGTCTTTGGCCAGTAATTTATGTGTTCAGAATTTTAATAATATATCTGACCCAAGTGAGTTCTACGCCGAGTTCTTTTTACTATTGAATAAGCAATTTAATGACTCTTTTCCACTACAAACTAAAAGCATTTTCACAAAGTTTTTATTTAGCGATTGGGCGACTCCTGGTATTCGCAAAAGCAGGGTAAAACTTTTTGAACTTTATGGCCTCAAGCAACATACGAATAATACAAACTTTCATCAGTATGTTGCAAAATACTCTAAAACTTTTAAAAGTGTGTGCAAAATAGCTAAAGCTCTTTATATTAGCAATAAAATAAAATCAGCTGATGATAAAATAAAAACTACCTGGCAAATAATAAATAATGAAACAGGTAGGAAAAAGCAGCGTAATACTGAGTTTAATTTAGAGACTGCACATGGCCGCATCAACTCAGATATAGAAATAGCTCAGGAATTTGAAAACTTTTTTGCTAATATTCCTCTCAAACCTACTTCATCATTAAATTCCTCAGCCGCGCTTTCTGCTGCCTTACTTAGAAAAAATGTAAAGGCATGCCCTTTAGAATTTACATTTCAGCATACAAACCCCCAGGCTGTTATAAAAGCTTTTAAAGATCTTAAAATCAAATCAACAGAAGATCTCTGGGGAATGTCTGTAAAAGTCTGTAGTTCTATTATCGATACCATTGCGCCCTATTTAGCTTTCATATTTAATTCTAGTGTGGACCAAGGAGTCTTTCCGGATCTAATGAAACACAGTAAAGTAGTGCCATTGTTCAAATCCGGTGACAGTAAAGAACCCAACAATTATAGGCCCGTGTCAATTCTGCCAGTTCTCAGTAAAGTGTTCGAAAAGTTGATGCTCAATCAAATGTTACGTCACTTTAATAAAAATTCCATCTTGCATGACCAACAGTTCGGTTTCACCAAAGGGCGTTGTACTACTGACGCTGGTGTCACCCTAATAAAGAACATTTTCAGCGCCTGGGAAGAAGCACAAGATGCCATTGGAATCTTTTGCGATCTCTCTAAGGCGTTCGATTGCGTAGAACATGAGACGCTTCTGCTGAAACTAGAGCACTATGGAATTAGAAATACAGCCCTTGATTTACTTAGATCATACCTGAAAGATAGAAAGGTTAAAGTTCAAGTAAATGGTGTGAACTCGCTGGGGTCGGAAATGACAATGGGCGTTCCTCAAGGTTCGATATTGGGTCCATTTCTCTTTTTAGTTTATATTAACGATTTACCCCAATTACTTCAAAATCAACCGAAGATGGTGTTATTTGCAGATGACACTTCATTAATCTTTAAAATTAATCGACGCTCACAAAATCGTGACGACGTGAATAACTCTATTCTTCAGGTCCAAGATTGGTTTACGGTAAATAATTTGGTACTAAATGAAAAAAAAACCAAATGCATTAGATTTACATTACCTAATGTTAAAAGTAGCGATTGTGACATCATATTGAACGGAGAAAAGCTGGAATTTATTAAGCAGACAGTTTTCCTGGGAATCACGCTAGACGACAAGTTGCAATGGGGTCCCCACATAACAACTCTTGCGGGACGGCTAAGCTCGGCCGCTTATGCTGTTAGAAAGATAAGGCAGTTAACAGACGTAGAAACCGCGCGTTTGGTCTATTTTAGTTACTTCCATAGCATTATGTCGTATGGCATTTTACTGTGGGGTCGGGCTGCTGACATTGAATCCATTTTTATTTTGCAAAAGCGAGCGATCAGGGCTATTTACAATCTTCGTCGTCGCGAATCGCTTAGGGAACGATTTAAAAGGATTAATATTATGACAGTACCTTGCCAATTCATTCATGAAAATATTATGTATGTAAGAAAAAATAGACATCTTTTTAACAAAATAAGTGATAGGCATAATTTTAATACTAGAAATAAAGATAAAATAATTCAACCATTTTTTCGATTGTCAAAAGTACATACATCTTTTATGGGGTTCTGTGTTAAATGTTACAACAAAATACCTTGTGACATACTGCAATTAAATGAAAGAAAATTTAAAACTCATATTAAAAGTACACTTTGTAAACAAGCTTATTACAAATTAGAAGATTATATCAAAGATAAGGATGCTTGGAAACATGCTGGTCCTGCTCCACAGGACAATCTAGTGTCTAGACAAAATCAAACTGGTTGCTAAGTAAATTAGGTAATTTGTACCATATTATTTTATTATATTGGAATAACTTCTCACACATTGATTAATTTATTATTATTAACTTTTAGAATGTTTGTAAATATGTGAGCACCATGCACTTATGACATAATTAAGTTTACTTGCCACTGCTACATGTGTTTTTCTTTTCACCTTTTGTGATGTATTGTTTTTATTCTGGGTGCATCGTCTTCACATATAATGTTATAATACATGTATACAAAACATTGTGAAACATTTTAAAAGAGTAACGGTGGAGTTTCTTGCCCATTCTTCTCCACACGAAACTATTTTTTGGAAGGGGCGACTAGAATCAGTTCTATTTCTTGTTCATTTTGACGTTCAAAAGTGCCATTCTTGTGCCTATTTGAAATAAATGTTTTGACTTTGACTTTGACTTTGAAACGGCTGAACGGATCTGGATGAAATTGTTGATGATGATGAATTCAATGAAGAAAAAAACTTTTTATCCCGGTAGAACGTTCCCTTTGGATAATTTCCGGCATCAACTAGCTAGTGTTATAATAAATGTATTTGCAGCAAGATAATATTATTTTAAGTATAGTTTGTGTTTATTTTATTTTAGCTTCACCTGCAAAAAAGCCGTCTGTGTTCGACCCATTTGTGTTTTACCACACGAATGACAAGTTATCTACGGATATATATGTTACGACCTCACTGAACGTGACTACAGTTCTGAATATAATGTATAGTAAGTATGTTTATGGTTTCTGGCAATGTATCGAGACAATCCGCTCACCCATTTAACCTTTAGAACGTCAGAACATAAACGAACGCGCGTGCCCTCCACGCCAAGCTACAATTTTTTTTCTTCTTGCTATCATGATTTTCCCAATATCCATGGTGTCTTTTAATTTGCTTCATGTCATTAAATACGTACGAGAGCTTCAGTTTTTAAGATACTTAGATAAACACTCACAAAAGTGATGATTTAATTGTTTATTTCGTGTAATTGTATGTTTTGTTGACGTTGTCACATATTTGTGACGTTGGCGTATAGGGCATGCGCTTGCTTGTCAAGTATATGTCATAATGGCGTTCAAAAGGTTAAAAAGAAAGACTTTGGCATTATAGCGGAAAACAGACGCCTGTCAGAATCATTTTTACCTACATGGAAAATAATGCCACCGACAGCTTTTAATCGTGGTTTCGGGCGCTGATTGCGTTCCATTTCACTGTATGTGATGTAAATTTTGCCGTATGACTGGAAGTTGGCGGTGTGACTCCCGCGCCTCGGTCAGAACGTAAAACCATTGGCCTAAATTCGATCTGGAGAACTATTCTGTTATTATTGAGATGATGACGCTGCTAAATCTATACATCATCATATAAATCATCATTCTCCTGCCCTTATCCCAATTTATTTGGGGTCGGTGCAACATGTCTTTTTCTTCCATACTTCTCTATTAGTCGTCATCTCGGTAGTCACTCCCTTTCTGGCCATATCATCTTTCACACAATCCATCCATCGTTTCTTTGGTCTCCCTCAAAAAGGCTCATTCCTCCGCAATGCCCGTACCATGACAACCGATTTCCACACAACTTTTCAGTCACCGGTGTCACTTTCAGATTTCCTCTTAGATACTCATAACGTATTCTATCCATTTGCGTAACACCACACATTCTATACTAATGTTATAAATTGGTAACATTTTGTTTGTAAGTTTGTATTAAAGGGGTAATCTTCGGAACTACAGATCCGATTCGGAAAATTCTTTCACTAATATGGGAAGCGACATAAGTACACACGGCAGCACATCAAGCTATCGTAAACTGTCAAATTTTCTCGATTGAAAATGTACCTTATACTTCACTACATAGTATAAAACAAAGTCGCTTTCTCTGTCCCTAAATCCCTATGTATGCTTAAATCTTTAAAACTTTGCAACGGATTTACATGCGGTTTTTTTTAATAGATAGCGTGATTCAAGAGGAAGGTTTATGTGTATAATGTGTCGCCATATTTTGCGGGCGCAGCCGCGGGGGCATGCTAGTTTAATTTAGTTAATAAAGTTAAAAAATATCAAAGAAACTGACAGATTGGGGTAACTTGATATGCTGACCTCTGTATATTATCCCTGAGTGTCAAATGTTATATTAAAAAAAATCTTAGCGGACGAAGTCGCAGGCGAAATGCTAGTTTCTTAGTCAAAGTGGAGACTACAATACGATCATAAATTAAATTGCGTATATCTATTGCCGTCCCCAGCCTACGAAAATTCAATCAAATATATCCAATAGTTAAGTCATCATAGCTAGTCAAAGATTGGCGAAACCCATAGTCAGTCCACCACTACTATTTGGTTTGTCGGAACAAATCACTTTTTAAATTTCGGTGTTACTAGGATTTATTCGATAGAACAGTTCCAAAATAGTCCTATTCATTAGTAGTGTCAGTGTTTTCATTTATGGTCGTATTGTATTCTCCACATTGTATACGTTTTAGGGGACAACGAGAAGAATGAAAAAAATTATAGAAGACAACAAGAAAAGACACAAGAAAAGCTGTTTCGGATCCGTAGTCATCCTCTAGTCGAGTACAGCAACATTTTAATTGACGTTGAGGTATCTACAATAGCTGACCTTTGTAACACATATCATATATTGAAGGCGACAAAGATCAAGACGCCAGACTCACGTGTTACGTGTAGGTACAAGAATACAGACAATAAACATATTTTAAGCGATAAATCAGACTGACTCAAAATGGCGCGACTGCAGAGCGTGGGTTTGGGGTTCGATCCCCAGGTCGCGCAAACTCGTGACCTCTGAGTTTGTTACGACATTTCTTCTCAGGAAACAGTCTGATATACAACATTATTTTTAGTATATGCGAAACCTGAATATAGTTTGTTCAAAATGAGGAACTGAATCGATTCCAATAATATTTACTATACACCATGTTATGTTTTTTCCCAAAAATATTTAAAAACGGTTACAAGTTGGACACCAAACATTATCAATGAGCGCAAGACGATGCTGGATGCGCGCCGCGCGCGTATTGACCATGTTTTTGTACGGACTACCAGCTAACATAACAAGCTTATAATTTGTGGTTTTTCAGAATACAGTTTTGAAATTTTGTACATAGATTCTTTGCATAAAAATACTAAACACGTGTTTCGGGTTTC
The DNA here is from genome assembly GCA_951799385.1 of Hyppa rectilinea. Taxonomy (NCBI): domain Eukaryota; kingdom Metazoa; phylum Arthropoda; class Insecta; order Lepidoptera; family Noctuidae; genus Hyppa; species Hyppa rectilinea. The sequence goes on along the minus strand of OX637329.1, from coordinate 8,938,810 downwards.
GCATTTACTAAAACTAATGTTGTAATGCCAGCTAGCTTTAAAATATTGACGTGTAAAAATGTCTTAAAAGATCTATTTACAGATACAAACATTTCAATTGACTATTTGAAACGGTAAAAAAATGAAATATGAAATCACATAGAAACAAGACCGCTCATCTTAAAAACTTACATCACCGTACAGAAATTAAATATTATGCGAAGATATAATTTTGTAAAATTGCATTTAATGCTAATAAGTATTCCATTTGATTATAAAAAAAACTATGACGTCACTTAGTTATGTTTCATACAAATCGTTTTGACACTTCATAAAAAGTAACGTTATTGACTACCCGGCTAAACTTTCCATTACTGGACTGGGATTTGAAAGTTCCTTATGTTGTTTGTAGATAATACTCACAAATAAAAAGCAAGCACACAGTTTTTTTTTATGCGAAAATTCACGGTTTACGAGATATAATTATTCAAAGTTTCCATACAAATTCAATTTTTAGGTTAGATAAATTACGATGGTAGATGTCAATTTGTCATTTCACGTTCCGTTTACAGTGAAGGTGTATTTTATTTGACCAAATGTCATTTTTTTTAAATAATATTATGCAATTACATAGACTTTTTTACACTAAAATAACGAATTTTTGTTTACACGTGGAACGGAACGCAAAGTTGCCTCTTGTTTACCGCGTTTTTTTGTGTTGCTGTCAGTGTCAGTCATCGTTTGTTGCACTTGCAGTTGAGATCGTCTCCGAAGCCCTATGCTTCTGTGTCTGAAGAGTGTAGTGAAGTGCAAGTGTTGTGAATATCCGAAAAATATCCAAAACCGCCTTTCCCTACCCCGACTCGGACAGGTTAGGTTAGAAGGGGATGGCGGGGTCTGAAAGACCCCGCCATCCCCTTCGTGGTAATTTTCTTTTAAACCATTGAGCCCCGCGAAGCGGCGCTCAGACTACGCTTTTTGAGCAACTTTTGAGTGTTTTGAGGTTAAGTTAGGAAAAGTCATTTTTCTCGGAAATGGTGAGTTACCTTATCATGGGAGTGGTGCCAGAGTGGAGGGGGGCACCCCCCACAGGTACAAGGGGGGCCCCGGACATCCCCGCACCATAAATCGATGGAAATTTATGGATTTTGTTTTTCTAACCTCAAAAACTTTAACCATGGATATCTCCATAACCATGGGGTTTCACGGTGTGGGGATGGTACAGGGGGGTAGCCCTCCTCCCCCCCTTTCTCCCCCTCCCCCTCCCACCCCATAAATGCCAGTCCAGTAAAGGAAAGTTTAACCTATTTTTTTTCAGATAATGACATTTGCTTGAAACAAGATCCCTGTGTGATTTTAGTGGATTTGACAAATATCAATTGTGAAGGTAAGTCAGTCGAGCTCATGGCTAGGTACTAACAGCCGCACAGGTCGATCTATCTGGTTAAGCTACACTTGCCAGGGTTGGACGTGGATGTGTGACCATCTTTACACACCAAGACTCCTCCGTGCCTCAGAAAGCACGTTAAGCCGTTGGTCCCGGCTGTCATTTGTGCATCTTTGACAGTCGTTACGGGTCGCCAGAAGCCCGAAAATCTGACAGCCAGTCTTACCAAGGGGTATCGTATTACCTAGTTACTGGGTTGTGGAGGTCAGATAGGCAGTTGCTCCACGTAAAATACTGGTATTCAGCAACATCCGGTTAGACTGAAAACCGACCCCAACATAGTTGGGACAAGGCTAGGCAGAAGAAGAAGAAGGTAAGTGATTGTTGTTGTCGTTTACGCCAGTCATAGCATTGTGCAGAGAGTATCGACAGCATGTGTAATGTTCCAGGAACTAAATTCCAACATCTTGTATACAGGGTGATTTTGAATTCATGGGCTATATTGTAAGGGGTCATTGTACTCGTCATTATGAACAACTTTTACTTTGGGAACACACCAGAAATCGCGAAAAAAAATCAGCTGTTACCTAAATGTTGACGAGTTTTGCGAACATAATGTACGGAACTGCTGTTTTTTTTGCCGTGATGTTGTGTTCTCATAATATCAAAATCAGCTGTTCCTTACATTTTGAAAAGTTATACGAACATAAATGTAGGGAACAGCTGAATTTTTTTTCGCGATTTCAGGTTTGGTCCCATAGTAAAAGTTGTTCATAATGATGAGTACAATGACCTCTTAAGAGGTTTCTGGTGTTTTACAAATAACCCTGTATAAGTTGTTCATAATGATGAGTACAATGACCCCATTGCCCATGAATTCAAATTCACCCTGTAGGGTGCACAAAGGGCCATCACCAACAATCGTACGACCCCCGGCGCATGGGAGAGAGGAAACACCGGGGTGGTTTTTAGTCAGTAAGAATCTGACATTCAAGTAGGGTTACCATCCGATCAGAATTCTTTGGCTATTTCGCCTCTATCCAGACTTTTTCCATCTTCTTTATGTGTCCGAGCTTTTCACCTGAAACGGATTCTTAGACAAAATAAAATTAGTTACTTGATTGTGAACTGAAAAACGAAAGATTAATATTTAACTTTTTGAACGCCAGAGCATAAACGAACGCGCGTGCTCTCCACGCCAAGCTACTAAATTATTTCTTCTTGTTATCATGAATTTCCCAATGTCTATGGTATTTTTTTAATTTGTTTGTCTGAATTTCCCAATGTCTATGGTATTTTTTTAATGTCTTTACTAATACGTACGAGAGCTTCAATTTTTAAAATATCTATATAAACACTTACAAAAATAATGATTTGATTGTTTATTTCGTGTTATAGTGTTGTTGCCATTATCACATATTTGTGTCGTTGGCGTACGGGCATACGCTTGCTTGTTACGTATATGTGACATGGCGTTCAAAAGGTTAAATGCTCGGATTTTTATCAGGACTTTTCAAATTGAGGAATTTGAACCTTACATTCAGGTTCTAGGTTTCCTTCGTCCACTACTAAGAGATAACTATAGCAACTTAGACAACTCTGGCGATCCTTTTATGAACATCACAATCTGCCTATAATGTTCCCATTCCCACTGCTGGAACACGCGCTTCCCCCTAAGAGAGAGCGTGGGCCATAACCATCAACTACGCGGGCCCAGTGCGGATTGGCGGATGTTAGTTCTCTTCGAATTTTAGGACATGTTTTCCTTTACTGTTTTGAGAGCAATGGTGATGAAATAATAATAATAAGCCTTTTATTTCATGCACATAAAGACAAGTAGAACGCATACATGGTTTAGAGAATATATAAAAGAAAAAAAAAATATAATATAAAAAAATCTTGATAGTAAAATGTTTGTTTGCATGAACCCCTCCTCAAGTGAAGGTGAAGGCCTCCTCTAAAGAATTCCATGTGTCTCTATCGATATCGAGGGCGCCACAGTGCCACGGTTTACATCGTACTCGTATTTAAATTAGTTTCGGACAATCCCGCTTACCCGGCAGGCTTGGCCCTGAGGGGCCCCTTCATATGCTGACATCTCTTTGAGGCGCACGTGGAACATATACGCGCCGTACGGCACGGGTCTGGTGCTGATCGGACGGTGAGTCACCCATTACTCACCGTCCGCAGGCCCGCGCCTACGGTGGCCGGGAGTCGTCACGTGGCTCCCGACGCCCGGGGCGCCTCCTGCGGTGGCTGGGACGGGAGGACCTTTCTCTCTCCCATCCCGCCACCTCCTTCGCGAGCATAACTTTTTCGCATAAGGAGGTGACTGCCTCCCACTCCCTCTCGCCCCGGACCATGGCTTGCACCAGGGCCGGGCGCGAGAGGTCGCCGCCGCCGATCGCCTCTACGAGGACACGGCGGTGCTCCGCCCAAGCGGGGCAGGTTTGCACCGTGTGCTCTACCGTGTCCTCTGGGCGATCCTCGCAGTGGTATATCATGAATCTTGTGTGTATTAAATAAAGATTATTATTATTATAACTACATTCTTTCATAATCTCAAACTCAAAGCATTTATTTCAAACTAGCTGCTTCCGGCGGCTTCGCCCGCGTGTATGTCGAAAATTATCCCAAGGGAACTGTACATTTTTCCGGGATAAAAATTTGCTATTGTAATTTCCGGGATAGCTTATATGCTATTCCAAACTATAATCTATCAAGTTTCATTCAAATCCGTTTAGTAGTTTTTGAGTGTATTCGTTAAAAACATACTTACTTACGAATTCTCTTCATAATATAATTAGTATTTGTATAGATAGCGGACTATCAGGATAAAAAGTATCCTATGTTAATACATAGGATTTCATCCTCACTACCTCTGTGCCAAGTTTTATCCAGATCCGTCCAATCGTTCGACCGTGAAGGAGGGATTTTGACTTTTAAAATTGCCTTTCTTGTGCCTTTTTGAAATAAATGATTTGACTTTGACAATAATATACCGAGTTGATATAGGAAAAATATGAGCTTGCGTTTTGCGCATCGGCTTCTCGAAACGGGGCAGAATTTTTGAAACAGGCACTTTTATTTCTTTTTCTAAATTGATTTCGTGTTCGGCTTTGCTCGTGTTTGCTCCCTGTTTACTAAATAAAACAATGTAACTCCATGGTGTTGTTTTAATTTTGGCCGGAATTCATTTTTTTCTGAAACAGTACATTCGAAACCGTGATTAAAATACATATAGCTCTTTGAGTTGTTTTAATTTTAGCTGTAAAATTGACAATTTTCTTTCTGAAACAGTAAATTTTTGGCAACCATAATTTTGCACGGGTATGTATATATCTCAATCTATCCCTTACTTTTTATGACAAGTCGTGCATCGCACTATGCCTACAGACAACTCTCAGTTGCATTAACACCAAATTCGAATAATAAAAAAAAATGGTTCGGAATCGAACTAGCGACCATATACAACTATCAACTCTAAATATATATTTTGAACATTTTGACAAATAGCTGATTGTCTCTTTCCAAAGGTCAATGTGCAATATTTATCGCCGGGTAAGTACTGTAACTATACTAACAATAAAATATCAACCCTCTTTCCCTTTCTTACTTTCCTGTTCCAGGCAAAGTTCACAATGATAATATATTTCTAAAGCCTACCACCAAAGTTCACATTGTGGAATACATTAAATATATACAATGTATATTGAATATTTCTTACTCTCAGAAATACCTTGAAAGATGATAAATAATTGTGTTTAAGTAGAAAATTGCAACGTCACACTCACGAACTAGAATAGTGTCACTAGTGTTGAATCATCAGCCTCAAGTAGCTACGTGACAACAATTGATAAACTCTATGACAAAACAATTTTCACGAAATATAACTTTAAGGTAATTCACCACTTCCCAATCGGAGGTAAATTTTATATATCTTTACATATAATAAAATTGTAGAAAAGTGGTGTCAGTACAATGGAAATATATAAAAAAAAAGTTTCCGGGGTTGTTATTATATCGATGCCGAACACGAAATCTTTTTAGTTTTGTACGTGCAAGTGACATTCAAAGAAAATTATAAAATAACGAAACCAATATTAATCTTTTAAACGCCATTGTCACATATATACGTGACAAGCAAGCGCATGCCCTGGTCGCCAACGACACAAATATGTGACACTAAACACGAAATAAACCATGCAATCATTACTTTTGTGAGTGTTTATTATATTATGTTGATATCTTAAAAATTGAAGCTCTCGAACGTAATTAATGACATGAAATAAATTAAAAGACACCAAGATATTGGGAAATTCTTGATAACAAGAAGAAATCAATTTGTAGCTTGGTGTGGTGGGCAGGCGCGTGCGTTTATGCTCTGGCATTCAAATAGTTAACAAAACTTTCTTTTTGTTTCAGAAAGTAATGACCAACAGAAAATAAAGCCTCTGATATACGTGATCCCATCCGTGATCGGGATATGTGTTGTAATATTAGCTATTTATAAAATCACCAAAAAATATTGTCATCAAAATTCAAACCCAGTAGAAACAACGGTTCAGGTAAGCGGGGTTGTCCGAAAGGGTTAACGCTACCCCGAAATATAAAGGGCTAAGAAAGTAACATGGATGGGTTTTAGTCAGAAAGAGTCTGACACTGCCTTCCGCTCCACCCAGAGCGGCATTTGATGACTTCCCACCATCAAAATAAAAAATAGAAACATCGGAATTGAATACCTATGTAAGTCAAGTCCTTTAAATTCCCGTGCGCCTGGTATGCCATCAGCACCCAGACCCGCTGCACTATTGACGTAAACCATTATCTTAATATGTAGGAAGGGGGGCAGAAATAATTCCTTTTTAAAGACTATGTTCATAATGGTCTTTCTATATTTTCCGTAAGCTTAGTGACTAACCTGATATCAGAGTTTTTATGCTGCCCATGGGCCTCTGACTTAGCTTCACATGCTGTTGAGAAATATCTCTCACACTCTGCTGGTTTCCTCACGATGTTTTCCTGCATCGAATTTTAGGCAAGTGATAATGATACAATACGTACATGAATCCGAAAAGTCGGAGGTGTGTGCCTTGGGGTGGAACTCGAGACCTATGACTCGGCAGTATGACGGTCACACCACTAGGCTACCACTGCATAAATGTTTCATAATGGTATTGTTTATTAATTCAGTTGACAGACGTAGAAACCGCGCGTTTGGTCTACTTTAGTTACTTCCACGGCATTATGTCGTATGGCATTTTACTGTGGGGTCGGGCTGCTGACATTGAATCCATTTTTATTTTGCAAAAGCGAGCTATCAGAGCTATTTACAATCTACGTCGCCGCGAATCGCTTAGGGAACTGTTTAAAAGTATTAATATTATGACGGTACCTTGCCAATTCATTTATGAAAACATTATGTATGTAAGAAAAATCGACATCTTTTTAACAAATAAGTGATAGGCATAACTTTAATACTAGAAATAAAGATAAAATAGATCAACCCTTTTTTAGGTTATCAATACCTTGTGACATTCTGCAATTAAATGAAAGAAAATTTAAAACTCACATTAAAAATACACTTTGTAAACAAGCATATTACAAATTAGAGGATTATATAAAGGATAAGGATGCTTGGAAACATGCTGGTCCTGCTCCACAGGGCAATCTAGTGTCTAGACAAAATCAAACTGGTTGCTAAGTAAATTAGGTAATAATTTATTATTTGTAAAATACTATTTTAACATGTTGAAATAACTTCTCACACATTGATTGATTTATTATTATTAACTTTTAGAATGTTTGTAAATATGTGAGTACCATGTACTTTTGACATACTTAAGTTTACCTGCCATTACTATATGTGTTTTTCTTTTCACTTTTTGTGGTGTAGTGTTTTTATTTGGGGTGCATCGTCTTCATATAATAATATAATGTTATAATTCATGTATACAAAACATTGTAAGACATTTTAAAAGAGTAACGGTGGAGTTTCTTGCCCATTCTTCTCCACACGAAACTACCTTTTGGAAGGGGCGACTAGAATCAATTCTATTTCTTGTTCATTTTGACGTTCAAAAGTGCCTTACTTGTGCCTATTTGAAATAAATGATTTGACTTTGACTTTTCACAGGCCAATGCAAATGAAGTCGTATATGCGGACCTCAGTTTGATGCATGGAGGCAGTCCACCACCACGACGTGACGAAGAAATAACATATGCAAAAATAATTGGAGTGATGAAACCTGTTCCTCGCTGAAACGTAAAAAATAAACTGACACTGCTACGACGTAGCTCACTCTAAGCTACGGCGTAGCTGACCTGTACGACGTAGCTCACCCCGTGGTACGGGGTAGCTCACCCTGTGCTACGGCGTAGCTCACCCTGTGCTATGGCGTAGCTCACCCTGTGCTACGGCGTAGCTCACCCTGTGCTATGGCGTAGCTCACCCTGTGCTACGGCTTAGCTCACCCTGTGCTACGGCGTAGCTCACCCTGTGCTACGGCGTAGCTCACCCTGTGCTACGGCATAACTCACCCTGTGCTACGGTGAAGCTCAACCGATACGATTTGAATGGATAGGACATCAATAGTCGTCAAAAGTCTGTTGCTAATTTAGATAGTGATTGACAGTCAGCTTCACCTAGTTAGACTGGTAGCCGACCACTACATAGTTGGGAAAAGATCTTCTTCTTAGCGTGTCGATGGCTATCCAAAATTTACTCGGCCCAGAATTCGGTTACGTGTTTGGCGCCATTACTAGCATCCATCAGTTCCTGTAACGTGCATACGGAAGGACACGCAGGACACGATATTAAGTGTCCCATCGTTTGTGGAACAGCACCACAAGAACCCACCTAAGCAGGTTTACCTTACTTCGGCCAACACTGGGTCTGGAGGTCTGTAAAATACTGGTATTCAGCTGCATTCGGTTAGACTGGAAACCGACCCCAACATAGAGATAAGGCTCGGCAGATTGTTTTGTATTTAGTGTTTTTATGTTTTCTTTTTTGTTTCCTTTTTATGTGTTTGTGTCTATTATTTATTTATTTATTATAAGGCTCTTCAACAATGAGTACACTGTTCATTTATAATTACATTATTGTTACGTCATAGTCGACTATTATTGCTAATAAATGAAACTTGAAAATTAATGTTACTTTAATTTATTTTAATACATAATCAGTCATCAATATTCTCGTTACGCGTAACGCACCTATTCGCTTAAACCTAGATTATCTATTTCTTTCTTTATACAGGATGTTAGGTTTAACGAGGGATATACTTTCAGGGGGTATTATACTCATGAAAATGAACATCTTTGACATAGACACCAACTCAGAAATATGAAAAAAAAATATCGGCTGTTCAGTACATTTATGTTCGCATAATTCGTCAAAATGTATGGAACAGCTGATATTTTTTTTCATATTTCTGAGTTGGTCACACTGTATATTCTGTTCTTCTGCCATAGCAGGGTTTTATTTATTCAGACTAACGATACTACTTAAACACAAATCTTAAATACAATATAGAACGTGTAACAGAATAAACGCAAAACCTGAAAGTAATCGGCTTCTGAATCGATTTTCATCATTATTCATAATTATGTGTTAATGTTCTCCGGAAAAATCCTTTATTTAACCTAAATTGAGATGACTGCGTAAAACCAACGTAATAAAATATTTAATTTAGGGAAATTTAAGCCTGATCTCAAAGCAATAAAAACCCGTATGAATGTATGGCTGAATTTGTATATCGCTCAATAGCTATCCACACACTTACGTAAATAATATCAATACATTTTAGATTTAAGTTAGTGTGCGAAAAATAAAATATTTAATTTAAGGAAGATTAATCCTTAATTCCAAGCAATACGTCTCACTTAACTGCACAACCGATTTTGTACTTTGTAGGTCGGTCACTCATAATAATAATCATAAATCTATCCTTACTCACACACACACCTACCCCTATACGAGTAGTACGTAATTTAAGGAATTTTCAACCTTATTTGAAAGCAATATAGCTTTTGTAAATGCATGACTGGATTTGACACGGTTGGCGCAGTGGTTGACCGATTGACTTCTGTGCAGCATGTCGCGGGTTCGATTCCCGCACGGAACAGATATTTGTACGCCCTGCAAGTATTTGTTCCGGTTCTGGGTGTTTTTCTATCTATAATATGTATGTATGTATGTATTTACAAAAAAAATATGTATATAAGTAGTTTATCAGCCATCTCGTTACCATAACACAAGCATTAGGTTGCTTAGTTTGGGACTATATAGTGTTGTGTGAAATGTCCAAGGATATTATTATTATTCGTTTATAAACAAAATTTCATACTTTATTATTATTATTTGTAATTCCGCATTCCACAATCTTTTGTTGAGAAATGACAAAATATTAGAAAATCCAAGGTACGTTTTTTTGCAAACGCAAAATCAATATGAAAGAGCGAGACGCAATAATTTACTGACTTAGCCCTTTGACGTTTGATATACCGCCGGCGCTCGCGCCACCACAGCCCGCCCGACATCAAACAAAATTCGCCGGCAGCGACAAGTGCATTTCGTAATTTTGTTGGTTGCTGTTACTTGTCCTGTGTGCGTGTAACGTGCTACGTGTAAATTGTATTCTTTTTTGTTAGATAAGATGTAATTACTCCATAGAAGAATTTTTAAATGATAAAACAACATTACTAACCTTTTCGTGACTCAGACACACAGTCACGTGTTTCGAACACACAGTCACGTGCTTCGAACACACAGTCATGTGTTTCGGACCCTCAGTCAATTGCTTGAGACACACGATCACGTGCCTCAGTCACAACGTCACGTGTTTCGGACACACAATCACGTGACACAGTGACAAAGTCACGTGACTCAGACACACTGTCACGTGCCTCAGTCACACAGACACGTGACTCAGAAACAAAGTCACGTGATAAAGACACGCAGTCTCGTGCCTCGAACACACGGTCAAGTACCTCAGTCACACAGTCACGTGACTCAGACACACTGTCACGTGCAACAGTCACGTGCCTCAGACACACAGTCACGTGCCTCGGACACACGATCACGTGCCTCTGTCACACAGTCACGTGTTTCGGATACACAATCACGTGACAGTCACAAAGTCACGTGACTCGGACACACTGTGACGTGCCTCAGTCACACAGTCACGTGACTCAGACACACAATCACGTGAAAGTGACAAAAACACGTGACTCGGACACACTGTCACGTGTCTCAGACACAGAGACACGTGGCTCGGACACACAATCCCGTGACAGTCACACAGTCACGTGACTAAGAAACAAAGTCACGTGACACAGACACACAGTCACGTGTCTGAGGACACACCGTCACGTGCCTCGGAACCACGTTCACGTGCCTCTGTCACACAGTCACGTGTTTCGGACACACAATCACGTGACAGTGACAAAGTCACGTGACTCAGAAACAAAGTCACGTGACACAGACACACAGTCACGTGCCTCAGATACACCGTCACGTGCGTCGGACATACGATCACATGCCTCTGTCACACAGTCACGTGACACAGAACCACAGTCACGTGACACAGTGACAGTCACGTGACTCAGACATACTGTCTCGTGCCTCAGTCACACAAGCACGTGACTCAGAAACAAAGTCACGTGATAAAGACACACAGTCTTGTGTCTCGGACACACAATCACGTGCCTCTGTCACACAGTCACGTGACTTAGACACACAGTCACGTCCCTCAGACACAAAGTCACGTGGCTCATACACACAAGCACGTGACTCAGAAACACGTGTTTGTGTGTCACGTGCCTCGGACACACGATCACGTGCCTCAGTCACACAGACACGTGGCTCGGACACACAATCACGTGTTTCAGTCACACAGTCACGTGACTCAGACACACAGTCACGGGCCTCAGACACACAAACACGTAGCTCGGACACACAATCACGTGACACAGTGACAATGTCACATGACTCAGACACACTGTCACGTGCCTCAGTCACACAGTCACGTGTCTGAGGACACACCATCACGTGCCTCGGAACGACGATCACGTGCCTCTGTCACACAGTCACGTGTTTCGGACACACAATCACGTGACAGTGACAAAGTCACGTGACTCAGAAACAAAGTCACGTGCCTCAGACACACAGTCACGTGACTCAGAAACAAAGTCACATGACACAGACACGCAGTCACGTGCCTCAGACACACCGTCACGTGACTCGGACACACGATCACGTGCCTCTGTCACACAGTCACGTGTTTCCGACACACAATCACGTGAAAGTGACAAAGTCACGTGACTCGGACACACTGTCACGTGCTTCAGACACACAGTCACGTGACTCAGACACACTATAACGTGCCACAGTCACGTGACTCAGAAACAAAGTCACGTGACACAGACACACAGTCATGTGTCTGAGGACACACCGTTACGTGCCTCGGACACACGATCACGTGCCTCTAACACACAGTCACGTGTTTCGGACACTCACTCACGTGACAGTGACAAAGTCACGTGACTCAGAAACAAAGTCACGTCACACAGACACACAGTCACGTGCCTCAGACACACCGTCACGTGCCTCAGACACACGATCACTTGCCTCTGTCACACAGTCACGTGACACAGACCCACCGTCACGTGACTCAGAAACAAAGACACGTGACACAGACACAGTCACGTGTCTCAGACACACCGTCACGTGCCTCGGACACACGATCACGTGCCTCTGTCACACAGTCACGTGTTTCGGACACACAATCACGTTACAGTGACTAAGTCACGTGACTCGGACACACTGTCACGTGCCTCAGACACACAGACACGTGGCTCGGACACACAATCACGAGACACAGTCACACAGTCACGTGCCTCAGACACATAGTCACGTGGCTCGGACACACAATCACGTGACACATTGACAATGTCACGTGACTCAGTCACACAGTCACGTGACTCAGACACACGTGTTTGTGTGTCACGTGCCTCGGACACACGATCACGTGCCTCAGTAACACAGTCACGTGACTCAGACACACAGTCACGTGCCTCAGACACACAGTCACGTGGCTCAGACACACAAGCACGTGACTCCGAGACACAGTCATGTGACTCAGACACACTGTCACGTGACTCAGAAACAAAGTCACGTGACAGAGACACAGTACCGTGCCTCAGGCACACCGTCACGTGCCTCGCACACACAATCACGTGCCTCTGTCACACAGTCACGTGTTTCGGACACACAATCACGTGACAGTGACAAAGTCACGTGACTCGGACACACTGTCACGTGCCTCAAACACACAGACACGTGGCTCGAACACACAATCACGTGACACAGTCACACAGTCACGTCACTCAGACACACTGTCACGTGCCTCAGTCACACAGTCACGTGACTCAGACACACTGTCACGTGACACAGACACACAGTCACGTGTCTGAGGACACACCGTCACGTGCCTCGGACACACGATCACGTGCCTCTGTCACACAGTCACGTGTTTCGGACACACAATCACGTGACATTGACAAAGTCACGTGACCCAGAAACAAAGTCACGTGACACAGACCCACAGTCACGTGACACAGTGACAGTCACGTGACTCAGACATACTGTCTCGTGCCTCAGTCACACAAGCACGTGACTCAGAAACAAAGTCACGTGATAAAGACACACAGTCTTGTGTCTCGGACACACAATCACGTGCCTCTGTCACACAGTCACGTGACACAGACCCACAGTCACGTGACACAGTGACAAAGTCACGTGACTCAGACACACTGTTACGTGCCTCAGTCACACAGACACGTGCCTCAGAAACAAAGTCACGTGATAAAGACACACAGTCACGTGTCTCGGACACACAATCACGTGACACAGTGACAATGTCACGTGACTCAGACACACTGTCACGTGCCTCAGACACATAGTCACGTGGCTCAGACACACAATCACGTGCCTCTGTCACACAGTCACGTGACACAGACCCACAGTCACGTGACACAGTGACAAAGTCACGTGAGTCAGACACACTGTCACGTGCCTCAGTCACACAGACACGTGACTCAGAAACAAAGTCACGTGATAAAGACACACAGTCACGTGTCTCGGACACACAATCACGTGACACAGTGACAATGTCACGTGACTCAGACACACTGTCACGTGCCTCAGACACACAGTCACGTGGCTCAGACACACAGTCATGTGACACAGACAAACAGGCACGTGACACAGACACACAGTCACGTGACACAGACACATAGTCACTTGCCTTACACACACAGTCACGTGCCTCAGACACACAGTCACGTGCCTCGGACACACGATGACGTGCCTCGGACACACGATGACGTGCCTCTGTCACACAGTCACGTGTTTCGGTCACACAATCACGTGACAGTGACAAAGTTACGTGACTTTAATTTTTTTATTTCGATTTGTAAATGAAAAAAAAAAATATTATACACAAAAAAGTATTATAATGCTTTTATAATTAAACTAAAATTATAAGACTAACAAATAGTGATGACCACGATAGTGATCGTAAGACCTCTCTTTGAGGAGTAGCTAGAGAGGATCTAACACAATACCATATTTCACAATGATACGGGAAAAGTTGATGTAACGAGGATGATGGAGCACAAATCATGAAGTTGGAATTTTATTGATAGAAAACTGATATTTGATTGTGGACTATGGTATCAAAATTTGTAGGCGGCACAACGGAATAGCCTACGGGCGGCAAATCTGTAAATCCGCCACTGACACGGGTTATTTCTATCTTGACATATTTGTCACGTAAAAACGCGTTTAATAAAACTCGACATAATGACAACTGTCACAATAGTCAAAATAATTTAAAAAAAGTATTAATTCATAGAATTTTTTAATTTATATTGAGGTATCTTGATAAGACTAAAACAATTTTTTTCACTTTCGAAATTTTGCCGCCCTAAAAAATTTGCCGCCCTGGGCACTCGCCCCGACTGCCCCTAGGGTAAATCCAGCGCTGCTTTTAATACAATTTACCTTTGACATGCAGTAAAATCACTACATAGTATAAAACTAAGTCGCTTTCTCTGTCCCTATATCCCTATGTAAGCTAAAATCTTTAAAACTACGCAACGGATTTTGATGCGGTTTTTTTTTTTGGTAGAGTGATTCAAGAGGAAGGTTTATGTGTATAATTTGTCGACCTTTTTGCGGGCGAAGCCACGGGCGGAAGCTTGTAAATTATAATTTTGACGACACGGTTGGCGCAGTGGTTGAGCGATTGACTGCTGCGCACTATGTCGCGGGTTCGATTCCCGCACGGAACAAATATTTGTACGACCTGCAAGTATTTGTTACGAGTCTGGGTGTTTTTCTATCTAAAATATGTATGTATTTACAAAAAAAAAATGTATATAAGTAGTTTATCAGCCATCTCGTTACCATAACACAAGCATTAGGTTGCTTAGCTTGGGACGATATGGCGTTGTGTGAAATGTCCAAGGATATTATATTATTATTATTATAATTGATAAATTGTCTAATAACAATACATTTAATTGACATTATTTACACGATATTGATTTTCTATTGTATAAATTCAGACATATTATTAAAAAATAACTAATATATTTGTACACCAATTTCATTGCTAGGACATAGAGCTGGACTAAAATGTATACATAAGACCTGTACTGTAATACCTGTGTTCACAAATAAAGATTGATTGATTGTATACGCACGCGATGGCTTTCCGGTATATCAAGATCCAACAAACTAATACTAAAAAATATATCTACTATGTACAAGTGGTCAAAAAGGGAAAGAGCTCATAGGGCGACAAAAAATTCATCCCTATCGCTGTCAGTGGGAAATGTGCCCAAAAGGCTGGCAGCGTTGCCACGCTGGATGGCAACGCTGCCATCTATCATTCTATTCTTCTATATTCCACCCCTGTTCTGGTCTATCATATTATTTATTTATTTACAACTAGGGAGTGCAATCTTGCAGCAAAATCTTCAATCTCGGTATTTGCAAGATTGAAGACGTCTAATCTTGCAAGATCTCGGTATTTTGCAAGATCTCGCAAATTTACATGTTTTTGATTTAATTTTAGAAATATTCTATTGAAACTTGTTAAATTTATTATTATAAGAGCGAATCAATGAAACAAGATATAATTATATTAGAAAAAACTGAAACATTTATTAAATAAAATCAATGAAATGAATTATTGATTCGCTTTACGAGACGCGAGACTAAGCGGACGTGTGCTGTATTTGATAATTATGATATAAACAATTACGATAATTAAATATAAATATTGCTCCGTCAGTATAAAGTTAAAGTGTGTCGCGTGTGTCTGTAGGTTTTTACCGATTAAGCAAGATGAACCAAATTGTTTAATAAACTTAAATAAAGTGTTTCTGGTAGAATGTCCAACCCAGGATCGAGCCCGTTTGGACGTAGCCAATTACTACGGCGAAGTCCTCCGCCGACGCCTACCCAACCGTTACCCCCGAGCGACCCAAACCCACCAGCACCCGCGGAGAAAGAATTGCCGACTGAAGTCATCAGTACGTCGGAGATCCAGAAGTGGCTAGGATCTATAGATGGGCTTCTGAATGAGGTCTGCACTATTGTCGGTGATGGTAAAATGAACTCGGACCAGAAGCTTCGTGTCAGCACTCTCTGCCGGAAGGTCTCCAGTGGGACATCTCAGATGGCCGTTTTATACCAATCTTTGAAGTCAAAAACGATCCAGGCCTATACCACAATCCAGCACCTTCAGGCTCATCAGAACGTCGTGAACTCTCTCCAGCAATTCCGCGAGGTCGTAGAGGCTAAGTTAAGTCCAGCCGAAAATAGTTCTTATGCTAGCATGGTGAAGAAAGGCACCGATAACTTTGTCCGTCCTGCTAACTTGAGATCAGTTGCCATCTATCCCAGCGATAAGACCCAAACAAGTGACGACACCAAGTCGCTTGTCCAAAAGATCATCTCCCCAGAACAACTTAAGCTTCATGTCCGTGGCCTGAAAAGAGTGAAAAATGGGGGAGTTCTGATAAGCACGGAAAATAAAGGCGATATTGATAAACTCAAGAACTCAGAAAAACTGGTTTCATTGGGCCTTACAATAGAAGAACCTTCCAAACGCCGCCCTAGGATCGCTGTCATTGGTGTCCCCGTAACCCTTACTGAAAAAGAGGTATTTGACTGTATTTACGAGCAGAACCTATCAGACAAATTGCCGCATATAACTCGTGAGTCCTTCCTTGAGTGCATCAAATTAAGCCATAAATCGGGTAAGAAAGATCTTCCTACGTGTAACTACATCTTGGAACTACCTGCTAGCTTAAGAAAAGTGATAATCAATCAGAGCCGAATTTTTATAAATTGGACATCATGCCCTGTGAGAGATTTCACGATAGTCACCAGGTGCTTCAATTGCCAGCAGTTCGGACACGCAGCCAAGTTTTGCCGGGAAACAAGTCCTACTTGCAACCACTGTGGAGAGAGTGGACACTCCTTCAAGGATTGCAGCAGCAAAGCGCCTCCCCCTCAATGCGCGACGTGCAAGCGCTTCAAGAGGAAATGTGACCATCCAACTGGTGATGTAGGTTGCCCGGCCCGCAAACATGCAGAAATGAACTATATCAACTCAATAGATTATGAAGGTGCCTAAAAGCGCCACTTAACTCTTTATTTAGTTAGCAGATAAACAGGTAGCTTGTACTTATTTCCGCTTCTTTTGTAATTGTCATGACAAATCATCTAATTTGCGATCTAGATAGTTTTTCTGTGTCAGAGTCTAAAATCTGTAATGTTGTGGATTGTAAACACCTTCTTTCTTCTGGTAACAAAACTTTAACCTTGCTCACACAAAATATTCGCAGCATAAACCGAAACATTAATGGTTTTGAAGTGTTATTACAGAATCTAGACATAAACTGTGATATTATGGTCTTAACAGAATGTTGGTTGTCAAAACAGACGGCCAACTTACCATCTCTTGACGGTTATTATTCGTACAAAACTGACAAAAACATAAACCAGAACGATGGAGTAGTAGTTTATATCAAAAATAATTTAAGAACAGAGAAACAAGACCCTGTGTTCCTCGACAGTAATTGTTTAATAATTAAAATTATACCTGACACGGTAGTCTATATTTCGATAAACTAGCGATTATAGGCCTCCATCTCAAAATATGGATAGATTTTTAGACTCACTAGATACTAACTTAAAAAACATAACATCTTTTAAAAACATAATACTCTTGGGCGATATTAACATTAACATTGCTTCCGGGAAAACAGATACCCATGTACATAATTATGTAAATATTTGCTCATTTCATGGACTTCTACCAGCTCACTATTACCCCACGCATCAGAGCGGCTCATGCTTAGAACATATCATTCTAAAATCAAAAAACCCATCGAAAACATTGGTTACAAATTCTACGCTTACCGATCATCAAGCTGTTTTACTAACATTACAAATAAATTCACCTAGAAAAAACTGCATGCGTAGCTACACTAAAATCAATATGACAAATCTTGAAAAAGACATACGCGGTATTAATTTTGACCCTGTTTATAATTCAGACGATGCAAATAGTTCTTTAAAGTATTTTATAAACTCGCTACAATCTGCACTAAAGCAAAATACGTTCACTAAAACAATGCCTAGAAAGTATAGTTGTATCAAACCCTGGATCACACCCGGTCTCGTTCGCTGTATAAGGCATAGAGACAAACTTCACCTAAAATTAAGACTTGCTCCTGATGACGAAGTACTTTCTGTTACTTATAAAAGATATCGGAACTTCTGTAATAATCTTTTGAAAAAACTAAAAAATCAATATGATAAAAATGAATTGCAGAAAGCAGGGAAAAATAGCAAACTTGTATGGAAATTTGTTAAAACTCATACATTTAGATCAAGAAATTCCGAACCTTCGCTTGATATACTGTCAACAGAGATAAACCCATTCGAAGCAATCAATAAAGTAAACCACTATTTTGTTAACGTTGGTAAAAACTTGGCCGAAGGATCAGTAAACTCAAGTATTATTTCCCAACAACACCCGACCATGACATCTTCTACACTAAATTCTTTTGTTTTATTAGATACGGACGTTAACGAAGTAGTCGGACGATAAACGGGTTAAAGGATGTTTGTGCCACCGGGTGGGATGAGATACCTAATAATATTCTTAAACGATTTAAATACCTACTTGCACCTCCTCTAACCCACATTTTTCAACAATGCTTATCTAAAGGAATATTCCCAAAATTGCTTAAAAAGGCTGTGGTCACACCTGTATTTAAATCTGGAGACAAAAACTGTGTGAATAACTACAGACCCATTTCAGTGTTAACAGGGATCTCAAAAATTTTAGAAAAAATTATAAACAGTAGATTGATAAAATATCTAGAAGATAACAGACTACTTTCAGACAGTCAATTTGGTTTTAGGGCCAAAAGATCAACTAGCCAAGCAGTCCACGAATTGACTAACTATGTTACTACCAACCTAGATAATGGTATGCACACAATTGGGATCTTTCTAGACCTTGCCAAAGCTTTCGACACTATTTCTTGTACTTTACTTTTGCACAAGCTTGAAACACTTGGGATAAGAGGAGAACAACTTCTACTATTTTCTGATTATCTTAGCAATCGTCATCAATGTGTTAAAATTGGTCAGTATACAAGCTCTGAACTAAAAAATAGTAATTTTGGCATTCCACAAGGTAGCATTTTGGGCCCTACTTTATTTTTAATGTATATTAATGAGCTATGTAGCCTGTCACTCCAGAATGGTGTTATAATGTCTTATGCAGATGATACAGCTCTATTATTTTCAGCTAAATCTAGAGTTGAGGTCTATGAATATGCTCAAAATGGTTTTAACATTGTGTCTAATTGGCTCCGTAATAATCTCCTTACATTAAATGCAGATAAAACCAATTACATTTTATTTGCAATTAGAAATACTAACATACCGCTTACTAATCTAAACATTCGCGCACATAATTGTTGCACGTATGCTGACATCGCATGTTCTTGCCCCGCTTTAGCTAAAGCTGACCATTTAAAATATCTAGGTGTCACCATTGACACAAATCTAAATTTCCGTAAACATATCGATTTACTGTGTACGAGAGTGCGCAAATTAATATATGTTTTTAAGAATTTACGGAACGTAGCCGACTTTAAATTGATAAAACAGGTCTATTTAGCTTTGTGTCAATCCATTCTTACTTATTGCGTAACTTCTTGGGGTGGTGCGGCTAAAACAATTTTACTCCCATTAGAGCGTGCTCAAAGAGCTATTCTAAAGGTTGCTACCTTTCGCCCTTTTAGATTTCCTACGCATCAACTCTACACAGCATGTAAGGTGCTTACAGTACGGCAATTATTTATTTTAAATATAGTACTACTCCAGCACACTGCACTTCCTTTTGACCCTGTTCCTTCTGACAAGAGAAGGAAGGACTTAGTTTGCATTAAGCCTCATACTAGACATGCGTTTGCTAATCGTTTCTATCTGTCCTTGGGACCTTTTCTATATAATAAGCTCAACAAGGTACTAAGTTTCTATAGTGTAAGGTATAAAAAATGTAGTAAAATGTTATCCGAATATTTAGAGACACTAAATTACACAGACACAGAAAAACTTCTAGAAATTTTGGCATGATGATTTTGATCCCCGCGTAAGTGTTTATTTTTGTAAAATTACATAGGCTTAGTTTTAGATATTAAGGTACCATTAAGCTTTTTCTCCTAGTTCTTATAATATTCTTTATTTAAATACAGCTTAACTTTAAATTGTACTAGACCAAAGTAGTTGGATTGTAAAGTGATGGCCTGAAACACAGGTTTAAATTAACCTAGATCGGGCTGGTCGCTACATAAAATTGCAATTCCGAACAACCAGTACTTGCACCTATAATAAAATCTTAGTTTTAGTTTTAGGCACTTTAATTGTATGGAAAACTTATTACTGTTGGCTACATGTACACTTTTTGTAAACGTTTTATTTGAAATAAATTATTATTATATAATGGTTATTTTGGAAAAAACTTCATATGTACATGTAAACCTTTAGGAGAACGTGCGGATGTTTTCAAAATGGACTTACATAGTTGTCAAGCAGAGCTTGAGCTGTCAATCCATCATCTGCCTTTAAAAAGTACTTCCATACTTCCAGCGGACTACTTAACTCCTTATAAATTACTGTCGATGACATGATGGCACTAGTTCACTAATTCTAATAACTAATTTTGGCTAGAAACTGTCTTTTTAACTATTAAAAACAATCTGAATACTTTGCGTAAACAAATAATACGTCACAATCACGAAAACAATTTGCATAATGGCAAAAAAATAGGCATAATGCCGCCGGCGCCGCCGCACGCGACAATCCCGCTTCCCCTCACCTAGGGTTTAGAACCGGGAAATCCCGGTCTCGAAAGAACCGGGAATTCCCGGTTCTTTTGTCAGTATAATGGAACCGGGAAATCAAATTTGATTCCCGGTTCTTTCGGTACTTTCGGGAATTTTATTGTTATTACGCTATTCACACTAGTTCACACTACTATTTACTTATTTACTCTTACTTTACTTTTCCACACTTTCTACTATTCAAACATTCAAAACTAACGTGAATAATTCAGCGTTAAAAGAAATAACGCGCGAAATTAATGGTGCGCTTGAACAGGCGAGAGAACGTGAATTTGACTCTGATGTGCTTGAAGTTCAAAACATTGCTTTGAAAAGGCGATGAGTTAAATGCTGAGCTTGCAAAAGCTGTTAGTGAAAAACGCGTTAGATCTTCTGCTCATGAAGATCTCTTTACGAATGTTAGAATTGGCTCTCTTTGAGAATGAAGGAGATCGTAAGCGTTACTTGTCTCAGGCATCATCATTCTCCTGCCCTTATCCCAATCTATTTGGGGTCGGCGAAACATGTCTTCTTCTTCCATACTTCTCTATTAGTCGTCATCTCGGTAGTCACTCCCTTTCTAGCCACATCATCTTTCACAAAATCCATCCATCGTTTCTTTGGTCTCCCTCTACTAGTATAGCCATCCACATTCATACTCACAACTTTCCTGACAACATTTTCCTCATTACTCCGCATAACATGCCCATACCATGACAACCAATTTCCACACCACTTTTCACCGGTGTCACTTTCAGACTTCCTCTTATATACTCATTACGTATTCTATCTATTCACGTAACACCACACACCCCTCTTAGCATTCTCATCTCAGATGCATGCAATTGTCTTTCATTCATTCCTTTTGTGGCCCAACACTCTGATCCATACAAGACGGCAGGTCTAATCATGCTTTTATAAATCTTCCCCTTAAGATTAAGGGGAATGCGGGAGTCACAAATTGATCCCGTGACCTGCCGCCATTTCTTCCACCCAATGTTAATTCTATGCTTAACAGTCCGATCTATTTCGCCATCGCTTTGCACAAGTGACCCGAGATACCAAAAGTCGGAGCAAACAGGGAGAAGCGCGCCGTCAAGCGCTATGGCCCCAGAACTGGAGAAACCGCCGAAATCGCAGAACATGTACTCAGTTTTGGTTCTGCTGATTTTCAGGCCAACAATCTACAGTTTCCGTTGCCATTTCTCCAGTCTGCTCTGGATCTCAGGTCCATCTTCACCGACAAGAACAATGTCGACGGCAAATAGCATGTACCATGGTGCCTCTTCCTGTATTTCCGCCGTTAAAGCATCCATAATCAAAAGGAAGAGGTAAGGGTTTAAAGCCGACCCCTGGTGCAAGCCTACCGCCACATTGAACTTGTCGGTGTTGCCAGCAGCCGACCGAACGTAGGTACGGGATTGGCTGTACATAGCACGAATTAACTCTACATACTTCCCGGGCAAACCTTTCTCTTTCAAGGCCCACCACACGACATCCCGAGGTACCCTATCATACGCTTTCTCTAGATCAATGAACACCATGTGCAAGTTTTTGTGTGCACGTCTGTACTTCTCGCACAATTGGCGGAGTGCAAAAGTGGCGTCCACTGTTCCTCGACCTGGCATAAACCCAAACTGGTTTGGGGTAATCTCACTATCCTCTCGCAATCTTTTCTCTATTATTTTCTCCCATACCTTCATACTATGGGACATGAGCTTTATCCCTCGATAGTTTTTGCAGTCCTGTACATCATCTTTACTCTTGAATATGGGCACTAGCGAACTATTGCACCATTCCTGTGGGATCACTCCTTCTTGCAACAACTTATTGAAGAAGAATGTCAGCCACATACATCCATCTTCTTTTAAACACTTCCATACTTCTACTGGTATATCATCTGGGCTATGGCCTTTCCATTCTTCATACTTTGAACTGCCTTTCTTACTTCATCCATGCTAATTTCCCTTACCAAACCCATATTTGCTTGTACCTCATTAAGCACACCATTCCATTCATTCTCTTCGTTCATTAGCATTTTAAAATACATCTTCCATCGTTCTTTTATTTCGTTATCTTTGGACAGAACCTTACCGGCATCGTCTTTCATACACTTAATCTGAACTATGTCTCAGGCATATGACCATCTATTAACGATTCCGCCAACCAGTGTTGAGCCAGAAAGAGTTTTCTCTTCGGCTGGTTTGCTATGCAACAAAATAAGATCTCGTTTGAGTGACAAAAGTCTAGATGCACTGTTGTTTTTAAGGTCCTATTATAAAGAAGAGAGAGCTTAAAACTCTTAAAAAGCTAAACTTTGGTTACGCCATATTTTATGAATACTCGGAAGGAAAAAGTTTAATTTTGTTTTCTTTGAAAATTGTTCATTATAAGATATTTCTAAATGTTTCAGGAATCTAAGGTTAGGGACTGTCTCCTTTGGGAGGCAGTCACCTCCTTCTGCGAAAAAGTTATGCTCGCGAAAGAGGTGGCGGGATGGGAGAGAGAAAGGTCCTCCCGTCCCAGCCGCCGCGGGAGACGCTCCGGGCGTCGGGAGCCACGTGACGACTCCCGGCCACCGTAGGCGCGGGCCTGCGGGCGGTGAGTAATGGGTGACTCACCGTCCGATCAGCACCAGACCCGTGCCGTACGGCGCGTATATGTTCCACGCGCGCCTCAAAGAGATGTCAGCATATGAAGGGGCCCCTCAGGGCCAAGCCTGCCGGGTAAGCGGGATTGTCCGAAAGGGTTACCGCTACCCCGGAACATAAAGGGCTACGGAAGGAACATGGATGGGTTTTAGTCAGTAAGAGTCTGACACTCCCTTCCGCTCCACCCAGAGCGGGAGCAGTCATTGGATGATTTCGCAGCCTTAAAAAAAAAAAAAAAAGGGACTGCCTAATTTATACCATTTTATTGACAGTAAACACTTACCAAAGAACCTAACAATAACACTGTGATTAATTATAGTCTGATTTATATATAATTACCTACTACTAAGTATGAGAATAGAGAATAGAAGAAAAAAATCGAATTAAAATTACTTGAATACTAAATTTTAGTTTACTTTTGAAGCATATCACTTGTTTTCTATAAGAAAAACTAGCAAGAACCGAAAATACCGAAAGAACCGGGAAATCCCGGTTCCGTTATACAAAAGTACCGAAATTCCCGGTTCTCAAAAAGAATACCGGTTCCGAAAACACTACCTCACCCCGCCATACTCCCCTTTCACTCTAGCGCCAGACGGCGGGATGAACCGATCGCGGCAATTCAGTTTGATTGAGCGCGGCCGCGCTCTTGAATGGTCATGGAACGCGTTGCTATCCAATCTTGCAAATCCTGCGAGATCGCGCGCGATTTTGGGTGCAAGATTAATCTTGCAAAAGTAGTGCGAGATCTCGGTATTTCGAGATCTCGCAATACCGAGATTGCACTCCCTATTTACAACAACTTAAGTTATCATTACAGGGTTAACCCTAATGCGACACTTAAGACCTAAACTATCTAAACTATACACTTACAAGAAACTAAAATTTAAAAAATAAAACACAACATTATTAAATTACTACACACAGAAAATATCAAATATTACTTACATAAACTTAACACTCATAAACACAAGTTTAACTACCGTGTCTACCGTCTATGTTAAACCGATGGTCCCACGCGTGGCGGGTAGCCGCCTTGCTGGACTGCCGCCGTGAGATCCTGCACATCATCAGGCGGGAGGAAATGCCCGGGTGTCACCACTGCGAGGATCACCCTGTGGACACGGTAGAGCACACGGTGCAAATCTGCCCCGCTTGGGCGGAGCACCGCAGTGTCCTCGTAGTGGCGATCGGCGGCGGCGACCTCTCGCGCCCGGCCCTGGTGCAAGCCATGGTCCGAAGCGATAGGAAGTGAGAGGTAGTCACCTTCTTCTGCGAAACAGTCATACCCGCGAAGGAGGTAGCGGGATGGGAGAGAGAAAGATCCTCCCGTCCCAGCCACCGCGGGAGACGCCCCGGGCGTCGGGAGCCACGTGACGACTCCCGGCCACCGTAGGCGCGGGCCTGCGGGCGGTGAGTAATGGGTGACTCACCGTCCGATCAGCACCAGACCCGTGCCGTACGGCGCGTATATGTTCCACGCGCGCCTCAAAGAGATGTCAGCATATGAAGGGGCCCCCCAGGGCCAAGCCTGCCGGGTAAGCGGGATTGTCCGAAAGGGTTACCGCTATCGGAACATAAAGGGCTACGGAAGGAACATGGATGGGTTTTAGTCAGTAAGAGTCTGACATTCCCTTCCGCTCCACCCAGAGCGGGAGCAGTCATTGGATGATTTCCCAGCCTTAAAAAAAAAAAAAAAAAGTCTAACTACCTTAACATTAATATTTATTTAAACTTACAGCCACTATCATTACAGGTCACCCTAATACAATAGTGGGTGGGTGACTAAAAAAAAATAACTAATAGGTATTATTACATTCGTACTACCAGTGGTAGACAATGGTATACAATGTGGCGCTACAATGGTGACAATAATTTAGCACACTTGTAGGGCTAGGGCCCATTAATCATAAAAATGTTGATAGGTTAAAATAAATCGCAAGTTGATAAAAAAAAACAATCAAATTAAATAATAAAATCAACTCGCCTACTTTTTGCAGTTATTTCATCTCAAACTCAAAGCATTTATTTCAAATAAACCAATTACAGGCACTTTTGAATTGTCAAGGGGTCGGTCAGTCAGAGAGATGAAGCTAGTACTAACCCATTCCAAAGCAGTAGGTACCTATGGAGAAGAACGGGCAAGAAACTCCATGGACACTCTTTTAAATCAAAATATGTTTACAAAAAACTGGGTTACATCATTCATGTTGAAATATACACGTGAGAACGATGCAGAACTTAATAAAAGCGTCCATAATTACAAGTTTTAAAAAAACAATTCAAAATTATTTTAAAACAGCCGTGGCAGCTAAGAGGTGACCAGTCCCCACTGACGGCGCCCGTTCATGAACATGACGCATGGATTAGCACCATTCAGCTCAACCATTATGATGGGAGCTAAATGTTCCAACATATGCATCACCATCAGTGAGACATTACAGGGAGCATGACATGCTCTCAGCCGCCAGGGCACATTCAAGTCAATGTAAGACGTACTCAGTACTCAAATGGTAGGTTTATAATAGGTACATAGTGCTCACAAACGTGCTATGGAATTATACATTGCTAAGAGGTTGAAGTTATATAATATATATATATATATATATATTTATTAAGGTTCAC
This sequence comes from Hyppa rectilinea, assembly GCA_951799385.1. Taxonomy (NCBI): domain Eukaryota; kingdom Metazoa; phylum Arthropoda; class Insecta; order Lepidoptera; family Noctuidae; genus Hyppa; species Hyppa rectilinea. Next base: position 8,912,683 of record OX637329.1, on the reverse strand, counting down.
CCACAGCACATATATGGACATAGATACATTGAGTCTTATGGTAATATTCTAATATATATGCCAATTACGGGCAGACACAACATTGACAAAAGCACGCCAGATTATTTATGCAGTACTACAAGAGACACGATATAAAAACAATAGCATACAATACATCCAATACATACAATTAAATGGAAAACGTAACAGTGGTAGACCAGGGAATACAGATAGAAACAAAGTTAAGAAACAAAGTTAACTTTTTGGACAACTGACTTGATCAGAAGAATTGATAGCACGTAGGGAAGCCAGGATTCTAGATTTAAATTTCGCCTTAGAGTCACCAAATATATCTGTCTCGGGAATGGACTTAATAAGTGAATTCAGGTTATCACACATCTTCGCTAGTGGGGAGTTGCGACCTATGTTGGTACGGGTAGAAGGGCGATGGAGCAATCTGGTAAGGGGATACCGCGGAATATTGTGCGGGACACTCAAATAAATGCGCGATAGTAGTTCACTACAGTCAATATGGCCGTTGACTAACTTGTATAGGAACAAAAGGCTATGCATAACTCTTCGTTGATACAGAGAAGTTATATTGAAGAATGTCAGGCGTTGTTGATAAGGGCACCTATGAGATATGCCGGGGGCCATAAAGGCGAGGTGTTTGGTGAAAGCCCGCTGTATGCTCTCTAGACGCTGGGAATGTATAGCATAAAACGGATTCCAAACAACACTGGCGTATTCCAACTTGCTGCGCACTAAGGCATTATACAGAATGATTTTAGATTTTACAGATCTAAATCCTTGAGTATTCCTTTTTAGAAAACCTAGTAGCTGTGCAGATTTTTTAACACAACTATCTATATGTTGCCTAAAAGTTAATCCCTCATCCTTTATCACTCCGAGATCCCGAATTTCACTGACCCTGGTAAGTTTTATGTTATTAATATTGTAAGATGTTATGCTAGCCTTTTTCTTTCTTGAAAATTTAATATGAAAGCATTTTTTAGCGTTCAAGGTCATGCCATTTCTATTGCACCAATCTACTATTTGATCCAAGTCATGTTGCATCGCCACAGAGTCGTTTGGTGACATGATTGGCTTGTAGATCTTAAGGTCATCGGCAAACATTAAGAATTTGCAGGTTTTGATAACCTGCCCCAAGTCATTTATGAATAGCAAAAATAAGACTGGTGCTAAATGGGATCCTTGCGGAACACCCGAGATGGAAACATACGGCTTTGACACGTAACCATTCAAGACAACGTTCTGTGTCCTGTTTTCTAGATATGATGCAAACCACCTCAGCAGTGATCCATGTACGCCATTAGCTGCTAATTTTGACAAAAGTAGTGAGTGACTAACTTTATCAAAAGCACTGCTGAAGTCCGTGTACACCGCATCCACCTCCAGTCTTTGGTCTAGAGAATCGGATATGTCGGACACGAACTGGATCAGGTTACTTTCCACTGAACGACCCGCCAGGAAACCGTGCTCACCAGATGAAACATAAGAATTAAGATGCGTGATTATTGGACAGATAAGGGGCTCAAATACTTTCGAGAAACATGATAATATTGAAATCGGACGATAGTTTTTAACATCCACGGGATCCTCCTTTTTATATATAGGTACAACTTTTGCTTGTTTCCACACATCAGGAAAAATTCCCTCGGCCAATGATCGATTAAAAATAGTGCATAACGGAAATGCCAGTGCATTACAGCAGCGCTTTATAAATACAGGTGGGATAGAATCAGGACCGGGGCCCTTCAGAGAGTCTAATTTCTTTAATTTGTTGTGAACTTCTCTCTCTGTAAGGCTTATTTTATGGAGTGCTTTTTGTACAGTATGGGACACATCAGTTGTCCTTTTCCTTACGTTATTCACGCTATACACTGAAGAAAATTGTTGGGCAAACAAGTTCGAAATTTCTGGTCCAGTATCAGCAACCTACCCATCCAATTGCATACTGGATGGAAACCTAGATTGCCCTTGGCGTTTGTCTTTTATATAACGCCAAAAAGCCTTAGGGTTTTGTATTATGTCGGATTCTATTCCTTGTTTATATGAACTGTAACACGATCTTATAAGTTTATGGCATTGGTCACGTAACCACTCAAACTCCACAATATCACGTGGATTTTCATATTTGCGACATTTTAGTCTCACTTTTTGTTTATGATGAAGCAGTTTTATTAACCGGTATGAGAACCAGGTTGGATATTTTTGCTTCTTGCGGTTATATTTCGGTACCAACATAGCAATAACATTCTGAAGAGAAGTGAGAAAATGAGAGACCATATCATTTACGTCACCGCATTTGGAAAATAAGGCAGTCCAATCTATTTCTTTCAATTTAGCTACAATTTTAGCGTAATCTGCCTTAAAGAAATTGTATCCTGATTTATGGTTACATTTTAGTGTCTCGGGAGTTGTATCGGATATATTTACGAGTAAACCAGGGTGCAGCGGATCGAGCTTACTAAGTAGATCAAGGGAAGGAGTAACTGTAGTATTCTTCAGATTGCTTATCACCAAATCCAATATTCGATCGTTGATGTTTCTTACGCTATTGAACTGATAGAGATTATTTAATGAGATAAAATCGGTTAGAGAATAACCCAGTGTATTAGTATAATTTTCGGGGAGTGTGTGCTGAAAACCTTTATTCACTTGGTTCCACTTTATAAAACCCAAATTAAAGTCTCCAAGAATCAGGACATCGTCCACTTTAGCCACTATATTATCAGCGTTATTCAGGAGTGAGGATAAAGTTTCAATTTTGACCGGAGGCGGAAGGTAAGCTATACATATTGCAATTTTAATTATAGAATGTTGAGTTTTGATTTCTAAAATTATCCATAAATCTTCAGAACTGGTCTCCCAGCTCTGAACTCTTGTTGATAATGCAAATAGTTTTTGTGAATCTTCAGCAGCTCCAGAAGTAATCTCATCCTAATAGTATTGCTTAATTCGTTTTAATTTCATTGATGCGAATGTTATGATCCGTGACCCCGGCAAATGTTCTCAGCGCGACCGTTCTTTAAGTACAGGTAGCTCTTCACTTCTTCTTCCCAGGTAAGCACTAGGAAGTGATAAAGGGTGGGCGTTTTTGAGGGTCTGTCTTATGTAACTTTGACCGTCAAAAAAATGCTGATTTTGAGCCTAGTTTGAATAAATTACTTTTGATTTTGAGCTATGTCGAGGAATCGGAACATTTTCGGGTCTTAGATGAATTATCCTTAACAATTTGTAGCAGTCACACCAATGATTGATAGTTTATTTCCTCGTAGTGATGTTGATCTATAATCTCAATCTCCTGTTCGCATTCTCTCCGAAAGAGTAGGTTCACGTAGAATGGATTATTTTGCTGAAAAACATAATGGTTACATTAATATCATCATCATCAGCCATTTTATCAACCTACCAATATTCCAATGTAATTGGGTCAGAGCAGCATGCAGCAGCATCCCCTACATCTCGACTATCCATCATCCTTGGATAATTATCACCTGCTTAAAATCGGTGAAGGAAAACATCGTGAGGAAACCGGTATGCCTGAGAGATATTTCTCAACAGAATGTGATGTTAAGTCAGAGGCCCATAGGCAGCATTAAAACTCTGACACCAGGTTAGTCACTTACCACACGAAGAAGAAGAAGAAGACTATCCATCATCTCTGAAGTTAGTCCCTAGATAGTGAACCTTTTGAACGCCAGAGCATAAAAGCACGCGCGTGCCCTCCACGCCAAGCTACAAATTTATTTTTCCTAGTTATCATGCATTTCCCAATATCCATGGTGTCTTTTAATTTGTTTCATTTCAAATACGTACGAGAGACTTTTAAGATATACTGGGTGTAACCGAAAAGCATATGCTACAGACCACCAAACTGAACAACTTTTACTATGGGACCAACTCCGAAATCGTGAAAAAAAATCAGCTGTTCCCTACATTTCGACGAGTCACATGACCAAAAATGTATAGAACAACAGATTTTTTTTCTTGCAAATGTAATGATTAAACTGTTTATTTCGTGTTATTGAGTACGCGCATTGTCACATATTTGTGTCGTTGGAGTACAGAGCATGCGCTTGCTTGTCACGTATATGTGACAATGACGTTAAGAAGGATAAAGACCAAAGGCCGCAACGCGTCTTCTCTTAAAGGCAAACTTGAATATAACATTAACCACTTAAAAATGATATAAACTTACATTGTTCGATTGTAATGTGTGTGTGCCTAATGGATTACGTTGGACCCAGCAACGTTTCCAGATTGCAATAGCAAGAAGGATGAACACCATTCCAGATATTGTTGCAGATATTATGGCGATGGTATACTTTTTATTAATTGTATCTGAAAAAACATAATTAACTATTTGAAACGGTCAAAAATAAAATATGTAATCACATAGAAAAAATACCGCTCGTCTTAAAAACTTCCATCACGGTACTGAAATCAAATATTATTATTATTATTATTGTTATTTATTTAAAATAATCGGATAACACAGATCCAATAGTATTAGTAAAAGTATATTATGCGAAGATATAATTGTAAAATTCTATTTAATGCTAATAAGTATTCCATTTGATTCTAAAAATCTGTGACGTCACATTGTTATTTTTCATACAAATCGCGTACAAATTACGCGTTTTGACACTGCATAAAACGAAACGTATTGGCTATCCTGTCAAATACATATAAATACCCAATTCACACAGGAATTGGGTATTTATATGTATCGGAGCAATAAGCAAAATGTCCAAATCACTACATAGTATAAAACAAAGTCGCTTTCTCTGTCCCTATATCCCTATGTATGCTTAAATCTTTAAAACTACGCAACGGATTTTGATGTGGTTTTTTTTTAATAGATAGAGTGATTGAAGAGGAAGGTTTATGTGTATAATTTGTCGACATATTATGCGGGCGGAAGCTAGTATATAATAATTTAAATAATAGCTGAACAATGTTTATGTTTTGTTATTGTTTGTTTGTTTCACGCTTAGTTACTTGACGACACGGTTGGCGCAGTGGTTGAGCGATTGACAGCTGCGCAACATGTCGCGGGTTCGATTCCCGCACGGAACAAATATTTGTACGACCTACAAGTATTTGTTACGGGTCTGGGTGTTTTTCTATCTATAATATGTATGTATTTACAAAAAAAAAATGTATATAAGTAGTTTATCAGCTATCTAGTTACCATAACACAAGCATTAGGTTGCTTAGCTTGGGACTATATGGCGTTGTGTGTGAAATGTCTATGGATATTATTATTATTATTATTAGTTACCTAAAATTATGATTTAAAAAAATTTTAGATGCTGATACCCTTTGAGGTTGCACCAACAAAAAAACACCCTGTACGTTATCTTAATTAATGAATCAATCTGTCTGTCTAGCCTTTTCCCAACTATGTTGGGGTCGGCTTCCAGTCTAACCGGATTCAGCTGAATACCAGTGTTTTACATGTACCGACTGCCTATCTGACCTCCACAAATCAGAAACTGGGTAATACGGTACCCCTTATTAAGACTGGTAGTCAGATATGTATATTATCTCACAGTTCTTAAAAAAAAACCCCGGATAAGGTCACATTTTACAAAATGGACAAAAATCCTGTCCATCCACCTACCAGCAGGTTCGTCCATGGTGCTGATCCTGATAGCGAACTCCTCCCGGCCCAGTCCGTTGTCCACTCGCAGGAAGTAAGTCCTGTCCACGTCCTCCTTCGTGATGCGGGCCAGGACAAGGGTTATGTTGTAGTAGCCGTTACCCTGAGGGTAGGAAACATATATTACAATTGGGTATTAGACAGGGTAGTCAATTTATCGCATTGGGTTTTGTTACCTGTAATGATAGATGTAAAGATGAAGATATAAATAAATAAATAAATAACGTTACTTTTTATGAACTGGTAAAACGCGGCATGTGTGACTTGTATGAAATATTGAAATGTGACGTCTCACGTCATAGATTTTTGGAACCAAATGAAATAATTATTAACATTAAATCCAATTTTTGCAATTATATCCTCGCATAAGTTTTAATGTCTGCACAGTGATAGGATATTTTAAGTCAAGCGGTCTTTTTTCTATGTGAAGTCATATTTTATTTTTGACCGTGTCAAATAGCCAATTGAAGTATTTGTAGGAGCTCGTGGCTAAGTACAGAGGCCAGCACATCAAGTCACCACAATCTGTCAAATTTCTTTGATAGTATTTCAACTTTATTGCAAAGACATAAGGTTCATTTTTAATTGAGAAAATTTGACAGTTAGGGATAGCTTGATGTGCTGGCGTCTGTACTAACAGCCGCACAGGTCGATCCACCAGGTTAAGCTACGCTTGCCGGGGTTAGCCGTGGATGGGTGACCATCTTTACATACCGAGACTCCTTCATGCCTCGGAAAGCACGTTAAGCCGTTGGTCCCGGCTGTCATTTGCGCATCTTTGACAGTCGTTACGGATAGTCAGAAGTTGAAAGTATGACAGCCGGTCTCACCAAGGGTATTGTATTACCCAGTTACTGGGTTGTGGAGGTCAAATAGGCAGTCGCTCCATGTAACATACAGGTATTAAACTGCATCCGGTTGGACTGGGAGCAGACCCCAACATAGTTGGGAAAAGGCAGGCAGATTGAATTGAAGTATTTGTAGATAAAACGAAAGACAAAAAAGAAGGATGTATAGAAAGTAATGACACTGACCGCACTTAGACGAGGTATAAGTGCGTTTAGTTTTATTGTTAAAATTCACCATATTATGTTGTGCGAAGTGAATGTTTTTTTGTAAACAAGCAGATATATGTCAAAACATTCCGAGCACTTCTCTTACCAGTAACAATGGCTCAAGAGCCGTGAACTGCCTGTTGTCACTCTGCCTGGGCGCCGCCAGCACTTGGTCTCCCGCGGTCCATTCTGCGCTTGGCTTGGGGTTCGCCCTCACGGTCACGTTGAGGCGACCCTCAGCCCCCAGCTTCAGGCCAAAGATGGTAATCGGGCCGGATTCTAGGCGTTTTGGTGGGTCTGTAAGTGAAAAAGAAAATTGACTCAATGGGACTTGCATCGGCAGAAAGTATGTTCCATATAAACTTTCATTCCCTTTAGGGGAAGTAATTTCAAAAGTCCATCTTTAGTGGAGTTTTGCAAAATACTTCCCCTGAAGAACTCTTCCTTACATTGGAAAAAATCACGCAATCATCGTCATTCATCGTGTAGCTCAACTCTTTTTTAGGGAGCTTAACGACTCGCCACACGACATTATTAAGCTCTCCAGACCGACATATGGTCAACATATGGATTTGCAATTTACAAGAAATTTTAAAAAGAGATTTGATATTTTTAGCTTTTTCCCTTAAGGCGAGAGCACCAGGGTTGCAATATTCAAATCTTTCATTTTATTGCAAGCAGGTCAGTATCAGGTTGTAGGTGATCAAAATATATTTAGCAAAAAAACAGTAGTTTTTAATTCACGGTCTACCTTCACGCATCTCCCTTAACCCATTCGATTTTCGCTTATTAGAAGCCGTTTGCTTATAAGAGCTCTACGATTTATACGGTACGATTTATACGATTTATATTTATTCTTCTTCTTCTTAGCGTGTCGATGGCAATCTAAATGTACTCGGCCCAGAATTCGGCTACGTTTTCTGCGCCATCACTAGCGTCCATCAGTTCCTATAACGTGCATACGACAGGATACGCAGGGCACGATATTAAGTGTCCCATCGTTTGTGGAACAGCTCCACATTTACACTCCAAGGCGGAGTTGTCCCCACCTGAGCAGGTTTTCCTTGCTTCGGCCAACCTGGGTCCGGACTCTGTTTAAAGACTTCCAGGTTGGCCAAGACAAGTCGCGCCCAGGACTCTCAGGAGGCAGAACGAATGCCACTTCATTCGTTCTGCCTCCTAAGAGTCTAATAAGAAATTTTTATTGTCGTTTCGAGAGAATTTTTCTTTCTTATAAACCTATAGGGGTTCATACGATATTTGAGGGGTTAAATTGAATTATGAGTCAACTTACACTGTACAATCAGCTGCCTCCGAGCCTCCATGGGTTTCTCCAGCGCCTCATGCTCCGCGCGGCATGCCAGTATCTTGGTGTCATCCTCATCCGACAGGGTCCGACTGACGTTCTGACTGATAGTCTGAAGGTCTGACCCTGGCTCTGACGTCACAACTGGCTGGTATGTGCCGTGAAGGAGTTCTTCTTCTCCTGGAAATGAGAATAGGGTTTTAGAATAACATCATGCCTGCATTCCCTGATGCCTGATGATTGACAGGACGACCTACCTAAGAACCAGGTGATCTTCGCAGCAGGTCTTCCGTCGGGCACTATGCACTGCGCCATGAACTTGTCTCCATCCTTGAAGGTTGGCTGGGATGTAGTGATCAGGGTGGGTTCTCCTGGCGCTCCTGAGGATATCAATGAATTGGTTAATTAATTAATGTACAGCGTCATGATCCGATACAGTCCGTCTCTTGGTGCTCTCTCTCAGAAGCCGAGGTCCATGCCCCAAAGGGGATGCCCTTAGCGTGTAGTCGCTTAGTTAAGTGCTATACCCTGGCTGGAGGTCTTAATTAATTAAGGCACCCAAAGGATAGTCCAGTTAAACTAGTTTGAAGTTGACATCCTCCTAAGTTGACCTACAAGATGCCATTCATAAAAACCGGCCAAGTACGTGTCAGACTGGCGCACGAAGGTTTCCGTACCAGTATCTATAAAAACGGCAAAAAATCACGTTTGTTGCATGGGAGCCCCCTTTATTTTATTATGTTTTATGGTATTTTTTGTTAAAGCACCGGAATTTGCATTGCCACGTTGAATGACAATGCAAATTCTTTGGCCAATGCCATGAACAAGTCAGCCAACTAATTATTTAAGCAGGATTGTCCGAAAGGGTTACCGCTACCCCGGAACATAAAGGGCTAAGGAATGAACATGGATGGGTTTTAGTCAGTAAGAGTCCACCCACCCACTCAGAGTGGGAGTCATTCATAAAAACCGGCCAAGTACAATTCAGACTCGCGCACGAAGAGGTCCATACCAGTATCTATAAAACACGTTTTTGTATGGACCCCCTTTATTTTTTGGCCAAAGAACGAGTCTGACACTCCTTTCCGCTCCTCAAGTCATTGGATGATTTCCCACCCTCAAAAAAGCCAACTAATTAGTTTTTGAATACTCACGTGCCACCTGAAGTCTCATGGTCCCCACCAGCTCTATGTTACCCGACGGCGGCGGCAGGACGCAAGATATTTTTCCATTCCAGTCTTCCTTGATGTTCTTTATCAAGGCACCGCATTCGCCGGCCTGGGGAGAGGAAGGTCGTCAAATAAGCTTGTCACTGGCGTTAAGACTGATGCTGGTATTCAGCTGCATCCGGTTAGACGGGAAGCCGACCCGACCGACCCTAACATAGTTGGGAAGAGGCTAGGCAGATTGATGTTTATATTCAAATATTCCTGCTACCAATTCAATCACACACAAAATTTACAAGAAACTACGACAATCGGAGCCTGGTACATCTGTACAGTGGCATCCAAAATTCTCTGAATTATAACAAATTCACGTACTGTTGGGGTCCACCCCAGGTATTGAGTCAGCGGGACTGTAAGAAAGGGTTACCTTTAAGGGTTAGGCTAAGGAAGGAACATGGATTTTTGCCAATAAGAGTCTCCAGTCTACCCAGCGGATGGGGGGGGGGGGGGTCATTCGATGATTTCCCATCCGAATGGACGGCTAGGTAGATTGAGATGGGCGATAAAACAGCCAGATGAGGATCTCCAAAATGATAACACTCGCACGGGTCATTCGAATAATAGGTTATGCTTGCGGTTGGTTTGCGGATGGGTTACCGTCTATAACGGCCCAGAAGGGTCTCGATCGAGGGACTCCCGTGAATCGGCAAGCATGCTAGGGCACTGCTCCCAGCTGTCATTCGTTGATCTTTTGACAGTCGTTACGGGTAGTCAGTTAAAATGTAATTTAATACTTGAATTGTTTAGGAAAAGTGAGTGAGTGAGTGACCTATCAATAGTCAATCCGTAGCATTAGGTGGAACGAGAGCTCACTTTATCTAAGTTTTCACGTGGAGAATTTTTAAGAATCGACCAACGGGACTATGGGACTAATGGGAGTAAGAGAAGAGAGAGTGCACCTGAGTCTGCGCACACGCTTATACCTGTTCTCCGTTGAGATTTGCCACCCTGAGCAAGCATAATAAGCCTATAAAGTTCCCACTGCTGGGACCCAGGTCTCCTCTTTGTGAGAGGGAGTGTATCCGTATCCGCCACGCAGGCACAGCGCGGATTGGGGACCCCCAGAGTGAAATTCGGTCAGGAGGATAAACAACGTGGCGCTATAATGATAACATTCATTTAACACACTCAACGTTTTCACATTTTCGTTTCATGAAGACATTATATTTTCATTAAACTCTGGTTAGAGAAATTTATTTCTCAATAAGAAATTACAGTATTTCACTTACTTGAGAACATTTTGGAACTTAAATAAAGTAATGATACATTAACTTTGACATACAAACAAAATGAAATTTCGTACGCAAATAACATTTACAAAACATAAAGCATAAGTACATTTTTTTTTTGTTTTTCCATCCACCCGCAAAATAAATAATTACTGTGGTCGCAAACAATCATTACAGATAAGGAATGCGAGCTCGGTGCCACAATGAAGGCAACGTAGCAGTAGGGCAAGTTTGTTTTAAAGTAGTGTTTGATCATTTAGAATGTGATTTTTTAATTTAGTTTTGAAGACATTAAACGAGCTCGCATTCTTTACCTCCTTAGGTAGCTTATTATATTGTTGCACTCCCGCAAAAATAATTGTTCTCTTACCATTGACTGTTCGCACTCGTGGCAGTAAAATGTGATCCTTCCTACGACTGCTACGAGTATGTACTTGATGTATTTTAGTGAAGTGTATTTGTGTGTGAATGGACTTGTTTAGAATTTTTCTTATAAGTATGCTGGTACAGTATGTGTGGAGTTGTTTAATATTCATGAGTTTCGTTTCCCTGTAAATTTTAGATGTAGGTGTAAGGTAATCATAGTGGAATAGCAGTTTAATGATTTTATTTTGAGCAATCTGTAGATCCTTTAGATTAGTTTTTGGCGCGTTGCCCCAGATTTCAATGAGATACATCAGATGTGGCTTCACTAAAGAGTTGTAAATGGTCTGGCGCACTCGAAGAGGAAGACAATGGACAACATTGCGCAATGAGCCCAAAAGTGAGGAAAGCTTGGATCTAATGTGATCAATTTGTACTTTCCAGTTTAACTGACTATCTACTATTAGTCCAAGGTATTTTTCGTGCTGTTTTTGCTGTATTATTTCATTATTAATGGTCAAGGGGTGGTGAGCTGGTATTTTTTTATTTTTATTTTTAAAGATAACATAGCTAGTCTTAGCAGCATTTATTGTAAGTAAGTTTTGTTGGAACCAAATAGACAACGTGTTTAAATCTTGCTGTGCTTTGTTGATCATGTCATCAATTGAAGTACCATAGTAAAAGAGACAGGTATCGTCAGCATAAAGAGACACGTGTCCGTGTAATGAGACTTCGTGTACGGAATTGATGTAGATGAGAAAAAATAGTGGTCCAAGAACCGATCCCTGGGGCACGCCAAATGAGCCAGTGCTATGTGGTTTACTTTGGTATTCCCCGATTTTTACTATTTGAAATCTGTTCTTTAAGTATGATTCAATCATTTTGAGTGCGACCCCAGAAATACCCATATTGCTGAGCTTTTGCAGTAATATTGAGTGGCTAACGGTGTCAAAAGCTTTTTTTAGGTCGATAAAAAGACCTAGTGCTATCTTTTTTTGGTCAATATAGGTTTGTGTTGCTGTGATTAGGTCTGCTGTAGCTGATAAAGTGTTGGACAGAGAACGAAACCCATACTGTCTTTTGTAAAGGAAGTTAATAGAGGTAAGGTATTTGTCCAAACGTGAATAAATGACTTTTTCAAAGATTTTCGACACGACCGGAAGGACAGAGATAGGCCGGTAATTGTTTGGGTCTGCTTTTGTGCCAGCTTTGTGGATGGGAGTAACTTTAGCAATTTTAGTGCATCTGGGAACGTTCCCTCAGCAAGGTGTTCATTAATGCAAGTTGTCAGTTTGTGTGTTATTAGGGTTCTTAAACATTTAATAATTTTTGTGGCTATCCCGTCAATCCCCACGCTACAGTTTGGATCAAGATTAGTGATTATTTTTGAGATTTCGTCTGGTTGACAAGGTGTAAAAGTAGCTAATTCGTTAGTACAATCTCTTGTCTGTGTTGTGGTGTCTACGTTGTGTTTTTGCTGTGTCGTTAGGATAGCGTTAGCGAGTGTCGAACCGATCGTTGAGAAGAAGATGTTAAAAGTTTCACAGATTTCACTACCATCGGTTACAGGCCCATCTCTGGTTAAAAGATTTGGAGGAGTACAATGTGTCTTGACCTTATTGCTGGACAGTGTGTTAATTAGTTTCCACATCTTTAATGGGTTTCCTGAGTATTTCTTGAATATTTCGTAGTAGTATTTCTTTTTAGTATTTTGTATTCTGTCTGTAGTTTTGTTTCTTTCTTTTATAAATTGTTTGTGTAAATCTTCGTTTTCTGGATCTTGCTTAAATTTGTGCCAAACTAAGTTTCTTTCATGAATCTTTGTTATTATATCTCTAGATATCCAGTCCTGTTGAGGGGGATTTAGGAATTTAGTTTTGGTAACTTTGCTTTCAAGTATTGCACATTTTATATGATTTTGGAAGTTGTAGTAGTGGTTGTCACTTGGCTGATAGTCTGTACTTTTGACATATTCGAAGAGCTTTTCGTAGTCCACCCCATCATACTTGACATGTTTTCTAGTTGGTGATTTGCACTTTTTCATTGCTAGGTAAATCTGCTTGTCGGACTTGTGCGGATCGGACATGGGCGAGTCCACAATTGCCATGTGGAAACCTTTATGTTTCAAGTTTGTGCATACGTGATCGAGAATAGTCTTTGTTGAAGTGGTTTCACGTGTGCAGTGGGCTTCGCTGATATTGTTGATAATTTCGTAGCCAGATTCTTGTATGGCACTTCTATACCGTTTGCTGTTGATATTTTTCGTTAGTAGGTCGATGTTAAAATCACCAAAGACAATAGCACGCTTTTTGCTAATCAATTGTGATGAGTACACTTTCAGAAACTCTTTTATGTTGATATTTCCTGGGTTGTAAACTAAACCTATGTTCAATGCATATTTTTCTAGGCTTACCCACAGGTAGTTTACACCACCTGTGTAGGTTTCTGCGTTCATGGTATGATTTATATTATTATGCACATATATGGAGACCCCACCACCTCTAGAGTCTGTTCTGAGATTGTAGTAATGTGTATAGTTGGGTAGTTGGAATGATTCCGCATCTTCTTTAGATCTCAACCATGTCTCGGTGAGTAGGATAACATGGGTTGTGTTTGCAATCGATTTTAAGGAACATTTCAGTTCGTCAAATTTTCCTCGCTTGCGTATACTCCGCACATTTGCGTAAAATAAATTTAAGGTAGATTTTGATGTAGATAGATCCTGGTAGGTGTGACATAGTTGGTAGGTGATGGTTTCGTGGGTTGGGTTTTGCAAGATAGGTGAGATTAAGGTTTGAAGTTTTTTGAAGGCATTTCTACAATTTTTGGGGAGCCGTTAATATACTTGATAATGAGATCCTTTTCTCCGTTTTCTTTACGTCGAGCCAACTCTTGACTCAGTTCCTTCATTATAGTCTTCTGAGTAGGGGTCTGATCTGAGTAAAGTTTGATGTTGTTTGGTACTTTATTTTTATTTTGGAGTATTTCCTTTGCTTTCTGAGAGCTCTGAAGGCATACCTTCAGCGGACGATTTTTTCCAAGGGCGTATTTACCAAGTCGCATAGCTTTGACCGCTTTAGGATTTTCCAAAACTACATTTTGCAGGATAGTCTGCACAGCGTTTACATCTGCGGTTTGACGTGCAGAGCTATCCGACAGAGTTTGCTCTGGCAGGCCTACAATTATTATATTTTTACTTCTGTTATTCCTTTCCTGGAGTTCAGAAATAATTTTTTCACCAGCAAAAATATCAGATGTGCTTGATTTGGGTGTGGTAGATTTAATATTTTCAATTTCAACTTCAAGCGTAGATATTTTCAATTCCGTGTTGGCATAGTTTTGTTGAAGTACTGAGATTTTTTCTTTCATGCTTTTGTGCTCTGCCAACAATGTATTAGTTGAGCTTTTAATATCATTTATTTGTTCTTTCATTGTAGATATGTCATCACGCATCGGTTGCAAGTTTGTTTGAAGTATTGAGATCAGCTCTGCCCGAAAGTCACTGAGTGCAGTTAACACGTCGCAGCATTCTCTTTCTCTCCTTTTCCGGCAGCTAACATTGCTTCTCGCATCATCATCACAAAATTTTGATAAGTCCGGTTGTGAGTTCGAAGAAAATTGGCCTACCGTTACGTTTTTGGATTGTGGCGGGCGGTGATCACTCATAGTTAAAAGTTTTGTAATGTACCTGCCGGTTATGCGTAGACGAGCAAGCGCAAGGGAGATGAAAAATGCAGATATCTCTTTTACTCGAGATGCGCGCGGGGGGTGCTCTCGCCGCCGTTGCGCCGAAGTGTAGAAGCAATTAGTCGTTACCGTATCACTCAATGTATGCCAACTTCGGCTTTAGCACTTTCACTTTAAGTGTTTTTTTTGCGTACAATTAAATTAATTTCTCGGGAGCAAATTAGTAACACGTCCACTCTGCCTGACTGAAACGTTATTTTTACGGATTTATTTTAATGTTAGAAAATAGCATCTTAGAGCAACTGTCGCGCAGTGGTCATTTGCCGGGGTCACGGATCATAATATTCGCATGTCAAATTAAAACGAATAAACAATTCTATTAGGATAAAACAACTCCAAAAAGTAGGTGAATTGATTTAATTATTTAGTTTGTTTGATTTTATTTTTAATATACCATTTTTTTAACCTATCAACATTTATATGATTAATTGGCACTAGCCCTACCTGTGTGTTAAATTAATTTTACCATTGTAGCGCCACGTGGTATAAGGAAGTGTTAAAAGTATACCTTGAGCCCCTGACCCGCGAAGACGACAAAATCTGCTTGCAGGTTGTCAGGTATAAGTGTGTAGGGAATCCCGCCCACGGTCATCCTGGAAAATACAAAGAAAACAATTCATTATTGTACGGATAGCCCAAAAAAATTATGCGCTTCGGGCGTCATCGTCTATTTTCGGAAATACGAACGCGCTATGAGCGCTATGTATAGAGGCCAGAACATCAAGCTACGCCAACCTGTCAAATTTCTTCGATAAATTTTCATCTTTATAAAAAAAAGGATAGGGTTATTATTCAATTGGGAATATTTGACAGTTTGGGGTTAGCTTGAAGTCCTGGCGTCTGTACTATAAACGGTTGAAGGTACTGAGATGAAATCCGACTCATGCATAGACCATGACCTAGTTTAGGTCACAGGATAATTTTTAACCCGGTTGTACGTTTCTGTGGGTTAATTTTCGAGCTCTACGCAGGTGAAGTCGCGAGCATAACTAGTAGACAATACTATAAAAATATTATCAAGAGGAAAGATTTGTATGTACATATGTTTGTAACGAATAAACTCTAAAACTTGACGGATCTGGATGAAGCCTGGCACAAAAATAAATAATTGTCTGGAATAGCATATAAGCTACATTGTATCCCGAAAAAATGTACGGTTCCCGTGGGATAAATGCCTACTTACACGCGAGCGAAGCCGCTGGTAAATGCTAGTTAAGAATAATTGACATTTTGGGATAGCTTGATGTCTTGGCGTCTGTACAGGTCTCCAAAAGTGATAATGCGCATAGAAATCTTCGCCACTGTTCGGCAACAGTCGTATTTCCCGAGCGTCGGAAGACGATATGCATATAGAGTGGTTAAGTGCATTTTCTTCATGCATAATTTTGTAAGATTATGTGTTTTGTCCTAAAAGAGACAAATATTGGTTTATCAGTAACGAAATTTGATTCAATAATTCCATGTAAGTAAATAACGAACTATAATTCATATAAGCCTAAATCTGATTTTTAATATGTTTTTTCTAGTACTTAATATGTATTTTACGTAGGTATTTTTATTTTTTTAATATTGAAAAAACGTGAAAAATGTTAGTATATTAAATTTATATATTTTACAAAATTAACTATTTAAATTTGAATAAGATAATTAAAGTTGAAATTAAATTCACCTTTCAAAACAAAACCAAGAAGGGTGTGTAACAGCAGCTCTATATAATTCCAGACAAAGAGAACACGTGCAGTCACCACCAATATAACAAGACGACTGACGGACCTTTGACTGACCGCCGACCGCCCGAATTGTTTTCGATTGTGTACACATGATATTGACTCCTATTTCTTTCGAACAAGGTGCAAAATGCAAGGGACTCGAACGATTCAATGATTCGGGTGTTTCCGGGAATACTACAATTAGCGAAGATCTGCATGTGCATTGTTAATTTGGGAGTACTGTACTACAAATGGCTGACCTACTTTAGGACATGGAGAATTTTCGAGATCTATGCAGGTGGAATAGCGAGTAAAACCTAAAATCTACTGACCTGCATGAGTCTATGGGGTAGGGCACTTTGCACAGCACCTTGAGCTGGTCACCAATCCGTCTCACCGCCTCCAGAGGAGTAATGTCCACATTTTGACCTGCAAACAAAAGAAAAATGTATAAAAATGTATTTTATATATTAAAATGTATAAAATCACGCCAATTTTTTTTTTTTAAGGCTGGGAAATCATCCTATGACTGCTCCCGCTCTGGGTGGAGCGGAAGGGAGTGTCAGACTCTTACTGACTAAAACCCATCCATGTTTCTTCCGTAACCCTTTATGTTCCGGGGTAGCGGTAACCCTTTCGGACAATCCCGCTTACCCGGCAGGCTTGGCCCTGAGGGGCCCCTTTATATGCTGACATCTCTTTGAGGCGCGCGTGGAACATATACGCGCCGTCCGCGCTATGAGGTCTGTAGGCGTGTTTGGGCCTTCTCTTCGTGATACAATAAAAATTTGAATCATCTTCATCTAAATTCTTTGTTTTAGAAAACAAAATTCTTGTTGAAAAACCCTTTATATGTGACAATGGCGTTCAAAAGGTAAAGCAGTAAAAATATTCAAATCACAATCCAGAGTCGGCAACATGTAACATAAGACCCCATGAGTAATAAATACTTAAAGATTATTTGTCATTGTGGTTACAAAATCCAACTCTTAATGTTCTTAGAACCGCAGCCATCTTTCGAAAGCTGCCATTTGTAGCATACATCTTCCTAGCCTTTTCCCAACTATGTTTAGGTCGGCTTCCAGTCTTAACCGGATGCAGCTGAATACCAGTATTTTACATAGAGCGACTGCTTATCAGACCTCCACAACCAAGTAACTGGGTAATACGATACCTCTTGGTAAGACTAGCTGTCAGATTTTCGGGCTTCTGACGACTTGTGACGACTGTCAAAAATGGACGAATGACAGCCGGAACCAACGGCTTAACGTGCTTTGCGAGGCATGGAGGAGTCTCGGTATGTAAAGATGGCCTAGCCCGGCAAGTGTAGTTTAACCTGATGGATCGACCTACGTGGCTGTTATTACTTAGGCATGAGCTCCTCGTTAAATAAATACAATTAATTAATGAGCAAACAAACCTTTATATCGCGCTTGGGTACTTACCCGACATATTATTCTTGATTAAAGTATCCAATAAATTCAATGGTGTATCCGAGTCATACCAGATGAAGAATGTTGCATTTGAAGTGTTTGATATATTCCGTGTATCAGTAACATTCTCTGTGGTTTTCGGAGTATCAGATATTTTAGGTTTTTGAGTAACCGATGTGTCTCGCGTTATATGTGGGATATTCTCTGTGGCTTTCGAAGTATCCGATATTTTAGGTTTTTGAGTGATCGATGTGTTTCGCGTTTTATGTGGAATATTCTCTGTGGCTCTCGAAGTATCAGATATTTTAGGTTTTCGAGTGACCGTTGTGTTTCGCGTTGTATGAGGGATATTCTCTGTGGCTCTCGAAGTATCAGATATTTTAGGTTTTCGAGTGACCGCTGTGTTTCGCGTTGTATGTGGGATATTCTCTGTTGCCTTTGAAGTATCAGATATATGAGGTTTTTGAGAAACCCATGTGTTTCGCGTTGTATGAGGGATATTCTCTGTGGCTCTCGAAGTATCAGATATTTTAGGTTTTCGAGTGGCCGTTGTGTTTCGTGTTGTATGTGGGATATTCTCTGTGGCTCTCGAAGTATCAGATATTTTAGGTTTTCGAGTAACCGATGTGTTTCGCGTTGTATGTGGGATATTCGGTGTTGCTTTCGGAGGTCTTGCATCTGTCTTGCTTTCTGTTAACAAAATAACGTTTACTCAGTTTTATACACTGATTTGCAGGTTTTGCTTAGCAAGAAAGCCAGGTTTAACAGGTAGGTAACTATTAGGAGAATGAGCACTACTGCGGATAAAATAAGGAACACTTTTGATTAAACACAGCGCGACAGGAAATTTAACACAAATATATAAGGTGACTGGCAATAAATTAGTGACCGATATTTAAACACGCGATTGTACTCATGATTACAATCAACTTTCCCAAAGAAACTTTTTTTGTGTACTCAAAAGTTATTTTTATCACAATAACAATACAACTGGCGCGCGCAAAGTTCAATGAACTTCGCGCCGATCAGCTGTTAGCAGCTATTGAGTACTTTACAAAGGCGGACTTAATGCCTTAGGCATTCTCTATCAGTCAACCAAGGGTGGTGAAGAGATTAGATGGTAGGTGCTTTAAAGAGCAGGAACATACAAAACATTGAGACTTGAATAAAATGGGACATAAATAGGTGACAACCAATATCATTAACTTAGTCTCAAAATAAAAATAAAATAAATAACATAAGCATAAAGCTGCAAATACTTAGTAATCTTACCAATACAGTAATTCCTCAAATCCATCTCAATGCCACAGGTACTAAATTCAAAACACAAATTGGTAGCTGAAAAACAAAGTAATCAATAAGGCGTCGTGTCCACTTCTTCTTTTCGTGTGGTTAGTGACTAACCTGGTGTCAGAGTTTTTATGATGCCCATGGGCCTCTGACTTAGCTTCACATGCTGTCGAGAAATATCTCTCAGACATGCTGGTTTCCTCACGATGTTTTCCTTCACCGATTTTTAAGCAAGTGATAATTATACAATACGCACATGAATCTGAAAAGTCAGAGGTGCGTGCCTAGGCTCGAACTCGAGACCTGTGACTTGGCAGTCCGACGGTCACACCACTAGGCTATCACTGCTGTCCACTGAAGTGGAGAGGCAGGGCTGATGAGGGAAGTCACCCATCAGTTGATGAGCTTCTCCTCAGCAGCCCACGGCTAAATTATGTACAGACGCCAGCACATCAAGCTATCCCTAACTGTCAAATTTTCTCAATTAAAAATGAACCTTATGTCTTTGCAATAAAGTTGAAATACTATCAAAGAAATTTGACAGATTGTGGTAACTTGATGTGCTGGCCTCTGTACATGACATGTTAAGTTCCACTTTGTGCAGACGCAAAAAACAACAAGCTATCCCTTTTTTTGAGGTTAGGAATCGTTCTGAAAAGTTGAGCAAAATTTTTCGAGGTCTGTCCAAGGATAGGTGACCATCTGTAACATACCGTAACTTGGAAAGCACGTTATGTAGTTGGTCCCGGCTGTCATTCGTAGATCTTTGACAGTCGGAACCCAAGTCTTTTCATCTTTTTTTTTTGAGGGTGTGCAATCATCAGTGACTCCTCCCTTTCTGGGTGGAGCGGAAGGGAGTGTCAGACTCTTACTGACTAAAACCCATCCATGTTCCTTCCGTAGCTCTTTATGTTCCGGGGTAGCGGTAACCCTTTCGGACAATCCCGCTTAAAATTTTCCCAATAGAACATGAACCTTACGGCTTTGCAACAATGTTGAAATACTATCAAAGAGTTTGACAAATTGGGGTACCTTGATGTGCTGGCCTCAGTACGATAATATAGGGGAATTATGCACTGCAAAATACGGCACGTTACGCATCAATGAATAACTGTCATACAAATGGTTCGTGGCAAACCCCTCCTTGCACATCTTAACCTTTTGAACGCCAGAGTATAATGCCCTCCACGCCAAGCTACAAATTTATTTCTTCTTGTTATCATCAATTTCGCAATATCCATGGTGTATTTTAATTTGTTTCATGTCAAATACGTATGAGAGCGTAATTATTTTAGATATCTACACTCACAAAAGTAATGATTTAATTGTTTATTTCGTGTCATACTGTTTGCCATTGTCACATATTTGTGTTGTTGGCGTACAGGGCATGCGCTTGCTTCTCACTTATATTCGACAATCGCGTTCAAAAGGTTAAAGTAGGAAACCAATAAATATGTATTAAAAATAAAGGCCTTACATTTATAAATTTGGTTCGCTAGCCCATTTTCTAATATCTTCGCGTGTCTGCCTTCCGACACAACTTTCGTGGCGCACAGTCCGTTAGAAGTGTATAATTGTAAGTAGATGGTCACTTTACTAAATTTCAAGTCGCCGCAGAGCCTGAAATAGTCTTTATCTCTGTTCCATTCATACTGATGATGCTGTACTGGATCATCTGGAATATAAGGAGGTCGGTTAAAGATGTAAAAGTACCCATTAGAATCCAATGCCTTGTGTAGGTAGGTAGATATAGGTAAACTACGATAACATGGCGCGCCCCTCGAAATGACTGTTTCAATGTTTGTAGTCACATCTCTGGCTAATGAGGAGCTCGTGGCTAAGTACTAACAGCCGCACAGGTCGATCCATCAGGTTAAGCTACGCTTGCCGGGGTTGGCCGTGGATGGGTAACGATTTTTACACACCGAGACTCCTCCGTGTCTCGGAAAGCACGTTAAGCCGTTGGTCCCGGCTGTCATTTGTAGATCTTTGACAGTCGTTACGGGTCGTCAGAAGCCCGAAAATGTGACAGCCAGTCTTGCCCTGGGGTATCGTATTACCCAGTTTCTGGGTTGTGGAGGTCAGGTAGGCAGTCGCTCCATGTAAAATACTGGTATTCAGCTGCATCCGGTTAGACTGGAAGCCGGCCCCAACATAGTTGGGAAAAGGCTAGGCGATGATGATCATTGATTTATTATTATTAACTTTTAGAATGTTTGTAACTATGTGAGCACCATGTACTTACGACATAATTAAGTTTATATGCCATTGCTATATGTGTTTAAAGTTTTTCCAAAATGTTAAAATAGTATGGTACTAATTATAAATTACTAGCTTCCGCCCGCGGCTTCGCCCGCATAATATGTCGACAAATTATATACAAATACATACAACAATACCTTCGACAAATAATACCTTCCTCTTGAATCACTCTATCTAGTAAAAAAACTGTATCAAAATCCGTTGTGCAGTTTAAAAGATTTAAGCATACATAGGGATATAGGGACAGAGAAAGCGACTTTGTTTTACACTATGTAGTGATTACCTAATTTACTTAGCAACCAGTTTGATTTTGTCGAGAGTTGTAGAAATGGCCGAGAGCACTGGGACATCACTACAGCGTAGACGATAGAGTCCCCGATCTATCTTCTACGGCATCAAGCGGTAGGACCCTCAGCTTACCTGTTTCAACTACTAGTTTCTTATCAGTTATTGTCGGTGGTACATTCTTCAATATAATTAAAATATTCATTGTTGAAAGGCTCAGAAAACCAAATTTTAATGGTGCATTAAGTACTTCATGATGCACAGGATCTGAAAGTAAAAAGACGGTATGAGTATGTTGGCTCTTTAAGGAGTTCCGTTGCAGTTACTTTACTAAAAAAAAGCGTCCAAAAAAAAAAAAAAGTGTTAGTTGGACTACGCACAGTGTCCCGTACTAAGGTACAAAATTGAACATCACATATTTTCAGGGTTCCGTATCAAAATGAACAAAAAGGAACCCTCGCTATTGACCGATTTTTTTATCGTATTTAGATTCACGTCACGTCTACGTTTTTTCGTTTTCTCGATAAATGGACTATTTGGCAAAAACAGATTTTTAAATTTCACCCAGTAGTTCCTGAGATTAGCGTGTTCAAACAAACAAACTCTTCAGCTTTATAATATTAGTATAATAGTATAGATTATAAAACCGACTTACATTGTTCACATTCCAAACCAGACACCGAATTTGCTAGACTGGCAAAATATGATCCAAAGAAACAAATTAAGACAGACTTCATATTAACTGTCTGGAGAAAACCAAATTTGTATATTTTTTTATTATAACTGCGACACACTTGAAGATACACAATATTTGGTATTTTATATCAGCCACACACTTCAAGATTCACAAAAGTTACTTTAACACTTCTAATACAATAAATATGTAGAATCAAGTTCTTCCAACTAAACAGACAGCTGTGCTACTGGGGAATTTGTTGCGCCACTTCTTCCTAGCTAAAGCACTAGGAAGTGGTGATGTGTGGGCGTTTTTGGGGGACTGTCTTATGTAACTTTGACCTTTAAAAATTGCTGATTTCCAGCGTAGTTTGAATAAATGACTTTTGATTTTGACTGCGACACACTTGTAAGTACACAAAGTTTAGTAGTTGAAGCATTGCATTGCATTATATTATAGCACTTAAAGGCACGTCGGTTAACCCAGTAATGATACCTTTGCTAAACGTACAAATATTATAGACGTCATAATATTAATTGTTTACCCAATTGTTTTCCTGTTAGAATATTTTCCTATTTACTGTATCCCCCATGGAATTTACATTTTGTATTCTCATTATGTTGAGGGGTCGGAGCTAAGCAGGAAAATTGGAATCTTTGTATGACCACTAGCTCTGCCAGCGGCTTCGCCCACGGGAATGTCAAAAATTATACCGCGGAAAAGTACCACCGGTGATTTAGTTAAAAAGCTTCAGAACAAAGCTTCAATCATAAGGCATACCTTTTTTTTTAAGGCTGGTAAATCAGCCAATGACTTCTCCCGCTCCGGGTGGAGCGGAAGGGAGTGTCAGACTCTTACTGACTAAAACCCATCCATGTTCCTTCCGTAGCCCTTTATGTTCCGGTGTAGCGGTAACCCTTTCGGACAATCACGCTTACCCGGCAGGCTCGGCCCTAAGGGACCCCTTCATATACTGACATTTCTTTGAGGCGCGCGTGGAACATGTATACGCCGTCCGGCATGGGCCTGGTCCTGATCGGACGGTGAGCCACCCATTACTGACCGTCCGCAGGCCCGCGCACCGGGATATATCCTAAGTATCCTATGTGCTAATACAGGTCAAAAACAATCTCTGTGCCAAATTTCATTCAGATCCGTTCAGCTGTTTCGTGAGCGTAGAGAAATAACAAACATACAAACACACACACAAAAATTGTCGCCTTTTATTAGTGTGATAATTATGTTATACGTTATTTTTGTTGGGATAGATCACCCAAATGCAGTACATACGGAACCCTTGATTGTGCGTAGTACGACACGCACTTGGCCGTTTTTTTTATTATTTACCCAACCACGGAGTTATAATTTTAACTGGCATTTAACGTATCTAAATATGTATTATAGTTTATTCAAATTTCTTCGATAGTTTTCAACTTTATTACAAAAGCATACGGTTCATTTTCAACTGGAAAAATTTGACAGTTTAGTATAGCTTGAGGTGCTGGCGTCTGGGAATCCAATTTTGTGTAGGTACGTATTATTTATAAAATAGACTATACATAATTTATGGTTTGTACATTTCAAATAAGAACATTTTCTTGTACCTATCATACTTTTAAGCGCGTGATTTTTTAGCAATCGGGTTTGGAGTTTTTTATTTTTAGTTGTGGTTTTTTTTCTTTCTTGTGTTGATCTTTTTTTTTATTGAGGGTGGGAAAACCAAATGACTCCTCCCGCTCTGGGTGGAGCGGAAGGGAGTGTCAGGCTGTTACTGACTAAAACCCATCCATGTTCCTTCCTTAGCCCTTTATGTTCCGGGGTAGTGGTAACCCTTTCGAAAAATTCCGCTTACCCGGCAGGTCTTTTGTTGAGCTTAATCCGCTGTGTGAGTTTAATTTCTTGAGCTTTAAGTTCGTCTATTCTAGCTGTTTGTCAAATTA